>OX596042.1:7200000-8400000 GCA_951394065.1 Venusia cambrica
TCGCGCCTTCAGCACCAGCCAGGTCCGCGCAAAGCTGTCGCCCTCCAGGTTCAGAACCAGGCCACCGTATTGTCCTTTCATAAAAAAAAAATCCTTAAGATACGTGAAATAAGCCATTTCACGTATCTTAAGGATGTTTTTTTTTTCTTCAGCTTCAGCGATCATATCTTCCACAATACTGTAGCATTTACTACTTTAAAATTAATATATGTTAAAGTTCAGAATTGATATGTTTATATGTCGCTATGTTTCGAAAACACGATTACATAAAATTTTCTCTATAGAAAAAAATCCAAAGCCGACTCTAATTTGTAAGTACCAAAAATGATCGTTATTCAAGAAATACGCCCAATTAGGCCTTGACACTTTGTACAGGAAAAAAATACAGTATCTATAGGTACAGCAGACGGTCTGTGTTTTAGATTTTCAAAATTCATATTTGTTCTACCGTAAAAAAACAAAACGTAGAAATACGCGCATATTTCGGTCATAAGCACCGTGGTTGAGCGCACAGCAATGTCACCTTTATTATTACTGTATCTTAGTTCGAAACTAGAGTAATGTTGCGTTGAGTTGCTAATCTGAGGTACTTACTATAGGCCGTTAAGAAATGTATTCAATTTACAGATTTCATAACACCAATCTGCCTGCCGCTAAGCGACGATTTGAAGCAAAACACCTTTGTCGGAATGGATATGGAAGTGGCTGGATGGGGCAAAACTGAAAACAGTAAGTCATTGTCTATTCATGAATGTTTGAACGTTCTCTGTAGTTTTATATGTCTAGACCCCAAACGCAACGATGTAGACGGATCGAAAATAACGAATTATAGTCGAGCATCTCGCACACGGCTACCAAATAGTAGAGTTCCTAGTGAAATGGCATTCGAGGAAGAACCTGCCAACTACTACTAGAACTTATCACTAACAGAGGCCTTATTATAACAGCCTTGTTGCTTGATATTGTACCTGTTAGGTTAGGTGCATGATGGCACACGTTTTTTAAAAAAACCTTTACACCCACGGGATGTAGGTATACTCGCTTGTAAGAACCTGCAGATTTGACAGAATTTTGTACGTTTGGCAGACGATTGCGGATTTGGTAATGGCAACTGCCCCGGCGAATGGTCAGGTGCGCAGCATCCCCTTAGAACCTTTTTTGCTACTTAGTCAAACCGTATTTACCCGCTATTATGATTATGCCTGTATAGAGTTGGCTGCTACTGCGCTGCGCTGCATGGTACTAATAGGTTCAAAGCATGATATGCAACAAACTAGCATTTTCTAACCTAGTTCTAGTACCTACTTGGATAAACTGCATATGAGTCAAAACTTTTATAAATAAAATGCCTCTAATATTTTAAATCCTAATATAATATTATATGATACAAATATGAATTCAAATGCAATAGAACACAACCACCTTCGTATTTAGGCCTAGACTTGCGCTAGTTAGTGTGATGAATCTTCCAAACGTAACTAAATGAGACTAGAGTAAGAATTTGTCTGAACATTTCAGCCAGCGAATCAGAAGTGAAGTTGAAAGCGAGAGTGCCAATAGTTGCAACGAGCGAGTGCGCCAGCGTCTACCAGCGAGTAAGCAGAGCAGTCCAGAACAGTCAGATCTGCGCCGGCGGGGCGGGCGGCAGGGACTCGTGTCGAGGAGACTCTGGCGGCCCCCTAATGAGCCGAGCCCTACAGGCCAACAACTGGATAGCGGTTGGAGTCGTATCGTACGGACCTTCTCCGTGCGGAACTGAAGGCTGGCCCGGAGTATACACTAGGGTTGGAGCCTACGTGGATTGGATACTGTCCAAATTGCGACCATGATGGAATCGAGTACACTGCAAGTTTAGAATTACTCATTCAACTATGCCTCGACTCAAATTTATAAAGTATCTATATGATTTCCTTCTGATTATAAGGTTGTGTAAAATTGTGTGATGAAGTCACGGACAATGTGCCATGGTTAAGTTCTTGCCTATACATTCGTTATCCTATTAAATTCATAGATTAATAGTCTATATGAAGATAAAAAAAGTGTTGTCATATTTTATGATTTATTACATGTTTTATTATAATGATATAAATAACTTACAAATAACTAGTATTAAATGGCTTTTTCGCATATTCCAGATCTTGCAAGCACCTCTTTAATGATATCATTATAACGTTGCGCCAATTTATTACAAGGAATAAATTTAAATACATAACGTATCCTATTTGTTAGGTTTATAAATCTAACTGGATGGAAACTGCGAAACGATCATTACATCCGACAAACCTTAGTTAATATGTAGGTTTTTCGAGTTCCGTACCCAAAGGGTGCCAACGGGACCCTATTACAATTACATACAAGACGCGTGATTTTTTTACGATTTTTATTTTAGCTCTATTGTAAAAGCAGCAATACCTAAATATTTCTAACTTAGTGTGATAGTCCTTACGACGGTTTTTTACACATTTGCAGTTGACACTTAAGATAGCCAAGTTGACGAACTTATCGGAAACATTTAAAATGTCTTGACCTCACTTATTACCTAATGTTGAGACTTAATACTTAACTATGCTTATTAGTGAGATGTAACACCAATTGAAATACATTTCATATTATTATGTAATTTTCTAATGCAGTCATATAGTAAACATCATTAATTTTACACTTATTATACTTTTTTAAATACTTTGTTTTGTAAAACTCAGTATATGCTTATTCAATACTATGTGGAATGATATTTTACAGCAGCTTATACAATCCGAGATTCTTGGTTTAATCTAGATTCCTCTATCGTAAAAGTTCAGTTATCATTTCACCACTTACGCAAGTCAAGAGTAATAATGAAAGAAACTCACGACTTTTTTCCCCTTCAAGGAAGCTCCAAGCTCTTATGAGAATCACCTTCAAGGGGAGTCAGAGGCACGTCCAAACACACGTTTGGCCCATCGTTTGCAAGTAGCTATTACACAATTTAAACACTCAAGTCTGTAAAAATTAATTTGGAATGTAAGATTTGTTTGTAATCTATGAGCAATGATTTAGGCATATTTTATCAGTGGGATTCAAAAGTTTATCAGCCTCATAAATCATGACTTTTGTGTTATCGTTTTAGGCTTAGCTTAGCTACCACATTTAAGGAAGTATTTATATAATATGTAAATAAATATTAAATACTAATCAAATTTAGTGCCCATGCTTGGGGCAATATGTCTGCAAAAAAGCAGTATAAATATATTTCCGTAAATACGTTGGCACTGACTTAAAGGGAATTTCTCTAGATTTATATCAACCTACCAATTCCATTGAGCTCAAAATTTATAACCAGACTGGCTTTATGTATAACAACGGTTTTTTTACATCTCTGAATAGAAGGTAGATAGTTAGTTAATAGAAGGTTTTTGATTGGGATACTGAGTTCATCAACCATTTATAAAACTTAAAATATAGATTGTGACATGATTTCTTACGCCTCAAAGACATTCAACAAAAAACTTGCATCAGTCTGCTTGGGAAGGGCTCAACAAAATAATGCACACACATACCGTACAATGTGTACATAAAGTACGTTTCTGAGAGTAAGCTTTCATCTTGTGCCATGTTTTAACTGAAATTGTAGGATCGCTATTTCTTGTGTATTCAATTTCTGTGAAAATACCGATATCTTTGTAGGTCGCACATAAAACGAGCCTGTGCATAAACAGTACTTACGACGCTGCTGCTATCTCTACTGGGGCTGCCTCTTGAATAACCACCGGTTCAGCTATCTCATCACTGTCTTCATTCAAACCATTCAATGGCTCCTCGATAGGTGAATGTACCTCATCGGTGCCATTCTGACTCTCTCCATTTAGCATTGGTCCATTCTGGATTATCTGTGGCCCGTTGTCAATCAGGTCTTGAAGCTTTTTGCCGAAGTCAGGGTCTGATTCCGAGACACCTTGCACTAGCCTGTCTTGATGATCTTCAGTCCATGTTGGGTACCACTCATTGAAGAGTTTAATCTGGAAAGTCATTGTGACACATGTAATATTTTTAAGCAATATTTTTAATTTGGAAAGTATAAGCTCTTGACCTTGAAGCTTGGAATGCTAGCCCTGGATGGATGGACACAACAAACTGCTTGGTGCCGGACTTCAGCATGAGGGTGGTCCTTAGCTAGGCAGACCTTTACCTATCACCAGCGATAAGATACCACAATTTCATTGTTTACTTGCTGACAGTGAAATTTTGACATCTCTTTTACACAAGCTGTGCCTCTGCCTATAGTAAAATTACTAACCGATACCCATATGATATAGTTAAGTACATACCCGGCACTGGAACAAGCTGACCGGTTTATCATCACATGAGAGACTAGCGAGCGTAGCAGCCAGCAGGTCAGGCTGATCGCCTCTAGCTGCTGCCAGCAGAGGCAGAAAATCATCCTTCTGCAGTTCACTGAATTCTCCAAACCACTGCAGTAGGTAACGCAGCTGAGCTTCAGAGGTGAGGCCTTGGGCTGACATTGTGCGAGTGAAAGGCCGGTGTTGACCTGTGGAATTAGGAAGATAGTTACTTTATGAGGGCGGGTACAAATTAGGCGACTTGTTATATTGATTTACTAGGTATTTTGCTAGGCATCTGTGAATCCATGGTCTTACAAATTTTGCAGATGCCAAAAAAGTTATTCTCTAGTTAGTTATTCACATTCTAATGTTGACAAGTTACAAAAATATTTATGAATTCCAAAAAATCCTACCTATTTGTCATTAAAAACAGCCACTTTGCAAGTCACAATACTACCGAGTAATTTACCTCAATCTGACAGAACTCTGAATCACAATGTACCTAATTAAGAAGTACAGTAATGTGTTTATTCCTCATTTAATACACCGGGTGCCTTTTTTAAGTAGTTCAACCTGCTAGAGTTGTATAAGGTATAAGATGTGGTATTGATTAGCTTGATTTTTTCCACATTACTGCTTGAGTCACTCAACAAGTTATCTGTACACATTACCTACATGAATAGAATATATTTAAACTGACTCATGACTCATTTTACCCAAAGAACTAAAGACAATAGGCAGTTAGAATAGCACTGAAATGTAGGTTAATATATTTAGGTATAGATAGACTTTGAACCAGGTACCAACAGAGATCAAAATTTTATGAGTAGGTACTATGTTATATCATGCTATGTAAACTAGCTGTGAACTAGTTGAGTATGCTAGCAAACTAGTTTAAAAACCTAAACCCAGCTACACAATTATAAACTTCAGTGTTTTACGAAAACGGCTTGAAAAAGTATTACAAGAGTATATTTAGAGTCAGCACAACCCTTCATTTGATACCCATATAATAGTAGGAATAAAACATGTTCTACTACATTATGTTTATATACACCCCAATCCTCTTAATTTTTTATTTGTAAATAATAATGTATAATGTAGGTATATGTCACTCCCACACTACAGATTACTCTCAAAAACATAACCCTCCACCTGAGGCAGGCGGTTCAGCATCAGCTCCTGAGTAAATTAGTCTAAGTTGATAGCTACAGTTAGACCATGTAAGTATTTAAGGCGAGGCAATTCAAGAGCTTTTTTTGAAGATGTTTCGGTAGGCACTGGCCGCCCGGCGCGAGTATTTGACCGGCTATTTGGCTGGTATTATATTATACCTGCATTTCCTTTGTTTTTGTAACATGGATTCAACGAGAAATCCCTCAGTTCTACACATTTAAATATCGATTTAGTGACATCTTTATGATTTTTTTTTTATGAAGCCAATTATTATGATTCACGTTTCCGTCTTTGCACAGCGCTTGAGTATAAGTTTGTTTTAATTAAAATATATTTTTGTTGGCGCTACGTCGCTTTATATATTAATAGAATTACAGAGGTTCAAAATGCTAAAAAGTGAAACTACCCGGCCTTAAAGGTACCTACTAGATAGTAAATACTTCATATTGTTAACTTACTCTTGTTGACTACAACCAAACACACAGCTGATTCTAATAACAAACTCATGATAAATATAGTTGTTTCAAAGATTCAAACAAAGTAAGTAGGTAGGAACTTGTAGCTTGCAGTGCAGACAAACACTAAAGGAAGATGATAGAATTATAAGATACGTTCTACAGACACTGCACAATGAATAGAAGTACTTTCTATTGAGCCAGCACAAATGTAACTAACGTAGTCACACGCAGACGCAAGCTACCTACTTGACTTCACTTCACCTCTCAACTTGTTATATCACATGCTACATTTCACTTTCTAACGATTGATTAATATTTTTATTCAATGTAATATGGTTTTACGTAAGAAATAGAGGTGTCAATAGAGATCCGATACTAAGTAGGTAAACTAGTACCTACCTATAAATATTTTGATTCGCTTACCTTTAACAAATGACTATTATTGAGATTAAACCTCAGCTTTCTTTTGTCTTATTTTTAGAATAAATTTACACAAGCTAGCACATCAATCATAACAAACCACTAGCAATCACGATCAGTCAATATGTACCTAGCCTACAGTACAGTAGTAGTGAGTCGTAACGTCGCTGTATAGACGTTGTCATTGTCAAAAGCAGCTGCTGTTGAGGATTATTTTACAATCTCATAGTTCTTTTTTTTTTTTACAAATAGAAGACGGAACAAGTAGCCCTCATGATATGTGCAGTGCATCTCTTGTCTATACCAATGTCTTACCTACTGCATAGATCACATCCACAAAGAACATAGTCTACACGGCACTGCATTGCGCCCGTCAACTTGAGACACAGTGTTCACAACCTGAAGCCAGGCAGCTATCGTACAAGGGCCGTAAAATTATCGTATTTTTATAAATTTCTATCAAAATTATCGTACCCATCAGGATAGTGACTTTAATACATCAAGCGATCATTATGTAACGTAAAAAAAAGTACGAAGTATGGCAATGACTAAAACTAGGCCCCCTTCCACTTATAAATAAATAAATAAATATTACAGGACATTAATTTACACAGCGCCATCTAGCCCCAAACTAAGCATAGCTTGTAATATGGGAACTAGATTACGGATAGAATACTTAAATACTTTTTGTAAATACATAACATACTATATATATATATACTACACCCAAACACAGAACAAACATCTATATTCATTACAAAAATGTTTGTCCTGGGCGGGGATTGAATCCAAAACCTACAGCGCAGAAGGCAGAGACTACCAACTGAGCTATGAGGCTTGTTATCAATCATTATTATACTTTGAGTGTATAAGCGCGCTAAGTTTCGCAATCTCGGGGGTTTTGTGTATAAATCATCGATTTAACTAGAAGAATTCATTTTCCATCCTACAGGCTTACGGAGTGAAAAAAATAGTTATTATCATATACGCCCGATGAACAAACGTGTTTTAAACACGATTATATTTCTATACCAACCAGTAAGTATATCGATAGATAGTAGACTATAATAGACGATAGATACTCTGTTTATTCACATTTTTGGCGCATCAGAATATTGCTTACTTTAAAATAATTCTTTTGAATATTGGTTGCCGCCACTAACCCCATGATGTATTGTCAATTATAAAAAGACAATTATTAGCAACCAATAAAATTATTGAGACACGAAGCGGCGGTATTTATGTGTTCCTAAGAACGAAATAAGCCAATAAATGGCGCTGACAGCAGAAACAATCGTATTTGTTATTGGGCTATTGGTTGTCAGTACAATTCTCAAATTGTGCATCATAATATTCATAGTGGAATTTATCGTACAATCTGCGTACGATAGTAGAGTACCATCATACATCCTACGTTGACCTGAAATTATAGTACTTGTACGAAATTATGTAAACACTGCTTAGGTATTTGTGTAATTATGAATATTTATATTATATAGGTAGTACCTACCTAATAATGGAAGGTTTGCCAAAATGTGCAAGTTCTAGCCAGCAACCTTTATCTGAGCTAAAACAATGCTTAGGATTTTTGCCTCCGCCAGCGAAAAGGTAATTGTTTGAATTTGATACACTGCGAGGCCAAGCCTGAGCTCCTGCATTTCAATGAATGCAACAATTGTTTATTTCATTCAACCGATTGTGAAAACGGACTTCTTTTTTTTTTTATTATTTAATTCCCGATAACAGGAAGAAGCCTGAACCGATAAATATTTTTTATTTTTATTTGAAAGGGTATACTTCCCAGGTGGTCCCATCGTCAGGTGATTGGATCCTGAAAATCGAGGGAACTCTTCAAATATTATGGGCACACTTGAAGTGATTTGGGTATTTGTATGGTGTCAAAAGTACCTAACTCTTAGTCCTCAAAAGTAAGGAAAAAACGAACCCCATGTAGGATCACGCGTGTGTCTGTCCGTCCATCTGTCACAGCCAATGTACTTCGAGTTGAAATTTAGTACATATGAAAGTCGGTGACCTAAACACGGACGTGTTATGTAAATTAAAAATACAGAAAATAGTTCTTTAGCTAAAGATTACAGGAAAAGAAGATAATAAGAAGTTTTCTTTGTGATGGTATTTAATTTAAAGTAACAAAGAAAATTTACACAATATTTGTGCGTTTAAACTACATGTGGGGAAGCCTCTAAACGCAAGTTTAATGGATGGATGAGAATACTTTATATTTGAAAGAATATAATTAGGTACCTACTTACACTTCCTTACCGTCTCCCATAGAAATTTCATCAAAATCAGTTCAGTATTTTGGTTTTCAAATCAACAGTGTTATTAAGTGGAGAATTATGTAAGTATCCGTAGATCAATTTGGTTTTCACGGACTTTCGTGTGCAAGGTCTGCCGGCAGGATTTCGCGCCACGCTAGTCTTAATGACATTATCCGTCGAGCGTTTACCAGTGTCAATGTGCCAGCCGTTCTTGAACCGAATGGTCTGTTACGTGATGATGGTAAGCGGCCCGACGGTATGACTCTTGTCCCTTGGGAAATGGGTAGGCCTTTGGTGTGGGACGCTACCTGCGTCGACACCCTAGCGCCATCTCATCTGCCTGGGACATCAGTTAGGGCTGGTGCGGCGGCTGATTCGGCCGAGGATCACAAAAGGCGCAAATATAGTGGTCTCGACAGAGCTTACCTATTTGAGCCTTTTGGGGTGGAGACCTTGGGTCCGTGGGGAGCCAGTGCCCTCCGGGTTTTCAAAAATATTGCGGGGCTTTTGATTGAGGCGACACGTGACCCAAGGGCTGGCTCTTATTTAGGCCAGCGAATTAGCATAGCTATTCAGCGTGGCAATGCAGCCAGTGTCTTGGGCACGCTTCCGTCTGGTACTGGTCTGGAACAGTTGAGTTACCTATAGGCCGTTTGTAACGGTCCTTAGGTAATCTGACTGATTCCTTTGTACTTAGTTAGTTTAATTTATTGAATAAATGTATACTTGTCAAAAAAAGTATTTTATATTTTTATTTATAGAATATCAGTTATTTACTCAAGTACTTATATTAGTTGTGCGCATTTAATGAAATAAGAAATAATGCTAGCTCAGACATGAGTCTACTACCAATACAAGGCCCGTGGATCACGGAGGCCTGCACTTCAACTTCAGCTTACAAGCAGTCCAGTCCCGAAAGGCCCCCTGTTCGGCAGGGAGTACCACCCAAGCCCCTCATGGGGCAGACAGTGCGGGGCGGCCGTTGCCATCGCCCCGCCGCCGCCTCCTCCGAGCGGGATCGGCCCTCTCCCGATCTCGGCGGCCTCTTTCCGAACCGATACGGTCTCATAGAAAGAGGCCACAGTCTTCCAAGCCGTCTCATCTGCCAGCAGCGCTTCCACTACGCTTGGCAGAGAGAGGTTCTGCCCGATCCTGTTGACCAAGATCACACTGTCACACTGATTATGAAATTAGACCACTATGGTATCAAGGGTATTATGGTATGTGGTATATGGTGTTGCACTAGACTTACTCACGTCTTACCTAAGTGATCGCATACAGCATGTCGACGTGAACGGCCAGCGTTCTTCAGGATCTTTGGTTACCATGGGTGTGCCGCAGGGTTCTATATTGGGCCTTTCTTGTTTTTAGTATATATTAATGATCTGCCCCAAATAATTAAAGATGACCATGAGATTGTTCTGTTTGCAGATGATACGTCACTTCTATTTAGATTGAAGCGACAAATGGCTAACTTTGACAACGTAAACAATGCAATCTCAAAAATTGTTAACTGGTTTAATGTAAATAACTTAGTACTCAATCAGAAAAAGACCAAATGTATTCGATTTATTTTACCAAATGTAACTGAAGTTGAAGTTAATGTAAAAGTTAAAGAGGAAAAAATAGAATCAGTCAAAACCACTGTATTTTTGGGATTAACTTTAGATAATAAACTTCAATGGGACCCACACATAAATAAACTGGCGAAGAGACTTAGTTCTGCAGCATATGCTGTAAAGAAGATACGTCTTCTCACAGACGTTGCTACAGCAAGACTAGTTTATTTCAGTTACTTTCACAGTATTATGTCATATGGCATAATACTGTGGGGAAGTGCTGCAGATATAGACACCATATTCGTTTTGCAGAAGAGGGCTGTTCGCGCTGTTTACAAAATGGGTCCCAGAGATTCATTAAGAGACAAGTTTAAAGAAATAAATAAATTGACTATGCCCTGCCAATATATTTATGAAAATATTATGTACGCGCGTAAAAGCATAAGCTTATTTGACAAAAACTGTAATAAACATAATTATAATACTAGAAATAAGAATAAACTCGCTGTTCCCACAACTAGGCTCCATAAGGTTAATAAATCGTTCATAGGGCAAACTGTACGCTTTTATCATAAATCGCCAAGTGATGTGCTAAGCTTGTCAAATAATAAATTCAAAAATTTTGTAAAACAAAAGCTATCCAGGAAAGCTTACTATAAAATTTCAGATTACCTAGAAGATAAGAAAGGCTGGCATTAAAAAAATGAATTTGCTCCAGTGAATAAATTGTAATTAGTAGGTATTAGATAATTTTAAGCTATTGTAATGGATCATGAAAAAAAAAACTAGCCCGAGGTTCTTGCCTTTCTCCTTGTGTGCTGGTCGCGATTCCGAACAGGCGGTAGATTTGACGTTTCAAAGTGATCCTAAAAAATCTTACTGAATAAATATACTTATTTGACTTTGACTTTGAGGATTCCGCGCTCCACGCCCCACGCTGAGCACTGCTCAAGCGCGTGCTGCGTGGAGTCCCGGTCCCACCTACAATGGTGGCACTGTGGTGACGGTTCGCGTCCAATCCTACTCAGGTACTCACCGAAACAACCATGTCCAGTGAGCACCTGAGTAAGGCGATACTCAGGTGCTCACTGAGATGGCTCGCTGAGATGGCGTGCCCATGCTCCCTTCCAGCCAGGCTTCGAAGTAAGTAATTTATTTATTTATTTATTCACACACATTACATCTATTATTACAGGTTTAAACCTAATACAATGAGTTCTATATACATATATATATATATATAGAACTCAGCCGA
The DNA here is from genome assembly GCA_951394065.1 of Venusia cambrica. Classification (NCBI taxonomy): domain Eukaryota; kingdom Metazoa; phylum Arthropoda; class Insecta; order Lepidoptera; family Geometridae; genus Venusia; species Venusia cambrica. The sequence continues at coordinate 7,211,473 of OX596042.1, forward strand.
TCAGGAGGAACCCTGACGGACTGTGGGTACCGTGAAGGGTTTCGGAGAGACAAGCTTCAAAAGATGGGAGCCCGCTACTACCGAACTCAGCACCGCTCCAGGTCCAGTCGGTACATTGGCTGGCGACACCAGGTGAAGCTCAAGGGCTGATTATGGATTAGGAAGTAGGGCTTAGCACTTCTCCAGCTGGACTCCAGGATGACGCGGTGCGCTAGGGCTTCGCACCGTCAAGCTCTGGTGAGGTCTAAGCGTGGGTACGGGTGCAAGGTGACTGGTCTACCTACTCCTTGTTTGGTCTACCCCAAGGTCTTGGTGACCGGCCTGCTCGCGCAATTAAAGTCCTGTGATACCACAAGTATTAATTTGGCTAGAACATACTATCAAAGCCATATTTGGAATGCAACCTCTCTTTACCTACTTACCAGTTGTAGATTACACAAATCTTTCAAGATTCTTATTTTTCCAAACTTCGACGAGTGATGGAGCGACCAACCAGGAAAAGTCTCAATCGCTAAATAATAAGAGTACCTAATAAAATATATATTTATTTTTCTCAAACAAAGGTACATAGATATACACACATCAACATTGTCTAGGGATATTCAACATTTTGTTGATTTTTACAAAAACTGAAAATAATTTCTTTACAAAACTAGGTATGGCAAGAATCTTTATTTTGTGTTGTTTATTAATAATAATAAAAACAACTTTTGATTTGCTGAAACCACTCCTGTATTTACATTAAGGGTTGCAGAAGGGGTAAATAAAATGTACTTAAGTCTTAAAAATGTGTTAAAACATGAAATAGGGGTTGAGACTGATTTCAAAATAAGTTTATTTTGGCCTTATTAGGGGTGGTTTTTAAGATGAAGAGGGTAAAGGATGATGAAGAGGGTAAAGGATGATCATCAGGTCTTGTAAGATAAGAGGGTATTCGAAATTTCTAAACTGGTCCATTTCATCCATTGTTATTCACTCAATACGGGACGTTCCGCCCGATATAGCCACCACGCTAAGCAGACAGATTGGTGCTCACAGTAAAAGTTTTGTTTGCACAAAGAAAAAAGCTGCTGCCTTTTTGGTTGACTTTACAACATCCGTGGGCTAGAGAGGTAGATTTTTAAAACACAACTACTAAGGCAACAGTTTTGAGAGCACTTTTCAAAACGCCTTTCCTTTGTTTCATATTAGTAAGGACACATTACGTTAGCAACAAGAGAGAGCCTCGAACACTCAGGTGAATAAAGAGAGTTCGAGATAAAAGTGCTTAAGTAAGGTGAGAAAGGTGTAATAAAAGCACATTTTTATCGTTTGTTAATTACGTTCTATTTGAGAAATGATCTCTGTCACAAATCAGACATTACGAGATCTCAGTTCGGGGCGAACTACTAGTTAATATTCATTTTAATTTGCTTGATAACAGTCAAATCACAGAGTGAATATGTTGAATTCGCCTGACGTTTCTGATTATGGTGTAAAACCTAACTAACCTGTATCAACTGGATTATTCAATCTGTAAAAAAAAAATACAAAAGTAGGGACTTGGTTTTTTATTTTATGATTCCTTGTAGGCATAATATAATTAGGTACCTACAATGTCTAGGTATACTTAATAACTGGGGTTTTAATATTAGAGTAAATAATAAATTACATAATAGTACTAGTACTATTTACTAATTACTGGTATAGGTACCGATGCCTAGCTGCTTTACCAATCCAGGTTAACTATCTATAAATAAGGACTTTGTTTCCAAGTTTTCCATCATCGTTCAGAGTCAGATAAAATATGTAAGTATGTACCTACCTAATGCAATCATCACAATAGAGTGTACAAAACCTGCTGATTGATAATATAATAGGTATAATTTGAACCAAGTAGGTTATTATAAAAATATATATTAGTAGGTATATTATAATAGTTTTTAAAATTGTGTCCATAGTTTAGAAATTCCAGTCAGGTCAATTCCAGTGAATACCTACCTAACCTACAATATCTAATTTAAATAAACTAAGATATGGTAGGTGTTATTTTTTAAAAGTTTATCTGAACGTTGACGTCGTCGGTGAGAAGATAGCAAATAATTATACCTACATCGGTAATACAGCTAGGTATTTATTACGTACCCATACCTACCTAGCTATATAGGTACCTAATTGTACCTACGCTAATCGCTGACAATACAAATATGAATAATAAGTACCTAGGTGCTCCTTCTTTTTTGCCTTTTATGTACCTAACTGTGTTCTACCTTAGTAAAACTGCCTTGTTTTTTATTTAAATGAACTATTTTTATTATTATCATGATAAGGTACTCATATTATATTTATAAATTACTACATAAAGTAAGCTAAAACTTGTATATCAAAATAACCATAGGTACCACTTATATTTAAGTAAGTAGGTATCAACGTACGCACATGATTATGTAGTTATGTGCATTTGATTAGATACTTACATTTTTTGAAATATAGGTACGTAACTAGATCTACCTACGTCATATAAATCTGTAATCACAAGTAAGTAAATAGGTACCTACCAAAACATGCTACCAGTGACTAGACATGTAACATTTAAGTACATCTTATTTTCATAACCTATCACCTGTCTTATTTAAACCTATCTTCTTATACCAAAACACTGCAGAACACCATGCAACTTTGCATTCAACATGATAAAATTGTAAGGGCTTACAATGAATAGAGCAACGAGCTCTTTGCACCCCACACAAGACCGTAGTAGGTATAGTAAGTATAGTATACTATTCTTAGTACATTTTTCTCATTGCAATTCGGAAGGTTAATGCGGTGCATCTTTCTTCCGTGATCGTGAGCCCAGTTACTTGTCGTGGGAGTGACCGTGATCGCCGCCATTTCCGCCGCCGCCGTCGTGGCTGTGGCTGTGCGTGTGAGGAGCTGAAACGAACGTAAAATACTATTATCTATTTTTTTTATAAAGGGGTTCTCTAAAACTAACTTTTTCTACTTTGAAAATAGTTCTATGGGTAAAAATATTTTTGAAGTTGGTGCCGACCTATCCGACAGCTCAAGCTGAGTTTGGATTTTTTTTACGACGGAGATGTGCTTGGCCTTCATGTCACGTGATTTTCAAGTTATGATAAGGCCGAAGGTGGAGCGCACTTCACCCGGAATCCTCAATAAACTGAGGAACTGGCTGTCTTACTTCTAAATGACGGAACACAACAATTTAATAGAGCGAGAAAAATAAGAAATTGAAACAACACAAGAATTGTTATTATGGCGACAGAATTAGGTAAGTTGGTGGTTGCTAGCCAGGCGGACTTAAACAAAATGCTACCACCAACCAAACAAAGCACAATATTGCTCCCCTGGGGATCGAACCCGGGACTTCTGGATCTGACACCGTTGGGCGAACCACTAGACCACAGAGGCGGTTACCCTGCGAAATAATAAAATTGCGTCAGAACCTTCGTTGCTCAATTGGTTAGCGTTTCCAGATTGAGGACATGATGCGGGTTCGAATCCCGTCACGGGTTGCGATTTTTTGTGTGATTATAACATTATGTAAATGGTGTGACCAAGTCGTAATACAAAAATAACAACATGATCGTTGTCGTAAGGTCACAACCTCATTCCATAACGTAAAATAACTTATAGAGGAAATAAAAAGCTTACTTAGTAGCTGAAGTCCGAACATGAGGAAAAATCCGACGATCGATGCTACGTACTGGAGGATGCCGGATCTATCACCTTTCCAAATTTCAAAGAAGATCACGTAAAGTAGAGTTCCTGAAGCCAGACCCTGGAGAACCACTGACGGGACACCAGCGGCCGCAGCACCCGCACCACCGACCAGGAGGATACCGATTCCCATGCCCAGAGGTGACACGATCGCGAAGGTTGTGATGTAGATGACGGACAACCAAGTCTTGGTGCGGGTGGCGATTAACTCAACACCGATGCAGAATGCGATGACCAATTTGTGAGCGGAAATCGCTCCCAACATGTACCTAAAAGAAAACAAAAAAAATAATCCCTTTCCAGTTACTTCATTCTGTATTTATTTTTTGATAGAAAATTCCCTATTTAACATTTTTTATAATTGGCGCCAATTTTATACCCTTTGACTGACATGGCTGTGTCGATAAAAGCTATTCTTACACAAGCGCCATCTAGCGTTGAGTAGCTAATAGCTTATTTCATAATGCTGCGCTGCTCTAGCTCACGCTTAAATAAATGTATTTACTTAAACTACTCGATGATAGATAGCTCTCTACTTCAAAGCACTAGCACCATCACAAAAAAATGGACTACTAGATATTTTATGTTATCAACGTATGAGGGTAATGGTATAACTATGCGTATTTTATGATCTGTGGCTTTGAAAACATACCATACGTTGGAAGTGGAAGATTCCAAGCCAACAGCGAGACCCTCGAACAGCTCGTGAATGGAGAGGGCAAGGACGATCAGCAAGCCTCTGAGGGCGGATGTGACGTCATCGCCTGCGTTCGCGGGCATGTGGCTGTGGGAGTGACCGTTGCCGTGCCCGTGCGAATGGCCTTGCCCGTTGCTTTCGGGATCCTAGAACAAAACAAAACAACACTTAATTGCTTACTGGTACTCTTACCTACCAATTTAAAGGATTTGTTAAATTGTAATCGAAATAACAGTTTGTTCGTTTGTAACATTTTCACGACTAAATGCCAAGTCATATAGGTACATGACTGTATAGTTTTTTCAAAACCGGGGCTACAAACCTTTTACTCATCATAATCATTATTATTTCAGCACACATACATCCACTGCTAAATAGGGCTATCCCTATCTACGCCACATTTATTCACCAGAGCCTCCTCCATCCCTCGACTCCCCACGACAGCCACAATATCTTCAGTCCATCAAGTGGGAATTCTTCCTACACTCCGTTTCGCGTTTCAATCGTGATCGCCATGCGAGAACATTTGGGTCAACACACACTTATTGAAGAATCGTCCTTAGGCTCTGTGGTACCTATCTAAGACAAGAAGTAGTTTAATTCGTTAAAGGTTCACAATATGAACCTTTAACGAATTAAACTATAAACAGTCATTACCTTTCCCTTAGTAATAGAGGCCGGGTCAATAAGATCAGCTGTGGAGTTCGTCACGCTGGCTTCCCCACGGTTGCTCTTCCTCACACTCAGGTTCCTGACGAGAGGAGCGGTGTGACCGGCCTTCTTCTCTCTGTGGTGGATATACAAGTGGACCAGCTCTTCCACCAGGTACATGATGAAGAAACCGCAGCATGTCAGCAGAGGAGTCAGGGAGAACTCAAATTCTGGGAGAAGTCCGTCCTCTGAAAAGGATAAAAAAGTATAAAATCACTGTATAGCTAACTACCAGGGGTAGGTATAATGGGGTTCATGTGGTCTACCTCCTAGTGGTCTATCCTGGGCAACGGAATCATTTGCTGGCGGTTCCGGCTGGAAGATCATATTTTTTACTTTTTTTTTCGACGGGGAAGGCGCACTTCACCCGGAATCCTCAACAAACTGAGGAACTGGCTATCTTACCTCTAAATGCCGGTACTCACATTCAAAATTGTTGTTATGGCGACAGAATTAGGTAAAATGGTGGTAGCTAGCCAAGCGGACTTAAATGAAGTCTTACCACCAACCAAACCAAGCGCAATATTGTACCCCCCCTGGGGATCGAACTCGAGACCTCTGGATCTGAAATCACAGAGGCGGTGACATCATGGTGGTAGGACTTGTTAATGTTCACATGGCTAGCGACCGCTCTCCTGCCAAAGTCCGGCGTCAAACGGTCTGATGTGTTCTGTCGTGGGTTAGCCAGATCTTTCTGAGAAAGCTCAAATGAACCTCCTCTTGCTCTGGCCTAGAGCTAAAAAAGTCAAAAGGTAAGGTAAGTCAAGATATAACCCATCTAATAAAAAACTGCCTCTCAACGTTTTTTTATCATAGTTAAGTGCACCTACGATTTATGTAGTTACCTATTTAGTGACTGCAATGCTGATGAAATCATAAGCCAATTACAAAGGAACTTAAGGGGTTTATCTTACTGTTTTATCTGATATGTATCACATTTACAACACACTTTACGTTTGCAAGAATGTATGCTTATTGCTTACATTATACTCCAATCACATCTTAATCCAATAATAGCCTCGATAGGAAAAAAATAATCAATAAAAAGTACTTAAAAGTTGAAAAACGAATCTACTCAAAAATAACGCTCAAACAATTTTCTCATCTGAAATTGTTGTGTTCAAACTATTCAATATCTAATTATATAACTACCTACTAAGGTCAATTTCTAAAAAATAAAATAAAAGCATCTGGAAAAATCCCGCTCAAAATTAATCAAATTAGTTATAATTTGTATTAAAAACATTAACATAATATTTTAATTAACAAATAATGTGCGCATTTGATACATGCTTTTGATCTAGAACCTCCAGAAGTTATGATGCGCCTACCAATCTTTACAAGTCATTCATGAATTTTTGGAGTTGGTGTGATCTACCAAGACGTTTATATCTTTATCAAAATGAATCAAATTAGTTATAATTTGTATTAAAAACATTAACATATTATTTTAATTAATAGTTGAATAGATGAAACATATTGAATAGTTTGTACCTACATAAATGTTTCCGATGAAATATATTCTGGTGTCATACTTTTTTGAGCGTGATGTTTTCAGTCTTTGGGTTTTTCGTTACTTTTCTAAACATACTTCTTTGAGATCATTTTCCTGGAGCGAAGTACCTACTCAATTTGTTATATTAAGTGCGTCTATGCTCAGCATCGTACAAGGAAAATATGAAAAGGTTATTGATTGGATGATTTCATCTTAAGAAGCTTTTAGTGCGGATATTGTGTTTGTCTTGTTTACGGACTTGTATAGTAAGAAGGTATCACGAATATATAACCGCAAGCTACTCGATTGCCTAGTGCCTACTACAGATGACAAGCTGAGAGTAGATGTTTCTATCGCACTCTTGAAAAGCTAGGTAATCTAAGTAGGTACAAGTGAAAGTCAAAGGCAAAATGTTATTATTCTGTAAGATTTTTTAGGATTATTTTGAAACGACATATCTACCGCCTGTTCGGAATCGCTACCAGCACACTTGGCAGGCGGATTAGTAGGTAAGAAGCAAGTTGCCTTCGATATTCCGTTAAGTTCCATTAGTCACTTTTAAGGACATACGCGGGCAGATTTGAATGGGTCAGTTTTTTTTTTATTGTACTACGGGGAAGAACTTAACTTCTCACCTGGTAACAAGTTGAGATAAGGCCGAAGGGCGGAGGCGCACTTCACCCGGAATCCTCAACACTATTTTATTATATATATTTACAAAATTTAGATGCCGGAACACAACAGTTTTTAAGAGTTGTTATTATGGCGACAGAATTAGGTAAGATGGTTGGGTAGTAGGGATGGTAGGTAAGGTGGTAGCTAGCCAGGCGGACTCAAACAAAATCCTACCACCAACCAAACCAAGCACAATATTGCTCCCCCTGGGGATCGAACCGGGGAACTCTGGATCTGAATCGGTGGGTTGAACCACTGAGGCGGACACAGAGGCGGTTAAAACAGTTCTTTTAGCTAGACAATCATGGAAGTAACCGTACGGTGCATGCCGGTAGCTGACCGCAGTAGAAGCAGGCGACAGCGACACAGCTTTATACAAATACAAAACATAACAACACAACGTACAGGACCTGGGATCATCACTTGTCGCTATCGTCTGCTGCTGCTACCTGCAGTCATCTACAGACTAGTATCATAAGCACGGGATAAAAGTTTCAAGAAGAGTCTAAACTCTACCTTGTCTAAGATATTACAAACACTTTACTATCTCTACTATTATTGACCGAGCGAGCGAAACGTCACAGTTTCGATATTGGCCAAAAATGCTTTTGTCCACTGTCGGTTTGTTCTCGCCTACAGGTCGCAATTTTGAACCGATTTTGATTAAAATTGGCACACATGCTGCTATATTTATTGAAAATTATTTCTTTAAATATCGCGATCTTTGATTGGGGGAAAAGTTTGCTGTAGCGTTCAACGGATCAACAGATTTCAATTAAATTTGCAAGACACACTACGAATTGAATTCTACACAAGATGTTGTAAAAAAAATAAACAAAAAGGTTGAGTAGAAGGGGAAAAGAGGAAAAGTTTACTGTAGGTTTTTTTTTTTATTTTGAAAATTTATACTTACGTTTACTAATTAGACTACGCAGTCCTCACCGTCTTTGTAAGACAAGTTCGTAGACACCAGGTTCGATCTCCTCAGACCAAGGGAACACGAGTAATAGCTAAAACTTTTACCTATCCCTATTTGCTCAAAAGTCTAAAAGGAAAAGTGAAAGAGGAAAGCATCGGTTATTGCATGGTTGTAAGGGCTCGCGAGGTCTACTGTTCGTACCACAAGTAGATAGTATAGTGATTGATAAATATCTTTGATGTTGCAAGTTGAAACCATTTTGTGCAAGTAACCTGTTACAAAATAAGCTGCGATCGCGACCGCACTTGATTTTATCTCCGGTACATGACCTTGAGATCAAGGCTCCAAGTTGAACACCACAGCGGTTGGTAACCTTGAAAATGTAACGCCGCCGGCAACTGCGCAGGTTTCCCACTTAAATTAAACTTTCTAAGTTAGCGTTTTTGTATCATGCTCCAATGGACTTTTTGTTACAAATAATGTGCGCATCTGATACATGCTTTTGATCTAGAGCCTCCAGAAGTTATGATGCGTCTACCAATCTTTACAAATCATGCATGAATTTTTGGAGTTGGTGTAATCTACCTAGTCGTTTATATATTTGTTAGCGTCTACGGCTGAATGATCACTGGTGGTAGTAGTAGGAGCTGTAAAGGTCCTCCCGGTTTGCGACAACCATCCTGCCAAACAGTTCAACGTCCGTCGATGCGCGATAAGCCAGTGCCTTCTGGGAATGCTCCCTCCATTGTAGACCACAGGCTAAGCAAAGAGGTCAGAGCTATCTCATCATTTCAGTGAAATATAGTGAAATGGCTCTTGACCTCAAAATAAGCAAGGATCTGCGATGGACGCACACCAGCGGAACAGCGAACTGCGCAGCACTGGAATTCAGCAGAAGGGTTGTCTCTAGCCAGATGGGCCTTTGTGGGTCCTACCACCAGAGCTGGGATTATTCAGCTGTAACTACTAACAAACTAATAACAAATTGATACCGTTTCCCGGAGTAGACAACTAGGAGGTAGAATGAAAATGTATGGTATTTAGTCTCCCCCGCCCGGGGGATACATTTAGAACCAAGGCACTAGCAGAATCACCTTGTCTCCCCCAAGGGAGACATCGGGGGAGTCAAGTCCCCTTAGTCATCCCATTGACCCCTAATGTTAGTACTTAAAGCTACCAGTTTCAATCTAAGCATGGCGTAAAAGAAAATCGGGAAGACGCAATGAAATATTGACAAGCACCACAGCCAAAGCTTAGTTGGCAGTAGCTCTGCCTTCTGCGTTAATTTACAAAAAAATAACATAAAAAAAAAAAGTTAAAAAAAGGTGAGGAATGGAGCTGGTAGGTTTCCTTAAATTCTAGTAAGGCGTCATATTATGTGGGACTCATAATGGGACATAATTCCCCATTACGAGATAGACGAGACATAGGTAAGTCCCCAGACTTACCTATGTCCCAAAATAAAAATAAGATAAAAAAACTATCTATTGGTACATTAAGAATATAATAACTGAGATTTTAGATAACTTAAATGACTTATGCTGAATCGCAACCTCTAAAATCCCGTAGTCTGCCCGCACCGCACCGCACCGCAAGAGTTGCAGATAAACTCGGAGGAGTTGGAACAGCTCGAAACCCCACTAATTACCGATTCAAAAAAGATTCCAGCAACTACTTACAGAATTAAGATAAATATAGATAAGGGCAAAAGCCATAAACAATAATTCAAATCCAGAAAAAAAAATCTAAGCGGACAAAGGTGCGGACAAAAGCTAGTGCAGAAATAATAATGATATTAAAATTATAATAAATACGCATCCAATCATAAAAATATACAAAAGTTTGTTTACTGACTTCACATGTTTTTAAGGTTAATTTATTTGTCTTAATTATTTTGACGTTGAAAAGCGGAAGTCAACGAACGAAAAACAAAATGCCGAGATTACCATTTCACTGGATTTTTACCAAAGAGATTGATAACAAAAACCACATTGTATGCCCCCATACCTATTAAGCCAGTATTTTTTCAGAATGTAAAAAAATATATTAATGAATTTCGTTGTTCAGTTGCATTCAAATAAAACAAAAACATAATGTAATTAACACTTCGTGAAAAAATATTTTTACAGATGAATGTAGTGATGAAATACAAGCTTTGAGGAATTATAATTATAAGGGTTGTTGTTTCCGTAAAGTAAAGTGGGCAACTGAGCCCAAAGGCTAGGCGACGGAATTATTTATAGAACAGTATAACATTTTCATAGCTCATACTCTTGTACATCAAGATCTCTTCTCTATCTGCTCTATCTTATTAATCTATTATAATAATAAGTTACATGCTATAGTGTATGCAGTTTATCCATTGCTGACATGCACAATTTAAGGTTGTTATTGTATTTATTAAAAATCTCAATAGATACACAAATCTTGAAAGAAGAAGAAAAAACAAAGCAAACAATTGAAAGGTTTGTCGCAAACTAAATAGTAAAGTTACTATTCTTCTTGCTATAGTTGTTTATTTTAGAACATCTCTGAAACGATATTCAGGTAAAAAGAGGTTAACAAGTGAGTCCGCAGGGTAGAGTGGTCATCTAAGCTCGAGGGCATTGTGGGCCGAGATGACCAATAAAAAAAAATTGAATCAATAATATTCAAATTAAGTTACAAAGTTTGTCTGGAAACCGAATTCCTAACCAAAACTAATCAATCTGTCCATCTCAAACGAGAACATTATTATTAAAGTAACAAATGAATGTTCTTGTCTGTTTGAGCATTTTATAACTGGGTTCGATTCCCACCCAGGACAAACATTTGTGTGGTGAATATAGATGTTTGTTCTGTGTTTGGGTGTTGTATCATATATACGTATGTATTTACAAAAGTATTTAAGTATTCTATCCGTAATCAAGTTCCCATATTACAAGTACTTACTATGCTTAGTTTGGGGCTAGATGGCGCTGTGTAAAATTAATGTCCTGTACGATAAAAAAAACGATTTGGAAAAACGTAAACATTACATTTACATTATTCATTAGTTTGTCTTAGTTTGGTTTTTCTGTGTGTTTTTCAAAATTTAGGGCAACATTTTTGGGTTTATTACAGATTTTTCTAAGGTTTATTAATACATAATATATACACAGCTTTTTTTTGAGAACAATAAATACTTTTCATTAGTTCATTAATTCATAATTCTTTCTTCTCGCCCATAATAATTAATGACCTTTAATATTTATTTATAATTATTATTATTATTATACCTACTTCATTTTGGTCTACTCTACCTCTGTAGATTGTTAAAGGGAAGCTGTTGATTTCTAATTAACGATTATTTGAAAAGTTATTACGAAACTCTGAAACGTAATTGTAAAGGTTACTAAACTCGGTAACCGGATGACCCGGTAAAGTGGACCACTCGGTTATCTAACCGGAAATGATGAATAGAAATAAACAAAAATATTGATTCATAAGCTTGCATCAGGCCGTGAGCATACGTAACCATCGTGAACAAACCAGACGTGAAAAAAACAGGCCAAGCGCGTTCACCTGGGTTCCGAGCAAACATTTAAAGGCAAAAAAATCACATTAAATAAATAAATAAATATTATAGGATATTCATTTCACAGCCATCTAGCCCCAAACTAAGCATAGCTTGTAATATGGGAACTAGATTACGGATAGAATACTTTTTTTCTGAAATACATACTTATCATACAATATAACACCCAAACACAGATGAAACATCCATATTCATCACACAAATGTTTGTCCTGGGTGGGAATCGAACCCACAACCTACAGCGCAGAAGGCAGAGTTACTACCAATTGAGCTTTGAGGCTTGTTAAATTTGACATTAACATTGTCTGGTCTTATTTTAAATGTTTACAATTTGTTGTTATAACGGCAATACATATACACATTGTGATAATTCCAACGGTCTACTTAACGGTTCTTATGATACAGCCCGTTGACAGACAGATGGATTGCGGAAGCCAAGTAACATTTCAGGGTTCCGTAATTAAAGGGTGCTAACGGAATTAGCACCCTTTTATTACGGAACCCTAAAATCATGACGTTCATCATCATCATGGTCAGCCTTTAAAGCCCACAGCTGTAGAAAGGCTACCTCCGATGAATGCCAAACCCGAATTAATCATATTAAAAAAAACTTTATTTATTTAATTTTATTTAAAAAAAAATGTCATAATACCTACACAACTGAGCATAATGCCAAGATACTTTTCGTCAATTTATTAGCACGTTTCAAATACTTAGAAATATATATTACTCATATACTAATAAAAGTTTGCAAAGTTAGAAAAGACGGTAGTAGCTATTATCAAATCTGTTACCTACGTATACTTGTTTTAGTTAAATGACCAAACACATACGCTTGACCAAGCGCATTTTCAATATTTAACTTTACTCTTTTTTCCGCTTTCATTATCATTATTACCAGGCCATACATTTACAAATAGCGATCTAAGCCTCTTCCATCAATCATTCACCGTTTAATGTTACGTTAATAGCATCACAAAGGTATCGGTACCAATCCTATAGGTAATCTCTGCGTTATATTACCAGCTGACCCCGCGCAGTACACGCGCAAAGTTGCCGAAAAAAAATGTTGATATCAGTATCAACATTTTTTTTCGGCAACTTTGCGCTTTGTTTGTGCTGATATCACAGGACCACACTGGGCTTATCTGAAAATTTCATCAAAATCGGTCCAGCCGTTTTAGAGACCATAAGGAACATAAACTCATCACACAGATTACTAACGCACAGAGAGTTATTTTAGGCTATGTAGGTATGTACGGAACCATCGACGTTCTGATGATTCATGAGTTAAACCCGTACACCCTATTTGACAAATCTATACCACTCTAATTATGAAGTAATTATTAAGAGTAGTAGAAGCCCCTAGTGAAAGGGCTCGTCCGGAGAATGACTACCACCATTCTTATTTCAGCCGCCAAGCAGTATTGCTGTGTTTTGGTTTGAAGGGTATGGTTGCCGGTGAAATTACGGGTACGTGAGGCGTAACACCTTTATGCCTCAAGTTGACGAGCGCAATGCAGTGCCGTGTAGGCTATGTTCTTTGTGGATTTGACCTATGCAGTAAGGCTTTGTCATAGGCAAGGGTACACTTAACACCAGGTGCGCTATTTGCTTGTCCCGTCTCCTAGTAGTATAAAAAAAAACTGTCATTTCTTTCATAGTTTGTTTGTTGGATGTTATGCATACAGCTTATTATTTATTTTGCATTATTGTTCAAAACAAATCAAATCAAAAAAACATCTAAGCAGTTTAATATACTAGTGGTTCTGTAAAACAGTAAACCTCGCGCGCCCTTAAAATCATGCAATAACCGATGCTTTCCTCTTTCACTTTTCCTATTAGAGCAAATAGCGGTATAAGTTTTAGCGATTACTCGCGTTCCCTTGGTCTGAGGAGATCGAACCTGGTGTCTACGGATTTGTCTTGCAAAGGCGGAGAGGTATAGGAATTATCTCAAATAAATACAAAAAATTTAATCCTACAGTTTACTTTACACCTTCCACTCACCCTTTTTGTTTGTTTTTTCACATCTTGTGTAGTATTAAAATCTTAGTGTGTCTTTCAAATTTTATTGGAATCCGTTGATGCTACAGCAAACTTCCTAACTTTTCCCCCCTATTTTCCCCCCCACTCAAAAATCGCGAACAACAAAAAAATACTTAAATCAAAGAGCATGTGTGCCAATTTTCACCAAAATCGGTTGATAAATGCGACCTGTGGGCGAGAACAAACCGACAGACAGCGGACAAAAGCATTTTTGGCCAATCTTGAAACTGAGACGCTGCAATATATACATTGATAAATGTATGGAAAAAGTTTTTTGCGATTTCTGACATTTCTAGTCAAACCTCAAAACTCAAACCTCAGTCAGTCCGGTTGACTTCACTGAATCAATCCTTTTGTAAGAAACAGGATCGATTGGCATCAAAAAAGTTTTATGTCAAATTACCTTTTCTTGTTAACTGTTTTTTTTTCCAAAATATGTGAACGCAATTCAGAATATAATAGGAACGTGTTCCTGTGACTGTAACGGTTATGTATCTCGGTTTAAAGAGTTTATTTATCATGAGAAACTTATAATTAGTTCTCTTAATATGAGATTAAGCTAGAAGTTACTACTTACTAAGTAGTTAACATCTTATTGGCTAGTTCATTAGTTCGCTTTTCATTGTATATGTTCGAAATCAGTGCAAATAGATTTTACTTTAATAGCTAGGACTACCTGTTACATCACATGTGTAGGTACGTAAAATATTATAACTTCAACTGATGGTAGGTAGATTATAAAGATGTTGTATTGAGTTAGACTTAGACTGGTACAAAGTAGTGGAATAGTTATCTACCCTCAATTTGGTTGCGATTTATCAATGTGTTTTTACTTCCGAGTTATAGTCTAGGAGATGGTAGTAGTTATGATTACTAAATTGTTCACCTTCTATGTTTAGTTACTTATTATTAAGTTATGGAATGATTTTGTTTTTAAACATTATGGTACAAGAAAATATATTATCTACCTATATCACCTTACTTATACTTATTAATTTACATTTTATGGTAAGTTACCGAATAGACCCTTTGAAACGGTTTTTAGTTAACCTGCAAATAGTTTTTATGTATATAAGTACTAGGTAGGTAGTACTTATACGATATAATAATGTGTATTTGATGATAAGTTATGGGTGGTTAGGACTGAACATATTAGATACTTTTATCAATAAGTGATTTTCAATTACGATTTTATATTGAGTGTTGTAATGAATTTTATATATGTATTTACAAAAAAAAGTGGTATTCAAGTATTCTATCCGTAATATTGTTCCCATATTACAAGCCATGCTTAGTTTGGGCTAGATGGCGCCGTTTGAAATGAATGTCCTGTAATATTTATTTATATGAGCTAGGCATAGGCATCAGGCCAATAATGTGTTGTCTAAGTTTTTTTTTTTAAACATTTATACTTTGGCATTATTTTAACTCGCCTGGGAGTTTATTGTGCAAAAATGCTCCTTGGCATAAGACATTTCATTTTCAATATCTTTCCGTTCGTGATGGACGTTGTTTTTATTTCTTAGGTTATATTTATATTTTATATTTTTTGACTGTGAATGTTTGCTTTTCAGTTTCAGTATTTTTGTTTTACTATATAAAGTTTTAGTGGGTGTTGGGAAGCCGTAATTGAATAATCGTTTTATTACTTTATTTTGTGATATTTGTAGATCCATCAAATTTGTTTGCGCTGCAGAACCCCATATTTCAATTAGGTACTCTATATGTGGTCTTATAAATGAATTGTAGATACTATTTTTTAATTTTGGTGGAACACAATTGCCCATTTTGCGCAGGGCTATGTTGATTTTGAACGTATGTGTGCAATGTGCGGTTTCCATATTATGGAAACCGTTACTTGTCATCTAGTATCAGTCCTAGATACTTTTCACTTTCAGACTGGCGAATGTATTCTCCATTAAGTGTAAAGGGGGTATAATTTTATTAATAGCAGTAAGAATCATATATGAGGTTTTAGACGTATTGATCGTGAGAAGATTGTCTAAAAACCATTCAGATAGTATATTGAGATCGTTTTGAGCATTATTCATAATGTCATGTATTGAGTCCCCAAAGTAAAAGAGACATGTATCATCGGCGTACAGTGTTAAGTAGCCCTTTAGTCCAATTCGGTTTATGTTATTGACATAGATAAGAAACAAGAGGGGAGGCAAGAATCGACCTTGTGGAACTCCGCAAGACACTTTTATAGGATTACTTACGTAATTTCTTATCTTAATAATTTGTTGTTTGTTGGTTATGTACGATGAACGTAGATCATATGCTACACCACTTATGCCTGCATATTTCAACATTTCCAACAGCATTGAATGACTTACAATGTCAAACGTCTTGTTAAGGTCAATAAAAAATCCTATTCATAGCTTTTTTTCATCAATGTTTGTTTTGATAAAATGTCTGTCTGAATGTCTGATTTTACTCCAGATTTAAAAATTGGTGTAACTTTTGCAAGCTTTAGTGCATCAGGAAATATGCCAGTATCGAGGCATTTATTAATACAACTTGTTAAAGGTGATGATATGTTGGGCTTTAAACATTTTATTACTTTAGTGCTAATTTCGTCAAGGCCCATGCTACTATTAGTATTTAAGTTATCAATAGTTTTGCAGATTTCTTTGACGGTGCAAGGTGTAAGTTGTTCTAATATTATGTCATCATGGGTAAGATCATGTAAATATAAGAGCGTCATCTGAGTTTTCATGCTATTGGGTAGGAATCTTGTTCGCTAAATCAGTACCAATGGAAGAAAAGAAGATATTAAAAATTTCGCATATTTCGCGTATCTGCCCTTACTATCCTACCTGTAAAAAAATCTATAACTTGTGGGTTCGAATATCAGTCCAAATTTGTTAAACATTTAACTTACCGTTCTCAACACAGATACGGTGAGTATGAAGAATCATGTAAACAATTTAATATGTTATCTCTTGAACATAGACTTAGGCTCCTAGAAATGACCTTTCTGCATAAAGTGTGTACAGGAACTATAGACTGTACCGAGCTCACAGAACAGTTTCTGCGGTTTCACACCCCCTCCACTCGAACTAGACGTAGACAAGCATCGTTGTTCCATCTCCCGCGCTCACACACTAGGCTATTATCAGAACTCGGTAATCTATCGAACGCAAAAAACATACAATAAGTTGTTTGGGTCAGTTGATCTGTTTAATAGTGGCAAGTCTGAATTTATAAGAGGTGTTCTTGGTATAATTCAGGAAACTTAGTGTAGGTAGTGTTTTTGTGTTATAATATAAAACAGCTATTTTTTTTGTTTTTAATCTTAACATAACTTTATAATCAAGAATAAAAAACCTTAACATACTTTTTGTTACCTTAGTAAGTATATAATATAGTAGTATAACTGCTCTAAATTTTTGTATTATTTATAAAAAGTAAATCCATTATTGGATGTAAGTTTCAGTTAATAAGTTAAATCATTTACTTAAGCTAAGATCTGTGGATTTTGTGAAAATATATAAATAAATAAATAAAATTAAAAAATACCAGCTATATTCCAACACCGATATACTTCTCATATTCGGCATGTTAATGGGTCTTGTCTACGTGCTCATATAAGTGAAGGTCATAATCGTGAAGAAACCGTGGTGTCAGGTTTGGAAGGTATAGGTACCCCTTTATAGCAAAAGCAAGGACTAGCAATCTGCCTGGTATGTGTTTATAGCTACTAGGTATTTATTTATGCAAAGCACTTGGTACCACTTTCATCATGCGAACGGCCTAGGAGTAGAATACGTTGCCTGTGTCTGTTTTTTAGGTGTCTTGTAGACCAGCGTGTTCGTAGGCCACATCATCGCTTCACATCAGATGAGATTGTGGTCCTTTAACCTTTATTAAGATAGACCTTTGTCTATCTTAATAAAAAACTAAATCAGCATGGGCTCGAAACATGTGCGTAAGTAAGTATAGGTACTGTCTTTTTGCAAGCTTTGAACTATGTAGACATAATGCTCTATATGCTCGTAGATCCTCGAGATTGAGCTATTCGATTTGAAATCAAAACCTTATGCTTGGTGAATATGACAATGGACTTTGGAGGAATTTCTCAAAGGCTATACGAATAAAAGACTTTTCCGAGTGTGAGTTCATTTCACTTTTTTAACCGATTTCCAAAAATGGAGGCAGTTCTCAAGCTACTTTTATAGTTAATTTTCTTAGTTTGTTTAAATAATATCAATACCTACTCTTGCCTATATTTTTATAGTTTTTTAAACTGAGTTTTCTATAAATCGCGTTTTCAGTGTTGGGTACGAATCTAGACTGATTTATCTCTACATGCCTACACGTACGCACACATAATTAAGTCGGTGCCTCTTATGTTTAGTTTATTGTCTATTCTGGTTGCGTAGTTCATTTGCACAAGAAACACGTGTGTGTCATTACGATTACACATAACATACTAAGCTGTGTAGTTTGGTTTCGGGTTGATTTTTGTATCTGCATAATTTTATAGATTCGCAATAGTGCGTCATCCGTATTGAGTGTAGGTTCCGCGTCTTTGTTAGCCAAATCATGTATAAATAAATAAATACAAGAGCGCAGAAGGCAGAGCTACTTCAGATGGTAGTAGCTCTGCCTTCTGGTTGTGGGTTCGATTCCTACATGGAAGAAACATTTGTGTGATGAATGCCTAGGTATAGGTATATATAGATGTTACATTGTAACATATATCTAAAAAAACAGACGTGAATCAGGGGTAAATTTTCATAACTTGACTTTAAAATGCTTAAAATTGGCAGACGTAGCCTCGTGGCAACAAAGAGGTCGGTCAATTTCTTATATTTATAAAAACTTGTGACTACTTTTTTTTATTGACTATGCAATAATAAATGAGAGCGTAGCGCATAACGTGCAACGTTCGTATGGTGGCATGTTTGTAAGGATTTCTGACAATTTTAATTTTGTAGATATAAGTATAGGTATAGGTATAATGTACACAAGTAGGTGGATACCTAACAGCTCGCTTTAATCATTAAATTTATTTAGGATGGGTCACCTTCGGCCCATAGAGTGCGAATCAAGTGTTTGATGTATTTTAAAGCAGACCAAACCATTTAAAACCGGCTCTTATCCTTCATATGGCTGTTGCCATGAGAAATTATATGTTTTCAAATAGGTGAGATATACCTATCACAAAATGTTATTGAATATATAAAATAAATTGTCCTTGGTGCATAGTTACTCAAGATTATCGTTGTAAATGTTAACAAACCATCGTAACTTATAACGGCCGTTATCGTAAACGAAAAAAACTGATTAGATAATTATTTAGATTTGTATAGTCATATCAGGTAAGATAATTAAAGTCTACCAACACCGTTGTTCCAAACCTCCACTGGCTCTCTCAGCTGGGAGGCGGATTGGAAGGAAACGTTGTTGCTATATTCACCGAAATTTATTGCCGAGTCACCGGTCGCCTTGTACAGCCCCCGTAAGTGAAAGGGTTTGGTGCTATATATACTAAGTTCTACACTTGGGGCACCGCACAGCATAAATATTCAGTAAAGATCAATTGCGCTCAAGAAACGTAAGTATTCTTGAGTTTTGACTGATTCCGCCTCTAATTGTCTAGTGCTAGTTCGCCCACCAGTGTCAGATCCAGATCACAATATTGTGCTTGGTTTGGTTAGTGGTGATACTTTGTTTAAGTCCGCCTGGCTAGCTACCACCATCTTATCTAATTATGTCGCCTCATCACAAAGATACCAAAAAAAAATGTTGTGTTCTGACATTCAGAGGTATAAGATAGACCCAGAATCCTCAACAAACTGAGGAACTGGCTCAGTTTGTTGAGGATTCTGGGTGAAGTGCGCCACCTTCGGCCTTGTCACAACTTGAAAAATCAGATGAGGTGAAGGCGAAGCACCTCTTGGTCGTATAAAAATGGTTTGGTTGGTGGTAGGACTTTGTTTAAGTCCGCCTAGGTCTGTCGCTATAACATCAGTTCTAAAGTAGGGTCTGAAATTTTGTAAGATAGCCAGTTCCTCAGACTATTGAGGATTCCGGGTTAAGTGCGCCTACACCTTCGGCCTTATCATAACTTGAATAATTTAAATAATTGATCATAAGTGAGATGAATGTCAAGCGCTTCCCAGTCGTAGGTACAATAAAAAGTTATTATTTAGCGTAACAAAAAAAAAATAACTAAATAAATAATAAGAATAATTTATAATGTTGCCAAAAAGTATTATCTACCTAACTTATTGGTTCCTACATACCTACCGACAGTTAACCTCAAATCTATAAACCCACTTAAAAATCCACTTTTATCACGAATATTGACGATAAAATTATCATTCACAACTGTATATAAATTTAAAAGTTTTTACCAAACGCGCGAAAAGAAGTACAACTTCAAAAACATACATATACCTATTATGGCGATATTTGCGGAGATCCAAAACAAACCATGAAAACAGAAAAATAATAAGTTACAAATCCGCAAAATCCCTTTGAAAAAATCAAATCGACACGTGTTTTACCTCTATAAATGTGGCACCCTCGGAAAATATAGTCTTGCTCAAGCTGTCTGAGATTCATTTATAAAACATTTACAAATTCGCGTGGCAAGCCTACGAAACCGTACACGTGCTGAATAGACAAAATGGCCCGAATAGTTCGGAAAATATTCTAGACTCAACGCCTGTGTTGCGATATAGATTTCGCGCCTATTTGGCAGTTTATTGGCATTATAATTCTTTCACAAGGAAAATTAACTTTTAAGTAGGGTAAATAAAAAGTTATTCTTTAGCGTAACAAAACAAAAATAACTAAATAAATAATAAGAATAATTTATAATGTTGCCAAAAAGTATGTACCCTACCTACCGACAGTTAACCTCAAATCTATAAATCCACTTAAAAATCCACTTTTATCATGAATACTGACGATAAAATTATCATTCACAACTGTATATAAATAATTATACACAGCATAAAACTGACATACTATATTTTTTTATAATATAACATAAAACCTCTTTGCCACCTTATAACCTTGTTACGACTAAGCAGTTGAACGAGTTTACATAAATTTGGCATTGATTTAATTAGAAAGGAGAAGGACATAATGCTACTTGCATCCGGGTATTATTCGGGGAAACCGCTTATAGAAGCTAGTTTTTTTTTTTTTTGCTAATCTTTATTCAATATAAAGTACAATTAAACTAACTATGTACAAAGGAATCAGTTAGATTACCTAAGGACCGTTACAAACGGCCTATAGGTAACTCAACTGTTCCAGACCAGTACCAGACGGAAGCGTGCCCAAGACACTGGCTGCATTGCCACGCTGAATAGCTATGCTAATTCGCTGGTCTAGTATTTTGTATACAGACTACACTAGATAACGATTCGAAACAATATGCAAATTACAAAACACAAAACATTTATTTTTGCACTTGGCCTTCATTTCACCTGGTTTCAAGTTATGATAAGGCCAAAGGTAGAAGCGCACTTCACCCGGAATCCTCAATAGTTTAGAATTCTTATTATGGCTAAAGACTTAGGTAAGATCGTGGTAGCTAGCCAGGCGGACGTATATAGGCGATCATCTGATTGTTTTTCATATCAACCTCTGTAAGACCTCATAGAGGTCGTGTCATTGGTCAATGGTCACTGAATAATCAGTTAGAACTATTGTGCAAGTGAAATAAAGCTGCGCCAATCTCGTATATTATCTATAAGGATAATGCAACAGGAAAATGCATGTTGTGGGTTTTTACTCCACAACAGTAATAAGAAGAGAAAGTCCAGGAAATTTTGTGCAATTAAATTAGGTAGTTATGTGAAACGAACGAATCATCAATTTATTTAGCATTTTCCTTGAGAACGTTATTTAAGGCAGTCTTCATACAATGTGTTTTATAGCTAAATGTTTATAGCTAATAATTTAGCAACATTTCTTTTGCGAATTATCAGACTACCTATCCTTGGAGCTATAAATGAAAAACATTTTTGAATCGATAAAATAGTTAGGCTAATTTTTTTTTATCATTTGCGATAAGAGCATGATACCTATTATTTAAAAGTCGAAGAATGGATATTTATCGCGTTTTGAAAGACTAATAGACTTGCACTATCTTCAATATAAGCTTTAAAAGTCCGAAGTTTTTAATACCTAGATTACTTGGCCGGCAGGCAGAAGCAGGCAGTCGTAGACAGAGAATCTGCCGCTGGTGCAACCCCAAACGTCGACCCCGACGTTTGGGGTTGAAATGAAGGTGAAATCTACGTTAAATACACATCTTTCGTTTAAATTATGCCTAAAGATATCCGATACGCACACACAGCTAAAATAATTATTAACATTGTTGGTCTATACCTAAAATATAATAAACATCTTTATTCAATAAAATGTACAATTAAACTGTCTATGTACAAAGGAATCAGTCTGATTACCTAAGGACCGTTACAAATGGCCTATAGGTAACTTAACTGTTCCAGACCAGTAGATACCAGACGGAAGCGTGCCCAAGACACTGGCTGCATAGCCACGCTGGCCTAAATAAGAGCCAGCCCTTGAGTCACGTGTCGACTCAATCAAAAGCCCCGCAATATTTTAAAAAACCCGGAGGGCACCGGCTCCCCACGGACCCCAAAAGGCTCAAATAGGAAAGCTCTGTCGAGACCAATACTGACCTTTTGCATATAATTGTAGGTACATTACGGACCGACCAGATAAAAACAGTACTTAACAGTCCACTAAACCAGTACACTAGACAAGCAGCAGTGAAATAATAATGGCGGCGGATTGTAAAGCCAGTCACTAATCAGAAAGCCTTGAATGATGACCACGACCCCTTTGCTAAGCGTGATACGATAATATGAAGAAGAAAGTACACATCTAAATAGTAAACAAACTAGGTACTGATAGAAATCATAAGCCTTACCACGTGAACGAATTGCGAAACGAAATTGTCTTTGTATGGGACCTGCTTTAGAAGTGTCCTCCATCGAAATGGTAGGTAATTAATGATACTGGATTTTACAACGATTTGGTCTGGTCTTTTCTTTATTTGGTGATTCTAATACAAAACCACTTGTAGGTGCTAAAGTAATTACCTGTGTAGGTAGATACTTACAAATGTAATTAAAACATGACTACGTGCCTTTCTTGCGGCAAAACCTGCTAAAAGTACTTAATGTGCTTGTACTGGTAATAAAAGTGTCTATCAAAGGTATGCGATAAATACCAAAGAATAGCTAAGCACAAAGAAGTCTATGAATGGAAGGTAAGTTGTTAGATTAACCTTTGTTGAAGAATCAGTGATGCATATCAATATGCCCAATAATAATTACTTAATACACGTACCTAAACAAAGTAAACAAACAATGAGCATTAGGTACTATAAAAACAAAGGTAGGATATAAGTAAGTAGGTACCTACTTGATTAGGACTGTAAACTCAATTTGTAGTAATACATTTCCGAGCAGCTACTAAAATATTATAAACCTTTATGAAAAGAGATAGCATATACACTTGTATATAGATACACATCAGTTAGACGGTCATATTGTCATTTTGAAAGTGGAAATTGGATGCAGTTTCGTTTAGTAAATTGGTTAAAAAATGCGGCGGATACGACAGATTTTTATGTAATTGATCAGGATTTGTGATCTACTTTTACCAAACCAATCAATGTGTTAACGATTGTTTTATGGTATCTGAATAAAATTAAAGTGCAGTTACGTTATATGCATGGACTTTGACGCATGCTGGCCATGATCATCATTATTTTTATACATTGCACGTACCTACAGCGCGGATTTTTTAGTCGAAAATCAATGTTTGGGCTCGCGCCTTCAGCGCCATCTAGGTCCGCGCAAAGCTGTCGCCCTCCCGGTTTAGAAACTGGTAAGCGTATAGTCCTTTTTTTTTTAAAAAAAAGGACTTTTTAGCTACTTATTTCTATTTTTTATTCTGTACACAAAAAAAACATATCATTATACGGGTATTATTGTTTCATTCATTTTATTTCATTTAAATAGCTCATCCAACAGATAAAGCAAAGATTTTACATTTATCTATAGGACGCCATAGTGCATACAATTATGCATATTTCGTTAGGCTCGGCCTTTTGTGAACTAAGATTTTATTACAGTCATTTTTAAATTGCCGCTATATGCCGGCAGCCGGTTTGCAGGAAATCGTTTCGATTCTTTGATAACCATAAACATTGCGATTATGTATGAAGGTAAAAGGCAACTGCGATTTCTAAAGGACGAGATCGATGACCGCGATCTGGCACTATCTAAGTATACAACAATGGATTACGTGGTTTAGATTGGACTAACCCACTAAACGTACTTATTGGCAAGGAATACCATACCTACGTACTCACCGACGTACGAGTAATGGTTGTCATTTCGTATTAAGGCTTTTTTTCCATGAGCTTTTTTTGAAGACGTCTCGGTAGACATAGGCCGCCCGGCGCGTGCGTTGGACCGGCTAGATTTCCATTGTTTTTGTTCTCAAAGATTAATAATAACAATATAATAATATTTGTTTTCGGCAAGCCCTAATAAATAAGAAGCCCTATCTTTTGTCATAACCTTAGAATGGTTTCAACAAGAAATCACAGTTCTTCACGTTTAAATATCGATTTAGTGTCATCTTGATGTTTTTTTTTATCGAGCCAATTATTATGATTCACGTTTCCGTCTTATAGAGTATATGTTCAATTAGATTAAAATATTATTTTTTGGCGCTTCTTATTCTTCGTCGCTTTTTATTAGATTTACATAGGTTCAAAAAAGCTAAAAGTGATACTAAATTTAAAAAAGCCTTCATTATTGGCATGGTACTATTCATCCGGAGGATGAAATAGAGGTACGAAGTCCAACTTTTAATAAACCCCTTCCTACTTTTATAACATGTCATTCCTATTCCAGATTTGATTTGCAAGTGAGAATTACCATCCAACGTGGTAATTCCGCCAGTATTCTGGCCATGTTACCATTATAAATAAAAAAAAAATCATTTTCTGTGTGTGGAAAATTAAGGTAAGGAAACGATTGGTATTTATAATTAATTTTAAATATAATTTAGTAATTAATAAATATAATATTTTACATATGTACCTATACAAGATATGGCTATAAATTATTGTATCCACAGAAGGTCCATAGGATCTACAACACAATCCTCTTGAGATTCAGTGTAGTGGCATAACACATAACACACAATGCCACTATTTCAAGTTATCATATTTATAAAATTATTTCATCTTAGGTAATGCATGTTTATAACTTTAATATTATTTTATAATTGAAATCTTATTTTCTTTATCAAGTGAATTCTGGAATTGTGTGTAAGCATATACATATTTCTATGAAATAAATAATTGATTGATTGATTTATTTTATAGTATGTCGGTTCTCTTCAGTATATTAAAATGACTTCCCTATTATTTAAGAGTTAGAAATGATGAGCAGCTATATAGGTACCCGCTCCTTTTTAATTTTCTAAATGTACATCATGAATACAATTGACCACAAAACTGTCTGGGATGGTAGGGGTACGCGACCGCCATCAATAAACAGAGACATAATAACTGTTTGAGACCTTATTAAATGTAGGTTGTGTACCCAATACTACGGTGTCATTTATCTAATGCATACTTTTTGATGACCGATAGGTTTGAATTATTTAGATGTGGGTCATTCATGAGTGCTACCTTCTGCCCCCACGTGGGGGTCATTCGTGGGGGTAGACGGTAACAATTCTTGTTTGCGTACCCAATACTGAGGTGTCACTTTGCATGGAGATAATGTTTAAATCTGTACCTCATAAAACTTTAAAAGTCGGATGTGAAACCATGTGATAACTATCAAGTTTATCACTAGCATTTATTTTAACAAAAATATGTGCAATGACCAAAACATATCTTAAAAAATTATAAGATTTTCGATAAAACCGACAAAACAATTGTAAACTACGTGGGTTAACGAAAACAAGGCCTTAACGGTATTAAAATCTAAAAATGTTTAAAAAAGATGTGCTATCGACACCTTTCATTTGAAATTTCAATTGTTTTATTATTGCATTATTTTTATCTCCCGTCTGATTTATTCATTCACAACCCAAAAAACAAAAATTTTATATCCCATATCACTCCCACAGTAAAAAAAAAATGCAAAATAAAAATCAAAATGTTTTTAACGAACAACAACATTAAAAACTAAAAGTTTAAAAAAAAAACTTAATATAAGTTATTGGTAGTCTCATAATAGTGGGCATCAGCAACAGGACGCCCCTTAGATGTGCGTGTGTGTTTGTGTAGTGTGTAAAAGTGTTGTGTGTGTAAAGTGTACAATTTAGTAAAATAAACCAAACAATACCTCACACGGCAAAACCTGCCGTGTAGGCTGTACAGCGTATCTAAGAAGTAGGCATACATAATAGAGGTATTATTTCAGTAATCTAATTCCTTTCCTTAGTTTGGGACTAAATGACGCTGTGTGAAATTAATGTCTTTTAATATTTATTGACAGTATTCTATATTCAGTATTCTAAGTACATAGTAAATGTCTGTACTTAAATAAATGTAAAAAAAAGTCTGTACGGACCATGCTCTCGAAAGGCATAACCCTCCTTCTGAAGCAGTCAGGTGACAACCCTTCGTTTCCTCAAAGATGCGATGTTTGTCTTGCCAGTCAGTATTCTAGTATATCGCATTGCCCAACGCTCGGAGCTATCCTAAAATGGACCTACAGCCCATTCCATTCCATGGTCCGAAACCGGACTTGTAAGGACAAATTCCTCACATAGCTATACATAATTATACCTACCTATACATCAGACAGCTCCTTTAAGTTAGTATCTCTGTAAAAAACTCGTTTAAGTCAAATTTAAAAGGAATTTCCTTTTTTTCCTTTGAAAGGAATTTTTCCTCGGAATATGCCAATTGTTACATTACTCGTTTGTTTTTAACTACGTTTTTTTACAATCATTGTTCATTGGTATGTTTACATAAAATAATGTTCTAACTATAAATATACTCTATAATATACCTATGAACGTATCCTACTTCCTACTAATGTTATGAATTAAAAAGTTTGTTTGTCCTTCATGACAAACTGAAAAATGATTAAAGGATTGAGCTGATACTTTGCAAAATGTAGACACGTAAGGGTATCTGTAAAAAAATAACCCACGGACGCCAACATCTCTATTCCCATCAACTAACAATATACTAATTTCTATCTAAATTTTGAGCTCATATTTCTGTTTTTAGTTCTCAGGTCGGGTCTGTTCTCGTACAATGTCGATCGAACTTTGTTTTGAAAGCACTTATATTTACACCTTAATATAGTAGGAAAAATGTATGATGATTTTTCAGTAATAATCTTCACTAACCTCCATACTTTTAACCGATAGTCTGACTTTATCAGTCAAAATCACTTTTGACTAAAAAAAGTTTTTGAGTTTTTGAGATTTTTGCTTGGTTTTTGCAGTATAAGTGTTTTTGACTGTAAAACGACCGATTATGAGTTTTGACTGTAACATATACCTACACTTTTTCATGAATAACATAAGGTACCGTCTTCTTTTTATAAAACCACACCGTCGCGAGCCCCCTTGTAATACCCTTGCGGCTACGACTTAAAACCTAGTATACAATACATAATATACATGACAGGACATTCATTTCACACAGCGCCATCTAGCCCAAACTAAGCATAGCTTGTAATATGGGAACTAGATTACGGATAGAATACTTATATACCTACTTTTTTTTTGTAAATACATACTTATCATACCCAAACACAGAACAAACATCTACTCGTATATCACACAAATGTTTATCCTGGCTGGGAATTGAACCCACAACCTACAGCGCAGAAGGCAGAGTTACTACCAACTGAGCTATGAGGCTTAAAATATTAGTAAACCTAGTATATTATACTCGATCTGATTACTGATTCTTAAATAGTAGGTATCTATTATATTTTGCTCATAATTACTTTCTAGGGTTTAACTTGTACCAGGACGATAGCAAGTAGGTAGGTATTTTGTAGAAGCCAATGTGGTTTCAAGTGTTCGTTTGACGTTTATTAAATTTATTATCGGCCCTGACTGGTTTTAACAATAATTTATATTAATACATATGTATAAAGAAATTAAATATATATTACCTACATTACCCATTGGTTACCTGTTTGTCTACTCAATGACTATTACAGTTTAATAGAATAGTAACTGACATGTATATTAGACAACGTTATCACAAAAGACTTGCTAAATCTTTAGTGTCGAAGTATGAACTGTATGAATAAATAAAAACCCATTTAACATAAAACAAGCTCAAGTTTTCGGAAAAGCGGAGAGCGTACTTAAGCGGTGGAAATTTATAATTTACTTGATTTTATAATACTTTGCTAAGGAGACTTAATAAATGATATGCAGATGAAAAACAAATTCACAATAAAGCAAGTCGTATTGATATGGTTCGTTCACCGATGTCAGATCCGGAGGTCCCGGGTTCGATCCCCACGGGGATTATCATATTGTGCATTGTTTGGTTGGTGGTAGGACTTTGTTTAACCCACCTGGATAGCTACCACCATCTTACCTAATTCTGTTGACATAACTACAATTCTTTAACTATAAGTATAAGTGTTGTGTTGTGTTCATTTTAGAGGTAAGATAGCCAGTTCCTAAGTTTAGATAGCCTGTTCCTGAGTAAGGATTACGGGTGACCTTCGGGACTTATCATAACTTGAAAATAAAGTGAGATGAAGGCCAAGGACATCCCGTTGTATAATATTAAAAAAAAAGTAAACTCGATTACATATTTCTTTCTCTCAAAAAATACACGTGTTCTACTTTCGTTACAGGATTCGATTGTACATTCCTGTAAGGCCATTTGCTCACCTCACCCTCTTGCGGAGAGAGTGAGGCAGGTCTGTGTCTATGGTTAAGCAAGCGGCAGAACTAGAGAAGCTAGAAATAATGCGTATAATTGTAAATGTTAGTTGCTGTTGACAATTTGCTGACCGTTTGCAATATGACGAGGCATATTACAAACGGACGATGTTTACAATCTGACGGTGACAGAGGCAGATTTCAAACGGACGACGGTTTATATTAGGTCCTTACATATGAAATTGGCGTTTTGTCGTACTGGCCACTTTGATCTTAAATATCTCCTCTTTGGTTAGGAATTCCAAATTCAAATTTAAACAGCTATTTACTCATGCATTTGTGTTTCGAAAACCGTAATTCATTTGTTTTTTTCTCTTTTGCTTTTTTTTTCTGCGTCACTCATTTCACAAAATGGAAAACTTAAAATATCGCATTATTTACGAGTACGAGTTCCACCGTGGCACCAGTGCTGCAGAAACGGCTCGAAGGATTAATGATGTGTATGGTGGTGGTGTCGCAAAAGAAAACACGGTGCGTTTTTGGTTTCAACGCTTTCGTTCTGGAAATTTCGACCTGCAGAACAAGCCCCGTGGACGGCCGGAGACCAAGGTCGATAATGATGAATTGAAGGCTATTGTGGAAGCAGATCCATCGCAAACCACATCACAGTTAGCTGCAGGCTGCGGTGTTAGTGACAAAACCGTTTCAATCCACTTGAAGCAAATTGGGAAGGTGAAAAAGCTTGAAAGGTGGGTACCTCATGAATTGAGTGAAGCAAACCGACAAACGCGCGTCGACTGCTGCGTTACATTACTCAACCGGCACAATAATGAAGGAATTTTAAATCGGATCATTACATGTGATGAAAAGTGGATCCTGTACGATAATCGTAAACGCTCATCGCAATGGCTGAACCCTGGTGAACCAGCAAAATCTTGCCCCAAGCGAAAATTGACTCAAAAAAAGTTACTTGTAAGCGTTTGGTGGACTAGTGCCGGTGTCGTACACTATAGCTTTCTTAAATCTGGTCAGACGATTACGGCTGATGTCTATTGTCAGCAACTGCAAACCATGATGGAAAAGCTCGCTGTTAAACAACCGAGACTTTTCAATCGCTCTACGCCACTGCTGCTTCAAGACAACGCTAGACTACACACGGCCCAACAGACGACTACCAAATTAGAGGAGCATCAATTGGAATGTCTAAGACATCCACCGTACTCTCCGGACCTTGCTCCAACAGATTACCATTTTTTTCGAAATTTGGATAACTTCTTGCAAGGAAAAAAATTCAATTCCGATGAGGCAGTCCAAACCGCTTTCAAAGATTTCATTGATTCCCGTCCGAATGGTTTTTTTAGTAAAGGGATCAATGAACTACCTATAAGATGGCAAAAGTGTATAGATAGCAATGGTACATACTTTGATTAATAAAATATATTTTAATATGAAAAAATTGCCTTTATGTTCCTCCCATACAAAACGCCAATTTCATATGTAAGGACCTAATACAATCTCACGGTGACATTACCAATGAACCTCTGTGGCTCAGTGTCTAGTGCTGTCAGGCGTAGCATACATAGCCTACGTTGTTCTACGAAATTTCTCGACACATATCGCCTTATATTTGCCACTAAACGAATACAAACAATGCTTTATTCTATGACAATAATGATAACAAATAGACAGGCCTCACAGCCCAGTTGGCAGTAGCGCTACCTTTTTCGCTGTAGGTTGTGGGTGCGATTCCCACCCAGGTCAAACATTTGTGTGATGAATATAATAATAATAATAATAATATAATTCATTTATTTCGAGCATAAAAACTCATATAGGTTTAAAAATAATCTTTATTTAAAAACTACAAGTATAATTGCTGGGCAGATGTCGCTCGCAACAACGCCTTGTATAAGGGCAGTCCACTCTACCAGCAATCATTCTCAGGACTGTGTTAGAGCTGGCACGCAATCTGCGCACCAGGGACGCGGCACGCTTACGAACAGTGGTGTGAAAACAATCATCCCACGCCGCCGCAAACATCCCCGATGCGCTGCAATAGCGGGGCAGCCCCAACACCGCCCTGAGTGCATTGTTGTACTGGACGCGGACGGCACTGTACGCCGCGAGCGTATATTTCCCCCACAGACTGCACGTATACAGAGAGTACAGTATGCTCGAAACAATGCTAGTTTCACACCCTCTGAGCTACGTGCAAACCTTCGAGCAACCATATTCGCCCTCACCGACAGCGCCCTCTGCTCCCGTTCGATGTCATCATTGTATTTGAGGTCGGTAGTGACTACGTGACCCAAGTACTTAAATGTGTAGGTATACCCTATCTAAGTCAACACCGTTCATACGAACGGGAGGGGTGTTTTCCAAC
The DNA here is from genome assembly GCA_951394065.1 of Venusia cambrica. Lineage (NCBI taxonomy): Eukaryota > Metazoa > Arthropoda > Insecta > Lepidoptera > Geometridae > Venusia > Venusia cambrica. The sequence goes on from OX596042.1 coordinate 7,242,584, forward strand.
CGTTTTGTACCGGCCTCTAAGACCATGCACTGATTCTTTTTTTAATTATACACCAGCCCGTGACCGCAGGCGTATTTTTCACAAATTCTCATCAGTTCCCTCAATCCGCAGACCGAAGCGCTGAGCAGCACCATATCAGCATAACTGAGATTATTAACACAAACATCATCAATATGACATCCGATGTGGCGACTGCTGAGCGTCTCGATCAGCGCGTTTAAGTAGAGGTTAAAAAGGGTGGGAGAGGTCAACCCCCCCTATCTCACCCCACACTCCAACTGATAAGGTTCCGACATTGCGTTCCCCCACCTCACACTGTTGATCTGGTGCTTGTACCAATATTTAAATATGTTAATATATAGATGTTTGTTCTGTGTTTGGGTGTTGTATTATATGGTATGTTTGTATTTACAAAAAAAAAAGTATTTATTTATTCTATCCGTAATCTTATTCCCACATAGTTCGGGGCTAGATGGTGCTGTGTAAAATTAATGTCTTTAATATTTTTTTTTTTTTATATATTTATTTAATGAGCAGTGCGGCATTGACAATAATTTTGATGCTGTGAAAAAAGCGTCCTCCGTTATTGTCTTGCCTAGCTGCCTGGAAGAGTGGTATCACGACATTTTCATGGCTTTGAGAATGAATAATGCATTACCTAAAGTTTTACTGTTTCTACAATAATTAAAATAACTATAAAACTGGTTCGTAGTAGAGATTATGGCTTCTTCAAATTCCTGTTAATAACGTGATATCAGTTCACGTGCATTAAATAAGCAAATTAGCAAATATACAAACTATTTGCAAAGAACGTTAGTAAATCGTTTTATGTAATTGTTTTTCGTTAAAGAATTCACGATCACGGCCAATATGAGAGTTGGTTTACACAAGATATGGCTATTATACTTTTGCTAGAGCAACTCTAAATGAAAAGTACTTTAAAATTCCATAAGCTACGCTTACATAAATTTGCATGCGAATCTATTGCTGGAAGTTGGTTATTGAAATAATTTTACCGTTTAAAATCAATGAGTAGATAACAAAAAATACGAATCATTGAAACGGTTTAACGGTACCTGCTTGTATATTTTTATTTTTTTATTTTACGACGGAAAAGTGCTTGACGTTCATATCACCTGATTTTAAAATTATGATAAGGCCGAAGGTGGAAGCGCACTTCACCCGGAATCCTCAACAAACTGAGGAACTGGCTATCTTACCTAAAATGCCTGAACAGAAAAAAAGAAGAATTAATAATAATAATAATAATCCAACCAAACTAAGCACAATATTGTACTCCCCCTTGGCATCGAACCCGGGACCTCTGGATAGGCATACCACTAGACCACAGAGGCGGTCTAGTTAAAATTATTGTTCCCTGAAAATAATAAAGGTACTCTCAGCTCTAACTCATCTCATAGAAATGCCCTCTTATCTGACTTTTCTATCAACCCTCCACTTATTTAATAAGTACCTAAGTAGGTGTACTTTAAAATACACTTTGAAATATATGTATACAAATACTTTGAAATATAGGTACGTTAACAATATCTTTAAAATGTACGAGACATCTTAAGGATATTGTTTATGTATATTTCAAAGTACATCTACTTACTTATTAAATAAGTGGAGGGTTATTACGCAATGTATGTTGATAGAAAAGTCAAGATAAATAAACCTGAATTGATAAGCGGTGATTTCCCGGAACCCGCTGCTTTCCTAGTAAAACTAGATTTCAACGTTCAAGCGTTGAAATATTTTGATCTTCGAGTTTTCAGAAATCAGAAATATCAACTGGCGAACCATGCCATTCATATTCATTTTTTATTTAGCCCTGAAAACTGACGTTTTTTGTGAAAAAACGAAACAAAAAAATAAATAAAAACTATTACTTACGCTAACACCGACATACAAAATCACCAATTCTTACATAAAATAACTCCTCTGCATCTAACAAGTAATAAGCAGGTCGGTAGGTACCTATTAACAAAACAAAAATACATATATACTACAACTAATCCTATGTTTTTCTTGCACCCTGTGGATCTAGATATCTGAATAAATAATCTTAATAACAGTTACCTTGACTTCAAAATAATTTTTCCCCACTATAAACTATGCACATATGATTTAGCGGAGAAAGAAAAAAAAAAGGAGGCGTTCGCCCGGCAGCGGGACAATTTTCATAAGACAAAGAAAACAAGCCTCATAGCTAAGTTGGTAGTAACTCTGCCTTCTGCGCTGTAGTTGTGGGTTTGATTCCCACACAGGCCAAACATTTGTGTGATGAAATATATGTTTATTCTGGGTTTGGGTATTGTATGATAAGGAACGTATTTACAAAAAAAAAACTATCCGAAATCTAGATCACATATTACAAGATATGCTTAGTTTAAGGCTAGATGGAGTGTGATATTAATGTCCTGTAATATTTATTTCTCATAAAAGAAGTGAGTCGGTATTCTATAAATTTGTACGCTAAGAAAACTGAAAAGATGGAGAACTATAGGTACCTACCAACTTAGTTCTGCACGACTACTATTTGTGTTAAATATATTTTTACACCACCTGCTCTACAATGTCCAATTACATTATCATGTAATCTCAACGTAAAGCAAAGAATTATCTCCCAATGGACGTAAAGTTCTATAAAACTCTAAGGAGTATTGTGATTTGAATTTGGAACGTCAAATTTGTGTGGAAAACTTTGAGTAAAAAATGCCCGATGGGATTGTAAAAAGGTTTGTTCGAGCAGGTGGTTCTGCTCATGGCAAGTCGATTTTTGAAACTCAAAAAAAAAGAAGGCGTGATTTCAAAGAGCGCTAAACAAATGACGGTGCTTGGTTTTGTGATTTTAACAGATCTGAATTTTCTAAGAAGAGTCATATTTACCAGAGTTTATTAAAACAGGCTTATTAAAGATTGTTAATAAGTAATCTACTAACGGAAAATCAATGGAGAACAAAGAGAGTCAAGGCTGTGTCGGAATCCGTCCATTTAGTTTCTATCCAACATTTCCAGCATCAATATTAACTTTTGATGTATTCTAGCTGTTACAAAATAAATTCCTACTTAATTTATGGAGGAACCCTGGCTCTTTATTGTCTCGGAGAAGGTGTGAGAAGCAGGTTATACTCCTCTGGGATAAAGCGTGTCATCATCTTGGGCAGCTTGAACCCCTCGCTTCACTCAGGACTCTACATAACTCCCGAGCTACGCTCGGTTTTCAAAATGCCACCCGTGACGTCAGAACTTGCTTTATCCCCTTGTTGTATAATCTTTAATCAACTATTGTTCGAAAATCTAAAAATAAATATTTAGTATGCATGTATTTCTAATAGGTATGTATTCTACTATACTTATAGGAAGCATGTATGTTTAATCAGATAGTTTAGTGAGATAATTTTATTAAATACAATTGTATACATGTATTTAACGATATAATTGATTCTCTCTCTCTCTCTACCTAGGTTTGCTGGATGAGAACTTTTTTTTCCATACCCTTTTTTATATTTCATAATTAGTAGTACGCTTACCTTTATATGTGAGCGTGTGCATTAAAGTATAAAGCAATCTTTCTTATACTATAATGGTATTTATTCACAAAATAAATAGTTCTCTTAGGAATATTAACATCTAAGTAGAAACCTACCTAGTAACATTATAACCCTTTTATTTTTTATGCAAGACAATGAAGACGAAACAATTGTTATAATAAACTATTTACATAAATATAATATAATTTTCATGACTTGAGAACGGAACAATAGGACGGTAAAATGCAAAATTGATTAAAAAATATATCACGAATGCTTTATTGCCTTGACCAGATTCATAAGAGCTGAACAATAACAAAGGTATTTTATATACTTTGTATCATTTTGCTCTGAATAATGACTAATTTAGAAGTGGCGCCAAACGTTAATCAGCTACCTTTATTTATGACTAGCTGTATCAGTGCAGTATCACTTATACATAACATAGGACGCCAAAATTATGTACATGTTATGTTTTCTATATAAATCTCTCCACAAAAATCTCCTTCCTATCCCACAGAATAACGAAATTTGATTTTACGCCACGGATATTAAATATTATCTAACGTAAAGCTGGTTCGTGGCGGCGGCGGCGGCAGAGACTAAGAATATAAGCCCCCAGCAGAGGGTCTTATATCAACCTGCCCGTGGATGTCGTGAGATTTGACTATGGAAGTGTACCTGAAGATGAGTGACAGCTTTCATGTACCTTAAGTACCTATCTTACATCGATATTATGATCACCGACTCACCTGCCGTTCATGGCAGTCTCTTATTCAACCGCCTCTGTGGTCTACTGGTTCGCCTACTGGTGTCAGATCTAGAGGTCCCGGGTTCGATCCCTAGTGGTAGTACAATACTGTGCTGGGTTTGATTGGTGGTAGGACTTTGTTTAAGTCCTCCTAGCTCGCTACCACCATCTTACCTAATTCTGCCGCCATAACAACAATTCTAAAAATTGTTGTGTTTAGGCATGTATGGTAAGATAGCCGTTCCTCAGTTTGTTGAGGATTCCGGGTGAAGTGCGCTTCCACCTTCGGATCGTTTTCGCAATCCAAATCTGGATTGCGAAAACGATGCGAATTCCCATAAACGTCACCAATTTTTTTTAAATCTATTTTACGTATCGTAAGACAATGACGTTCGCTTAATAATCACCACGCTTGTTAGGCAGATTGGTGATGGCAATATTGATGTTAATTATCAAGATGGATCCTGTTGCAGTATTCCCAGCGCTTAGTCGGCTCTTACGGAATTCGGGAGTACCTATACAGGGAGAAGCTAATATGATTTTCCTGAAAAGTAATTTAAAAAAAAAAAAAAAAACTCAAATGACGGGTTTCACTTACCACTAACGGGCTGTTGGTATTTTTTTCCCAACTGCACCGGTATCCGGGCCCGATGGGGAAAATCACCTATTTGCAGAGCATAAGCCTGAGGATAACCGGAGTGCTTCCACTGGGTTATCGGTGTTTCATTGAATTTGTAATAAGTTAATAATGTAGCGTTTGGTGCAGTTTGGCGCCAAGCTCACATATTTGAACGGTTACTTTCAGATTTTAGAACGTGGGATTCCCAGGTTTATATGCTGACCCCATCTATTACGTCAAACGGGATTATGACGTCATTGGATTTTCCATCATTTTGTATTGGATTTTTCAAGCTTTCTGGGTATGGGAAGAACCTTTTTAAACAAGATTTACCTCGAAGTGCCCCGGGCACCGGAATCGTTGACCTTCAGTCAACGGCTGTATGGTTATCGCTGGTGGTAGGAACTGTAGAGGTCCGCCTGGCTTGCGACTACTTCCTGCCGAAGTCGAGCACCTAGGTTTACGCTGTATTCAGTTGGTACACGGGATTGCAAGTAGTGCCTTCGATCTGAGGTTTCTATGAATGCTCGCTTCATCGTAGACATCTCCCCTATATAGCCTTCTTGTGACTAGGTGAGCCTCAAGGTCAAGATCTTACCCATTAGAAAAAAGTTATAAATGCGGCACTCTAAAATTATAAAATATAAAAAACAAAAAAACAACTGCCTGTTGCTGGCAACAAGTTAAGTTTTATTAGGAGTCTCACAGTAGCAGTCATGACCAAACGTATTTTTAGATTGTCATTTGATAATGTATGTATGATTAATTAGTTTTGTTTTTTTGTTTGTTTAACATTAATGTACTTATATTATATAAACAGTATAACTATATTTATTATCTATTGTAATTTATCTTATTATTCCTATATCGGTTATATTATTGATTAATGTTGTATACTTTCCCGAAATATTTAATATCTTAACCCTTCTTCTCTTAAGTCCCTACCTAGTTTTGCTGGAAGAAAAGTTTTGCTGCACTTATTAGGGTTGAGCTCGCCTTTGCCATACTTTTTAATAATAAGTTAACTTGTATATTTTTTTCTGTGCGTGTGCAATAATGTATAAAATAAGTTGTTTAAAGTTTTAATAAGAGTCACAGTAGCAGTCATGACCAAACGTATTTTTTTATTGTCATTTGGTTAACATTTTAATAAGAGTCCCACAGTAGCAGTCATGACCAAACGTATCTTTAGATTGTCATTTGGTTTAAATTTTAATAAGAGTCCCACAGTAGCAGTCATGACCAAACGTATTTTTAGATTGTCATTTGGTTAAAATTTTAATAAGAGTGTCACGGCAGCAGTTATAACCAAAAGTGTGTCAAATATTGTGAACGAATTGATTTGTAAACAAAATATCACACGTGTTTATTTTTAATGTGTTTGTATACTCACTTACCATTTGTTGTGCAATCGATAACCTTATCTATTAGGTATAGATATTTAGACTGCGACTGACTGTTCACTTTATTACTTCAGGTTATTTGTACCTCGAAGATATTTAACCTTGCATTTCAGAGTTTTGTTAGGGTTAATGTAAATGTAAATTTTTATATAATGGTAGAGAAAGAGAGCCAACACGGAAAGAGTTGTGGATGTGTTTTTTATGACCGAAGAGTGGGAGAAAGGAGTTCCCCATGCATTCATTAATTTCTGTCGTAGTAGATGGAATCACGAAATAATATAAAAATGTATTCAATTTTAATACATTTTTCTCAAGTCATACACATTTATTTATCATTTATTTTTACAAAATTATTTAGACCAGCGAATTAGCATTGCTATTCAGCGGGGAAATGTAGCCAATATCTTGCTTACATCTGGTACTGGTCTGGATCAGTTTGAATTAACTATAGACCGTTAATAACGGCGTTTAGGTAGCCCGAATCCTTTTCTATAGCATATTTAGTTTAATTATACAATACTGGTTGTGTAAGTATTCATTAATAAGTTTTATTCCAGTGATGCAGAGGTTATACAACAAATCTAAGTTGTTGTGTTCCGGCATTCAGAGGTAAGATAGCCAGTTCATGAGTCTATTGAGGATTCCGGGTGAAGTGCGCTTCCACCTTTTGGCCTTATCATGACTTGAGTCGGTGAGATGAAGGCCAAGCGCGTACCCGTTGTCATTAATAAAAAGGGAGACTGACATTGGACATGGATGATGACAGGTGTCAGTTATTATTACAAAAAGGCATGTCTTAAGTGAATAATTTGAATAAGACCTTTACAATTCCGGTCTTTTTATCACGCTTGCCATGTTCTTTGTTATTTGAATTCCGTTTCAATTCTTGCGTACAGAGTAATTTATAACAATTAAGTAGATTTACTTGGTACCTATCTGGAACTCAATCACCGGAAACTTTAGAAGTACTAAGAACTCGAAGGTGAACCAGATTGAGTACCTATATATACCTACCGACATATTAGATATAGATATACCTACCGACATAATTACCTAGGCTAGGTGAGTAGCTATTCTAAATAAATATTAGGTAGGGTAGACCGAGGCGAATCGGATCATTTTGACTTTAAGGTTAAAAAAAAGCAACTTCTGTTTAAATTTAGTTACATTTATTCATTAGACAACAATCAGTATTTATTGTAGATACCTACACGTAATAATCTTGTATAAAAAAACTTAAATCTTTCCTTTCACAAGCAAAAAATAAAAACTTGAGAAATATCCGATTCGCCCCAAATTCGGGGGCTAATCGGATCAAACAGATATGTACCATAAAATCAAATAAAAACGAAAACAATTACAAAATAACGTACATAAAAACAATGAGTATCTTAATTCTGAGATCAGTAATCATTATTGGCACATAAATCACAAGTGTATGGTCCTTTGGCACCTCCTCTATCAGCACAGTTCTCATGGCACCATTCTTCACATGCACTGCACTGAATCCAGTCTTCCGTTGGCGGGTGTACAATTTTTTCTGAGCAAAAAATGCTCTTTACTTTCAGTCCAGGTGTACCTTTATATTCTTCTTCTTAACTGTCGTATTCTCTTTGCCTTTTGCTTTTCCTTCTACTTTAGATTTCTTCTTTTCTGTTTCAGCTTTTTTCTTGGAGTCTTTTAGACGAAGAATGTCCATGCTTTGTGGTGAAGTTAAATGTAAAATGGTTTGGTTTAGTAACCTGGCGTGTTTTTTTTTGGTTACTACAGGGCTCTTCAGTGGAGAAGGAATTATTTCTTTCATGGAATTCTCGATCTGGTTTTGTTGTTGTTCTGCCTCTTGTGGAATGGTAGCTTATTGAGTACTCGTGGAACGAGCTGGTTGTGCACTCGTGGAAGGAACTAGGCTATTAGCTTCAACTGAGTCAAGGTTATCCACAGTACTTGACCTTGACCTTGGTCAGTTTTTCTAACACAGGTTTGGACCATCTAAAACAGTAAAAAAAATGAATTTTAAGCAAATAGGTACTGATCCGAATCGCCCCGAAAGACATGATCCGATTCGCCCCATATCACTAGCCGTTAAAAATTACGTTTTGTCAAAATATCTGTTACATAATCATTAAAAATCAATTGAATTTAGATTATTACATTCATACTTAATATAATAAAACAAAAACCAAAACAATTCAACGAAAGCTTGAAATAAAATTACAAGGAAACATAATTACGTACCTTAGATTTTGGCGCCAAACCGATATCGCCTCACGTCCACTTTCCTGGCGAGCGTCGCCAGCGCTAAACTACTAATGAGAATGAAATATTTCCGATAGCAATAGATGCGGGGGGGAAGGAGGAAGATATGTGCAGCTATGGTTGCGTTCGGCAACGCGCGTAATTTGAAATATTTTCAAATTCCTTATTTTGATCCGATTCGCCCTGTGATCCGAATCGCCTCGGTCTACCCTATTGTAGGGTGGCTGAACACCGACCCGTGAATCCATAATCCAGAAACACCTGGGCTATATTTTTAACTACTTTAAGATGTTTTTGCAGCGAGATAAATATCTTAAAATAACTAAAAATGTACTTGGTTAACAATTTTTTTTTTTTTTGAAGATGTACATAAAATTGTAACGCAACTGCTACTGCTAACATCAATATCTAATAACCCAGAAAGAGATAAATCGTTTATCTAAACATTGATAAATAGGCTATCGATATCCAACTTCTTGTTTTGAGTGAACTGTCAATCATAATGGTAATATATGGTTACTTCTTGCACAATATTACAATCAACGCTCGTGTTCCTCAAGGGTCTGCTCTCTCTGCGACTCTATTGTTGCCAGTTTCAGTGAGGCAATATTGAGTATGCAGATGTACTGTCTCAGAGAGAGAGATATATATATATATATATTTATTGTACGACGGGGAAGCGCTTGGCCTTCATCTCACCTGGTTACCTACAAGTTAAGATAAGGCCGAAGCTGTAGGCGCAATTCACACAGAATCCTCTACAAACTGAGGAACTGGCTATCTTACGTCTATATGCCAGAACAGAACACAACAATATAGATAGGTTGTTCTGGCGACAGACTCAGGTGGTTGCTAGCCAGGGTCTTACCACCAACCAAACCTCTGGAGCTGAAATCGGTGGGTTGAACCACAAGACCACAGAGGCGGTTATATGTCTAGCAGACGATCTGGAGGGACTTGGTAACTCCGACTAAAAAGCTGGGCATCATAAGATCAAGCGATACTTCATACCTGTTCAGCTTTTGACTTAGTATAAAGTTAAATCTCAATCTTGTATAGAGTATTGTAGCCACCTTTGGGATGGTTCAGCCAAATACTAACTTTATGTGCTTGATTCGGTGGAGCTCAGAGCAAAAAGGCGAATATTATCTTGCCATACAAAGCAAGGCTCAAAGCTTGAGCTATCAATGTGAGGTGGCGGGTTTGTGAGCCCAGGAACTTCACGACCTTATACATTCATTTTGAATAAAAATTTCAGTCGCACTGCTAATGTGATCCTCACCTATTTATATTCAATTATAAGACTAAACGCTTTCAAAAACTTATAATCAGCTTCCAGCGTCTCACTTCTGTGAAGGCTCGCTCTATCATAAATTTCCTTCTTGCCTATAGTTCGAGACAAGTAATTTTATATTAAAAAATAAACAGTAGGTACTTTTTTATTTATTAAGTAATGAAGTAGTCTTACAGCAACACAAAAGGTGTTTATTTTTTCATTTTCTGAGAACCTTTATTTTTTAAATTTTTAGGATAAACTCATAAAAAGGTTCAAAATGCCTGTCGGTTAAATCCGACAGGCATGTTGAACCTTTTTGATAATACCCTACAAGAACTAGGAACATTTTTTTTAGTTGCACGTAATACAAGACAAGAAGCGGCAAACGTAGAAACATAGGAAATGCTTCGACGTCTTAGATTCGGGACGGGAATGACAAAAACCTACGAAGAAAGTATTCCCGGGTGAGATCCCCAGGGAAGAACAATATTGTGCTTGATTCGGTTGGTTACCACCATCTAACTTAAGTAAGTCACCATAACAACATATTGTTGTAGTGTTCTGGCATATAGAGGTAAGATAGCCAGTTCCTCAGATAGTTGATGATTCCCGGTGAAGTGCGCTTCCACCTTCGGCCTTATATTAACTTGAAACCAGCTGATATGAATGCCAAGCGCCTCCTGGTAGTAGGTACAAAAACAAAAAAAATAAAGAAACAATAACAAAACTCATTTTCTCTCAAGGTTCCAACAAGATAACTCTTGTCAGGGTTAAGTTCGCCTTGGCCGTGCATTTTTATTTTTTTGTTACCTTATTTTCGTATGTGTATGAATAAAGAATAAAAAGAAGTAAGCCCGTAGGTTAGGTACGTCATAAGCGTCTCTAGGTCATTATTTAGAGTCATAGACGTATCTGCCTATAAGTCAGAAATCTACTTATTTACTCTCTCAAGTTTAAATATTTAATATTCCGGTCACAAAACTTCCATGTCCAACAAAGCTAGATACATAAACAGGCATAAACAGGCCGGTCGTAAAGTTTCGTAACATAAAAAAGTGCCTTGCACTTTGCTGTGTAACGCAACTTGAGATAAAAAGCCGGTCCTTGAGCATTACGTTAATGTTAGCTTTCTGTGCATTCAAAGCCCTGACCTACACAATCGCCTACACCTCACTACGTAGCTATGTTGGTTTTGCTCACCTTGCAGGTGCTCCAAGTTATGGGTGACCTCTGGCATCAAGTGCATGAACGTGGTCGATAGCAGGACGCCTCCTCCGAAAGACAGCAAAGTCATCACAAGTCTGTTGGTAGACTTGAGGTTTCCCGCGTCTTCAGCGGACACAAATTTGAATTTCCTGGCCACTAGAAGAGGCGTCAAGCCGCATATCACAGAAGCACAGAAGAGTACCGCCATAGAGACTCCTTTAGCAATAACGACACCTTCTGTCTCATCTGCGTGGTCATGGTCTTCGTGAATTATCGCTACAACTTCTTCGAGCGACATCTTCACTGATTACCCGAAGGTATTTTCAACGTAAATCTAAAGTTATGCTCGCGTATTTGTGTTTAGGTTTAAAACGAGTTTATCTTTATCTGCGCGTGCGTCGTTTGAGAGCGCTGAGTCTACTATGCGCGCCGGCCGGCGAGGCTTCCGCTGCAATCCGCTCTCAAGCCTTCGCAGGTAGCTACTATTACTTCACTGTGGCATCGTCCGCAAAAGCCTTACCACCCGCTAATTTGTTGTGCAATTATTTTTTTGCATCATACGATGATATTGCAAGTAAAACATTATGCGGTTATGCGGTACAATACGCAGTATCAATTGCGATGAGTTAGTTGGTGTGGCGTGACGTGTCTACTGGAAATGGCTATTGACGAAAATACACATCACGTAAACCTGTCAATGTGCATGCGTAGGTAAGGTAGGTATAGGTATATTTTATTATAGGTAGGAATATTTCAGTAGATAAGGGTTTTTGAGAGTTGCTTTCGTCTGTTATCCCTGAAAATAACAACGAAGGTCAAAAAAAAATACCAACTGATTAATCTTCATGGGTACGCTTATAGCTAAGCCGACTGTATCCCCTGTAAATCGTTTATTTGTACCTGCATGTTGTTTGTTTATTAACAAAACTACTGATTAATATTTATTACTATTACTTATAGTACACCCATAAAATCCTCTCCATCCAAAGGCTGTGTGAAAGAAATCTTCTATCTCTTCTAAGCGATAAGACCACCCATTGTATATACATTTTTAAGTAATCCAGTTTGATTTTTGAGGTGTGCCATAAAGTATTCTAATTCATTCATTCATTCACCCCGACACTACAAAAGGAAGCTACCCTGAAAATGTTATTTCTTAGGCTGTGCGTTGATTGTCAGTATATATCTTATGTATCTTCTATCTATCTTCTAAATATATATAACTCAAAGGTGACTGACTGACTGACATAGTGATCTATCAACGCACAGCCCAAACCACTGGATGGATCGGGCTGAAATTTGGCATGCAAGTAGATGTTATGACGTAGGCATCCGCTAAGAAAGGATTTTGATGAATTCTACCCCCAAAGGGATAAAAAAGGGGATGAAAGTTTGTATGAAACATTGTCAATTTTAAACCGATCGGGCTGAGACTTTGCATGCATAAAGCTACTATGACGTAGGCATCCCCTAAGAAAGGATTTTGAGATTTTGTTTTTGTTTTGTTTTGGTTTAGTAGTTTTGGTTATATCTCTCTGATTTGTATTTGGCATTTGTTTTGTTTTCGTTTGGTTTAAGTATAGGTTTTGTCGCTTAGACTTTTTTAAAATGGCTAAAGAAAATCTGAACGTTAATGGAGAAGTTGAGGAATGTACTGTCGTTTTTAAGTTTTGTAGGCCCTAATTTTTGACACACGCTAAACAAAAGTAAAGCCGCAAAAACTATACCTAAAAAATAATAATACTTCTTAACGCGAGCGAAGCCGCGAGCAAAAGCTAGTACTAATATAAAGTGCTAACTGACTCACTGATAACAACGCACAGCCTAAACGGCTAATCGTAGAGACATGCAATTTGGAGGGTATGTTTGTCTTGATGCGAAAATGAGCGCTAAGAAGGGGATTTTGAAAATTCGTACTCTAAAGGGTTCAAAAAGGGTTTGAAAGTTTTAATTAAAAGTATGCCCTAACTCTGAAACCGTGCATGATAAAAGGTCAAAAATATCATTATAGATTCCTCATATGAAATAGATTTTTATTCAATAAAAAGTATAATTAAACTAACTATATATGTATACAAAGGAATCAGTCAGATTACCTAAGGACCGTTAGAAACGGCCTATAGGTAACTCAACTATAGTTAGTAACTAGAATAATGCATGGTATTATAGTCGTTCTTATACTTTTTGAAATCGGTATAACGAGGCATTCAACGACAAATGGTTTTTTTTTATTTAACCGGCCGCAGCAGTTGCGGCTTAAGAATCGACTCCCTCCAACTGAGCCCGCGGATGTCGTAAAAGCCGATTTAAGGGATCTCACCAGAGGAAGCGGTAGCATCCTGTTGTATGTTACATAACACCTTTACTGTGATCGCCAACCCACCTGCCAAGTGTGGTGGTTATGGCAAAACCCTCCCGTTTTTGGAGGAGGCTCTGTCCAATATCCAATTAACTACTACATAAATGGGCTGTTGACGTAACTGTATTTACGACCCTTGACTAATGTAACTTGACTACTTGATACACAGTAATATTTTAATGCATAAAAGGACAAGTCCTGAGTGACTGACTGACTGATTCAAATAGATACAACGCACAGCCTAAGCTGCTGGGTGTACAGACTTGAAATTTAGAGGACATGTTTGTCTTGGTGTGTATACGCCTGCTATGAAAGGAAAAAAAAATCGCACCCTTAGGGTTCAAAATGGGGTTCAAAGTTTGGAGTGAAGAGAAATGTTGCATATTCCTGAAACCACAAATGATAGGCACTTGAAAATTTGTATGTTGATTGCCCATAAGGAATAAGTTATGGCATATTTTCGGTTTTTAATAATTTTCAGAAATTAAGGATGAGGTATCCTATATTCAGACCTGACTAATAATAAACAAAAATAAAATAGGGGGTTCCCATACATAAAACGTTTACGTATTTTATAAATTGTTGATTTGGCTTTGGATTTCAAACATGAAGTTATTTGAAGGCCAAGCGATTCCCGCTGTCGTCCTATAAAAAAATAATAAAATAAAAATGGTTGTTCCAAAAATTTTACTAAAAAAACATACAGCTAGGTACACAAATGCACAACACTAAACTACAATTCAAATAACAATTCGGGGAATTACGTTTTCGAAGGAAATTGAAACAAGAAGGTAATTGATGTATCGGTCACGGCTTAAAAATCGACCCGCCGTGGATGTGGTAAATGCCGACTAAGACATCTCATCAGAAGAAGGGCAGCAGCTTCCTTCTGTGTATTATATACCATTACTGAAATCATCAATCCGCCTGCCAAGCATGGTAATTATGATTAAAACCTCCAGCATTGAACACTAATAATGTTTTTCAAGAAGTGCTAAAAATGCTACCTATGGTTGAAGGTGAAAATAAATAGTTGACAAAATAAATGATTAAAATGATTAGATTTTTATTAATTTAATTATATACTTACTTTTTCTTATGATTATAAATGTATATGTGGGATATTGGGACGTTTTCTCCCCAAATTTGGGGAAACTCATAGTTTTGGGAAATATTGAAGATTGGTTTTGGCGACGTTGCATATAATTATAATGTGAGACTTATCAGTATTTCCCCATACACGTTAAGAAGACTCATCCAATGGTTTACGTAAGTGATCTTAGAATACTGATACCCGCGTATTTCCCAAGAACTTAAATGAAATCATTTTAATAAATCATAATCGCAACAGGTTGGTAAGTGGTTAGGTGTCTGTTTGCATTGCGCATCTCATGAGGATAGAATATGTAGATAATGTCATCATAATTGGATGTTCAAATGTTCAATGAATTTCAAAAATAAAAACCTGCCCTAACACATATGAGAATGAGTAAATATAGGAAGGTATAATGCCTACCTATGCAAATTTAGGCAGTTCAACCCACAGAACACATGTTGTTCTGTGGTTAAACCCATGTTCATACACAGGGCTGTCACAACATAAATGTTCACATGGTATGACTATTACTTATATTAAATACGAAAAGATGAAATGAAGCGCTTCCCCGTCGTACAAAAAAAATGCAATGAAGCAAAAACAAAAACAAAATATCAACATTGAGCATACCGTCAAGAGCGATCTGTGAAAAGGAAGGTGGTGAGACTCGCGATTTATTAGGTATTGATAATAATAAAATTGTCACGATAAAAAACATAATATTAACGATGATTATTCGATTTTCATCATGATAATGTAGGAATCTATAGTTTTCACAACCGACAAACAAAGATAACGTGCCCAGTATAAATAGCCCAGTGGGTTTAATTAAGTTTTTCCACATTTTTTTTTTAATATGTACACGTCTTTATTCAATAAAATGTACATATAAACTATGTACAAAGGAATCAGTCAGATTACCCAAGGACTATTACAAACGGCCTGTAGGTAACTCAACTGTTCCAGACCAGTACCAGACGGAAGCTTGCCCAAGACACTAAGCTAAA
The DNA here is from genome assembly GCA_951394065.1 of Venusia cambrica. NCBI lineage: Eukaryota > Metazoa > Arthropoda > Insecta > Lepidoptera > Geometridae > Venusia > Venusia cambrica. Next base: position 7,258,093 of record OX596042.1, read on the forward strand.
TAATAGCTATGCTAATTCGCAGGCCTAAATAAGAGCTAGCCCTTGGGTCCCGTGTCGCCTCAATTAGAAGTCCTGCAAGATTATTGAAAGCTCGGAGGGCACCGACACCCACGGACCCAAGGTTCAAATAGGTAAGTTTTTAAATTTTTGGTTTTGAATTTAGAATACAACTTATTTTAAGATAATCAATACAAATGCTAATCCCAATATTATCTTGCGTTATGTACTCAATAAGGAAGCTGTCTGGTTTCCTTATAGAGCATGATTTACCAGATATATCGATCCATCACAACCCTGGTTCTAGAATAAATTATAGGAGTAGCGTTTTTCTAAGTTATCACGATTATTACACATAATAACAAATACATAATACCTTTTTATATTCCCGAAACTGTCGGGAATATAAAAGGTACGCGATGAAGACCCGTTTTTGTTATAAATTATATAACATACCTATAGGAGTAGTTCGTGAAACAGGTTCGGTTGGAATTGCTTCGGGATTCCCATTTTGATGTCTGCTCTACCCACATACGAATGAGATAATGTTGACTACCTTGGTATTCTTGGTTTGATCTTCATCAAATAAAAAAAAATGCATAATTTCAGGATGACAAAAACAAAATCACGGGCTTTTTCTAGTTGGTTACTCGAAGAATTTGACATGTATACTAATTGAGTTGTAGAGCTCTACCGAAAAAATATTATTAATTAGTAAGGTTTTTTGGTGACAGAAATTCATATTATTCCTGTCACCAAGCTGCTTTGCGTGTTTCGGGCTCAAAAAGGTTTGCCGGTAATATTACTGGCACATAAGACTGAACATCTATATGCTTCAAATTGCAAAGCAATGCAGTACCAACTTATCTGATTGTATAAACATATCGTGTAGCTGTCTGATTGTCTGGCCATCAACACACATCCGAGACCAGAGAGCTTCTTTTGTGGTCGTTTTTTATAGTGTTTATTACATTAGTTACAAATAAAGATGATAAGGAATTTTTCAAGGGATAACCGGAACCATGTACCGATCTCCACTTGTCTCAATATAAGTTGGCTATGCCAATAAATGTCATATACATAATAAATGACACTGGCTATTTATTTCTCGAGGCTCGTGTCGAGACCGTGACAACAGTCAGGCGACATTGCCCAAACGTTCAAGGTTCATATTTGAGAGTTCTTTGTTGTGAAAATTAAACCGCCTCTGTGGTCTAGTGGTTGAACCCACTGATTTCAGATCCAGAGGTCCCGGGTTGGATCTCCAGGGGGTGTACAATATTGTGCTCGGTTTGGCTGGTGGTAGGATTTTGTTTGAGTTCGCCTGGCTAGCTACCATCATCTTACCTAATTCTGTCGCCATAAAAACAATTCTAAAATTGTCGTATTCCGGCATTTACAGGTAAGATGGCCAGTTCCTTAGTAAGTTGAGGATTCCTGGTGAAGTACGCCTCCACCTTCGGCCTTATCTTAACTTATTACCAGGTGAGATGAAGGCCAAGCGTTTCCCCGTCGTGCAATAAAAAAAAAACTTACTTGCCATATTCTACGCCAATAGGAGTTACTTGACGATTAAATTTTGTCTGTTATCATTATGTGCTTATCACCAACAATATTTTTTAAAATAAATTACAATAAATATATCTATTTGATCTAATTGATCATCAATTGGATGAATAAGAATATTTTAAGAAGCAACCGCTAAAATTAAATTAATGTCTTGTCAACAGCTACCGAGAATTCGTGTGTAGGTATACATTTCATGTTGATTATTTTATGGACCTAGATGAAACGGATTTTTTGCCAGGTTTCGTTTATCGCAGTATGCAGTAAACCAAGTGCATAATTTTACTTTTTTATTCATATTATTATAACTTTTAAACCTCACAGCTCAGATGGAAGTACCTTAACGGGCTATAGTACCTCAGATTAGAAACTCAACGCATCTTTATTCTAGTTTCGAACTCTTCGTTCGAAACTAGAATAAAGTAATAATAAAGGTGACATTGCTGTGCGCTCAACCACGGCGCTTATGACAACCAGATGACAGAAATATGCGCGTATTTCTACGTATTGCCTTTTTACGGTAAAACAAACATGAATTTTGAAAATCGAAAACGCAGACCGTCTGCTGTATACTGTGTTTATAGTTTCAAGTCCTAATTGGGCGTATTTATTGGATGGCGAACATTTTTGTACAAATTAGAGTCAACTTTGTTTTATTTTTCTATCGAGAAAATTTTATGTAATCGTGTTTTCGAAACACAAGCGTTCTAGCATCTATCCTGAACTATACCATATATTCATTTCAAAGTAAATACTACAGTGTTGTGGAAGGTATGATCGCTGAAGCTAAGCCATTTCACATATAGACTCTTAAGAAGTTTCCCTCTGCGCTGTAGGCAATTTCAATTCCCACCCAAGACAAATATTTGTGTGATGTTTGTTTTATGTTCGGGTGTTGTATTGTATGATAAGTATACAGTACGGTCAGTATGGGAAAGTCTGAAAATATAAGACCTACGAAGATCTGTTCTTAAGAAACATGTCATCCATGTGACCTTACTCAACGCAGGAACACATCACTATATAGATATAGATATAGTCCTTACCTGTTTTATCTTTAAAGCTAAGGTACAAATTAATCAATAAAACGTATCACAAATTATATTTCCTTACTTCCTTGTGTGCAGTATTTTCTTTTTTGTTACCTACCTTCAAGGATTTTATATTCTAAACATTACATCATCATAATGTGATCATGATTTATAGGATTCCAAGAAAATCAAATTCATGACAAATCTACCATTACAACAGGTTTTTGGGTAAATTGGTCAGTGGAGTCAGAAAATAATGTACCTGCATATCGAAGATCTTTAATAAATTCTGCTATATTTTACAAACTAGATAAGCTTTTTTTATGTTTATTACAGGACATTAATTTTACACAGCGCCATCTAGCCCCAAACTAAACATAGCTTGTAATATGGGAACTATATTACGGATAGAATACTTAAATACTCTTTGGAAATACATACGTACCATATGATACAACACCCAAACACAGAACAAACATCTATATTCATCACACAAATGTTTGTCCACTGGGAGGTGGAGTTTGTCCACTGTAGGCTGTGGGAATCGAACCCACAGCCTACAGCGCAGAAGGCAGAGCTACTACCAACTGAGCTACTAGACTTGTAAGATAAAGCAGTATAATACATTGTGGTTAAATATATTTATTTTTATTTGTATCTACCTAAATACTGGACTGCATGCTTGTGACGGCTCCAAGTAGTATTATAAAAAATAAACTTACCGTTAACATTAATTTTATTTCATAACCAGAACATCTTTGACAACCAAGTTTTGTTGCTTGTGTTGGAAACACTCACTTTTTTTTACATCAAGGAGACGGGACAAGCATGTAGTCCACCTGATGTTAAGTGCATCTTTTGCCTATAACAATGCCTTACTACGTAGGTCATATCCACAAAGAAGCCTACACGGCACTGCATTGCGCCCGTCAACATGAGGCATAAAAGTGTTAGGCCTCGCGTGCTCGTAATTTCACCGGCAACCAAACCGGAACACAGCAATGGTGCTTGACGTCTGAAATAGGTATGGTGGTAGTAGTTCCCGGACAAAAGGTGTTTGTTCACAAGGTATGCTGTTAAGCGTTGCCCTGCAGCCAGTGTCTTGGGCACGCTTCCGTCTGGTACGTCTGGGTGGATGATTAACCATCGGACAAATCATTTGTGTGATGAATATAGATAAATGAATAACACAGGACATTAATTTTACACGGCGCCATCTAGTCCCAAACTAAGCAAATGTTTGTTCAGTGTTTGCATGTACATTGCATGATAAGTATGTCTATACAAAAAATATGTTTGAATTATATTCGTAATCTAGTTCCAACTTTACAGTAAAGTTGGAATGTTCCGTATCTGTTTTTAGTTGTACCTATATTTTGTTTGAATAAAATATTTCCTTGAATAAATATATGAGAGTATCGACCAACGATACTAAATCAATAAGTATGTGATAAAACAAAAGTACTGGACTAATCTATGGCTAGTAGCAAGTGTCAAAGTACAAACGGACACAATAAAACTAATAATCTTAGATTACACAAGCTTTGAATTTGCGTCACGTTCCTAACGAAAGTGATATAAAAACGATAACGAATTCGTTATCGTTACAAAATTACACGAAATAAAAAACAACTTTTATATTAATTGATGATAATTAGTGCATTGCTCCTTCCCAGACAACGAAAAATAACGATACGAAGAATAACAATATTGAAATTGATAGCGGTAATTTTGTCAATCAAAATATCGTATAATTAATCTTAAAATAATCGTACGATCGTACGAGATTAAGATTTTTTCTTTATCTTTAATTTGTAATGAGGAATGTAATAAACCAGTTAATTATAGTAGGTGAGAAAAAAAACACCAAATGATCTTCTAGAAAAAAAAGCGTTTAAGCGTCTTCGTGGTCAAGTGGGTCGCCCTCCCGAATCAGATGTTTCGGGTTCGATCCCCGGGCTAGCTAAATATATTTCCCAAGTCTGTCGTCGTAACCACAATGCTAAATTGTTGCGTTCCGGCATTAATCGGTAAGATATTCGGCCTTATCATATCTTGAAATCAGGTGAGATGAAGGCCAAGTTATACCTTGTCGTACAATAAAAAAGTGCGAAAGTGGTCAACAGCAAAACACCTCCGAACGACAGCAGTGTCATAACAGAGGACCACTTAGAGACGCCATAGGCGAAGAGGACGTTTCGGTCTCATCTTCATCATCTCCGTGGTATCTGATATAGTGGAACGCGTTCGAGCTTGGAAATTATACATTTTGGGAATTCAACTTTATGAGAATTCAACTTTCTAATCCTAAAACAGATTTTAAATTTGCAATTACGAATGAAAAAGGAATTATAGAATTACGAAGATAAATAAAATTGAATTTCGAGCTCGACGATACTAATAGAATGCATGGTACTGTTTTAGAGATTACCCTAGAATTTTATGCCTAATCTTGTTTGATAATTATTTCTAGAATGCCTGAGAACAATATCTAGATACAAACTGGGATCTAATCGTATAGTACTCGTACACTACCCAGTATATTCATACTAGTGATGCTGTAGAATCTGTACTGACGGGAGCTGCTTGCAGGTCGCTTGTATCGCTGCACCATTTTTATTAAAAAAGGTTAAAAAACATATTACGTGATGTTACATAGTTTAGGTGCTGTTGTGTACGACTTGGGTGATAAAATAATATAACTATATGGTAATAATAGCCTTTAATTAAAACTCATTAGTAACTACTATTTACATTTACATGATCCTGTTTGCCTTTTAACGTAGGCCTCCCCCAATCTCCTTTCGTCGAAAACTTCATAACTTGACTAACTTTTAGGTGGATATTTAAACACATCCCTCCAGCTTCAGAACAGAAAAAAAATTCATGTTTCTATAACTGTCAATGTCTTGTAAGGACTTTTGCTTTGCGCCATTCATTGCTACAGTACCTACTCATACCAATGCAATGTTATTGTACAGTGTGCTACAAAATATAATTTGATGTAACCTATTACTAACAGCTTCAACTGACAATAATTTTAACAATAACAGGACCCTTATTCACAGACACTACACAAGCGCAATGTTTGAATGTGTTTTATTATGAGCCAGCTCCCCGTAATGCACCTACGCTATTTATTGGTTCGACGGTAAACAACTCCTCTAAGACATCCTACCAATGACTAGACATGTCGCCAGTTACTTAGGTAATATTGACAGAACTATTACGTTATCTTATCGAGACATGCTGTATTTCTCATAGAATTTTAGTATGATTTTACCAAACACCAACCCCACGTAGCTTTGCTTGATAACCATACTGCTGCATGATTATATATTATGCCATTAGGCTGCAATCGTTTCCTTGCACTTCTTAGAACGTAAATCCTCTTCGACATCATCCATTTTATTTGATCTCTTATTGTCTTATCGATTTTCTATTTACCTAACATGAGTATTTTAACATGTCTCATATTTTGTTAATGACATAGTGTTTTGCTGGTGGTAAGCTACTTGTCGTGAGAGTGGCCGTGGTCGCCGCCGTGACTGTGCCCATGGCTGTGTGTGTGGGGAGCTGAAATATAAAATATATTGATTAGTAACATACAGACATTTCTCACTTCTATCTGATACCTTTCATGTGCTTATCACAACAGTCAAGACATAAAATCTCAAGAATCATAAAATCTCTCCTAAAAATGTTTGTTTCATCATAAATTATACACATGAACGGCCTTATAATGTCCACTGACAGAGTCTCCTTCAAAACTGAAGGGTTTTCCCATAATCACCGTGCTTGCCAGGTGGGTATAGATGTAAGATAATACACAGAAGGAAGTAGCTATCCATCTTCTGGTGAGATCCATGCATGTTAAGCCATAACCACCACAGCAATTCAAAAGGCAAGATTATAAATATTTGTACTAAACAATAACAATAACAAACAGAATATTTAAGCAAACGCTACTATGAAATGACACAATTTTAGAGCATTATAAGTAAAAAAAATATGCTTACTCAGTAGTTGTAGTCCAAACATAAGGAAGAATCCGATGACAGATGCTGCGAACTGAAGCAATCCAGATCTATTACCGCTCCAAATCTCGAAAAAGATGACGTAGAGCAGGGTTCCTCCAGCCAGACCCTGGAGGATGACAGACGGGACTCCAGCGGCCGAAGCGCCTGCACCTCCAACAAGGAGCATACCGATTCCTATTCCCAGGGAAGTCACGGCCGCGAAGATTGCGATGTAGGTAATGGCCAGCCAAGTTTTAGTGCGTGTGGCGATCAATTCCACACCGACACAAAACGCGATGACTAGTTTATGAGCGGAAATCGCTCCCAACATGTACCTAAAAAAAATTGTTTAGCGTTATAAAAACGTGATGGTAAATTAAAGTATGTTTTTTTTTATTCCTATCCAGAGGCTATGGCCGTAAAGCCTCTTGCAGTAAGTGATCAGTGACAACCCCTGGTAACTGTGGCTGCACGACGATGCCCAGTCGTGGCCTCGTGCAATTGACACTACAAGTCACTAACTGAGCTGATTTTGAGCCGTCTTAGTGGTCAGGGCAATGCACGCACGAACACCCAAAATGGATTGACACCACAAGTTTCGCGTTTGATCGTGGTCGCCATGCGAGAACCTTTACTTCGCAGCGCGAATTATTACAACAAATTTAAAAACTCACCATACGTTTGAAGTGCTCGATTCCAAGCCTACAGCAAGACCCTCGAACAGCTCATGGATGGAGAGGGCAAGAACGATCAGCAAGCCTCTGAGAGCGGATGTGACGTCATCACCGCCGGTGTTCACTGGCATGTGAGAGTGCCCGTGCCCGTGCCCGTGCCCGTGCCCGTGCGAATGGCCTTGCCCGTTTTTTTCCATGTCCTACAGAATCAAAGTAGGTCTTGTCACTTTATCTCAGTCTGCAGTAAGGGAGACGGCGTTGTTGCCAGTATCGCAAGTCACTATTGCATGTGATTGGGACAAGAACTTTTGACGCAGCTTTTACAAGGAGCAGCTTATACTCAATACCTCTGTATTTATGCGGATGATGAACGCTTTGCTACAGAGGTTATCGAATAATATCTATTCCTACATGGGCGTAGCGGAAGCTTCCTTTAAGCGCTGCGGAGCAATGTACAAATAGCGCTTTTTTTTATTGTACGATGGGGAACCGCTTGGCTTTCATCTCACCTGTGGTCCAAGTACGGATCTTACCGATCGCATAATAGCGAATCGCAACGTTCGTTAAAATGAACGAAATCGTATCGTACCTCGCGAGTATGGAAGTCCAGTCGGTAACACAAATCGATACGCTTGCGATCGTCAAAGTACTCTAAGTTTATCGAATAATTTTACCGAGACCTTCTTCGAAGTAGAAAAAACAATCGTGTAAATAGACAAAATATACGAAAGTACAAAAGTACTAGTTATCAATAAACTCGATGTAATTTAACGAAAGTATACCGATTTTATCTACCGATTACTTCCGTACTTGCGATGGTCGATAAAACCAATTTTATCGATTTAAACGATTCTAAATGTCAAATTATGCGATCGGTAAGAACCATACTTGCTCCGCTGGTTAATAGGTTATGATAAGACCGAAGGTGGAGGCGCACTTCACCCGAAATCCTGAACAAACCGAGGAACTGGCTATATTTCCTCTAAATGATCTAAATACTATAATTAGCCGGTATAGTATTTTTAATAAATAAAGTTTTATTCAAATTACCTTTGCCGGCGCCACAGAAGATGGCTCATCTGAAGAGTTAGATTTTCCGTGGTTGCTCTTCCTCAGACTCAGGTTCCTGGCGAGAGGAGCGGCCTGACCTTTCTTTTCCCTGCGGTTGATATAAAGGTGGACCAGTTCCTCAATCAGGTACATCATGAAGAAACCGCAGCATGCCAGCAGGGGGGTAAGGGAGAATTCGAAACTAGGGAGGAGACCGTCATCTGAAACAGATTTAATATTAAATGGTTATGACATAATATTTAAATAAAAAAAATATTTGAGAGTTCTGCCATCCCGTGAGAATTTTCCTAAATTAGGTTTAAAGAACTTTATGATTACAAAGACAAATAGTTGTCACTTAAATATTTCAGAGTTCTGTCATCCCGTGAAAATTTTCTAAAATTCATATTTGGTTTACTCCCCGTTCTTGGTCACTGATAAAATAAGTTAATCTGACATTTGCAAATAAAATGGTTACTTTTGTCATTCGCAACACTTGGCAAAGCTTCTTCAGCTTTGTCACGAAGAAAATGTTTGTCACAACAAACGTACATATTTTCGATACGACAATTTAGAAGTACGTTAAAATTGACTACCTTAGATTTTATTAAATTGTTATTCGCAAGCAAAGTAACTACCTTTTGAGCAGCTAACATTTATTTTGATTCATGTGATATCAATAGGAATGTGTCTACACATTCCTATTCATTTCTCGCGGCTCGTGTCGAGATCGTGCCAACTGACTACAGAAACCTTTTTACGGTTTAAGTTTCGACCACTGGCCGACTAAGTATACTCACAAATCAGGTGCTCAATATTATGTTCAACTTCTGGCATCAAGTGCATGAACGTGGTTGACAGCAAAACTCCTCCTCCGAACGACAACAGCACCCGAATCACTACGCTTGTGTTCTTTATGTTCCCCGCTTCGGGTGCAGACATCCATGTAAACTTCTTCGACAGAAACATCGGTGCCAGCCCGCAGATCATAGAAGTGACGAAGAGGACCCCCATAGAGACGCCCTTCGCGATGAGAACGCCATCGCTGTCATCCTCATCATCATCTCCGTGGTAACTGAGATCGTGGAACGCGTAAACGTCTTCGACCGACATTCTCACTTTGTCAGGCTACTTGCAAAAAAAACAGCTTACACAAATACTAAAATGGTAATTCTCGACTCACGATAATGCTTATATACTGTCTTTAGATATAATCCAACAATCTCTAATCTCGTTTGATAAATTAGTCTTATGTCATTTGCGAGTACTTCCTTAAATTAAAAGTAGTCTAGCGATATCTATACTCGTACTATCGGAAAATTTGCAGTTTATAGGCCGTTACCGATAGTGCATATAAAAATCCCTGACTATCCCTAAACGCTCAATGCTCATGCTCCGACTGCCAAACTAGTTAACCCCTCAGCTACGCTGTGCTCCACTCCACGTAATGATCTTCACGATTGCGCTGTCAGAACCTATCAGCCACACGACGGGGAGTAGGGAGTGGCATAGCATGTAAGGCAGCCTCGCTAATTCCCTGAATCCTAGCACCGCCTCTGTGGTCTTGTGGTTTAACCCACCGATTTCAGAACCAGAGAATCAGGGCTTAATCCCCAGGGGGAGTACAATATTGTGCTTAGTTTGGTTGATGGTAGGACTTTGTCCGTCTAGCTAGGCTATCAACATCTTACCTAATTCTGGCTCCATAACAACAATTCTAAAATTGTTGTTAGGATTTAGATAGCCAGTTGCTCAGTATGTTGAGGATTCCGAGTGAAGTGCGCCCCCACCTTCGGCCTTATCTTAACTTGTAACTAGTTGAGATGAAGGCAAAGAGCTTCCCCGTCGTACAATGAAAATAAAAAAATATTTTTCCCATACCATTTTTTGATCTTCTGGTGCTGCAAGCGTCTATAGACGATAATATCCGCCTAGTATTAGGTGGACCGTATGTCTGTTTGCCACCTTAGTAGGATAAGGTGTCAAACGAGGTCTATTATGGAGTGAGTTTACTCAAAGGCACTTTCACTCCCGCGGATTTTGCAGGAGGGTGGAGTTGCAGTCGCAAATGTCACGTTCTTCTTCATCTTTTTACTGTTTGTAACGGTCCTTAGTAACCCGACTGCTTCCCTTGTTAATAGTTAGTTGTACATATCGTTTGTGTATTTCAGGTCCGCGCAAAGTGGTCGCCCAACTAGTTTAGAACCAGGCCTTGGAAGAAAAAAAGATAGTTTTTTGGTTAATATATTAGTTTTTCTTTATAGGTAACCAGTGTTTTGTCCACGTGACATCGCTTACTTAGTTGTACCATGTCGTACTTTACTTATGAGTAGTGATTATTATCACTACTGAAGTGCTGAACTATTTATTTATGATACCTACGTACTTGATTACAAATAAGTATTATGTTACTAGTAAGTCTACTAGACTTATCAGTATTTCCCCATACACGTGAAAACGATTCCTGCAATGGGTTACGTAAGGGATCTCAGAAAACTGATAAGTACTCTTGTAAGTGGCTTTTCTTGTCGTCGTTTTTTTTTATAGTTAATTCTAGATTTCGGGAAATTTCCACTGGATGACGGAAACTAAGTCCCGGGCTCCACTTGTCTCAATATAAATTGGCTATACTAACACTCATTGTGATAGAAGGCAGAGCTACATCCAACTGATAGAAGATTAGAAGATAATACACAATTAATTACGTTTGTTATCTTTTAAGCTCACGGCTCAGTTGGAAGTAGCTCTGCCTACTGCGCTGTAGGTTGTGGGTTCTATTCCCACCCAGAAAAAACATTTGTGTGATGAATATAGATAGGTACTAAATGTTTTTTCAGTGTTCGCGTGTTTTATTGTATAATAAGTACCTATGTATTGACAAAAACAGTATGTGAATATTCCACATTTAAAATAATTGTACATGCTTACTTAGTTTAAAACTAGGTGGCGCTGTGTTCGGTTATATAAGGTTATTGGGTCATAACGGCAATCTATGTGATTTAGTCTAGATGGCCTCACAATATTTTCGATTAGTTTACGACAAAACACAAACTTTCCACAAAGTTTGGTTTTGTCGATGGTAAGAGGGTGCACTTCAATAAAAAAGTGATATCTTGCTTTACAGTGTTAAGTTGCTCTTTGTTCAATGATTCATTAATTTAGTGATTCAATTATATTTTATAGGTTAAATTACTAAATTCATGAATGTGAATGAAAATGTATTGGAACGAAGTTCCAAGCGTTTACTAGCTAGATTTAGTTTTATTCTGAGCATGATTTCGTTTTCATCTTTCATAATTAGGAAAATCATTCTTGTATTCGTCCATATTGTGACCCTTTTTTGTATGCTCCTATGATGGGTGCCATCGCTGTCATCCTCATCATCATCTCCGTGGTAACTGAGATCGTGGAACGCGTAAACGTCTTCGACCGACATTCTCACTTTGTCAGGCTACTTGCAAAAAAAACAGCTTACACAAATACTAAAATGGTAATTCTCGACTCACGATAATGCTTATATACTGTCTTTAGATATAATCCAACAATCTCTAATCTCGTTTGATAAATTAGTCTTATGTCATTTGCGAGTACTTCCTTAAATTAAAAGTAGTCTAGCGATATCTATACTCGTACTATCGGAAAATTTGCAGTTTATAGGCCGTTACCGATAGTGCATATAAAAATCCCTGACTATCCCTAAACGCTCAATGCTCATGCTCCGACTGCCAAACTAGTTAACCCCTCAGCTACGCTGTGCTCCACTCCACGTAATGATCTTCACGATTGCGCTGTCAGAACCTATCAGCCACACGACGGGGAGTAGGGAGTGGCATAGCATGTAAGGCAGCCTCGCTAATTCCCTGAATCCTAGCACCGCCTCTGTGGTCTTGTGGTTTAACCCACCGATTTCAGAACCAGAGAATCAGGGCTTAATCCCCAGGGGGAGTACAATATTGTGCTTAGTTTGGTTGATGGTAGGACTTTGTCCGTCTAGCTAGGCTATCAACATCTTACCTAATTCTGGCTCCATAACAACAATTCTAAAATTGTTGTTAGGATTTAGATAGCCAGTTGCTCAGTATGTTGAGGATTCCGAGTGAAGTGCGCCCCCACCTTCGGCCTTATCTTAACTTGTAACTAGTTGAGATGAAGGCAAAGAGCTTCCCCGTCGTACAATGAAAATAAAAAAATATTTTTCCCATACCATTTTTTGATCTTCTGGTGCTGCAAGCGTCTATAGACGATAATATCCGCCTAGTATTAGGTGGACCGTATGTCTGTTTGCCACCTTAGTAGGATAAGGTGTCAAACGAGGTCTATTATGGAGTGAGTTTACTCAAAGGCACTTTCACTCCCGCGGATTTTGCAGGAGGGTGGAGTTGCAGTCGCAAATGTCACGTTCTTCTTCATCTTTTTACTGTTTGTAACGGTCCTTAGTAACCCGACTGCTTCCCTTGTTAATAGTTAGTTGTACATATCGTTTGTGTATTTCAGGTCCGCGCAAAGTGGTCGCCCAACTAGTTTAGAACCAGGCCTTGGAAGAAAAAAAGATAGTTTTTTGGTTAATATATTAGTTTTTCTTTATAGGTAACCAGTGTTTTGTCCACGTGACATCGCTTACTTAGTTGTACCATGTCGTACTTTACTTATGAGTAGTGATTATTATCACTACTGAAGTGCTGAACTATTTATTTATGATACCTACGTACTTGATTACAAATAAGTATTATGTTACTAGTAAGTCTACTAGACTTATCAGTATTTCCCCATACACGTGAAAACGATTCCTGCAATGGGTTACGTAAGGGATCTCAGAAAACTGATAAGTACTCTTGTAAGTGGCTTTTCTTGTCGTCGTTTTTTTTTATAGTTAATTCTAGATTTCGGGAAATTTCCACTGGATGACGGAAACTAAGTCCCGGGCTCCACTTGTCTCAATATAAATTGGCTATACTAACACTCATTGTGATAGAAGGCAGAGCTACATCCAACTGATAGAAGATTAGAAGATAATACACAATTAATTACGTTTGTTATCTTTTAAGCTCACGGCTCAGTTGGAAGTAGCTCTGCCTACTGCGCTGTAGGTTGTGGGTTCTATTCCCACCCAGAAAAAACATTTGTGTGATGAATATAGATAGGTACTAAATGTTTTTTCAGTGTTCGCGTGTTTTATTGTATAATAAGTACCTATGTATTGACAAAAACAGTATGTGAATATTCCACATTTAAAATAATTGTACATGCTTACTTAGTTTAAAACTAGGTGGCGCTGTGTTCGGTTATATAAGGTTATTGGGTCATAACGGCAATCTATGTGATTTAGTCTAGATGGCCTCACAATATTTTCGATTAGTTTACGACAAAACACAAACTTTCCAAAACTAAAAGTCCAATTAAACAAGATCTAGAATATCTAGATGAACTACTGAATTCATAATCGCTCTCTGGTTAGGCCTTCGTCAGTTCAGGAACCGATTTATAAGAAATCTAACGGTCAACCATTTAAAATGTTATAACGTCATAAAATTTTGGTCTATTCATTGGTTTAACACAAAATTTATCATCATTAGCAGCTCAATGAACGGTCAAAGTACAATAGGTCTATTCGCTTACGAGCAATTTCTTCCAGACATCTTTTGGATGGACCGTTCAACCGTTGTAACCGTTCCAACATTACCTACTTATTCCAATTTTCTCGGTCGGCATTCCTCCAGCTCTCGCCAATTATATTGATGCGTCCAGGGAATCTCGTTCGTCGGCTTCAGAGCCACATTGAGATTGGATCGTGCTCCGCCTTTTGTGTGTGTGATTGATTTTGTGTCAGCATTTTCCTTTTTGCCAGCGAATTTTCATCGAATATCGGTGTAGAAAAGACGGTTAGGTATAAAATTCCAGTTTTTTTTCTTATTTTAAATTGTACGACGGGTAAGCGCTTGGCCTTCATCTCACCTAGTAACAAGTTGAGATAAGGCCGAAGGTGGAGGCGCACTTCACCCGGGATCCTCAACAAACTGAGGAACTGGCTATCTTACCTCTAAATACCGAATCACAACATATTTTTTTAATATTGTTACGGCGACAGTTTAGGTAAGATAGCCAGTGGTAGCTAGCCAGGCGGACTGAAAAAAATCCTATCCTAATTTTCAGAAATGGTTTGAGAATAGCGTTGAAATCTATTGGATTCGATGAATCCGACATTAAGTGATAGTTCATCAAAAAAAGGATATCACACGCTTTATGTGCACTGCGAAAGTAGTGGTAAGTATATTTTGACATGCGATGCTAGTAAAATATAGCAACATTTATAATTACCTTTTCAAATCAATAGCATTTTTTTTTATTGAACTACTTGTTCGTAAGTTCGTATTTATAGTACGTTTGTGTTAATTTACTTAAATTATATATATTATCTAAATTTAATAATTAATAAATAGCAACAAGTTTAGGGCTTAAAATGCAAAGTAAACTACTGTTCGTTACAATCTTAACGGACACCGAGTAACTGAATGACAATTGCTGCTCCGGTGCATTTTAGTGGAGTTTTAGTGTAGACAGATTCGGGCGATTGTGCGAAATTCTGTTTTTTTTTTAGCTAAGCCGTTTTCGTTACTGAAGACATCAACGCGCACGCGTAGATCTTCTTGCAAACAAATGATTTTGATTTATATGATTTTCAGGTTAGGAAATACAAAAAACGCAAGTAAATTAATTTAGTATCAACATTGCTATTATTATTTAGCTTTATTAAGCACGTCAATGCAGCCATTGTAATGGGCAATTTATTGTACATTATTGTTTGTGTATAAGTATAAAAAAAATTAGTCAACTTGCAGCTTGGTGGGCCTTCAGCACTATGAATTAATCTTAAAAATAAATGACAGTACCTTAAACAAAACAGTCCATCACACATCAAACAGATACACAAGACCATTTTCTGTATAGAGAAAGGTGGTCGTAAAAATGTCAGAGGAGACCTTTGTAAGACTGGAGAAAGGCTCGGAGTGACAGGTACCCACAAATCTCGTTAAAACGGTAAATAAGCTGAAAGTAGAGTAAATACATTTGTCTTGCTTCTACGGGACGGAAGTAAGAGGCTTATGTCCGCTAACGATCAGAGGCGTGGAAGGAAACAAGTAGGACAAAATGCTCATGGCTTATACAGGTTACCCGGGGGTTTGGTTCTGTTATTATGTGAGGCTTTTTAAAATTTGAAAATTATTGATAAATATTACAGGACATGAATTTCACACAGTGCCGACAAATCCCAGATTTTAGCTTAAATACTAAAGAAAATCTTGTTATATGAGAACTGGATTACGGAAATTATCAAATAATACAAAACACTAAACAATACAAACACACAATACCCAAAACTTATAAAACATTACAAGAGATCTCCATACTTGTTTACGGTGACCCTGCTTTATCCATAACAATACATGTATACTTTTTCTTGTAAATACTTACTTATCATACAATACCACACCCAAACACAGAACAAACATCAATATTCATCACACAAATGTTTGATCAGGGTGGGAATCGAACCCACAAGCTACAGCGCAGAAAGAGGCTATAGTAACAGAGCTATATTAATATTATTACATATTTAATAATATATGAATACATACCAACATATCTTAGTAAAGTCTCAAATAGTCTCTGAGACCTCTGGCTTGGCCTGTGCATTGATCAGCAGCCAGCTACACGACAATTTTATGTACTTAGATTAATAACGAGACTAGATTAATAACTTTGCATGACAACAAGAAAAAAAACGTTCTTAGGTAAGAATCTCTTATTCGGAAGTCGGTTAAATATAAATGGACGCAGTGTATAACACAGAAGCTTTTGTCTGTGGTTGTGTGTGGTTTGTCATGTTTCATACAAAATGTATGGCAGGTACAGTTTTACCCATAATGTGGTTCGGTCTGATAAAAAATCTGGCTAAATAAAACACTAGGAAGACGCATAAATAAAATAAATCATCATCTTTTTATTTCATTATACCCTTTATCAAATGTCTTGTTACTCCATCCTCCTCTATCAGATATCACCCATTTGAGAGCTGAGTGGCCAAGTGGGTACGGGCCCGTTTTCCGACAAGGAGGTTGTGGGTTCAAATGAGTAGTGCACATTTGGTGACGACTGAATTTGAATCTTTCAGTTTATTTTAAGTTTGCGTGCATTTGACACATGCACATGCTCTGACGGTGAAGGTGACCATCATGACCAGCCCTCAGAGGGCCTAGTGCGAGTTGCAATCGAAATTTACACGATCCGCGTTTGCTCACCGGGAATGGATAGGTACTATTTTTCATACCAATCGTGGTAAGCGCAAATGCGTTCGAGAAGGTATGGAGCAAGTAGAAAACTCGCACTAGACACACAGACCAAAAATTCTAATGTTATGTGTCACACCAAAAATCCTAATGGTGTGTATCAGGGCTAGTATTCCGCTAAGCAGTGATGTGCTTGCAACCTGTCACATATTGAATAGCAAACCGTGACGAATGTATGATTTGACGTAGGTAAGTACCTTTGACTACCCCTAGATGATCCTCATAAAATTCACGCTCTGAGTAGTTATTAGATGTGATTTGTTGAAGGGGAAAAACCATGAGTCTGTTACGGTCTGTATTTATATTGATAACCCGGCTGCTTCCTATATAAATAGTTAGTTAAATTAGATAGGCTTCATAGCTCAGTTGGTAGAAGGCAGAGCTTCTTTTTTGCGCTGCAGGTTGTGCGTTCGATTTCCACCCAGGACATTTGTGTGATGAATGTTTGATCATGTTTGTATGTTACATAGCTAATTGATTCAGGCGTTATTTTGCGGAAATCCATATTTCAAAATAAAATCTGAAAACAGAAAAAATATTTAGTAATAAATCCGCTAAATCTCTCTGAAAAAATCAAATCGACACGTGTTTCGCCTCTACATGAGGCATCCTCAGGAAATATAGAGAAATATGATTTTTTCAGAGAGATTTAGCGGATTTATTACTAAATATTTTTTCTGTTTTCAGATTTTATTTTGTATGTTACATTTTATAATATGTATCTATATAAAAAAATATTCAAGTTATTATTCGCAATCTATTTCCAATTTTACAAGCTATGCTTAGTTTGGAGCTGGATGACGCTGTGTGAAATGTTCCGTTTTTTTTTTTAGTTGTACGTGTTGTTTGAATTAATTATTTCCTTGTAAGAGATCAACTAAAACGATACAATATCAATATCGTTGTGATAAAATAAATGAGTATTGGATTAATTAATGGCTAGTACTAACCATTACATTCCCAAAATAATATTTTGGTAGGTAGGTATCAAGGTAGGTATCAAAGTTTATATGGGCACAATGAAACGAATAATCTTAGATTAACTAATCTCTGAATCGGCGTCAAGTCCCTAACGAAAGTGATAAAAACGATAACGAATCCGTTATCGTTATAAAATTCCACGAAATAACAAATAACTTTAATATTATTTGATGATGATGATGAAATGCTTGTGATAAATGTTCTTACATTAAGTCCCACAGACTCGCAGCTTAACTACTGTGTTTTTTCTTTTTTTAAGTGAATGCTTCGTTCCGATCATCGCCATAATTTGTGCATTGCTCCTTACCAGACAATGATATCATTATTGAAATTGATAGCGGTAACATTGACAATCAAAATATCGGATAATTAAAATAAAAATAAACGTACGATAAAACTAAAACTTTGAGTTTGTTCCCCGAGCCAGACGGTCACATTTTGAGATCACTTTTTAACCGAATTCAAAAAAGGAGGAGGATCTCAATTCGTCGGAATCTTTTTTTTTATGTACGTATGTTCCCCAATTACTCGAAGAAGACTGGACCAATATGGAAAATTGTGTTTTTGTTTGAAGTAGGGTACTGCTTCACAGGTGGTCCCATCGTCATCATCGTCAGGTCAGTATCTGATGATGGGATCTTGGAGAAATCGATGGAACTCTTCAAAAATTATAGGCACTCTTTAAGCGATGAGGGTATTTTTAGGGTGTATTACCTCAAAAGTTAGGATAAAACGGACCCCTTATAGGATCACGCGTCTGTCTGACTGTCCGACCATCTGTCATCAAAATAATTGAAAAAAATACGTCATCTAAGTAAACTAAATTGAATCACATTCTTCATTGAAGTCGGTCCCGGGTTCGATCTCCAGAGGAGTACAATATTGTGCTTGGTTTGGTTGGTGGAAGGACCTTGTTTAAGTCCGCCTGGCTAGCTACCACAATCTTACCTAATTGTGACGCCATAATAACAATTCTAAAATTATTGTGTTACGGCACTTCGAGGTAAGATAGCCAGTTCCTCAGTTTGTTGAGGATTCCGGGTGAATTGCTAGTCTACCTACAGCCTTATCTTAACTTGTAACCAGGTGAGATGAAGTCCAAGCGCTTCCCCGTCGTACAATAAAAAATATATATATGAATACGTGTTAATTAAAGTGGATGAGTAAAAATCACGAAATTATCGTGTACACCAGAGAGAAACTAGCTCATTTTAAAACACAGATAAGCACTAAGGAGCATTTCTACAGAGCGTTCTACTTAAGGCTTTAGGGTATTATGTACGTGATATTAAGCCAAGAAACGTGACTGAAAATCAGCATTATTTTCCTCGACAATATCGTATGCTACCTACGTGCTTGCAATACAATGCGCCAACGTCAGAGACCGAGACCGGTATAGCCAGGTACTATCGTATCTACCTGGGATTCCCTTCTTGAGCGTGTGAACAAAGTAGTTCCCTAGACGAATGTAGGTACTTAGTTTATACCTGCGTGACTCAGTCAGGCGCTTTCGATCTGTGGCGTAATATTGGGGGTCTGTAGAGGTTTTGGTCAGTTTCTAAATGTATTTTGACAGCAAAAAAAGTGTCAAAAAAACCTAACAACTTCAGACACACTACAGTAAATTTATTACTGTAAATAAAATAAAACTGTAAAATATGTAGGTACTTATGTGTTTTATGTATATTATTTTTATACTAACCCTTTTATATATAATGTAATATAGTAAGTATACTAGCATTGTCACATAATTATGTATGTGTATTGTCCATGTTTTATAAAATTGGTTTGGTGATTCCATTTTATAATTTTTGTATTGTATTCATTTATTTCTAATAAAATAATGCATGTAGGTATGTGTACACAAAATTTAATTTAATTCAAAATCACAGCCAATAATATAATAAATAAGATTAGATAAATTGGGCTACTAATTCACATTTTTTTTTTACACAGAGCCATCAAGCCCCAAACTAAGCATAGCTTGTAATATAGGAACTAGATTACGGATAGAATACTTTTAGTAAATACATACGTACTACCTGATACAACACCCAAACACAGAACAAACATCTGTATTCATCACACAGATGTTTGTCCTGGGTGGGAATCGAACAGGCAGAAGGCAGAGCTACTATCTGAGCTATGAGGCTTGTTAAATTTAGATTAAGTTACATTAAAAACTACATAAAGCTGACATCTAATCAGGCATCATACCCACAGACTGGTGCAACACATATTCCAACATGTGTCCATATGGGAGACAGACAACGCTCTGACACGGTTTTTAGGTTACTGTTGTGACTAGCCTTCGTCCAGCTCATCAGAGATGGGCCATAATTCTTCCGAATGACGGCATGTAAAACCTCAGTTCAATGTTGAGCAAATTATACACACTCCCCGTATTCTGTATAAGAACTAAAATGACACTGACATTGGCTGAAAAGTGACCCCTGTCACTAATTGCCGTACAACAAGAAGTTGAAGTTGACACGCTACGCATACTTAATAATAAAATAACGGGTGTCGTCCCGATTGCAGTTTCTTGACGAACACCTCAATAGGCTCTCGTTAGGCAGCTAGATTAGAGATGACGAATATATAACTATCAACCAATAAATTTAACTAATATTTAAAATCAACCATTATATGCAATAATCATAATTAACATTATCGAATAAAAATATCATATCAACTTCAGCCTGAGTTAGAACTAACATAATTGAATGCATTGAAGTTTTAACTTTAACAATCTACAAATAAGAAACATTATCGTATGTTGCTGCTCGCAGAGTTTTCAACTATGTATTAGGTTCTTCATTCAATTGTATGCTTTCGACTCCTCACTATAGAGATTAAATTTCTTTGATTTGCTGTATATGATATTTTTATTCAATACAAAGTGATGTGATATTTTAAACAAATACCCATAGTGCTACTATGATAGAGACGAATTTGCATTAACATCAACCAATAACCAAATCGTGTAGGTACTAAACAAATAATATTAACAAATATTTTCAACCAATAAAAATATCGATATATTTTTTTATCAATTAACAGTTAACTAATATTTAATTTTAACCATTATTGCCATCTTTAAGCTAGATCAAGTGCCAGATGCATAAGGCGGCACTCTAGAACCATGTCCCGCGGTTGATGGCTTACCTTATTACTATTTATACTAATAAGGTTAGATATTATTTACACAATACAATACAATAAAATATTCTTTATTGAACACCAAATGTAAATAAAATTATGAACTAATTCATCTTACAAAAAAATAATGCACAATGGGCGGTCTTATCGCTAAAATCGATCTCTTCTAGACAACCTTTGCTCGGACAGAACCAGGAGGATGTAGATATGGACATATAGGCGCACAATAAAATATTTGGAAAAAAAAATACGCAGTATACCTACTAAAAGCTAGCATCCGCAGATAATAATAATACAAATTCCAATACAATATGCATAAACATACATAGATAATATATAAAATAGAATACATACCTATTTAATAAGCATAAATACATATGATAAAAATATATACTGTAAATATTTTATAGGAGATATTATAACAATACCAACATAAGTAGTTACATACGAAAGATAAAAATAATAAATAAACACATGTGATTTAAGATGATGATAAATAATGCTGAGTAACCAAACTTTTAAATATAGGGAGAGACTTTGCAAAGCGTATTGATACCGGTAGATCATTCCATAGCCGAGTAGCTTCTACTGTAAATGAACTGCCATAGAAAGTGGAAGAACGCATAGGGATATTTAATTGGCGGGTATTGGAAGAACGTAACGATAAAGAGTGAGACTTACGTATTTGATGATTTCATTGCATGTAGCTATTATAAAATTATATTAGCTGTACCAGTGCTGTACTTGCACATAACATAGGACACGGAAAATAAATGATATCACCCCACAGAAAAGCGACCTGTGATTTTTACATCACATCACTGACATCATCAAATTTTCTATGCAAAGGTTTCTGGTTCGTGGTGGTGGCAGCAGGCAAACATGGGTCCCATGATAATGGTCCATGCGGATGTCGTTGGATTCGAAGGGTTTTTCCAGGCAATGGGCGGGCAGTTTCCATCCATCGAAAAACCTGACACCAATACTGTAATCAATACACTCTCTAATAGTAATCTCTAATACTCACCTTTCAAGATGGTCTGTCTGTCGTGATTATGACTAACGATGGTAAATACATTATTTAATCCCAAGAGTACAAATATGATGAACACGTGTTGGTACCTAACGGTTATCGTTGTTCATATCGAGGTATCTAAGCGCTTATGTATCGAAAATAAGTAAGTAAATAATCTTGGAGATTGGCAATAGTTGATAAGATGCCGTGTAACGAGCGATATGGCCGTGTGTCGTTAATCACATATATCGTTATCTTAGCGGCCGTTACCTACGACTCACACTCGGTTACGTAAGCACGTGAAATTGATAACGTATTGTTTTACTTTATGTGTTAGCTATTAATCTTTTTAATGTTCTTGAGTGTCAACGGACTACTTTCTTCAACAAGCCTCTTATCTCAGTTGGTAGTAACTCTGCCTTCTGCGCTGTAGGCTGTGGGTTCGATTACCATCCAGGACAAACATTTGTGTGATGAATGTAATGGTTTGTTCTGTGTTTGGGTGATGTATTTACATACGTATTTACAAAAGTATTTAATCTAGTTTCTATATTACAAACTATGCTTAGTTTGGGGCCAGTATTCTGACATTATTATGTGCCTTAAGTATCGATATACCTATTTCATTGTAATTATTTGTATCGTTTCATTTTTAACCGCCTCTGGTTCAACCCACGGATTTCAGATCCAGAGGTCCCGGGTTCGATCCCCAGGGGGAGCAATTTTGTGCTTGGTTTGGTTGGTGGTAGGATTTTGTTTAAGTCAGCCTGGCTAGCTACCATCTTATCATGTTACCTAATTCTGTCACCATAATAACAATACTTCAAAAAATTTTGTGTTCCGGCATTTAAAGGTCTTACCTCTAATTATACTATAGCCAGTTCCGCAATTTGTTGAGGATTCCGGAGGCTATATTATAATAGTTTCAGTTAGCTGTCAGAAACTCATACTAAGGAGTTTCTGACAGCTATCTGAAACTATTTTCGTTTTCGTATATGGCGCTTATTTCCATACATTTCGTTAGAGGAATAGTAAAGCAACTGTAGTT
Source organism: Venusia cambrica (assembly GCA_951394065.1). Taxonomy (NCBI): domain Eukaryota; kingdom Metazoa; phylum Arthropoda; class Insecta; order Lepidoptera; family Geometridae; genus Venusia; species Venusia cambrica. Next base: position 7,280,981 of record OX596042.1, read on the forward strand.
CCTTTCAATGTCCGCTAACCAAATGTATGGAAAGAAGCGCCCTATACGAAAATGAAAATAGTTTCAGTTAGCTGTCAGAAACTCATACTAAGGCCTCTGGTGAAATCCGCCGTTACCTTCGCCCTTATCTTAACTCGTAACCAGGTGAGATGAAGGCCAAGCGCTTCCCCGTCGTACAATAAAAAATCAAATAAAAGTACATTTAGTACAATTAAATATAGTATAGTATATCATAATTTAGAGATAGTGTAGTATATCATGATTTCGTAACGCGCCCGCGTTACGAAATCAACTTCAACTTCTTTGTTTTATGGCAATTAGTAACGGCGGTCACTTTTCTGCCAGTATCTTTATCATGATAATTTCATATACAAATTAAGGGGAGTATGTCTAATAATATGGGTGGTATTATAAAATGGGATCACCAAATTGATTTTCTAAAACATGGACAACACAAATAATATATACCTATGTCAATGTTAGTAAGTACCTGTATTATATATATTGTATCGAGGGTTAGTATGAAATTAAAATACATTTATAAACATAAGTACATTTTTTCGTTACGATATCTTGGAATCATCGTATTGACATATCGTAACACGGGCGCGTTAAGACCCGATTGGTCATACAGAATAAGGGTGCTGTTCGGAATCGCGACCGGCACACAAGGAGAAAGGCAAGGGTTGCCATACATTTTGCCGTGTTCCGTCGGTGCACCAGTGCCTTCAGGGAAAGCTCGCACCATCGAAGATCTCATCCTTGCTCTGGAGAGCTAGACAAGCCTAGAGGCTAAATCTAACTCATCATTCATAAAAAACAATTTACTTGCTTTGCAAGGCACTCGTGTCTATTGGATTTTATCATCTACATAATTTCTGCCCGCTAGCATTAAAACATCCCGAAGCGTTCATATAAAGGGATTTGCTAGAATCGCCACGCTTGGCAGGCGGGCTGGTGATCACAGTAGGTCCCTTACATAATGACACGAAATCGTGTAACGGGCAATAACGTCGTGTGTCGTTAATCGCTTCTTGATCGATATTATAGCGGCCGTTACAAATAGGTACCTACCTACCCACGGATTAAGAACTTATGTATGTAACCTCGCGATCGTGATACTGATAATATGGGTTGGATACCTATTTTAGCGCACAATTTCACATTATCTGGGAAAGTCCACAGTATCACAGATAATATTATACTGACACGGTATGTACGCTTGTAAAATTCGCGACCTTTGAATATCAAAAATATGTACTTACTTACCTGTTAAATGTTGGTTAGATACCATCAATAGATAGTCTTATTATTGTCGCAAGTCTCCTCCTATAATGTCCAGAGAAAATGGCAAGCAGGCCTGATTGTAGGCCACATCATTACTTGAAGAGTGGACAATGATTGACAGATTGACAGTCAGGAAAATATACATTATTTTTCACAAAAAAAATGAAAAGGAAGCATTCGGGTTATTGACCTTTACCAACGCGGCAACTCAACTGTTCCAGACGGAAGCGTACCCAAGACACTAGCTGCATTGCCCCACTGAATAGCTATATTAAGTTGCTGGCCTAAAATAAGAGTCAACCCTTGGGTCACGTGTCGTCTCAATCCCACCCAAAAGGTAATCAAAAGGTAGGTACCTACTCAGTTATACATTTATATAACTATGATGTAGTACATAATATTTTATATACCTTCTATTGGACACGGTGTTTTTGAAAATCCGGATGAAAACAGCGTGTTATTACCTTAAAATACTTTTATTCCATCTCCATCTCCATAAACTTAAACTAATAGATAAATGTCACACGCTTCTCTTAAAAATTAGTTTTTTTTTATACGATGGGCGAGCTCTTGGCCTTCATCACACCTGATTTTCAAGTTATGATAAGGCCAAAGGTGGAAGCGCACTTCACCCGGAACCCTCAACAAAGTGAGGAACTGGTTATCTTACATCTAAATGCCGGAACACAACAATATTGTACTCACCCTGGGGATCGAGCCTGGAACCTCTGACACCGGTTGGTGAACCACTAGACATGACCATGACCACAGTTACGGTTACGGTAGCGATATAGCTGTCAAGGCCGTTACAATCGTTACGTCGTTATTCGTTACACGTTTTATTCGTTAGCTATGTTCTATAAATATTATGACGGAAGTGTTATTAACAGCTTTGTTTATGTTTCCGTCGAAGAAACCATTTATAAATAATGGTTGTCGTGTCTGACCATAAATTTGACTTCACATAGGTAGGTATTTTGTACCTGCACTATCATATCAATCAACATGAACATTACTGTTTACAAAAATTGCTTCGAAATATACAAACATAATGTGATATACTTAGTTTATATGTACATTGGTTGGTCGCATCGCTAAAAGCTATTTCTTCCAGGCAACCTTGGAAGCCGAAACAGACTGTAGAAAATAACAGATGGTAGTACCTACCTATATAATATGTAACTTTAGATTGTTTTGAATTAGATTGTAATTACTTTAGATAATGTTATTTATTTTTTATTTAGGCGATGCGTAACCTAGGGAATAGGTTTTACTTCGGCCAGCGAATTAGCATTGCTACTCAGCGTGCCAATGCAGCCAGTGTATTGGGCACACTTCCAGTACTTCAGGTATTGGTCTGGATAAGCTGAGTTACATAAATACCGTTTTAAATGGCCCACATAACTGCTTCCTTGGTTGTAGGTTGGTAAGAATCAAATATAATAACGCTTCATTGTACATCCCAACACTACTATGGTGGTATTGTTAAGTCTCACCTAGCGCACCAAATAACACGGAATACCTAACACAAACATTAGGTATCACCGTTTTTTAGTGTATATGTAATGGGTGGACACGTGAGTAATACATGTGTTATGTATGTTATAAGTATTATATACAGATTGTGTACCTCCTGTAAATTATGTCAATTATCATCTTCCCAATTCCAAGGGTGCAAAGCTTTTCTCAACGAATTAATTATTTCACCTGGTAAAAAATGTTGAAGATATTTCCTATGTTGTCTAATCTAGAGGTCAAGAGGTAGTTGCATTAAAAAAAAACGGAATCCGCCTATTGTATTCTCAGGTAGGTAGGAGGTAGAGGTGTGCGCCGAACGGCGCGGTGCACGCCGCCGATGATATTGGCCACGCCGCCGCCGATGTTTTGATTAGCGTGAAATCGGCGTGGTAGATTGGTGACAGCGGCCGTTCTAACTCTTTTATTTTACTTGCAATCTCGCACGACGATTAACGATAAATATGTTTGAACGTAATAATTTTAACCCTAATTGTCTATTAGTTTTGTTGTAAGTTTTACCCTGTTTAGTATTTAAGAACTGTTGAATATGTTTTAAATAAATAAATAAACGATAATTATGTTATAAGTGTTAATTATGTTTAACCTTACTCACTGCATAATGGCTGACCAAGGAAACTGTGAGAATTGACAGTGATCCCTTACCTACTCACAAGTGGTATTGATTATATTGACCATCTCAGGAGAGACTTTTCCTCTGTTTGTTGTGTTCTGAAGAATATGAATATGAATATTTAAAGATATGGTTCCTGCAGCCTCCTTTTATCATCGCACTGCTCGCCATCGACACAGACTTCACCCTACACTTTGGAAACTACGTTTGCGCACCGTAAGGTTCAAGAGGAACTTCCTATACCATATAATTATTATTGTGGAACGATCTCCCTGTCGAGGTTTTACCCTAGCTACAGTTCAGGGTTTTTCAAAAAGGGCGATTTAAAATGTTTAAAGGGCAGGCAAAGCGCGAGTGATTCTTCTGGTGTTGCTAGCACCCATAAGCGACGGTAACTATTCAGATAAATAAACAAATATTTACTAAGGATTTATTATAGGACATTAATTTTACACAGCGTTATTTAGCCCCAAACTAAGCATAGCTTGTAATATAGGAACTAGATTACGGATAGAATACTTAAATACATACGTATTATATGATACAACACCCAAACACAGAAAAACATCTACATATATATACCAAATATTTATCCTGGGTGGGATACGAACCCACAGCGCAGAAGGCAGAGCTACTATGAACTGAGCTATGAGGCTTGTATGTTGTTGCTGTTTGCCACCTTAGTGGTATTGAAAATATACTTATTAAACGATTACATGGAGTAGTTTAAGATCGATTTACTTCTTATCATGCATAGTGTCTTGAATAGAGAAATTTCGAAGGAACAAATTAAAAACAACGAATTCAAGGTATGCCAAAACAAAATTGGAATATCATTCAATAATGTATTTTCATCATCCGCGCTGATTACGCCGCCGCCGTCGGTGATTTTTACGTCATACGCCGCCACCGATCAAAATGAGTTCAACACACACCTTTAGTAGGAGGTACCTATTCGATCACAATGGAAATAGATTTTATCAAAGTAGGTAGTTAGGTACTTAGGTAGGCATAAAGCACTTTGGAACCTATCTTATCATCGTACTAACAAACACAAGCTAAGTTTTAACGCTCTTCACAATTACTTCCTACCTAATAGGTCGAGTGATTAGATCTAGGTATACCTAGGTCTACTTATATGTGTTTGGGTGTTGTATCATATAGTACGTATGTATTTACAAAAAAAAAGTACCTATATACATATATTACAAGCTATGCTTAGTTTGGGGCTAGATGGCGCTGTGTGAAATTAATGACAAGTTTTTTTTTATTTATACCTACCCAGTATATCTAGGTCTAGGTACTAGGTTATGTAGTCAGTGATGGTACCTACGGGTACCAACCCACTTACTACGTAAGTGCGTAAGTACGTAAGTACTACGTAAGTACTGTCGCATTAACAACAATTCTTAAATTGTCTTTTTTAAACTTTCGCGATTAGAACACATTATTTTAATTCGAGAAACGGGTATTTATCGCGTATTTTACCTATATTTATCCCGACGTTTCGGCAGGGTTGCACCAGCCCTGAGTCTGCCTGCGACCACGGCTGGTGCAACCCTGCCGAAACGTCGGGATAAATATAGGTAAAATACGCGATACATACCCGTTTCTCAAATTAAAATAATTCTTAAATGGTTGTGTTCCGGTAAGATAGTCAGTTCCTCAGTTTATTGAGGATTCCGGGTAAAGTGCGCTCCCACCTCCGGCCTTATAAATAATAATTATAATAATGACCATAACCATAACCTGAAACACGGTGAGATGAAAGCCAAGCACATCCCTGTCGAACAATAAAAATAAACCTAAATGTAGGTACCTACCTAGTGTATATTTTCCCACCCCTATGACTGTCACTTTCTACCTACTAGGAAGCGAACGCTTCAAAATATTTCGGTAGGTAAGGAAAGCAAGGTAATGTTAGGTAGTAGGTACTCGTAGATATATATTTTTTAATTTTAATTTTATTCGGGAAACATACAGATACAACATATAAAAAGTTAATACATTAAAAATAATAATATAGTCCATTGATTTGATTTATCGGACTAGTAGCGGGTGGAATTAACCGCCTAAGATATGAAGGCTTTTGTTTTCGCTTACCTAGGACGGTAGGATACTTACCAATCCGCAAGCCCATTGAAGTAGAGTTCTTTCATAAGAAGGTTAAAGGTCTAAGTGCTGCTATCTCGTGGGGAGTAGCAAAAGCTTATGATAATTTTCATTAGCAAAGTTTCCTGGTCATTCAACAGTAGGTGGCGCTAAAGTTAATTTCATTAATGTAAAAAAACTGACACAACTGATTGACTGACTGACTGACTTAGTTATATTTATTGTATCGATCCATCAATCAGCAATTTAAATGATAGAATAGACGTGCAGTTTTATGTTTACTTTCCACTATTCTACTGAAACAAGTGTATAAATTCTGTGTGTTATCGATTTGTACAGTTTATTTATATTGCGCATGACTATAAAACGAGCCGAAGGTCAATGCGCATAGTCAAAGCCTCAAAGGATTGCGCATTTCGGGACTAACCTCATCCTAATCGACCAGCGACGGCGGCAGGCAGCTGTCAAGCAAGAGCTGAGCCTCTTGATCTCGTATCGTGCTGTATTTTGGTGCTTTGTGGGGTGTGCTGAGTGTCTTCGACAGATATTTGTTTTACCTTTGTGCTAGCAACAAATAAATCAGGTGAGTCTGTCTCCCTACTGCTATTTTTCTGAGATATCGGGATATATCCGCGGCTCATTTCTGTGACTAAGTTGTTACGCCCACTGCCATAAAAATACATGTCTAGACTATCTTCCAAAATAGCGAAGTAATGTGCGGGAACTGCCTGCTTAGTTCATGCTGATCTTAGCTTTTGATAATTGATGATGTCATAATCATGACATGCACACTCTCCCTATCTTGGCTTCAACCAAATGTATTGTTTTATAAATGTAGGAGTTATGGATAATCTGTGATGCAACAATAATTCTAAAGCCCACAAAGATCTCTAACCATTGCGTTTTTGTGTTGGGTTGGGTATGTTAACCTCTTACCTACAGTACAGTAGGTACATTACATTACTATGATACTAAAACTTGGTAAGACAGACACATCATTAGTGAATATAGAAGGCCCAGTAGTACCACTCACTCAGTCATTTCTGATTTCAATAAGCACATAGGTTTAGATCTTTAGTGTTGTGAAAAATATATAGTATACATGAAATTTTGCAGATATAATCAGATAGGAATAATCTGCGTATAATTGGATTGGGATAATCTGTGAATGTGGTGCTTCTCTTATTCTGAAAAAATAGTACCACATCCGCAGGCTGAGTTGAAGGGATTGATTCTCAGGTCACAACCATCACAGCAAAGTACAAATCATGTACTGTAAATTGTATTCCATTTATTGGTTTAAAAAGCAGGATAGTTGCAGGGGATCAAAAGCATGGTAATACGGATTGCCACCACCATTCCTCTACATTTGATCCTTTTACTCTGCTCTTAATGGGTGTACTAAAACATCATTTTCAAAAAAGTCCACTGTAGGACATGAGCTAAACTGATTTCAAAAATTGAATTGAAGTAACCAAGTAACTCCCCGTTGTTCAATAAGAAAAAAAAGTCAAGAGCGGACCTATTAAAATAAAAATTAAACTGATTTAGATTCGGTTTCCTTCAGTTTCACCCTCTGACTGCCTCAGAATGCTCAAGATCATTCAGGTCGAGGCACGTTCGCGGCATCCGAGGCTGACCAAACATTGCCTCATGAGTCAGCTACAACAGTTGATAATGAGTCACGCTGGAGATGAACTCAGAACTAAGACTCACCGATACAACCTTTCTCATTATTTTTAGTTTTCTAGTTCATCTGCTGGTAGTAACACCCTTTGTTTCGAAAGGTTAACGAACTATTACGTACTCAATAACAAAATGGTTATAACAAGGAGAGTAAACAAGAATTTGTTCACTGATGGCGATTACTGAACCGGCACGCGCCATTTAACCTGCGCAAGAGTTTTTGTTAGTTTGTTTATTCTGATGGTTTACGTTAAAAACGGAGCTTCGTGAATCTGCTTAGATTATTTACTATTAGTTTGCCCCGAACTGAGATCTAGTGACGTCAAAATACGATAAGTGAAAGGTCTTCTCCCACTAGTTATTGCTTTTCCTATTTATAGAACTAATTAGAATTATTTTTCCAAGTTGTAACATTGATGTGAGTTTTTAATTTAACATCAACCCTTACTAACATGAAAAGGTTGATCTCAAACGTTTGAATAGTTATCTCAAAATCGTTGCCTGAGTAGTCGCGGTACGAAAATCTACTTTAAACCACTTTCAATTTTGATGATCAAACTATATGTCGTAATAGTCAACCATGGTTTTACCAAAAAGCAGCTTCCTTCTGTGTATAAGCAAAACTTTAACTGTGAGCACCAATCTGTCCGCCAGGCGTGGTGATTATGGCCCCCCAAATGTAATTCTTGGATCTTATAAGGATATAAGCTGATCACCCTTGCAACCCTTTATTTTATTAAAGGCAAAAAAAAAAAACTAATTTTGAAATTCTGAGGAACTGGCTATCTTACCTCTAAATATAACAATTTGGAATGTTCTTATGGCGACAGACTTAGGTAAGATGGTGGTAGCTAGCCAGGCGGACTTAACAAAGTGCTACCAACCAAATCAAGCCCAATATTATACTCCCCTGGGTATTGAACCTCTCGATCTGACACCGGTCAAGTTCAAGACTACAGGCGGTTAGAATTAAAATCTCAAAGCTCTACTCTCTCCATTCCTCTTCAATCAATTCTTATTGCATTCCCGGAAACCCAATGAGGTTCTGACAAACAGTTTTATGTACGATACGTGGCTCAGTTCAATTCCGGGGAATGCCCCTGCTGCTGCAGATAATTATCCCGCGTCACGCATCCCCTGTTAATCGCACACCCACCTTTTTTCAGCAATTAACTTTGTACAAAAGGCTTTCACTAATCAAGCATGCGAGTTGTCTTGTTCTTATGGACTTTTTTACAACTGGGTTAAAATAATAGGAAAATTTTACCCTTAAAAAGAGTCCTTGTCTATTCAGCTAGACGATAACGATAACTAGTTGTATTTATTTAGTATAGACTATTAACTTATATATAAAAAAAAAAACTATGCGATACCCAGAAAAAACTTTGCAAACAAATGCATTGAGCATTATCCTTACTGAATGTTGACTAAAACGGTTTAACCTTTTGACCTTAGCGTGAGTCTACTTCACCGATCGTTAGTTAGACATTAGATCTATACTATAAAATACTGTATGGCATTGCAATATTTTATGTACACCATAGCATACTAGTAAATCGCCCGGGTCTAGTCTAGGACCTTTGGTTTCGGCATTCAATCAGCTGCACGACGATTTTAAATACGCCAGACGAACTTTTCAGAACACTACTTATACATTTTTGAAACTGTCATGCTTGTAAATATTTGAACCGTGTCTCCGCTCCAGCCATACAAACTGCTAAGTTCGTTTTCTATTGACGCCTTTTGGAGGTTCGTTGCCCTCGGCAATTGACGGCAATATTAGCTTGACTGAATGTTTAGGGTTCATAAAACGTAGATATGTATGAATACTAAAGTATACCGTGGGTGTAACCCTCCGTGGCTAGACAATATTCTCTCAAGCACCCTAAACGATGTCATAAGTTGTATCACGAAACGAGAGCGGAGGCGCTTTGCAGATAGGAGAGTGCTCTGCTACATTTATGCGACGTTTGAATATTTTTCATGAATATAAATTTTAGCTCTTTGCTTACGAAGAGATTTATAAACTATTTCTTGACATAAATAGGTATGAACGATTATTAATACATTGGAGCTTCAAAATACATCGTTCGATCGAAAATGAACCAATGTGGAAAATCTGAACGTTTAATTTCAAAAATATTATTGCTTTAGTATGTAGTCTATGCAATGGTGAATTTAACATTTTTCAATACATGATTTGTTTTGCAGATTGAATATATTAAAAATCATATCTTGCGTTCCTGTTGCTGAGGAACAACCCAAATCTTCTGCGCTGTAGGTTGTGGGTTTGATTCCCACCCAGTACAAACATTTGTATGATCAATATTGATGTTTGTTCTATGTTTGAGTGTTGTATTGATATGTATGTTTTAACAAAAAATATATATATGTAAGAAATTATATCCTTAATCTAGTTCCCATGTTAATAGCTTTGCTTAGTTTGGGACTAGATGGCGCTGTGTAAAATTAATGTCCTGTTATTTAAATATTTTCTGACTTTTTTTATACTACTAGGAGACGAGACAAGCAAGTAGATCACCTGGTGTTAAGTGTACTCTTGCCTATGACAAAGCCTTACTGCATAGTCACACACACAAAGAACATAGCCTACACGGCACTGCATTGCGCCCGTCAACTTGAGGCATAAAGGTGTTAAGCCTCACGTACCCGTAATTTCACCGGCAACCATACCCTTCAAACCGAAACACAGCAATGCTGCTTGGCGGCTGAAATAAGTATGGCAGTAATTCTCCGGACTAGCCATTTCACTAGGGGCTTCTACTCTTACTGTCTCGCGATATAAAACTCATATGGATCATACATATGCCATGCATAATCTGCTTGATTGGGGTAGGTATAACGGGGTACATGTTGCTCATGAAATCAAGATATAACATGGCTTGTTCACAATATCCAAGTAAGTTATCGATCAGTAACTATACTTTAAATTTAGCCACCACCACGTTTTTATGACTTTTACTCTTTATTTTTATGCGTATTACTATTATTTGTGATAGAATCTAATTCTTATCCTGTATTATAAATAAGTAAGGTATTCATAGGTCAGACATTTTCCTTCTTCTTGGTCAGGATAATCCCCATAGACTTCTGACCCATATCAACGTTCCATAATCATAATGAGATAAGTATGTGCCATTTTCATTCAGAATAAGCGAACAAATAGCAAGATGAAAATCTAATTATAGGAAACAGGTGAAAGATAAGTACCTATACTTGTAAATTATATAATTACATGTTGATGTTGTGTAATGTATGCAAAGTTTTATATTCGAAAGTATTTAAACAACGTCATTGTCTGTCATTGTATGCAATAAATCTGAAGTTATTTTAGATAGATGGATCCAGTTGACATTATATAGGTCATGAGACACAGAATAGTTGTGAGATGATGATGTTAATTAAAACACGTGGAACCATAGTTGCAAACGATCGGGGGTGGGTCGGCCCGGGATGCGCGCGTCTATCGATTTTCGCCACAGCCTCGAGTGCTGGGCACCTCATCCTCCCCAGAAACATTACGGACGTAATGTGCACTACGTTTTAAATAAACATCTTCTTTTTATCTCTACGATTTTCTGTTAAGGGCAATTTTGAGCAGCAAGATAGGCTGCTCAACATTGACACGCAAAGTTCGACTTGTCAACTTTGTGTCGCTTTAAAACGAAGATGTTGTCATAATAAAGGCAATATCGGTCAGCTAATTAAAGAGGTTTTTGTCGTCTCCAAAATGTATTTTGTCAGTATATTAAAATCAAGATGTTTCGGCGTGCGAATAAAAACTCAACATACTAAATGACGTACCTACTCCGCCATAAGTTCATAGTATAATATGATGTCAAAAAACTTGTTAACTCATTTAATTACTTGCCTCTGATAAAAGCCTTAACAACAGTAACAACTGAGGACATTTTTGATGGCAGCAAACATTTCAATACTGATTTTTTATTTGACTTGGAAGTCATTATGTGTGTTTTCTCAAACCCGTTCAGCTGTGGAGGCATTCGAAACTACTGATGATGATAGAAGTCCTTGGGTAGGTAAGCTGTCGAGGTCAGCACTAACCTGTCGCCCTCCCAGTTCAGAACCAGGCCAGCGTGATGTCCTTTTTCTTTCTTATGAATTCTCTATATTACGAAGCGTAAACCCTAAATCTAAAATACCCTGTATGCCACTCACATTCCTTATTTATAAGGACACCTTGGCTGTGGATGCGTATCAAGGGTGCCTACCCTTGACACACATACAATATATGTGTCAACCGGGTCACGCCCGGACCAATAGATCGGGAGAAGAATCCTATGTTGGTTTGATCAAAGGAACTTTATCAATGGAAAGGAAAATACTTTAATCTCAAAAATATATATGTAACTAAAGTTTCAGTGCTAAATGCTAATCTTTTTTGCTCTTAAATGATGGCTCGACTCTTGACCATGAAACTGGCTTAGGCAAAGATAAGATCTACGATGGAGCGAGCTTACCCGGATGGTGTCTATTAATTCTCAGACATAAGGGTCATATTCGCTTCTCAATTAATCAATTAATTGTTGCAGAGCAGAGACAGATACCTCTGACCCCTTCTTATTTCGAACGGGGCTAATCTTTTAGGTTAGCCCCTTTCACTTCCAGATTCGGAAACACCAGCGTCCTTAATTAGCTGAAAACTTCATTCAGATTTACGGAGCATGGCTTGAAAGTTTCCGTTTCCTGGGGCATTTGGGTCGTAATCGTGAAACTATAGAACCCGTCTACATTCTACGTATATTTGCCTAATGCTCGGGAAAAAATCTTCAAACAGTCCGCTCGAGCTTGAGCATCCGCTATCTATCTCTGATTGGTTGAAATCTCTACTTAACATAATTTAAGGCGGGTTCTGTTCTGCCCTAGTGCGGACTTTAAACACAGTTTAACAGCACTAAGTAATATTTCCGAATCAATATAGTAATAATATTTCATTTCACACGGCGCCATCTAGCCCCAAACTAAGCATAGCTTGTAATATGGGAACTAGATTACGGATAGAATACTTAATTCAATACTTTTTTTTGTTGTAAATACATACGTACTATATACCCAAACACAGATCAAACATCTATATTCATCACACAAATGTTTGTTCTGGTGAGAATCGAACCCAAAGCCAACAGCGCAGAAGGCAGAGCCACTGACCAACTGAGCTATGAGGCATATCGTGTGACGTGGCGTGTGAAATTGACTCGCTGTATCGTAATTCAAAATCGTCCCGCTTGAGAGTCGCATGCTATAATATATGTATATCCAACTCTATGGAACATTTGCTAGTATGTTTCTTTCCAGTTGGATATTTATTATTATGATCGCGATGTGTTCATCGATTACTCCAAGAGTCAACTTTGTGACTATTGTTTTCGTTGTAAGTAATTTAAAAGCTATTTTTGACATATTTTCGCGGAACTATAGGTAGGCTCGCAATGTTTCCGGGATTTCTGTATTAGCGCAACAATATTATCTATATGGTATGATATAACAATGCGAAGTAAGTGTATGGCGCGTAATAACTTCAATGTTCAAATCAGTAACCCTAATATACCTTCGGTGTTTTACTACGAGAACCGAATAGTAAGTTTTTACCCGATTAACCAACTATAATTTATTCTGTTGAACCATGAAAATGCTGATGCAGATGCTATGATTGCAAATCGAAAATTAATTGTGTCATTACAAATGCGCTTCGATTTAATTAAGCACCAATCTCACAGTCTAGTGAGATTGTTTCGTGTCGTTCTGAAATCCGCATTGAAAAAAAAAGTTCGATTTTGGTACAAAGAACAAAATCTACCTACATATGTACATAGTAGTTGCTAGTAGCGAAAATCTGGTGTGGTGACGAAAATAATATTTTTAGCTGGCAACTGCCATAAAAAGAGATGAACATCTCCTTCACAAATGATTGCAAAACTTAGTTGTCAACGCGGCTGAAGGGAAATTGAGTAAACGAGCGTGCGTTCTCTATATATATTATTAAGAGATTCATGTCATCACATAAATTATTGACATCGCAAATCGGTAGATCACAGGAATCAGAAAGGTTGGTACCTACTCTGTATTGTGTCAGACACATTCATAAATTAGGTATATGGTACCAGGCGGAGACATGCGAAATGCAAGACCTAGCTGTAAACAACCTCAGAACCAAGGTACGATTAAAATTCTAAGGTCGACAAACGACATGAAAATCTTGCATGTTTTGTGAATTTGTATCAGCGCTTTCTTTGAATACCTGAAACATTTGCTTTTGAAATAATATATCGACTATTTTATGTAATATAAATGAAAGTCTCTCTAATGTACGCACATGTGTTAAAAGTGATCACAAATACATTGGTGATGTAATGAAATATTTGTGTGGTTTTAGGGTTCCGTATAAAAAGGGTGTCAACGAGGCCCTATTACTAAGCCTCCGCTGTCCATCCGTTTGTCTGACAGCGAGCTGTATCTCATTATCCGTTATAGGCAGAGTTTTAATATTCACAGATTTTTTTTAAACGTGCTGCTCTCAAAACCGTTGCCTACTAAGGCAACGTAACGTGGGGGTGGAAATTAATGTGTTGAAAATCTACCAACTAACACGGATTTCATCAATGTCGACTAAAAAAGGGTTCCCTTTATTTTCCTTTCTTTTTCTTTAAACCCTGTCATATGACATTTTACAAGACGACAATATTACTAACCCCCTTTGCATCCCTTAATGTCAAAACAGGGGATATATTTGAAGTCAAAACATTTTTGCATTATATCCTGTAGGATCTGTCTTGTGAGTCATTCCAAGCGTTTTACTCACACATCTCGAATAATCTTACGAGGAAAAATCATTTTTTTTTAATGTGTAATTAGATACCTAGTCATTCAAATGGCACCCCAAGACATAGAACCTATTATCTTTACTAAGCAAACCTGTTTCTCAAAAACTACACTGATTTAAACAAGTTCTAATTGATCAGACTAAACAAAAGATATGGGCGAAAAATTTAAGTTCTTTCCACCCCAATATCTCAAAAATTACCACACTTATCAAAAATCCCCCACTGCAATCAATTTTTATTTATGTTTTCTGTTTAGATTTAAAATTTCATTATATCTGGATTACCCGTTCGAGAGTTATGCCGTCACAAACTTACATACATACATACATGTAAAATTGAAAATACATACAGATGCCATGATTTAACTCGGATATTCAACAATTGAACATAGTACACAACACAATAATAGCATATCTATAAAATCGATTATTGGAAATTCATAGACATCATCGGTCGAGTATCGTTCGTGGTAAAGTTGAAACTGTTGTGTGACACGACGACGTCCATCACGTGATAATACCTATCGAGTATGGCTCATAGAATAATGAACAACATGCGACCAAGGTAACAACGTTTATGCTATAAGTTTCAAGGGCTGAAAGCACAAATTGTGAAAAATTTAAAGCAACATCGATGTTTGATGGCAATTTTAAGGTATACCAGTAAAAGCATAAATTCATTCTAAGTCTCCTTTTTTATTGTACTACGGGGATTTGCTTGGCCTTCATCCCACCTGATTTTTTCAAGTTATGATAAGGCCGACGGTAAAAACGCACTTCAAACGGAATCCTCAACTTACTTAGGATTCCGGCAGAACTGGCTATCTTGCCTATAAATGCCGGAACACAACAATTTGAGAATTGTTGTTATGGCCACAGAATTAGGTAAGACGGTATTAGCTAGCCTGGCGGACTTAAACAATGTCCTACCACCAACCAAAGTTGCGAGTGCTGCGTTCGACGGATGTATGTAAAAAATCCCCGGTTTATTCGCTTCCTCCTCATGCTCCTACTAAATACTCCTACTAATAGGAGCACCGGGAAACCCGCTTACTGGTTTATTGAGAGTCTCGTAGATAACTGGTATCGTATTTGCTCATCCTAGCTTGTTGAAAAGTTAATTTGTCAGCTGCATAGCCTCCATTCTTGTGCGGTCATCCGCTATGGCAGACCTCGGCACTTGAATGTAATAAAACTGCCATTAGAAGTGGGTCAGACTCTGACAGCCTGCTTGGCGGAAATATTGCCAAAGTTCAGTGTGAATTTATGAACTCCTCGTTTATGCAGTGTGAACTTCAAAGAGATTTGAGCGTGCAGTTGGATATCAAACTAGATTTTTTTTCACGAAAGGATGTTCATTGGGATACTGAGTTGGCAGATGATGGCCCATCCATTATCTGCCAACTCATTATCCCAATTAACATCCTCACGGCTTTTCAAGTTGCATTCTTATATAGGGCTGCTAGTTAGCATGGCTATTCAGCGAAGCAAAGCAGCCAGTGTCTTGGGCTTCCGTCTGGTACTAGTCTGGAACAGTTTAATTACCTGTAGATCGTTTGTAACGGTCCTTATTAGGTAAGCCTACTGCTTCCGTTGTAAACAGTTGTACATATTGTTTGAATACCCTCCTCATGACGTCACGGCTTCCCCACAAAATAAATAACGCCAGTGAAAAACAAACAAGGACAAGGGACATTATTGTTGATCCAGAAACGTCATGTACCAAAGCTCGTTAACCGCAATCGCAGACGGCAAACAGTCCTGACTGTTGGCTGTAAAAAGGTGGCGAAAACGAGGTTTGTCCCCCTTCCTTTGTTCCGCAGCGTCCAAGGTCGAGCCACCCAGTCACCCGCGGGGGTTCTTGATGCGTATTTACGATGCTGCTGAGTTCATGGCTCAAAGGAATTAGAGCTATAAATATATAACCATCTAGGTGATTCTTGTCTGCAGCATTTGACGTATTACGTCATTCGCTCAGATCAAATACTTGAATGTTTGATAGCGTTCGACTTCATTTGTATTTTGTCTGTACGTTTCATGATGAAACTTGATGAAGAACTTGCGCGTGGTTCTGCTATCTGCCTGTTAGGAAAACAATTGTTCGTTCCCAGAGCTCGAGTTAAAATTTTAACATTATACCTGCCTTTTGTTACGCTTTCCGGAGAAACTGGGCTACGTTTCAAATATTCAGCAGATCTACCTGTTTGTTTTATGCATAGCTTATTGAACAGGGCAGATCCCTGGCTTTACGGGTAGGTACTTGTTGATTGCTCTCATGAAAATCCTTACTAACTTAATCCAACATGAAAAAAAACTCAACAGTATTCTCGTTGAGAATAAACGCCCCTCCAGAGGAGTTCGAAATTAAGTGTCTTTCGTTTCACAGATTTGATCTTATTTTGCATCTTTACTTTGCCTATTTGTCGTTGAATGTATCGTTTTATTGTAGTGTTTGAAAAAAAAAAATTGCTGAAAATTCTATATACATTTTATTTCTCAAACTGTATAGCATGGGTAGTTAAATATAAATTGTTAGGTCATGCATACCATTCCACGTCTATTCATTTTAAACAAGCAACATACTTTCACACAAGTTTTGCCTTTTGTTCGGTCTGTTCGGTTAACGAGTCTATTTAAAATTCAGTGACCTGACCTTAACTTGACCTTTTACTTACCTATTTCAAATCACTGTTGACTGCCTGTTGGATTCACTATTTCAAGATCTCATTGGGCTGTGAATTTGTGCATGAAAATACTGCAATTACCTGAACTATGGCTTTGTTTATATCTCTTCTTAAAATCCGCCGTAATTCGGCGCAAAATATTATTTAGCTATAATTAGCATTCAAAATACCGCGCTAATTTGAGTGTTGTTTTAGGAGCAATTCTGCTATATGCTCATAACAGAACCCGCCGAGGGATGATTACATTTTACGATCTCAACGAACCACCCCGAGCCCGTGGTCGTATGAGTATAACAACTTATTTTAGGGCATCTTTTGAACTTTACCTTATGGACATTATTAAGTTAAAAGCTAAAGCTAGTCAAATGGCATTTTATCGTGTCGTTTATCTTGTAATAAAAGGCAACGATCACCGCAACTTCGGCAGAAATAGTACGCCAAGATTAAGTGATATAGCCCATTATATATGGTTTTAGTTATCCAGATTTATCTATAGGTGTACAATAAAGTGTTTTCATTCATTCATTCATTCAAATCTAATAAGATAAGTGTTTGAGTCTATACCGTTTAGGTAATAGGTACTAGATAAAAGTGGTAATTTAAAGACACCAGTAAAAATCATACTGGAATAAAATACATAAACATTACAGGACATTAATTTCACACAGCGCCGCGCCATCTAGTCCCAAACTAAGCAAAGCCTGTAATACGGGAACTAGATTACGGATATAATATTCATATTATATATTTTTTTGTACATAGGTACTTATCATACAACACACATGATAAGTATTTTGTACTTATATAATGTACATAAATAAAAATGACTTCGACAGGAAATTAATTTAAATTAAAAATGTACACAGCAAACTTAAAAAACTTTTTTGCAAAAATGGAACCGACTTCGCCACTAAAAACTTAAAAATACCGTAAAGTCGGGGTACTTTGTCCCAAAATATAGGGCTAATGTAGCCCGACTTTACGGTAATTCTAAGGGTAAGTTCATATAATTTGAAGTTGGTGCCGAATTGCCAAGCACAACAACATGTTTATTGTATGGCAACGCCTTCAAATCATATGATCTTACCCTTAAAATTAATTTTAAGTTTTTAGTGGTGAAGTCGGTTCCATTTTAATTTAAAAAAAGTTTATTTTTAGCGTTTTTTGTTGTAAAACCTACGACACCACGACGTCTCCGACACCCTATTTAAAAGTTTTTATATTTTCTGAGTTCTGAGGTAATGCTAGTAGTCGTTAATGACTGATACCATAACTGTTACACAGTTCACACGAAGAAAGTAAGAATGAAAATATGTATTTACAAAAAAAAAAATACAAGTACCTAGCATCACTGCGATCACCAACACCCCTGCCAAGTGTGGGGATTATGGTAAAAACCCTCTATTGCTTTCTTTAGTATTGGGGGAGGCCCATGTCCTATTCAGTGGACTTTTTGGGCTATAATGTTGATGATGATACAAGTATACAGCATTTATAGCCAGAATGCATCATAAGACAATTCCACTTAGCCCAAACAATATTAGGTTAAATTGTTTTTTTACGGAGTTTCGGTGAGCATCGTCATCATCGTCATCTGATGATGAAGCCAAAGGCCTACCCTAGACCAACCGGAAGGCAGGCAGTTCAGTAGTAGATGAATGATGATACGTAGTAGGGACTACGTATCATCATTACTGCTATCAACAACACGCCTGCCAAGAATGGTGATTATGACAAAACCCTGATAATTATTATGATGATACTGGAAGGTAAGCAGTTCAGTAGGTCTACTCTAGTGACCGCAAACACCTCGGGAAAGCAAAATACGCAATTTCTTTTACTTGGATGACATACTTTTTCCAGTAATTTTGATATAAAAATCAAACTACTGCACCTATTTTGATAAAATTTCTATGGGACCACCTCGAAAGTATGGCCTACCAAACATAACAAGAATAATCTAAATCTATTGCGAATTGGTAGAGAAATCAAGTAACAAACAAACAAACAAACAAACAAACAAACAAACAAACAAACAAAAACATACAGCCGAATTGAGAACACCATCCCTGAGGTATCACCATCAGTGATGTTTGTGGTTGGTACTGCAACGCCAAGAAATCATAATCATAATGTGAAATTGTGAATATCAAGTGGTTCGCGAACAGAACAACACAAGTAACTTCATTAGATAGCTCGCAGCCGCAGTGTAATGAAAGTACAAGGTCGCACGAGCTAACACGAGGTCAATCATAGAATTACGTAAAGTAAAACTTCAAGCGCAACATATGAAGAGAAAAGTACTCGCCTTGTGGATTAACTGCACATATATTATCAATTGTTCTTGCTAATCAAGCGTGTGAAGCCGTTATGTTCGGTGAAGATAAATCAAATAAATCAGAGGCACCATCTGTGGAGCACTCGCTTTCAACTTATACTAGACTTTCGCACAGTGACTGTTTGTGACTGGATCACCTTCTGGCTGACATGAATCATTGACAAAACAGAGTGATCGGTAGCTTACCATGATGCTATTTTGAGACGGCTAGGTAAAAAAAAAACACCATCATCATTACGACCGCCTCCGTGGTCTAGTGGTTCGTCTACCGGTGTCAGGTCCAGAAGTCCCAGGACCTCTGAACCAGACACCGGTTCACACCATGGGTGACACCATTCGATCCTCAAGAGGAGCACAATTTTGTGCTTGGTTTGGTTGGTGGTAGGAGTTCGCCTGGCTAGCTACCACCGCCTTACCCAATTCTGTCGCCATAACAACAATTCTAAAATTGTTGTGTTTCGGCGTTTAGAAGTAAGATGGCCAGTTCCTCATATTGTTGCGGATTCCGGGTGAAGTGCGCTTCCACCTTCAGAAGTTATGATAGTAACTTGAAAAAAATCAGGTGAGATGAAGGCCAAGCACTTTCCCGTAGTACAATAAAAAAAACCGGCCAAGTCCGAGTCGGACTAACGCACGTAAAAGTTATGGTACTGTTATTGATAAATGAAATCCATAACATTACAATGTGGAAAGCTGGAGGAGCATAAATTTAAGACAAAGGTCTCTTAATCGTTTCTAATTATTAAAAATAAATACTATGAGATGTAACTAAAAATTTCGAATAATTTCGTGCAATGAAACGTTGCTTCATGTCAAATTTCAAGATTCTAGGTTGGCTGGAAGTATTCTTTAGGTTTTGATTCCCTTGCGAGTAGTTGTGAGTTTGAAAATAAGCGGCTTAAATTGCTGTTTTTTTTTATTGCGTTGACATAGAAGTTGGATTTTGTTACAGCTTAAAGGTATTATAGACCTGAGTATTTGATACGAATTTCAATATAATACCACTATGCGTTCATGACGAAAGTTTAAAATTATTAAAAATATTTTTATGTTATGATGTTACTAAAAATGTATACTTTTCGCTATTTTTCCTTTTAAGACGTTGCTTTGTACCAAATTTCTGAGTTCATGGGAAGTACCCTGTAGGTTTTGATTCCCTTCCGAGTTTCGAAAATATGCGGCATAGACATCTTTTGATTGCGTTGGCTTAGAAGTTTAATTTTTTCACAGCTCTAAGGGACAGTAGACTTGAGTATTTGATATGAATTTCAGCTTGATACCTCCACTCGTTCTTGACAGACAGACAGACGAAAAACAAAGTGATCCTATAAGGGTTCCGTTTTTTCCTTTTGAGGTATGGAACCCTAAAAACAGCCCTAAAAGTCCATTTGACATATTCGGCACGTTTGCCAAGAAGGTTGATCTCAGTTTCGGTGTAAGATAAATGCTGCCCATATTCATATACTTTCCCTCTAACTTTTACCTATTACGACATCCGCGTATGAATTTGGAGGGCATATCCTTTGCCATGGCCGCCATTGTCAAAAACAAAAGATGGTCGTATAAACACGTACACTATCGAATTGTCGAATCCTTCAGGTTCGTTCGTAGTTGGTATGCCAATTGAGGCTCGTATCGTGAGTCGTGACGTAACTCACTCAAGTACTCAGGAGTCACTCATGACGTGTTGAGTATATAGAAGACAATCTGAAAAACTTTGCACTGCAAAAGAAATCAGTAGGTTCAAATACTGATATTACATCTGTTTTTGTTTCAGAATGCCGGCAGCAGCGCCGCCACCCCCCGCGGAGAATGGAGGAGCTCCGAGGAGCGAGCTGGAACAGCTCCAGATGCGCGCAGGCCAAGTCACCGATGATGTCAGTTCAATATTTTGCTTTTACAAGTCTTATACGTGTAGTGGGCCTATGACAAGCAGTGGCAGAAAAAATGTATTTGCCGAAAAAAGTTTCTACCTATACGGACACTATATTTTCCTAAATAAATGATTTCCAAATTGTCGCAAACCCAGGCATATTCACTGCTTCAACAAAATTCTTAGTTGGATTTGATTGCACAATAACATGAAGAGAACTTAGGTCCGAGTGGAAGATAATGTTTACTTACAACATCAAAGCAGATTGAACTGTACACTTGGCTATGGCAGAAATGTTATAGTGTTGTTTTCAAAGGTAATTCTGAAGTAACCAATTATACAAGAAGTTTAATGTCGCCTAATAGTTACGTTTTTCATTCCAGTCATTGGAGTCTACCAGGCGCATGATGCAACTATGTGAAGAGGTATGTTCAATAGATTCCTGTCATAACACCCTTTTCAATAGGAAGTAAGATGAAATTAATAAGTGCCCTCCAATCCGGCGACTTGAATTCATAATACGCACGCGTTTTCTGAGAGCTTTCGAGTTTCTTTTATTCTTTTGTGATTTCCAACGCAATGACAGTGTTCTCTGCCACTTCGCTGTTTTTAGTGTGACTTATATTACGGGGAATTTTCAGAGCAATGTTTGTTTAAAGTTGCTTTTGCATCAATAACGAAACAAAGGAATTACGTCCCTCTCAAAAAACGCATACGAATTTAAAATCGAAGGGGACTTGACAATGGCCTATACTGCAATTATTATTCTAATCTGGGCTTTATGTGTTTGCTAACGACACATATCATTAGCCAATAAATAAATTTAGTACCAAGATTGATGACTCGGAGACTATTATTTGTAATCTTGGGAGCACCAGGTTCCTATACTTTCGATTAGGCATATACTAACTGTAAGCAATAACTGAATTTGATATGAAAACTCTATCCTAGACACTTTCGAGTCATTTTATAGAACTCTATGAATATAAATGACCTAGCTCGCTGCATCGAATACGTGTTTTCGTATTAAATTCAAATGACCTAGCTTTAATACTAAACTTGTGCTATTTTCTAAACCTGTATTGATTTTCCAAGCGTGCGAGATATCTGGAACTCCCCCGATGAATCTTAAAAAAAAATTAAGAACTGTGCGGTCGCATCTTAGAGCGTTTCAGTTGAATTGAGAATTGGTTTCCCCCCCATAGTTTTAATTATGTTTAGTTGTTCTGTTGTTTGTGATTATTTGTGATCATCCGTGAGAGAGGTGTTCTCGTTGCGAGGGAGTGAGGGGTATAGCGGAAGTGATAGCCCCAAGCTCGGTTCTCGGAAGCCCCCCACCCTTAGGGCGCAGCCTCTGCTAACCCTGGCTGTTGTGTTTCGATGTCGCTACTTATCATTTTGTTTTACTATTTCTAAATGTGTATGTATCTATTGTAGTTGTCCGTTCATTTGTTCCTTTTCGGTTTTCATATCTTTCATTTGGGTTTTTATGTGTAACCTAACCATTATTTTGTTTAATAACCATACATAAATATATGGGTGTTGCATGATCCGTGCCTTTGTGTCCGACAATGTTAGACCTCTATAGCCCTTTGTGTTGTTCGTAGTAAACTGTATATTTTGTGAGTATATACCTTCCGGGCGGTTTAACCCTTGGAACTGACAGTTAATTAACGTATGTTCAATCAAACATTTCCTCGTGCTTAGACTACAATTGAACGAGTTGAAAGAATATTTTGTAATGTTTAACCGTCAGCTGCCAAACATGGCCCGATTGCTGTATTAGGTCCCAAGCATGAGCCCATCATCGACCACTTATAGATCCCAAAGCCCGTTAGTATGAATACTTCTCGATACTAGTGTCCCCTAGAGTACCAAGACCCAGATGTGCTTGTCAGTCTGAACTAGTCGATCCATTGTGCTTGGGCTTGCTTCGAAATGAATCTATAACCTGATTTTACGGGTTCCACCTTT
Source organism: Venusia cambrica (assembly GCA_951394065.1). Lineage (NCBI taxonomy): Eukaryota > Metazoa > Arthropoda > Insecta > Lepidoptera > Geometridae > Venusia > Venusia cambrica. Next base: position 7,303,946 of record OX596042.1, read on the forward strand.
GTGGTGGGACCACTTCTTTCAAACGCACTTTCTACTTTTCTCCTTCCTTTCTATAAACGTTTCGTTGATTCTTGATAATCGTTCTCTTTATATGACTTCTTCATATCATCATTGACCATTCTGAAACGTACTGATTCTGCGAGAATGGCTGCGGAAAGCGATCAGTGTTATGTTGATGTTCGTTCTATCCTGTTTTAGTTTTGTATCTTAGGTCTCTGTGTAGTGGCTGTTCTCTGTTGTTGACTGTATCTATTATGTTGTATGATTTCATGCCTTCTTGAACATTCACTATACTGTCAATGAATGGGCGTGTACACACCCCCATACCTGCCACTTTACTGCAACAAAATATATCGAGCTACACCTATCCAAAACTCTCACACAATATACCCACCAATCAAAAGTTTACATGATAGTTTATGTGTTATGTTAAATCTCTTGTTTCCTGTTTCACAACTACCCTACATTATTATTTTCCAATTGTTTATTATTTTTTATACTGCAAGATATCTATTTCAGAAATGTAACATTGACACCGTACAAACATTACTCGTACAACAAATTTCCTGGGGGATGATGGCTTCTGTTTTCATTAATTGCATAATAAAATGATGGCTTCTGTTGACGTAATAAAATATGAAGTTATAAACAGATTGGGTATGATGGAAGCCATCGTCCCTTGCTGTGCTCTGGTGAAACACGTGTCCGTCAGTACAACTGCTACACGAACGAACGAACGCCACACCAACTCACACCAGCCGGCATCGGCGTCGGCTGAGCAATGAGACTCTTCCACGCGACTGTACCCCTCACAACTAACATACTCTTTGACTTTTTGTTTCTGCGGCGTAGAGCAAGGAGGCCGGCATTCGTACTCTGGTCGCGCTAGATGACCAGGGAGGTGAGTGATCTGCAAGATTTGCAACACTACATTATTTACATTTTTATCTATTTTACCTTTTTCGCTAACTTTGTTGAGCATCGTAGGGTTTTCAGCCGACCCGAAGATGGCCCTCCGATGTCGAGGATAAGGGGTATCGCGTCAGCTACGTATTCCAACGTCACCGCTAATCTAATGCAAAGGTGCGGGCATCCTTAGTTGAACTGTCGACATTTACGACTCACACACGGATGACACCCAGGAAAACCCACATCTTTGTATATCGATCGTAATGTAGATTATACACCACTTGCACTACTTACAACGAGCGTAATCACTACCGACTCCGGCCGAGGGGGACATCATACAAACGTAATCCGGTTCAACCGCTACTTATACATGCTGCATTTCAGATGTTCGTACTCGACTCTTTATCGACTACTTTACCTAAATCACATAAACGAATCTAATTAAACGATCAAAGTAAATTCGAAACGCTTCTCCTCAACGCACGACTCTTAACATCACACAGAAATATCATGAATCATATTAAACTGAGCACAGATGAAACTGAATCTGGTTTTACTTGCAAGCTTTACTGCATGCATGTCGTTGTGGATGAGTAGTGTGTGTTAGAGGGCGCGGGAGTGCGTGCGACTCGTGGGGCCGCAGCCCGCGCGCGTCGCACGCGCGTGCCCGCGCCGGCACCGCACGGAGCACGCTGCCGCCACGCCACGCCCGCCCGCGCCACGCGTCGCGCCCGCTCGCGCCACGCGCCTCCCTTTTGCCGGCGCACCGCACCCGCGACCACCCACACACCCCTACCGATATATCTCTCTCCTACCGATATATTATTTTGATTTGTATTTTATGTATAGAGCGAGGACGCCGGGGGGCAAGCGCTTCATATGTTGAGTCACCAGGGCGGTAAGAGTTTAACTTGACACGTGGGTAGTCGTTGAGAACGTCTGTGTTTGAATGTGCAGTAACAAATTAATGTTTGTTTTCTTTGACGTTTCTCTTGAATAACGACTTATCTAAATCGATGTTGCGTGTGTATTCTATGTTTCGATGGGGATGACTTGAGTATAGTGTAAATAGATTCGCCCGATGGCCGTTCGTTGCTAAATGTCGCAAAAGACTGTTTCTATCTTTTGCTGAAGATTTAATTTGAATGAGCTGCGCAATCTGTTTAGTTCTTCCGTTGATAAAGTTTATCGACTGGAACGCTTTTTATAGGTATGTTTATTTATCTTTCCAACTCTCTCTTCTCGTAATGACTCGTACTAAAGTGAATGCGCGATGACCGATGTCTGTTGGACGTATAGTTTATATGGTGTACGCCTTCATTTCCATGCAATAGCCGCGTATTACTGTTAATGTTAGAAAGTAGGTCTGTAACTGTTAGCTCGATGCGATCTGTGTCTGTCTGCGGGGCCGCCCCTCGCCATTACATATTAGTTTGTTCATTTATCTTCTTTACTAATCAATACTTTGCTATTTTCACGTTTCATTTAGGAATGGCTTTATGGAAACGCTCATTTGCTAAGTTGTTTATTTTACCCCATGTTCACGGCTGAGGGGGCGCCGTCGGCCTGACCGCCGATGGCGCGCCCTCCGCATCATGGCCATGTATTGTTTCGTTTTGTTTATCAGTTTGAGTTGTGTTGAGTTCCGAGTGGGCGGCGGCGCGCGCACCCGAGCCCCGCGCGGAGGCAGCGCGCGCCGGTCTCGTCTCTCGCGCATTCCTTTGGCGAGCTATAGTGACATCATTATTGTGTTGTAGAGTCACGAGGTGGGCATGAAATCCCTGGTCATGCTGGATGAACAGGGCGGTAAGCATCCAGTAGTACCTAATATTGCATCACTCACAGTTTAGTACAGCTTGCGTCTGATGACATGCCAGTTCAGATATTTGATCCTGTTCGGTGAATGGCGATGATTTTGAACTAAAACGTTACTGATTGGAAAAGTGCTAACAGTTTATTAGTATGGATAATAAGAGAAGGTAAACGATCATGACCATTAACTAAATAAATACATAGATAAACTACATGAAACGATATCTCCTTCACAGTCGAAGTCCTTTGCCTGGGGACGAGATCGCTGATCGAGTTGAACAGCATTATTTTGTTTAGTTTATTCTCACGCATCTAGCTATGCACGACTATTTCAATCTTGCTGTTGGTTGCATGTCTATTAGCATTTTAAAGTTTGAATTACAAAATCTAAATGTTAGTTTATATGAGTATAAAGTTATTGAAATATCACATAGTATCAGCACATACCTACATCATTTTGATCAAATTTGAAGAATTTTGAATACCTAGTTAACCCGGTAAAGTGTAAGACGCCGATTAACACAACCCGATAAGTCCTCTAGCTGCTTTGATATTTAGTATTGGAAGATAGAATAGCTTCGATTATGAGATGAGCTTGCATGAGCTTACCTAGCCGGTGTGGAACTCAGCTGTTTACATGAAATGTGTCTTACACTTAGCTCGGGTTATTGTCGAGAGCGTTGAGAATTTACAGTATAAAAGTAAAGTCAATTGAGAACCGCGAACAGTAACTTTTGAGATCGATAGGTGCTTCACACATTGTCACGTTTGCTGACAAGTGCAGTTCTAAAGCTTGTGTTTGTGTGTGACAGAGCAATTGGACAGGATTGAGGAGGGCATGGATCAGATCAATGCCGACATGAAAGAGGCCGAGAAGAATCTCTCTGGCATGGAGAAATGCTGCGGGATCTGCGTTCTGCCTTGCAACAAGTACGTATCCATCTTATTATATGAATCGCCATTCACTTTATATTTATTTTATACAGGAAGAGGGTTGCCAAATTCTAAATTACCGGGAATATCGAAATAGTTACGTGCTTTCTTTCTCCATTCACTTTCATCGTCGTTTTACTTTACATAATATATCCTTTATTAGTGAGTACAGTGAGTTTATCTAAAAAACTAACCTCGGTGTAAATATCCTTCATAACAAGGAGAAAAGTATTCTTCGGTAGCAGTACTAGAATCATTACTGGAACAAACTTAAATAAAAACCAAATTCAATTTACTACCAGTTTTCTATTATCAGATAGAGATTGTTTATGGGTATGATCGTGCCCTCAATGCTTGCCTGGGCTAGTAGTTGCTATTAGATTTAAAAATATAAAAATAATAAAAAATAGACGATATCATTTTAACCATACATCACACAGACCGCCTCTGTGGTCTAGTGGTTCAACCCACCGATTTCAGATCCAGAGGTCCCGGGTTCGATCCCCATGGGGAGTACAATATATTGTGCTTGGTTTGGTTGGTGGTAGGACTAGGACTTTGTTAAAGTCCGCCTGGCTACCACCATCTTACCTAATTCTGTCGCCTTAATAACAATTCTAAAATTGTTGTGTTCCGGCATTCAGAGGTAAGATAGCCAGTTCCTCAGTTTGTTGAGGATTCCGAGTGAAGTGCGCCTCCACCTTCGGCCTTATCTTAACTTGTTACCAGGTGAGATGAAGGCCAAGCGCTTCCCCGTCGTTCAATAAAAAAAAGACCTATTGCGCGTTTCGTAGCTCGAATCTGTATCCTCTGGAGTGTTACTCACGCATAGTATTCTGCCGTTCCAGGGGAGCATCGTTCAAGGAAGACGATGGCACGTGGAAAGGCAATGACGATGGCAAGGTGGTGAACAACCAGCCTCAACGTGTGATGGACGAACGCAACGGCATCGGACCGCAGGCCGGGTATATCGGCAGGTTCGTACGACTAGGGACTCGCCCTGAAGTGAGACAGCGCGTTATCACCGCGGTTGTATATCGCGGCGATTCCAACAAGCTCTGTTTAACCGCCTCAGGGGCCCTACCGCCGACGGCGAAGCCGATCTCCATTGGCTTAAAATTAGCTTCATGAGAACTAGAAACGATTTTTACTACCGGGTATGTGTCATATCCAAAATGGCGTTTCCCATCTTAAAAGTGTACACATGTTATGAAACCTATCCGTTCAGTACATTTGACGGTAAAAATCGTTTCTAGTTCTCATGAAGCTAATTTTAAGCCAATGGAGATCGGCTTCGCCGCCGGCGGTAGGGCCCCTGGTCTGGTGGTTCAACTCACCAATTTCAGATCCAGATGTCCCGGGCTCGGTCCCCATGGGGAGTACAATATATTGTGCTTGGTTTAGTTGGTGGTAGGACTTTGTTTAAGTCCGCCTGGCTAGCTACCACCATCTTACCTAATTCTGTCGCCATAATAACAATTCTAAAATTGTTGTGTTCCGGCATTCAGATGTAAGATAGCCAGTTCCTCAGTTTCAAAATAATATCTGAAAATAGAAAAAATATTTAGGAATAAATCCGCCAAATCTCTCTGAAAAAATAAAATCTACACGTGTTTCGCCTCTACACGAGGCATCCTCAGGAAATATAGTCTTGCTGCTAACTGAATTGCCCTCTGTGGACGTGTTGTCGCTCCGAGCTCTGCGCTGCAAGTTTTCACTTGAGCTCGCTTTATTTCCTGAGGATGCCTCGTGTAGAGGCGAAACACGTGTCGATTTTATTTTTTCAGAGAGAGTTGGCGGATTTATTCCTAAATATTTTTTCTGTTTTCAGATATTATTTTGAAACTGAGGAACTGGCTATCTTACATCTGAATGCCGGAACACAACAATTTTAGAATTGTTATTATGGCGATAACAAACGAAAAGAACTCCTACCGAAATGAACTTAGGATGATGACAGAATGATTTATATATATAATCCATGATATATTTTTCTTTTGACACTTCTGGCAGGGTATTTCTCTTCGGAGAGAAAGATGGGCATATGATCTAGCTACCTAATAAAGAAATATTTGTACAATTCAAGATCCTGTGAGATGAGCAATACATGGACATCTCCTGAATTATTTTAGTCGCCTGGTACTTTTAATTCTTTACTTAAAAATACACAAACCCAAAAGGTAACGTACTTTGCAATTATAATATTTTTTTATTTAACTTACATGCCCTGGTGTTAGGAGTTATCCTGTAATTAAAGACTTTTTTTGGAAAACCTCATAGCTATGTTCTATCCCAAAATCGTAACCGGGATAGTTTAGCCGAAGCTATTTGGTGAATATGTACCACCATGATCTGTTCCCATGACAGTAAAAGCAGTACCCCGTATGGTATGTCATATTCTTTGTGGACATAACCTACGCAATATTATCTGACCACTTGCTCCATAAAAAATATATGTATTTGTACGATTGTAAATCTTTTATTTTTTTCAAAATTAATAAATCTGTGTTACACAAATCTCCAGAACAGCAACCAATAACCAACACACATTAATTTTAATTACCTTATTTCTATACGACCTACTGATTTAGTGTGGACACATAAAAAAACTAGTCTTTAGTCGAATTTATAATTTACTTTAATTGAGTCGCTCTAATCATATATAAGTCGGCAGCTTACTCAATTAACACAATCAAGTCGATATTATAGTATCGTGAAAAAAAACAAGTCGTAACCACGTATGGCGACCGTGCTATTACTTCCCAAAAAGTAACATGCTATTTAAAAGTCCGCATCAATGTTCCAGGATAACAAACGACGCTCGCGAAGACGAAATGGAGGAGAACATGGGGCAAGTGAACACGATGATCGGCAATCTGCGGAACATGGCGCTCGACATGGGCTCCGAGCTCGAGAATCAGAACCGGCAGATCGACCGCATCAACCGCAAGGTACGGCCGCTGGCGGCGCCATCTGGTGCGCGCCATCTGGTGCGCGCCATCTGGTGCGCGCGATTTCCTTGCACAAAGTCAACCTCTCCATTTGTAGGACGAACGGACGAAATACTGGTAGATAGACACAACGTACGATGACTAAACTATACAGAAAATATTCGGTATAGCCTACTCAGTGTACTGGTGTAAAAAAGAGACCAAATGAAGTATATTCATGCAAAGTCAACCTCTCCATTTGTAGGACGAACGGAGGAAAGACTGGTAGATAGACACAACGTACGATATAGTACGTATAGTCTACTCAGCTGGTGTTCATTGAATTAACTCATTGGGTGCTAAGCGCAGCTCTCTATGAAAAACCCATCGAGTTAACAGACCAAATGAATTATATTCATGTAGGAGCCAGAAAATGTCCTAAAAAAATAAAGCTAAATTACCCACGATTATTATCATATAACACTTGCTTCGAAATGTCAAAGAAAGGCTTGGGGAAGTAAGAAAAGTAAAAAAGATCGATAAGCCTGATGGGTCCCATCGCTGGGGCAACCTAATTAAACTTAAAGATTATATTGATTTAATAAGACAGAAACTCTCTGAACGTATTGATCCATAGCTCATTGCACCCATGGTTTGTTAACTGATTGAGTGCTTGGCACTCGGCCTTTCGCACGGTGTATTTTGCAACTCTAAACGAGTGCTTTATGCAGGGTTCATCCGTTCTTACTTGACAAGTAAGAAATTCAAGATTTATAATTACAAAATCACATCGACTTGTAGCAAAACGAAATCGCGCGTAACCTTTTTCTGTTAAAAACAAATATTGATATCGTGTGTTTTTTTATTAATATTTGTGTTTGAAATATTTCTCAGACTGTTCAGTGAGCTGCTCGTAAAATGTATTTCTTTTATGATGTTGTTTGAGATCTTCAAAATTTATTGCTAATAAATCTTGAAGATCGTTTTGTTCATTGACATTCCACTGTGTTTGCCTCTCACCTTAGCCGTGGAAGTGACCGCGTTCAAAATTTTGCTTTCCTTTAGAGCATGTCCTATCGCCCTTCCTTGTAGAATCTAGAATCAATTGGTTGTTTTATATTATCTGTGTCGTGGAGACGCGGCCGCCGACAAAACACGATCCTATAATACATTGCTCATATACACACTACCGAACAGTGTTGACCAATGTCCTCATTTGACTAACATTCCGAACCCACCCATAACACTTCATTCACCTCAACATTACTTGAAACAGCGCCTGTGCGTGTATGTGACAACTCTATAGAAGCACACATACATGTATAGAGTTGAGAACCGCCCACAGTCGCTGTGACTAAACTGAACAAAAATGGAAACGAAACATGTTTGTATCAATAGGGTGAATCGAACGAAACGAGGATAGCGGTTGCGAACCAGCGTGCGCACGAGTTGCTGAAGTAAACACCACAGCGGCACACACACAACACACACAGTCTCGTGGTTACTTTGGATACGCCAATCTCTCCATCTCTTTCTTTCTTAAATAAACATTCTTAGTGAAATATAAAATTGTGAAACAAAACAAAATCACTTGCGTGATAGAGAGCAAGATTGGCGCGATACCAGTCCTGTTCTCATGTTCCTTCCTAAGCTTCTACAGACTTAACTGTAATTGCAATACTGATAATATCCACAATGTTGCCTGTGAAAGGAACGAAGTATTTTTAGTTGATCGGGGTGTGAGAAGGTAAATTTTCCCAGAGGCGTAAGAGCCTCTGTGCAATTCACTTCTCATTATATCATTTATATGTTCGTCTGTTTGATAGTTCACTAACTAATACAGAAAACACTTTTAATTCTTTGAACTATTCTGAACATATAAAGAGTAGATGCGGAAATGGCTTGCTTGGAAAATTTTTCAATAACAAGGTGTTAAGAATGTGCCATTTCTATCATCTTATGAAGTTTCATAGATTCTTATGCCGGTTGGTTAGTATTTTTTAACAATATAACTTTTGTTATTTTAATTTTATAATACGGGTTTTACGTATGAATAGCTGATGTTGAATGAATATGTTGTGATTCGAATTGATAGTGAATATTAATGAGTCAGTATAACTCTGCTGGTGTCTCTCTCCCTAGCGATAAATGATCACTATCTCATAATTAAAACTCGTACTATGGAATCAGTTAGTAAATATTATTATTTTGTAAATGAAAGTTTTATTAGGTGTAATTATTTTTTGAAATTTTTAATTATTTTCTTTACAATGATTATTATCTATAAGTTTATCTTATGCGAACGGATAGTTCTTCGTTTTAGTTCATGAATAAGAAATTACTTACGTATATATATTTTTTGTTCTTTCGCCAGTTATCATTTGAAACATAAACTCAGTCTAAACATTATTCTTATCTTAGCTACATGGTTTCATAGCTGTTCATGTATTCTTGTAGTATAAAGTTATTCGGGACCGTATTGTTACGTAAATCAAGTTTGATTTGTGTCAAATAATTGTAGTTTGATTAGAAATATGACCAAGTATTTTTGAAAAAAAAAACAGTCTTGTAAAGATAATGATGTTTTCGTGCAATGAAGATAGATGGCACTGCATTGCGGTCCCTATTTTCAATTTAATTCGATTCCTAATCGACTTCTTCTACATTATTGTAAGTTTGGTACTATTCATTTTTGGTGCTTATTTGCAATATTAATTTTAAAATCTCATGTCACAAAAAAACATTAAATTCAACCTTCTCCCAATAATATTGTCAATATGATATACCTACCTAAAATAGTTAATTATTTTGAGAATTCGCATTTACCCCTTGTTAATGTGTAGTGTTATTGTTAATGGAGCTAGATTAAAATGTATTATAGCTTAACGCATAATATGAAATTATTTAAATCCTATTTAACGTAGCTTGAAGTATTTATTGTTTAGCTCTATTAGAGTTATGCGTGAGATTACATACCTTACCCTGAATGAATTAAACAGTATTTATTCTATGTTTCAAAAAGTAACACAGTTTATGCAGACTGTTAAACAGATCAATTGCACTCAGACCTATGATAGGATTTCTTATTGGCTCTCCAGTATAATTTAACTTTAATAAATAATTACGATTTTATCATAGTGTCAGAATCCTGTAGTCTCTTGGAAATTTGCTTATGCATATAATTTATAGCTTCCTTCATGTAGTTTCTTGTATTAAGGTGAAGCCTAAATGGACTTGCGAATGTATCGATAGTGTATGAGTTGATATGTGATAATAGTGTGCAAATAAGCGGAAATAGTCTTAGCTCAAGGGGTGTTACTATGATGGAAGTAAAGTTTCTGCGTAGGTCTCGTAATACCTGTTTCATAGGAGCATTTATGTAGATACAAAGGTTTACTGAACGTAATTAAAGGTATCCACGTCGTGTTGTTCTAGATTATGTACTCGAGCTGTTTCAAGTCTTTATTCTGTGTTACATATCTGAAATGCATATCTGCTTCTATGGAATAGAAAAATAAACGCTAAATTGTATCTGATAAATAATCTTAACTTAAATCCTATGATTTGTAATTTTTATTTATGAATGAATAAATTATCATTAGTTATTTTTTGTTATTTTCTTTCTTTGTTTTTCGTTTGGTATTTGTTTTTGCTTGAGTTTATTGACAAGAGGAGCAATATAGTCGGTAAACATATTATAAGTAAAGAATATTGAAAGTTGCTAGGGCAATATACTTTAAGTAATATAAGCATTATTCATGTAAGATTTATTTACTGAAACAGACATATTATTAACATTTTAAACCGATATATAGCGAAACGCTTATTCAAGAAACAAATAGGTGAACTAAATTTATGAATCAATCAAGAAGGTTTCAGCTGTCGGTTCCTATTCGAGCTAGAAACTTCTAAAACGTTTTGCCAGCAGCCAAACGATCTCGCTTACCCATTGATTGTGGTAAACTCACCGCTAAATACATACCTTACGTCAGCTTCTTGTCCTGCTACAGTTAAAAACAATACAGTGATAAAAATGACAAAAGATGACGAGACTTATATTATTAATATTATTGTGTCCAATACTAAACCATACAAAGACACGTCTTAGCTCGATTTAACTTTCTAATAGGTACCGTGGCAAGCACGTAAGGAACACGACAGACTTAGTATCATATAATACTGTGACGATCATAGTATGAAACGATGTTCTGAGCGGAAAGCTGAACCTTGTTAATCGCTAGAAGAATGATAATTACTGTGGTTGTACCTTTACTTAATGTACGTACCACGAGACGTCACACACACAAACACACCAACACGTCGGTGAAAAGGTGAGATATTTTTATTGTTGCGTAACACCTGTGTTTGTTTAAAATTGGGCAGACTCTGAAGCATCATTATATGTAGTCAAGTGTGATCCTGATTACGTGGTACCTATTCGTTTTACAGGCGTGGATGACCTGTCTCCACCGACTACGATTACCATCTGCTAGTAAACTTACTGATTTAAAAAACATTTTTTGCTTGCTTCTCGACTGCCCAATTTTATGGAGATTTGTGTGACGGTCGTTAACGCCAGCACTTGATAAAGTTCTACCAGGTTAGGTTTTACACCTGCTTTATCGACCCCTATATCCGAAATATTATCTTATACAATGCTTACCTTTCGCATCGCGTCTGTGTATAGAACCAAATCTCTGAGAAAGGTTTTAGTGGAGAATTGTTCAAATATTTTTTGTTATTACGCGAACGATAAGATCAATGATACTAACTGTTTACAAGGGAAGCAGTCGGGGTACCTTAGAACTGTTACAAACGGTCTATAGGTAACTTAACTGATCCAGACCAGTACCAGACGGAAGCGTGTGAAAGACACTGACCACGCTGAATAGCAATGTTAATTCAGTAGCCAAAATAAGAGCCAGCCTTGGGTCACGCGTCCCCGCAATGATGATTAGCTCTTGACCTCGACTTGTCGATGAGGTCATTGATGGAGCGAGTACGTTTATTGTCAATATAAAAGCTCCGTAAACAGTGGTGTCGCCTTCTGTTTGCATTATCCAAATTAATTGCTTAGTTTAGCTGCACAAATATCATAAATTTAAATAAAGCTACTGCAATGCGCAAATTAACATTAGATGTGGAAATTGTCATTGTAATAAAATGTAAACACGTATATTAGGGCGATGAGTAGCGAAGACTTTCATTTAAAAAAAATATATTGAAAAATCTTCGATGTGTTAAATTCTGTACCTTCATACAAATAATGTTTTCAAACATTTAAAATTTACTGATGAACATAATTAGAGGAACGCAACCAAAAAGACAAAATCAGGGTCTAACTCGTTAGGTGCTGAGCTGACCACTGGTCTATGAAGTGCCACGCAGTGAGTTTTTGACAGAACAAAAAAGTATATTATAAGTTTTCGTGCATTTTCCAAACTTTATTTCAATTGATGAAGCGTTCATCTTAATATATCCATGAGTGTATATTTCATGTTATCACCTTTTAAAATGCCTCATGCCTGCCATATTTGTTGTTCAAAATAATAACCAAGTCAATGGTGTTTATTTGAAAAAAAAATACAATAATGCGTGTACGTCAATATGCGTGAACAATATATGTGTCATTATGCGAGTAATCCTTCTGTATACTGTAAATTTGTATACCTACAAAGATTTAAAACTATTTTAATAAAATAATCAAATAGACACCAATGTCTGAATTATGTAAATATATAAATAGTCGTTTGTAATGATGTCTGTATGTTCATAGGGCGAGAGCAACGAGACACGCATAGCCGTGGCTAACCAGCGGGCGAACAAGCTTCTCAAATCTTAAAATCAATATTAAATACCATTTATCTGAATCATAAAACGAATACCCTGTTAGTATCTCATTTGACGTTGATTTAAAGGTTTATTGTTAAAAGCACACCAGTTCAATACCGGTTTACTACAAACCACCTAATATATCCACTATTCCACTACCAAATATTGCAACTGCAATCTAAAAATACATGTAAAAAGTTTTTGTAATGACAGTAAATATCTCTTAGCTAATCTTTGAAGCTATCCAATGAAATAAGAGGTTCTTAGGGTATTAGTTCTTATTATGGATTCTGATTATGGTCACAGTAATTATATTGTTAAAAAAAACAGAGTTTAATATCTTGTTGGTAATTTGTTAACGGCTTAACAAATTACCTATAACCTAATAGCTCTCAAAATAAAAAAAAAACTTACGCAAAACATCCAGAACTCTTTGTCTTTGAATAACACATTGTGTGTTTCTCAGTACATCCAAAACTACACGAAATACTGCGTCTTATCGCTTTCACATATAAGTCTTGTAAAGAGATGTTATGGGTTTGCATCGTTTATGTATGCATACTTCTGGGCACATAAATTCGTTTTTAATATTGCTAAACATTTTAATTAGGTATTTTGCTATAAAAAATACATGTTTAATTTAATATTGTGCCAAAATCGATTAACCACATTTAATGTTTTCATGTTCCATTATTCACTTCACTTGGCAAGTTCTTCGTGTAAAAACTGCACATCGAACCCACGCAGACTTACCAAGTTATCTAACTAAATAAATATAAGCAATATTCTATTTTATTAGCATATTTATAATATTCAAATCACTACTCATTTTGGTGCTTTATAAACCAATCAGCACGCATACATGTTAATTCTTTAAACCTGCCAGGTACTAATATTATTGCGTTTTGTGACGAGTCTGTGGAGCCTTTATCATTTGCACTGCACAAAACTAAAAATATAAACAAGTACTTACTTTTTAACCTATTTATATAACATATTTGAATAGGTTTAAAAGTAGCAAGTACGACTTTCAAATCGACGCGGCGGCGGCTCAAGAATAATTATTTGCACGAACGTAGGTAATGTAGTTAACGAATAAAACCCGCTTGATAAATACAAATATTTAAATTGTCAGTAAATAATTGTGAGATTATAAGTATATAAATGTTGACGTTTCACCGTTTAGAAATATTTGTTAAGGTTTAGTTTAGAGATATCTTATTTTTAAGTATCTTTATCTTTGCTTGATGTTTATTAGGTTTAAGAGAATGGTGCCTGAATTTATGTAGTTTTTTTCAGTTCAAGTTTTTCTTTATTGCAATTTGACACTTAAAGGTTATTTACGAGTTATCTTTAGTAATAGTAGTAAATATTTATAAGCGTTGGTCACACTGTAGATGGAAATCAACAAGGAGCTAGTAGCCCAAGTCCGTTTCATCTACGTGTGTGAAACAATCCTTATGTCGTTTATTGTAATGTGATTACAATGTACATGCAATAGCGATATTTAAAGTACCTATATCATGGCGTAGTTGAATGTTTAAAACTTTACGACATATTACTTAAAGTGTATTGTAAGTATGACGAATAATGCGTACCTACCGGCCTTAGGAGTAAAGATTAGTGAGTACAAGTTAAAGGCGAATGGCTTGACAAAAATATACTCGTGTACCGTATATATAGCGTTAAGAAATTTCGAAAATATCTCTATGTCTTTTCTCTCAATATTAGTTATATAAGAGTTAATAATATTCAATAAATATTTTAATAAATAAATACATATTTTAACATCATTGCCTGTATCTCGTAACAGTTTTACCGAAACGTTGGTGGCATATAATGTTTACGCAACTCGTAAATTTGTTTTGTACTCTGCTATTCTCATTACTTATTCAACAACAAATTGTTGCATGAATACCCGCCTTCGTCTATATCTGTTTAGAGCCTAAAATATAAACTTAATAAATGTATCTATTTTCTTTAAAATAGTTTTCGGATAGTATCACTGGTTTCGAATTACATGATTTATTTGTTGAATTGCAAAGTTTGTTTTATTCCATTTTACATAAAGCCTAATAAACAGCGTATTACACACAGTGAGACATAAGCCTCGTAGCCCGCTTATTGGAGGAAGTACACGCGAAATGCGCGATAATGTGGCAGATTGAAAATGTGTCAATACGGTACAGAATCACAATTTGCCTTATTTTCCACTGACAGGGCTGGGTTCAGTTTGATCACCTGCCGAACCTCGGCGATCATGACATCTCTTTTGCTCGCGTCGAATTTGTATTTTGTATCCTGCTGTCAGTGATGAGCGGGCGTCGTCTGACGATCAAACTGAATCCCTGGAGGTGTTGTAGAATTCCACATGTTTCAAATTTAGAACAGAAAACGAAACGGCATGATATTATGCGAAGGCATCTTAGATCATAAAACAAAGAATCGCACGCTTTACTACGCACTGTGAAAATAGTGGCATATTTTACCTATACATCTGTAAAGCTGTATGTAACATGCGATGATAGTTATATAGTTTATAGCAACATAATATATAATTACTGATTTTCAAATAAAATTCAACTCTTAATGTATGAAGTTTGAGCCTAGAATGCAAAGTAAGCTACTGTTCGTCGGTACGAACAGTAGCTTGTCTGTCAAGGTACCGACCTTGACAGACAAGCTGCTGACAGTTGCTCCGGTGCGTTTTGGCGGAGTTTGGTAGCGACGCATGATCCATTCGGGCGGACGCGACTTTGCGAAACCCTTTTTTTATCAAGGTAGGCGAAATTTAAATATCTTTCAATTGTTTGGCAGGTCATTGGCATTTTCTATCTAGGCTGTAAAAATAAATACCTACATATGTCCGTCAAATAATCTATCCCGATATGCCAATCATCTTTTGCAAGGTAGAAACAGGTCTAGATATAATTATGTAGCGCCTAACAAAAGGAAAGTACATTATTGATTTCGGGCATATCCATATCCACTTGTCAAAGCGGTTGGTAGGTACTACTTTATTCTACATAAAGGCTGTGAGCCATACTTACTAAAAATACAATTTATATTAATTTGATTTTTATTAACAACAACAACACTTACAAGAGACAATTTGTACTAAGTCAATAAATTACACGCTAAGGATACTTCATTACGGAACAATATATTTGCGTCGAATTAAACAGTTTCAGACAATTACTAGAACAGTTGATTCGTTAGCTAAATACATTAGTAATATGTAGTCTTTTATGAATTTCCTTGCTTACATTATAAAAATATCGTATTATCCTATCTCTCATAGTGAAATTACATTTTTTTTTTTTATATTGACTCTCTTTGTGCTAGTAATCACAAGGTGTGTGTTGTACGCATACGCAGGCGCCTCGCCTCCAGCAGTCAACGTGTTAAAATTATACCTATCTAATCTACGCATTGTCAGTCACTTTCACATCATATCATGTACATACACAACACCATAATAGCTATATAGTTGAATGACCTTTAACGTTGTACTGTCACCTGCAATAATATGTATATGTCAGCGTTAGATTGTAAGCACCGTCCGTTTGTAATATGCCTCGGCATATTGTAAACGGTCGGCAAAAATGGTGATCGATTATGAACCCGTCGGGACATGACCTCACCATCCCGATAGAAGTCGTCCTGTGGTTTCAGTTAACTCTATTTCTGATGGAACTAGATCGAGAACGGGGGGCACCGCGTGAAGGATAACCACTAGGCTTGCGTTACAGGATTCGTTTGTATATTCCTGTAAGGCCATTTGCTCACCTCACCCTCTTGAGGAGAGAGTGAGGCAGGTCTGTCTGTGTCTATGCTAAAGCGGCAGAACTAGAGAATAATGAAGCTAGAAATAATGCGTAAAATTGTAAATGTTAGTTGCTGTTGACAATTTGCTGACCGTTTGCAATATGACGAGGCATATTACAAACGGACGGTGACAGAGGCATATTACAAACGGATGGTTTTTACAATCTTGCGGTGACATATACACTACATAATTGACAAAATTAATTTGCTTTTATATTCACGTCTGGCAAATTCTGACATTACTTTTGTATTCAAGTCTAATAGATATATCGCACTTGAATATGAAATTATTATATACTTACCAGATGTGGTAGATATGTGATAAATAAAATAATAATGAATTAAACACAAAACCATTTTGTATTAAAACAATAAATTCATCACATAACCAAAATTATGAAGTGTCCACATGTTAGTGCAGGTGACTGTACCTGCTGTTTAAATCCAAATGGAATGTTTTATTCCTTTTTCCCACGTCTATCATAGATAAGATGCGATTGAATTGAGAAGATGGTACAGTCAAGCACAGATTTGGAGACATAGTTTTTAACGTAAGTACCTATATACTTACAATTATAAACTACGACTACGATTACTGCACTAGAATACCTACGAATACAATCGCACTTTTACATTTTTTTCTTGAAAACCTGGACCTTGTTTGCCTGGGCAAGGATACGATGGAGCGAGTTTTCTCAGAGAACTTTGTGCTATCAACCTGCTGTGACCCTTTTTCAAGGTATCAGGGTCATATCCGGGAATCCACAGCTGGCCTGTGACCAGTAGGGCACATCTCGCTAATTGTCATCATAATTATCGAAACATTACCCCCACACAAAACGCGGCACGCGGTACAGTTGCATACTGGCTCTTTAAAACCTCATACCTTGCATCAGTTTGTTTGTCTTCGCTATTCTCAAGCCACTGCGAAAAAAAAAAAAAATTATCTAATAGCCATTTTAGAGCCACAATGGTAGGCTAATGTTACAAAGTATGTACCTTACGTAGCATAAATCGTCTGTTTGTCCGTAAACATGGTGATACCATAGTGTCATAGTAGGTCAGAATAAGGATTATACAAAAAAAAAACGACGGTGCTTGGTCTGAAGACCTCATGATAACCTCACAAGTTATCATAAGGCCGAAGGTGGATCCATGCAAATTTACCCTTCCCCTTTTCATAAGGTCAGACATTCAAATACTTAGTCGCTAGTCGCTCTTTCTAATCGTCACCCTTTCAAATCGTCAAGAGTACAGTCAAGTGTAAAGATATGTATACATACGAGTATTGTTCAAAAAAATAAGTTATAACATAAATAGTTCAAAAATGCACAAAATTGGAAACATCCTTCACATCTTTTTCAAACAATGTAAACATATTAATGCACTTCGTAATGTTTCCAAATCTATGATCGTATGGATGTTTTAATTTTTTGAGATTTTGGTAAGTACCGTAAAGGTAGTACGTATAGGTATACACATGTTTTCGCACTTGACTATACAGTCCCAATGGTAAAGAAACAGAACTACTAAAGACGAATAAAACCGGTTTTGATCGTAAAGCATAACTAAGTCTTTGCACACTCTATTCTCTCTGAGTTAAGTTGGGAAATCCGGCACTGTATGTATGTGGCAATGTTTGTGACGGCATATCTCTCGAACGGATTATCAAATTTTCATGAAATTTAAACTGAATAGTGATGACGTAAATAGAATTTGATTGTCGCGGGGCATTTTTGATAAGAGGAGTAGTGAGATATTGGGGTGAAAAGAAAAACCATTTTTCACCCATATATATCTTTTGAATGGCTGATCCGATCTATTCAAAATTTTGAACATGCAGAGATTTTATGATTTTTTCAGAAAGAAGATATGCTATGATAATTTTTATTTCCTCTTTTGTAATATACCTACCCTTGACATCGTTTTCTGGTAGGGCGCTTTAATTCTGCTCTTTTTATACGAATATCTTGGTATTCCGATTGTTTCTTAAGTAAATCAATAAAGTGAAACAATGTTAGCATCGAGTGTGATGGAAGCGCTGCATTGCTTCCAATTGCGACATCGCCAGTTACTGGATCCATGTTTATTATTTTAAACCGTCTCTGTGGTCTCTCTAGTGATTCAAACCATCGATTTCAGATCCAGAGGTCCCGGGTTCGATCCCCAGGGGAGCAATATTGTGCTTGTTTTGGTTTATGGTAGGATTTTGTTTCAGCCAACAAACTGAGGAACTGGCTATCTTAACCTCTGAATGCCGGAACACAACAATTTTGGAATTGTTATTAAGTCGACAGAATTAGGTAAGATGGTGGTAGCTAGGCCAGGCGGACTTCAACAAAGTCCTACCACCAACCAAACCAAGCACAATATACTGTACTCCCCATGGGGATCGAACCTGGGACCTCTGGATCTAAAATCGGTGGGTTGAACCACTAGACCACAGAGGTGGTTTAAGTAACTTTGTAAAGTAACACTGTAACATTGTCACTATCCTCACTAGGAACCTACTTCCATTACGAAAACGACTAAACAACTCGGCAAAGCAATAAAATTGGACAATATAAAATTTTCCATTGAATGGGTATTAGGTAGGTATAATCAGGGAAAACAGCATTGTCATTTTGAAGTGACTTTGAAGAGCTTTGAGTGGTCATGTAGTCGTGGTTATTTAATAGGTACTTATCTCAAAAGAGGTATTTTATCTATTATGCTTAAGGACAATCCATTGCACTCGAAAATAGCTCATCGAGTACCTACTCTGAGCATATTTAAGTATATGTACCTATATTTCTTAGCAGAGTAGACGACGTGTGTGAACTGGATATTACTGTAGTACCGACCAAAGCAGACGAAAGAGCGACTTTTTGAAAATCTTGAATGTCCTTGTGAAAATAAAGGAAATTTCCGTAGGTTCTTAGATCTTAAAGATTTTCCGAAAATCCTTTATTGTGCTATAAAAAGAACTCGTGTGCCAAATTTCATG
Organism: Venusia cambrica; assembly: GCA_951394065.1. NCBI lineage: Eukaryota > Metazoa > Arthropoda > Insecta > Lepidoptera > Geometridae > Venusia > Venusia cambrica. The sequence continues at coordinate 7,323,176 of OX596042.1, forward strand.
CGTCGCAGTTCACCGGTTTGGGTTATGCGTTGCCTATCTATCAGGCAAACTTCATAGAGTGGAGTAATAACTTATAATCAACGCACAGCCCAAACCAGATAACCTAATAAGAGACTTGAAGTGTTCATATCTAGCTAAAAATGATCGCCTCTCCTCAGCTTTACACTTAAATGCAAAAAAAAATAAAAAAAGTCTAAACAGCTTTTTTGCATCTGAGTGTAGACGCAATACACATAAATATGCTTTGTCATTGGTTGTTCAGTCACTAATGTTGACTAACAACGAACGACCAAGACCACATGCAAAGAAGAATATTTATAACTGTCTTAAACCGTAGGTGTTTAGACGCAATAGGTAGACAAAACAAATATACTTTGTCATTGGTTGTTCAGTCACCAATGCTGACTAGCAACCAATGACTAGGACCATCTGGCCGCTCGCCTGGTAACTGAACAACCAATGGCAAAGCATATTTATGTGTTTTGCATCTACACCTTCGAGTGTGAGCGTAACGTACCGCTGTGGAGGGATGTTCATTTTTAGAATGGTTTATCCCGATCAGCGTCCTTTTGGGGTGTATGGGTGATAAGAAAGGATGAAATTAGCATGAAGATATCATACCGAGTGGGTTACTTACTAAGCTCAACAGCTACTTCGAGCGACAACATGACAGAGAACCCGAGGATGGCGCACACGAACTGAAGTAGACCGCTACTCTTGCGCCACACTTCAAAGAATACCACGTACACTAGAGTGCCGCAAGCAAGACCCTGCGAAAGTAATGTAAGTACATACTTTTTTACAATGAGGAAATGTAACTTGGGTCAATATCCCAAGTATATTCCATAGGGTTGTGAACCTATGCAGATATTAATTAAATAAATGAAACGGTTATTACCACAAAATTGTTGCATAGCCACACAAGTTTCAATTCTATGCAGATATTAATTTACCAGATTTACAGTTTTTTTTTTGTTAAGGTTACGTTAGCTCTTTGCCTCTAGGTATGTCTAGCTTGAGCAAGGCTGAGGTCTACGATGGAGCAAGCTTACCCAAATGGCACTGGTTCTCCCGCGTCGATTGGGCTAATTTTCTTTACGACTAAATGTCGAAACGACTATAGTTTAGATCAGTAGGTGTAGTTTTGATAATATTGAAATTGGACGAGATTTAAATTATATTTATTTATGGAAGACCAGTAGGATTGAAACTTGTACATGTAAATAATATATTGTTTTTTTTTGTGAATATTTTTTTTTTATGTCCCTCTATGGTCGAGAGGTTCGCCCACCGGTGTCAGATCCAGAGGGCCGGGGTTCGATCCTCAGGGGGAGTAGTACAATATTATGCTTGGTTTGGTTGGTGGTAGGACTATGTTTAAGTCCGCCTGGCTAGCTAACATCTTACCTAAATCTGACGCCATATCAACAATTTAAGAATTGTTGTGTTCCGGAAATTAGAGGTAAGATAGCCAGTTCCTCAGTTTGTTGAGGATTCCGTGTGAAGTGAAGTACCTTCGGCCTTCTCAAATCATTTCATTTCTCATAACTTAAAAATCAGGTGAGATGGCCAAACACCTCCCCGTCATACAATAAAAAAAACCACCAGCACCTATGTTCGCATTCTTTCTTTTATACAGTAGGTACCTAGTAAGATTTATTTTGCATGTAAATTTTTTTTAGACTGAAATAAACTATTCTAAGTCAAAGTCAAATATTTTTATTCATTAAGATTTTTAGGATCATTTTGAAACGTCAAATCTACCGCCTGTTCGGAATCGCGACCAGCACACAAGGAGAAAGGCAAGAACCTCGGGCTGATTAATTTTTTGATGATCCATTTAACATTTAGGTACAGTGTTTATAATAATTTACAAACATTACAAGTGTTACCTACATCATAAAACTAAAAACTTAATATTATCTTAAAACATTGATTACTACATAACTATCTAATGGGCAGTTTCTTGACATTGAGAAATCACCATTTAACTGTCAACTGGTATAGCAACATCGGGCCACGCGTTCTTATCGTCGATATATTCACTTATTTTGTAATTATAAATTATTCTTTATATACAATTTGAATTTACGAGCAGATAATTTGGTGGCGCTTTGAGGAAGCTTATTATAGAATCGTACACAGTTTCCTAAGAATGAATTATTTACTTTTCCTAAGCGATACCTAGGTATGTCAAGTTTATTTTTATTTCTAGTATTAACACTGTGTACATCACTTCTTTTACCAAACTCATCAATGTTCCTGTGAGCGTGCATTAGGTTTTCATAAATATATTGGGAGCTGACTGTCATAATACCTATCTCTTTAAAACGTTCCCTGAGAGAGTCACGAGTTTTCAATTTATAAATTGCCCGTACAGCTCTCTTTTGCAGGATAAAAATGCTTTCAATATCTGCTGCATTTCCCCATAAAAATATGCCATAGGACATAACGCTGTGAAAGTAACTAAAATAAACTAACCTCGCCGTGGTTTCATCAGTAAGATGCCTTATGGTACGTACTGCGTAAGCTGCCGAGCTTAGCCGGCTAGCTAATGTATTAATATGAATACCCCATTGCAACTTTGCATCGATATTTAAACCCAAGAAAGTAGTTGCTTCCATAAAGTTAAGTATTTCCCCATTTAAGATAATGTTAGCATTGCTGACTTGAACGTTAGGCAAGGTGAATCTAATGCATTTGGTTTTTTTCTCATTTAATAAGAGGTTATTTACCGTAAACCAATCAAGAACTCTAGCTAGAGAAGCATTTACACAATCATAATTATCTTTAGCCCTATCAACTCTAAATATAAATGAAGTATCGTCTGCAAACAATACAATATCACATAAATCCCCTACACAGGAAGGCAGATCATTGACATAGACTAGAAACAAAAAAGGCCCCAAGATTGACCCTTGTGGTACACCGATGTTAGTGGATGTTCCCAAAGATTTGCTACCGTTAATGTCTACTTTTTGAATGCGATTCGATAGGTAGCTACGCATGAGTCTTATTGCCTGATTCTGAATGCCATAGTGTTTTAGCTTTGAGATTAAGGTGTCATGATCTACGCAATCGAAAGCCTTAGATAAATCACAGAATACTCCTATGGCATCCTGTTTTCCTTCCCAGGCTTTAAAAACGTACTTCAACAGCATGGCACCAGCGTCAGTGGTTGAACGACCTTTAGTAAACCCAAATTGTTTTTCATGAAGTAGCCTGTTACAGTTAAAATGTGACAACAACTGGTTAAGAATAAGTTTTTCAAATATTTTACTACATGCTGGCAGAATTGAGATTGGTCGATAATTTCCTGGATCCTTTTCATTTCCAGATTTGAATAAAGGAATCAACTTGCTATATTTCATAAGATCTGGAAAGATTCCTTCGTCGATGCTTCTATTAAATATATATGCTAGACATGGTGCTATATCAAAAACAATCGTGCTTAAGATCTTTACGGACATCCCCCAGAGATCTTCAGTATTTTTAATATTTATTGACTTAAAAGTTTTTAGAATACAATCAGCATTGACGTGTCTGAAGCTAAAAGAAGCATTACACCTTTCAACACTTGTTTCAAGAAAGGCTAAAGCACAATCAACAGAGGAGTTTAATGGTCGAGTAACAATTTTTGGTACACAAGAGAAGAAACGGTTAAATTCATTAGCAACTTCATAGTTATCAGTCAAAACATCATCTATCTTCTAAAACGTAAGTTCCTTCTGTCACGCTAAGTATCCAGTTCATTAAAAGAGTCTAACCTGTAGGACCACAGAGTACACCCCAGCATCCGCTGCGCCCGCGCCGCCCACCATCAAGATGCCCACTCCGATGCCCAGAGCCGACATGAACGAGAAGGTAAATATGTAGACCACAGACAACCACCGCCTCGTCCCGGCTGCCAAAAGCTCCACGCCTATACAGAACGCGATTATGTACTTGTGGGCTGATACCGCTGCGAACATGTACCTTGGGAGAAAACAAAATATATATTAGCTAATTGATACATGCATTGATAGACGCGAAACACGTGTAAATTTGGAATTTTTCAAACGAATTTAGCGGATTTGTGACTAAATATCTTTCAATTTTCAGATTATTTATTTTGAACTATATATATTACCCACTGGACACGCAGCGCCATCTAGCCCCAAAACTAAGCAAAGCTTCTAATAAATGGGAAATAGATCGCGGATACAAAAATACATAATCTATTACGTAGGTAATTGTGCGGGAGAGCCAAAATTGCCTTCTGGGAAAGTTTTCTCCGTCGAAAACCTGCTGGCCTTTTAGGCTTTTACCTAACTGTTTAATTGGGCATTCAATCGGTTTTAATAAAAATGACGGCTTTACTTTTTCTTGAAACCGAAAAAATTACGAAAAAAAAGCCGCCATTTTGATTAAAACCCAAAATGGAACAGAGTTAGGTAATAGGCCAGCAGATCCTTGCAGATCCTTACACTGGCCTAGATCTATTAGAGCCTATAGGTCAAGAACTAACCCATATTCATTCAAACTCCCAAACATATTTCATCACACAAGTGGGAATCGAACCCACTACATAGGTTATGGGTTCGATTCCCACCCGGGAAGGCAAAGGCAGACCAATCACCAACTAAGCTGTCACTATGAGGTAAGTTGATTGAATAGTAGGTTATTTATTGCAAAACCCTCCAAATTTTGGCGAAGGCTCTCTGTCAAGCAATGGAAGTGTTGATGATGATGATGATATTGAATATCGAATACTTACAACCCCTATGACATTCACAAATAACGTGCAAGCAAACGTCTAGTAAGTAGGTATGAATTACTTTCGTGTTGATTCTATCTAAGATACCTATTGTAATTGATTAGGGTATTATAAAACAAAAACTCAGGCTATCGACCAAATATAAAAGTAATCAAGCCGCCGCCGCCGTACACCAGTTGCCCAATTGGGGTATTATCGATATTAATAAAAGGTAGGTATGTAATTATATTAATCTAAATGATATAGCCCACTCAATTGTATCTACTGATGTCATGATTGCATTCTTACATCTAAATATTCCGATACCGTTGATTCCAGTCAAAATAGGTACTTTTGGTTTGTGTATGAATACCTTCATACACAAACCTACGATATGGTAGGCCTACTGCCGTTTCTCACTCGCCCTTGTACAATTATATATGATAATGAAACAGATACATATATGATACATATGTTTACAGGATATTCATTTCACACAGCGCCATCCAGCCCCAAAAGAAGCATAGATTAGTAACAGGGAAATAGATAACAGATAGAATAGGTACCTACCTACTTACATATTTTGTAAATACGTAAATGTCATACAATATAGCACACATAATAAACATCAATATTTATACACTATATATTATATATAATTATACTTCAAAAACGGAGGAGGTTCTCAATGCGGTTGCATATTTTGCGTTTGTTAACTCGGGACTTTTAATAATAATAACATTTATCAACCGATTTGGATTTTTGTGTTTATTTGAAAGGATTTATTTGCAGATGCTCCCATAAAGATACATTTCATCAAATCGGTGCAGTAAATGGAAATTGAAAATTGTGTCATCAAGAAAAAATATATAAATCTAAATGTATAATATCTTATAATATAATCAGTACTTAGTACCTACTATAAATCAATTAAGATATTATCCGTTTCTACTGTAGTAGGTCACCATAAAGATTCTCTATTTTTGGACGCCATTTTGATTGAAACCCAAAATGGAACAGAGATTGGTAATAGGCCAACAGATCCTTGCACTGGCCTAGAACTAGAGCCTAGGTCAAGAACTAACCCATATTCATTCAAACTCCCAAACATATTTCATCACACAAGTGGGAATCGAACCCACTACATAGGTATTGGGTTCGATTCCCACCCGGAAAGGCAAAGGCAGAGCAATCACCAACTGAGCTGTCACTGTGAGGTAAGTTGATTGAATAGTAGGTTCTACTATTTATTGCAAAACCCTCCAAATTTTGGCGAAGGCTCTCTGTCCAGAAATGGAAGTATTGATGATGATGATATTGATATTGAATATCGAATACTTACAACCCCTATGACATTCACAAATAACGTGCAAGCAAACATCTAGTAAGTAGGTATGAATTATGTTCGTGTTGATTCTAAGATAGCTATTGTAATTGATTAGGGTATTATAAAACGAAAACTCAGGCTATCGACCAAATATAAAAGTAATCAAGCCGCCGCCGCCGTACACCAGTTCGCAATTGGGGTATTAGCGATAATATTAATAGGTAGGTATGTAATTATATTAATCTAAATGGTATAGCCCACTCAATTGTATCTACTGATGTCATGATTGCATTGTTACATCGATATATTCCGATACCGTTGATACCTACCTTGTTGATGCCTACTGCCGTTTCTTACCCTCCCTTGTACAATTATATATGATAATGAAACAGATACATATATGATACATATGTTTACAGGATATTCATTTCACACAGCGCCATCCAGCCCCAAACGAAGCATAGCTTTGTAACAGGGAAATAGATAACAGATAGAATAGGTATACTACATATTTTGTAAATACGTACATGTCATACATAATAAACATCTATATTTATACACTATACTATATATTATATATAATTAATTATACTTCAAAAAAGGAGGTTTTCAATTCGGTTGAATAATTTTCGTTTGCTGACTCGGGACTCCGTCATTTATTAATAATAACATTTATCAACCGATTTGGATTTTTGTGTTTATTTGAAAGGATTCATTTGCAGATGCTCCCATAAAGATACATTTCATCAAAATCGGTGCAGTAAATGGAAATGGAAAATTATGTCATCAAGAAAAAAAATATACATCTAAATATATAATATTAGGTCCTTACATATGAAATTGGCGTTTTGTCGTACTAGCCACTTTGATCTTAAATATCTCCTCTTTGGTTAGGAATTCCAAATTCAAATTTAAACAGCTATTTACTCATGCATTTGTGTTTCGAAAACCGTAATTCATTTGTTTTTTTCTCTTTTGTTTTTTTTTTCTGCGTCACTCATTTTACAAAATTTAAAACTTAAAATATCGCATTATTTACGAGTACGAGTTCCACCGTGGCACCAGTGCTGCAGAAACGGCTCGAAGCATTAATGATGTGTATGGTGGTGGTGTCGCAAAAGAAAACACGGTGCGTTTTTGGTTTCAACGCTTTCGTTCTGGAAATTTCGACCTGCAGAACAAGCCCCGTGGACGGCCGGAGACCAAGGTCGATAATGATGAATTGAAGGCTATTGTGGAAGCAGATCCATCGCAAACCACATCACAGTTAGCTGCAGGCTGCGGTGTTAGTGACAAAACCGTTTTAATCCACTTGAAGCAAATTGGTAAGGTGAAAAAGCTTAAAAGGTGGGTACCTCATGAATTGAGTGAAGCAAACCGACAAACGCGCGTCGACTGCTGCGTTACATTACTCAACCGGCACAATAATGAAGGAATTTTAAATCGGATCATTACATGTGATGAAAAGTGGATCCTGTACGATAATCGTAAACGCTCATCGCAAAGGCTGAACCCTGGTGAACCAGCAAAATCTTGCCCCAAGCGAAAATTGACTGAAAAAAAGTTACTTGTAAGCGTTTGGTGGACTAGTGCCGGTGTCGTACACTATAGCTTTCTTAAATCCGGTCAGACGATTACGGCTGATGTCTATTGTCAGCAACTGCAAACCATGATGGAAAAGCTCGCTGTTAAACAACCGAGACTTTTCAATCGCTCTACGCCACTGCTGCTTCAAGACAACGCTAGACCACACACGGCCCAACAGACGACTACCAAATTAGAGGAGCTTCAATTGGAATGTCTAAGACATCCACCGTACTCTCCGGACCTTGCTCCAACAGATTACCATTTTTTTCGAAATTTGGATAACTTCTTGCAAGGAAAAAAATTCAATTCCTATGAGGCAGTCCAAACCGCTTTCAAAGATTTCATTGATTCCCGTCCGAATGGTTTTTTTAGTAAAGGGATCAATGAACTACCTATAAGATGGCAAAAGTGTATAGATAGCAATGGTACATACTTTGATTAATAAAATATATTTTAATATGAAAAAATTGCCTTTATGTTCCTCCCATACAAAACGCCAATTTCATATGTAAGGACCTAATATCTTATAATATAATAATTACTTAGTACCTACTATAAATGAATTAAGATATTTTTCCGTTTCTACTGTAGTAGGTCCCCATAAAGATCCTCGATGTTTGGACGAAAGCCGTGTAGGTATTAACCGAGTAGTTTGTTTTTTTATTTTTTCATTGTACTTCGGGGAAGCGCTTGTCCATAATCTCATCTGGTTTTTCTCAAGTTATGATAAGGCCGAAGGTGTAAGTAAGTACCCTTCACTCGGAATCCTCAACAGTGTGAGGAACTGTCTATCTTATCTCTAGATACCGGAACACAACTATTTTATAGTTGTTGCTATGGCGACAGAATTAGGTAAGATGGTGGTAGCTAGCCAGGCGGACTTAAACTAAGTCCTACCGCCAACCAAACCATGCACAATATTGTACTCCCCTAGGGATCGAACCCAGGACCTCTGGACCTTGCGCCGGTGGGTGAACCACTCGACCACAGAGGCGGTAAATTTGTTTGTTGGTTATGTATACCTTTACCTATAGCTTTATTAATAGGTACTATATTATTTAAAAAAAAAAGTTAGTTACTACTAACTTTTTTTTTGCTACTGTACCTATTCGGTATCTGTGCCTAAACTATGGAACTATTATTTTGATTATATTTAAGAAGCTCTTGAAATTGATGCTTGCAAGGATGAGGTCTACCATGGAGAGAGTTTTCCCAAGAAATAAATAAAATAAAACTTGCAAATAGGTATTAAGTGATACAAAGAACACAATTTATAAAAAGCATGTAGTTGCCTGGGCCCGAACCGCCTAAGGCGAAGCCGATCTCCATTGGCTTTAAATTAGCTTCATATGAAATAAAAACTATTTTTACCTACCGGGTATCACAAGTGTGAAATCCAAAATGGCGTTTCCCATCTGAAAAGTGAACACATGCTAGGAAACTTTCTTTGATTGGCCACAGCGTTTTGTTGCGTTTGCATAACATAATATTTTTCGGTTTTTTTAGTAAAATAATTCGTCTTAGGGTAAAATTACTGTTTTATACCATGAAATAAAAAATAATAAGCACTACAGAGTATCAATAAATGACATTCTCATTTAAACAAAAATGTGATATCACATTTTTATAAAATTGTTGCGTTTCGCTCATGTTATATAGTTCGTTTTGAAATCCTTATTCCATTGTATGCTACATGAATCCCATCATAACATTGATGAACTTCATAAAGAATGGCGGTAGCATTGCAGACTTATCTAGAGATGAAGATGGAGATGAAATCATAAGATGGCAATGAACTTCGACGAAATACCCGGTTGCTTAGTGAGTTTCTGGTGTCTGAAATAATAACCTGTAGTACGTTAGTATTTTATCATCTGTGCCTGTAGTATACAGTTCACCAGCACCCCACTCCACGGAATATAGATAGGTACCTACCTACATTTATGTACTTTCCACTATGAAGATGGTGTGGTATAAGAAAATACTAAACAAGAAAGCCTAAAAGCTTCGCTTTTTTCAAAATTATCGTTAGCCTTATTCTTAAACAGTACTTGACATGCGAATATAATTAGAGCATAATTCAATAATAATATTAATACTTTTAATACCTAGGTAAGGTACCTACCAAATCGATTGCTTGTACAGCTTGGATTTAATGTAGATGTTTGTTTTGTGTTTGGGCGTTGTATTGTATGATAACAATAATATGTAGGTACCTCTTAAAAAAAAAGTATGTAGGTAAGTATTTTAACCGTAATCTAATCCCAATAGGCTTTGCTTAGTGTGGGACTAGACGAAATATTTATAATGATTAAAAATTAAGAAATTTGCTGAGATGATAATATCACACGATGACTGCTTACCAAACGTTAGCAACGGATGACTCGAGTCCAACAGCCAACCCTTCGAACAGCTCGTGGATGGAGAGCGCCAGCACGATCAGCAGCCCCCTCAGCGCGACGACCACGGAATCGTCTTCCATCACCATGTGGCTATGCCCGGTTTTGTGACTCGGCGCCTCTACAATGTTTTATTATTTCAGTTCATAAGATAACAGGGGCCTAACCACAACGTCTTATAGCGTTCTCGTTTTGATATTACATTACTGTTGTCTCGTTTATTCTACACTAGACAGATAGTGACAAAAGTAAAGTAATATCAAAACTAGAATGAGTGAGAATGCTCTAAGAGATTGTGGTAACCCCCGTGGACGGCGAAGCGTTGACGGAATGACACCGATCATTTCGATAAGGACTGGCAAAAAAACAAAAAAACACTGTGTGAGGAAATAATTGGGGGACAAACGCATACGAAAAAAACAGGTGAACCAAGGATCGATGGTGCTACCATCGATCCTTGGTTCACCCCTAGAAGTGTCTGCAGCACGAGTAATTCGGTCTCGTCCAAAGAAGATGCGCAATCGCAAGTCGCAACACACGGCCGAGCTTCCATTGCATTGGTGAAGGGAACCATATCCCCAACGTTTAGGTTTCCGTGGGAAAATATAAGGCAGTTAAATCCATTGATCTACCTCCTACTGGTCTGTAGTAGCTGACTGATCAGAATACTGGTAGGACCTGTAAATCCACCTTGCTTGCGACCGCGCTACTGCCAGTGCCGAAAGGTTTGTCGTGTTAGAGAATCAATGCCTTCCATCCAGAAGCTCGTTCTATCATAGACAAGTCTACCAATTATTAATTATAAAAACGCCAGCAGTCGTATTTCCAGAGGAAACTTGAATATCTGCGCTAACCAATACTATTTATGATATACACTCTTAGGCAAATGTGTGTGCCTATGTGCCTAAAGATACCACATTGACCTTGACAATATGTCATGACTTTTTCCCGAGCTTACATCATAAGTATTGCAAGAAAGGGACTTAGTTAAGTAATTTTATTTTTAGGTACCTATTTGATAGCGCAGGGTTTTTTTTCCAGGGCCACTGAGGCCAAGTCTGAAACCGTGAGTCATCGAAAAGTCATGTTAGGAGATAACTGCTCGATTTAAAAAAAAATAAGTTCTGCATTTAAGAACATCTACCTTTTTTATAGTTTTTCTGAAAAAAAAAATGTTTAGCATGTATGAGTTCTTTGTTTGATATTAAAAAAAATAATGTACGATGACTATGTGCCCAAAGTTGCAGGAACACTTTCAAAATTGAAAATTTAGAAACTCAAATTAATGCATTTAGTAAAGGGTATACGTTCAGACTATGCGTAAGTTAAGCTATTAAAACCTCTTTTGCTGTTTTTTCTGTTTGATGAGCTTAAATTGACTCGTCATTGGATTAAAAAACGTTTTTGTGGTAATGCTGATGACAAGGCACGGACACCCTAATGGTATGTTTAGGCTGTTTATTTCACAGTTTTTAATGAACGACAATTACGTACTACCTACCTAGTACTTAGATACAGTTTTTTTATTGTACGACGAGGCAGCGCTTGATCTCACCTGGCGTCAACTAATGATAAGACTGGAGGTGGTAGCGCACTTCACCCAGAATCCTCAACAGTCTGAGGAGCTAGCTATCTTATCTCAAGATACCGGATCACAATAATTTATAATTGTTGTTATGTCGACAAACTCAGGTAGCATGGTAATGGTAACTAGACAGACATCAACAAAGTCCTACCATCAACCAAACCGTGACATATTGTATTCCTCACGCGATCGAACCCGGGATCTCTGTATCTGACACCGGTGGGGAAACCTAACTAGAACCTACCAAGTGGCTCAGGTCCATCGGTGTTGGTCCGCGAGCTGAAAGGCTTCGTGTTATTTGCGTCCTCGGTCTTCGCCGCTCTGCTGTGGATGTAAAGATGCACCAGCTCCTCGATAAGGTACATCATAAAGAAGCCCCCGCACATTATCAGCCCGGCGAGGAATATTGGCATTTCGGGAAGGTCCCCCGCATCTGAAGGAGACAAGACGTGAAATTCAAAAAGGGAATAGGCATTTTCTGTGAACGTTACTTTCGAGCAGCTGATTTAAATTTGGAGCGTGTGAAAGAGATTATATAAAAGAGAACGCAGTTTATGTAGCAGTTATATGTTGTATGTAATTGCTAAGCAAAAGGTAATGTAAGATAGATAGATAAACTCTTTATTGTACACCAGAAAACAAAAATAAACAGACAAGTAAGAAAAACACTTAAACTAGGTACAATGGGCGGCCTTATCGCTAAAAGCGATCTCTTCCAGGCAACCTTTAAAGTAATTAGGTGGGTATACTATCATTCCGGAACTTGAAGAATCGAGATAAATCAACAATTCATTATTACGTTCCATCAAATCAAACAAACATCTTAAACGTCTCGTAGTACCTACTTGGCTAACACTAACAAATTAGCAAGTCTCCGTTAAACTGATATGTAGGTAGGGTGATATAGGTATCTACCTAGTTAAGAAATAGAAAAAGGAACCGTAGGTAGGTAAAATACTGGTAGATAAATTAAGATAGCTCAACAAAAGAGCATAGATAGATTTTTTTATTTATAATTTTGAAATGACTCATTCATATCATTCTAATCTATAACATCATCATCATTTCAGCCGATTTATTGCACCACGTTTGCACCCACAGCCCACAGCTGGGAAAAAATACCTAGGTTGCCAAACCACAGATTTTGCTTCCCCGGATGATTTTTGGGATTTTATTTAAGTACAAGATAACATCTTACCGGTTTGCTTGTCAGATTTATGTATTACTCAGCTATGTTTGCTATAGAATAGGTATCTAGGTAATAAATAAACATAAGTAGGTCCTTATACCATGTTGGTTTTAATTGCAACTTGTATTCCTTGGCGCACTTCATTATTTTGATCAACACAGCATGCTTGATAGGTAACAAAACACATGCAGGTAGACGTATTGATCTTGAACCTAGTTGATTTATGTTTAGGTACCTAAAACCATTGTTAAGTAAACAACAGAAGGCACCTACAACACAATTCTCATACAAGAATACCTACATCTGGCAAATTGATTGGAATACATCGGATACAGCAATCCCCAGCCCCAGGATCCGCTTATCGCGTAGGTCAGGACGTGGGAAGCGGCAAATAAATAAATGATCCAATCCTTACCTTGCAACAATTGAATATTCTCATCCACTTCAGGCAGGAGATGCAAAAAAGTGGTCGCGAACAGCACTCCTCCTCCGAACGCCAGGAGGCCCATCACCAGTTGATTGGATGAGCGCAGGTTGGGGTCCGCAGACTTCGAAAACCAGTTGTATTTGAGGGATAGGAGGAGCGGCACACATCCTACGATCATGGAAATGCCGAAAAGGCACACCATGGTGACGATTTTCGCCGTCAACGCTTCACCCATGGTCGCGCCAGCGTCGGTCGTAAAGTTCAAATTCATGTTCGTAATTCGGCTGCACTGTACACCACACGACACATAGACACCTCAATCAGTGATCGCTCTCGCGCGACTGAGCTTCCTGCGCGCGCGACCGTCTGTATTACCGTAGGCGGGCTCTTGATAACAGCTCATTATTCATGATAAAATTATAAGGCATGCTTATTCAAACGCATCAAGAACCTACGCTGGATCAAAATTGCTTTCTAAATTTGTGATCTTGACATTATCCTTCCAAATGATGTAGGTATAGGTACCTTATATTCAACAACGGTACAAGGTTGCTATGAAGTTAATCTGATGCATTAGAAGAGTAGGTATCTACCTTCCTATGTTATAAATATACATTTATACTAGCTGACCCCGCGCAGTTACACATGCGTCAAGGTTTCTAAGTTCAACACCATCATTTCGGGCTACTAAGGCTCGTCGCCGCTGAACAAAACCTTTTCTCTGAAGGGTAATGGAGTATTCTTTTCGTTTACTATAAAGAATATTTACACTAAGTTTCGTGTTACAAATATTTTCCAGTAAAATACCAAGGTACAAATCACACTTACTTACAAGGTACCTAGCTACTATACATACTTAGGTACCTCTAAAGGCATAACTGAAATCGTTGGGAGATAATGCAATCTCTAAAACTGTAGAACATTACTATCATCGATCGTTTTTGCAGCGCACGCGATGTAAAGAATTTTTCTCGATAATTTTCTTTCCTTGGGTTACATTATTAGAGTTTTCGTTTGAATCCCTGATAAAAAATTATAAAAAATATACCTAGCCTAAGTATGATAATCAGGATGTTTTAAACTATGCGATACAAAAAAAAATAGGTACAAAACTTTTTTATTATATGACTTTGACTTTGATTAACCGACTTCAAAAAAAGGAGGTTCTCAATTCGTCTGAATCTTTTTTTTTATTAAGTTCCCCGATTACTCGAAGACGCCTGGATCGATTTTGAAAATTATTTTTTTATTTGAAAGGGTATACCTGACAGGTGGTCCCATCGTCATCAGGTCAGGATCTGTTGATGGAATTCTGGAGAAATCGAGGAAATTCTTCAAATATTATATGCATATTTCCCAGGTGATCCCATCGTCATCAGGTCAGGATCTGATGATGGGATCCTGGAAAAATCGAGGGAACTCTTCAAATATAGTGTGCCTATTACACTTGAAGCGATTTGGGTGTATTATCTTAAACTACCATATGGGTAGGATCACGCGTCTGTCTGTCTGTCCGTCCATCTGTCATCAAAATAATTGGAAAAATACGTTATCCAGGTAAACGAAATTCTTCATTGAAGTTGGTTTTCATTATAGTTTTTAAAACGTAACTATAATATTAGTTTAAGATATATTTTCTCACTTGCCTTACCTACAACTACATGCATTTGGGTACAAATTACCGTATTGACACAAGCAAAATCTAATCTATATCTACGTCTACGTGAGTAAATACAATTTTCGTGTACCTATACCTACAGGTATCTGACAATCAACGTACAGTAGGTACCTACAGCCCAATCTGCTATAATAAATAAAGACTTGAAATATTCAGGGCAGCTTCCATTTTTCTGCACATTGCACTAACATGTCTATTATGTATAAGTATATTTAAACGCCGCTGTGATCTAGTGGTTCGCCTACCGGTGTCAGATCCAGTGGTCCTGGGTTCGATCCCCAGGGGAGTACAATATTATGCTTGGTTTGGGTGGTGGTAGGACTTTATTTAAGATGCCTGGCTAGCTACCGGGGTTCCGGCATTTTAGAGGTACCTAAGACAGTTCCTCAGTTTGTTGAGGATTCCGGGTGAAGTGCACATCCATCCACCTTCCACCTTATCATAGCTTGAAAATCAGGTGAGATGAAGGCCAAGCACTATAAAACTCCCCTTCGTACTATACAAAAATATAAAAAAAAGTATAATTGTAAGAAAGGATTTTGAGAAATTCCCATTGGATAACACAAACTAAGTCCCTGGGTTTTGCTTTTTACATTATCATGAAGCAACAAATTGACACAGGTTTCTATTTGTGGTGTTGGAAGTACCTACCTAAGTACCTACTCTTGCACGTAAGGTAAGAAATGACTGTATGTATAGGTATCCATCATGTTTCCTTTCCTTGCCTAAGAACCTTAAAAAAATTGGTCAATTAGGATTCAGGATACAAAGCAATTTAGACGCTTCTCGCGTCGACTTCGATAACGTATTTCGCCTTTATTTTCGTAAATAACTATAGGTATATTTCGTATGTCAACGTAGGAACTACCTACATTTTATTGTGGTGACGGTACCCAATAGCTATTTTTAAACTTTTTAAATAGTAACACTAGTTTTCAAAAGGTAAAGGCACGTAATACATAATAAGGATTATTTAATTACAAGATTTTTTACTGCTCGTAAATTATGCTTACCTACATAGCTTACCTACATAATCATCATTAAAATATGTAGGGACCGTTTGAAAATTACCTGTGGAACGGATATATTTATCACCAAGTAGGTTCCTTTCCTATACTTAATAACGTAGCTACATACATAATAGACTAGGTAACTATAGGTAGATATCTAGGTAGGTAGGTACCCAAGTAGACGTCATCAAGAGCCCATTAGTGTCCACTGCTGGACAGAGCCTCCTCCAATGCTGAAGGGTTTTACCTTATTCACCAAGCTTGGCAGGCGGATTGATGATAGCAGTAAAGGTGCCGATACACTCAGAAGACATGAAATTCGTCATTTTTCCGTTGGGCAACGCACACAGGAAGCTGTTGCCCTTCTGGCGTGGCTTCTACGATATCGATGAGCCGAGTTGGACGACTGCCCCGGGGCGGTGTGCGTCCTCCCAGCGGCAGCGTGCGTGCTTAGCGTTGTCGCAGCGCGTAGGTAAAGCATAAAAATACCCAAAAAATATGATAAGGTCAAAATAAAATCTGAAAACAGAAAAAATATTTAGTAATAAATCCGCTAAATCTCTCTGAAAAAATTACTTGCTTACTTGCAGCGCAGAGCTCGGAGCGACAACACGTCCACAGAGGGCTAGTCAGTGAGCAGCAAGACTATATTTCCTGAGGATGCCTCGTGTAGAGGCGAAACACGTGTCGATTTGATTTTTTCAGAGAGATTTAGCGGATTTATTACTAAATATTTTTTCTGTTTTCAGATTTTATTTTGAAATATGGATTTCCGCAAAATAACGCCTGAATCAATTAGCTATGATAAGGTCCCTACATATTGAACAAAGGTTCATCAAAGACACACAGAAAGGTACATCAGGTATTTTTAGCAGACTTTCAAAAAAGGAAGTTTTAAATTCGTCGAAATCTTTTTTTTTTTTATATTATGTATGTTCCCCGATTACTCGAAGACGCCGCCGCGGCGACATATTTGGAAGATATTTTTTTTGTTTGAAAGGGTATACTTTGCCGGTGGTCCCATTGACAGGTCAGGATCTGATGATAGTATCCTGGAAAAATCGAGGGAACACTGGGAGCGATTTGGGTGTATTACCTCAAAAGTAAGGAAAAACGGACCCCATATAGGATTATGCGTCTGTCTGTCAATCTGTCCGTCCATCTGTCATTAAAATAATTAGAAAAAATTCGTCATCCAGATAATCGAAAATGTATCATATTCTTCATTGAAGTCGGTTTTCTTTTTAGTTTTTAAAACGTAATTACATATTTTATATTTTATAATTAACATTATAATTGAATGTTTGCAAACATACCTACATTGGGTATCACTATTTATAAAAAAATTTGGTAGAGGCCACTGCATGGCCTAAAAAAATATTAAAAATTATAAAAATATCTATGCCAAATTTAGCACTCCTCACCCACAAAAGAGCGCGCAAAAAGGCCCTAAGTCCTTTTTGTAAACATTTAACTCGATGGGTGCTGTAAATCACTCACGGTGAATTTTACATAGGGAACGGGACGCGCAGCACCCCACGAGTTAAGTAGGTAATAGGTAGGTACAACTCATCAAATTATTTAAAATTACTTTATTTTGACTAGTGTTATATTGTTACTTCATAATCTAATATGGCGAATTTCAGCTGCGCCTTCACTATAAATGTTTCTCTCTCTATGAGCGACGCATGACTTTTTCAAAGGTTTTTCTACCGATCTTCTAGTACAATTCTTATCACAAATTCGAATCGCTTCATTGAATTCGTAAATCAAATTATTTCTATTGCCATTTGGCCCCACGACATATTCGCACATAACACGTGACTTGATCATTCCATTTATACAACATTCGAGTAATTCGTAGTACTCAAGCCAATATGTATCAGGCAACTGTTTTAATTTAATGTCCAGTGCATCTGTCAGTATTCCAGTTACTAATATATCATCAATCCAGAATTTGGGATGGTAGGCTGCTTCATCGAAAATTCTCTCAGCTACCTTTGGAGTTGTCACATAGTACCATCCAGATAAATATGGTGGATATTCACTTTTAGCGTATTCGTCGTAAGAGACGAACCACTTGTTTTGTTTGCTTCGTCTTGGCTTTGTATTGTTCAGCACGTAGCCGAGCATGGTGTTATCTACATTTTCATTCAATAGTAGATTGTAAGTCCTTTCTAAGTTGAACACTGTATCGTCGTCTACTTTTAAGATAAACTTTGCTTTGTTGCATGCTGTCGAAGCCCATCCGAGTCCCATGAGATGTTTGTAAGTCAAGTTTCTATAGTTTTCTGTAAACGATCCTTGAACGATATCGCCAAAAGCTTCACTTTCGTCTTCTATAGCTCTCTGTGATATGTACCTGTTAAATAAATGCGAATTACGTAAGACGTTTTTAATAAAAATAAAACTTACGTTTATGTTAGCATTTTGTAGATGCAAAATTTATTATTCTTTTTTTTTATTGTACGACGGGGAAGCGCTTGGCCTTCATCTCACCTGGTAACAAGTTGAGATAAGGCCGAAGGTGGTAGCGCACTTCACCCGGAATCCTCAACAAACTGAGTAACTGGTTATCTTACCTCTAAATGCCGGAAGCTAGCCAGGCAGACCCAAACAAAGTCCTAGCACCAACAAAATATCATATATTTAAAAGCACGGATATGTTCGCAGCCTACGCAAAAAACAATAGTAGTACAGATATAAGGAGATAAACTAACTTTTCCTTTTCTGGAATTCTCGCCAGCAGAAATACCCTGCTTACGTTCATACTGTTCAGGAGAGCTGTAGGCATAGCTCTCCGATGGGCACTCCTTAGTTCTACATGGCCCGCGTAAGATGTCACTAGTATTATCAGAAACAGCTCATCTGAAATGATAATAATAAATAAATAAATATTACAGGACATTAATTTTACCCAGCGCCATCTAGCCCCAAACTAAGCATAGCTTGTAATATGGGAACTAGATTACGGATATAATACTTAAATACTTGTTGTAAATACATACGTACTATACGATACAACACCCAAACACAGAACAAACATCTATATTCATCACACAAATGTTTGTCCTGGGTGGGAATTGAACCCTCAGCCTACAGCGCCAGGAGGCAGAGCTACTACCAACTATAATGGCAGGGAGATGCTGAAAACCCTGTTTAAGAAAATTTACGTAAATATCTATCGTATTTTATTACAAAATCAGACCTAGGTGCTACAGACTAAGTCAGTAGGTAGGTACTTACCTATCTGTCACATTTCCACAACTGGTAGGTTTAAATTGTATTCCTCTTTTTATGGAACACCTCACGAGGTTCATGGTAAATTACGTACAATAATCACGAGTCCAATTAAAGAAGAAGAAAAAGGTATTGGTAGTTAGTAACAAGAACTCATAGTAAGTAGGTACCTAGGTATGTGATTACATAGGTTCGTTTTGGTTGTTAAATTTATGCATTTACTTCGGTACCTACTAGCATAACAATGTAAAACAAACTTTACTTACTTTGACAATTTGCACTTGAAGGATAGATATCAACATCTTTAATTATGTTACTATTTTCTATAGTTAAAACCGTATTACTGAATTCTGTACCAGAACTCCAGTAAACCCAACTAACTAACCCTACAACGCCAAATCCTATGTAGAAATATATAGTCTTCATTATTCATTTGTCTTACTTGAATAATTTATTTACTTTTTCAATGATTTTCACCAGATATCAATTTATAACATGGCTAAAGCTTGCATGAACCATTCTGTGATGGCAGTATCGTAATGTAAACAAGAGAACAAAACCTGTTATTGTTCAGTTTGTAACTAAAACTACCTGTGAGGCTACCGGGCATTTCGCCGAAGTTCATTGTCATCCATTGATTTCATCTCCATCTTCATCAATCGATAAGTCTGCAATGGTACCGCCGTTCTTTATGAAGTTCGTCAATGTTAAGATGGGACTCCTAGCATACAATGGATTAGGGATTTCAATAAGAAACAAATATTAAATAAACAAAACGCAACGTTTTAATAAAAATGCGATCTACCATATTTTTTTAATTAGAATGTCATTTATTGATACTCTGTAGTACTTATTATTTTTTATTTCTAGGTATAAAATAGTAATTTTACCTTAAAACTAATTATTTTAATCATAAAACCGAAAAATGGTGTGTTATGCAAACGCAACGAAACGCAGAGGCCAATCAAAGAAGAAGAAGAAGAAGTTCCCAATGTGATGAGAGTTTGTAATAGAGATGGTGTATTAGGGTCATATTTTCGTATTATTTAATTGCTGGGATTATGTTATGATACCTATTATAATGTAATAGTCAAATAATAGGTAGTGTTTCGACTGATTCCGATTCTGTATTCAACGCTACTTACGGCGTTTAATAGATATTCTATCAGGTATTCTCTTTGGGTAGGTATCCATAATCGGATAAAAGTATATTATGATACGTACATAATGTAAATGTAACGGTTATTAAATTTTTCTTCATCTTTTATGAGGCTTAGGACTGTGAACGAAAATAAAGATAAGTTGGCGTATTTAAAAAGTTAATTACCTATGTAGGTACCTACCAACAATGATTATTTATTGCTATTATTCACACAAATTGACTCCTTAGCAGATGAATATCAATCACAGAGACTATTATTTACTCAAATTCACTCACTTCTAGACGAATATCATTCGCACAAATTCACTCATTAGCAGACGAATATCAATCAGACTATTATTTACTTAGATTCACTCACTACTAGACATATATCATTCGCACAAATTCACTCATTAGCAGACGAATATCAATCACAGAGACTATTATTTACTCAAATTCACTCACTTCTAGACAAATATCATTCATACAAATTCATTCATTAATAGACCAATATCGATCACAGAAACTATTAGTATTTACTTAGATTCATTCACTTCTAGACGCATATCAATCAAATCATAGAATAACTATTCATCTCACCCTCGCTCGCATGGACGCTAGTAAGAACAGCGCTTCAGTATCTACGTACGAGAACACATAACACTAACGGCAGAGCAGAGCGACAATACTAAGCGCCATCACAGCCACCGCGGCGAAGTTCACGAAACGAATCTTGTATCAGGCTAATATTTAACTATTATAAAATAATATTATACCAAAGATTCCAATACCTATTACGAATATACATTGCTAATATTAGGTTATCTAACTATTATTAATTTATTAGTCACACCTCTAATGCGAGTTTGTATTTGTAAACACAAAACAAAAACAAATATATGAGAAAATGTTCTAAATATTTATTTAGAGTGCTTTGTAGACACGAAAAGTAAGTAATTCTAATAAATTTATAAGTAAAATGTGCGTTAACTTAGTTTTCCACGTTTTACTTACGTCATGAGTGGTAATTATTAGATATGCCGTCCCCTCGAATAGTTTCCCAAAGACGAGGAAATCTTGCTGCAAAATGACTGCGGCTCTTCGTTTCGATTGTAGCATCCCGACTTAACTCTATAGGGTCGGGGACCACGAAGACTTCGCCCGAAATGGAGGGATAGTACTTGCGTGAAGTGTTGGAATTAGTTTGTGGGTGTGTATTGCAGCAGCAATACAACAGCAGTAAGTGCACTGCTGTTTGTTCTACATCAAGCAAACCACCGCCATACATACTTATTTGGCAAATACAAGAATGGCTTGATGAATTTTTGTCTCCAACTTGTTCTAATAAGGTCCTATTATTTTCAGAAAACCGATTACATATTGGAGCCCCCGGCTTTTTATAGCACCAAAGGAGGACTTGTTATAGCCTCCACTCCCTTGAGGAGTGGAGTTGGTGGTGAAGAGCAAATGGAACTGAAGAGCAAATGTTGAGAATGGCGGACAAATCATAGTGGAAGATTAGAATAAAATAAATAAAAAAGACTTTTATGTTTATCACAATTAGGAAATGCTTATCTAATAATAACCCTAATTTAACTTTTGTTTTAATCATAATATGTTATCTTACATTTATGTATATTTACAGTTAGGTTTCTGAGGTTGTCGCCTCAGCAGCCTTGATCAGAAGAATTTGGCAGAGTGGTAGATTAGTATGTGTTAAATTGAGACAACCGCATATTCACTTAATTAGATTTTAGAATCAAATATGTAAATAAAACCTATATACCTTATACTTAATTGCTTATTATTCATATATAAAAAGGTGGGTGTTTCATGATGAAGTGTCATACTTTCTGAGAGAAGCATAAATAATACCTAATAAATATTACAGGACTATTTCATGCTGTGTGAAATAAATGTCCTGTAATATTCATCAGACCTGTCGCAATGCATGGATCAGAGGGTTGGGCTATGAAGAAGACGGATGAGAGGAAAGTGCATGTTACTGAGATGCGAATGTTAAGATGGATGTGTGGGGTGACAAGGTTAGATAAGATCAGAAATGAGTTTATAAGGGGAAGTTTGAAAGTGGCACCAGTTGTAGAAAAGTTGAGGAGTGCTAGGTTGGCATGTAATGAGGAGGGATAATAGTCATTTGACCAAAAGGGTTATGAATTTGAGCGTGGATGGACATGTGAGCAAGGGAAGGCCGAGAAAGAGATGGATGGATTGTGTGAAAGAGGACATGGGTATGAAAGGTGTAGATGCAGAGTTGACGGTTGATAGGAGTGAGTGGAAGAAGAGAACATGTTGTGCCGACCCCACCTAGCGTGGGATAAGGGCAGGAGAATAATGATTTATTTCCATCATGCCTAAACCAAGCAAAGCTTGTAATAAGACAACTAGATTTTGGAAATAATACTGTATTGTTTGATGTGTATGTATCATCATATAATACAACACAGAACCTACATCAATACCTATTCATCAGGAACTAGATTTTGGAAATAATACTGTATTGTATGTAAGTATCATCATACAATACAAAACTACACAGAACAAACATCAATATTCATCACACAAATGTTATTAGGTGGGAATCGAACCCACAATACAGCTCAGAAGCACATAGGCTGGCTGTTCTTTCGAAGGTTTCTCCTTGTCCATGCGCTCTAGGTTTCGAAGATCTTCAGCGGCCTACAACACAACTCCCTCAACGGCTCTCAACCATAAGGAAAAGACACATACAAATTACTCTGAACACGGCAATAGGTAGGTCACTTATAGAAGGTACAACACAACTCTCTCCATGGCTCACAACCATACGAAAAAGACACATAAAAATTACTCTGAACACGGCAATAGGTAACATAAAGTAGGTAGATACTACCCAAAATCGCCCACAACCCAACACTCTCCATGGCTCTCAAACAAACGAAAAAGACACACACAAATTACTCTGAACACTGCAATAACATATAGTGCCCAGAAAAACCCAAATATGTATCCTAAATGTGCCGAAAGCTGAATAATTCGGATGATGGTATTGATAACCGGTGCTTTACGGTAACCGGCTTCAAGTTATTCATCCAATAAAGATACGAACCATGGCAAAACAATTATTGAAGCCCATCTGCCTTACGCGGTACCGAATCTGTCATCTAAACGTCAAAATGTACTGAATGGACGGGTTTCATAACATGTGTTCACTTTTAAGATGGGAAACGCCATTTTGTATTTGACACTTGTGATACCCGGTAGGTAAAAATCGTTTCTAGTTCTCATGAAGCTAATTTTAAGCCAATGGAGATCGGCTACGCCGTCGCCGGTACGGTCCCTGGTCCTCCACAGACATTAAACGCTTGGCTGTGTTGCTATTGTCACCCACCCAGTGGCCGAATAAAATATAATCTTCACGTAGACAAGAATAAAATAAATTACTAACGTAAGTACCATTATGAGAAATACCGACTACTTTTTTTTGTTATTTTGACAATACGATTAGGTACCTACTAGGTAGGTGTATAGAAGAAAATTGTTTTATCATCACTCCTCTATCTCCGAAACTATATCATTTTATAAGCCTGCATTATAAAATGGATAGTGTTCTTGTTTAAAATTACAGGGCCTCGCCACATAATACATATTAGTATCTACTACTCTACAGTTTACGGAAAAACCTACTATTCTTTCTAAATGGGTAGGAATTTAGTTATTCAAGCTACCTAAATTAGCATTTTATTTTACAGTACACACACAAGCACAAACTTGTTCTATGACTCAACAGGTTGCATTTAGAAATTACGAAGAACCTTACTAGTTTCAACACTTTGTTGAGTACCTTACCTACCTACTTAAATAATATTTTGTAGGTATACCTAGGCACCTACCTACCTATTTTGATTTACCTTCATTGGTACTCATGTCATGATGTATGAGGAACCCTCTCAGAGTAACTAACAACTATTATTTATTTTACTCAAGTTTATTTAAGGTTATAATTCCTTTAGTTAAGTAAAAAAATATCTTAGTAGGTTAAGTTGGTAATAATTATGTAGTAATAGTTTTAAAGAAGGTATTTAATGATTGATAATTAATACAGTTGCTTATTGTCAATACATACAAAAGGTATGTAAAATGTGTCTGTTAATCTATATAAATATTATTATCATCCCCATCATAAGAACGTTAAAATTACAAGACATATGTTTTGATTGAACCATTTGATTTATTTCTGTGACATACATAATAAACTGTCATTCATACATAACATATTAAAGCTAATGAGTAGACATAATACAATATTATAAAGATTGCATCTATCTAATTGCTTTTATAAAACTTATAAATTATGAGTCAAGTATATGCTTAATTAATTCTTAATTTTGTATGATAGATAGTTTTACACAAGAAAAATCACTATCAAAACATACTAGGTACCTATGTAAACTTAAACAACTTAAAAAGACACAATGTAAAATCGTAATATGCATGTATAAAAACAATTAAACTACCTAAATATAATAAAATTGTACTAGCATTTAATTTTAGTCTTTATCAAGAGCTCAGCCAGTTATTTACAATTGAGCTTCCATTAACAGCAGAGTCCTTAAAGCCCTTCATAATATAGGAAGATTGATACCAAGTCATGGTATCTGTCGAATCAATCTCATACAATTGATCATCCTCATCATTATCTATAGTTTCTGAAGCTTTAGGAATACTAGTGTTGATTTTAGCGTCACCGAATATTTGGATCTCATTGCAACATGCAGTATCACTGTTCTGTGTCCGAAAATCGATAACAATGACCTTACACTTTCTAGGTAACCTAAAGCCACTAGTGTGTTGAAAGTTCTCACAACTTACTATAGTATCCTGATTGCTGATCATCTTTTTCCTTATAAAAACATACATGTTTGTCGGTGAAATCTGACTGTAGAATATTTCACTCAGTTTCTCAGCTGTCGCCAAAGATCTGCAAGAAAGAGTACCTATTTGTAATAGCGTTACCAAACATGTAGACCGGTAGCACTGATATTAAAATACTAACATTGTAAATAAGCTGGAGTCAAACTACATTTAGAGCGAATCTGAAATGTTACCGGGATGTTTGTATGGCACGGAATAATGTTTTTCATCAATAGAGAGATATGCATATTTGAATGCAACCTGGTGACAAATCTAGTGGCCCATTATGGTAAGCATACATAGTACTGCCATGAATTTAGTAGATAATTAGATTATTGATAATATACAAATCATATTATGAAATTGACAATGCTATTGCTGATGGCTGGAGTACCATTTGTATGAGAATAAATTTTTGACTGAGCTTAAATTTATCTATGTTCTTTTCATTTTTTACATTGGTGTCATTATCTGAGAGCCTATATTTCGATATTTGACTTTTCTGAGTGCACAATGTCCTCCAACTCAGCCCGTGGATGTAAAAGCTGACTCCGGGATCTCACCAGAAAAAGGGCAGCAGCTTCTTTCTGTATATTATGTACAACTTTACTGCGATCACCACTCCGCCTCCGCCTGCCAAGCGTGGTGATTATGGAAAAACCCTCCAGCTTTGGAGAGGCTCTGTCCAACAGTGGACACTAAGGGGCTGTAGATGTGAGTGTACAATTCGCCTATCAAAAAGGAATAAATTATTTCTGACACCAAAAAACTTCAATGTGTATCAGATATGAGAATTTTCATGTAAAATCAAATATGGTTAATTTGTGTCTGAGTTACATTTTTTATAAAAATGTAAGTAACATACTCGAGACTCTGATCACTACTCAGAATGTGGATTTAATTAAATTCAATATACATGGAAAAAAGTTTTCCTATATAGTACTGTTCATATATTTAGATATTTATCATTTTTTCTCTAACTGTGCATCGAAAATTTCATTTGAATTGTATAAGTCCATTTAGAATTGTCAATGTTTACTGAAGAGCAACAATTATCAGTGTTTTGGGGCCTTCTTTAACCAGAACCTAGAAATACTGCTTGGTGGCAGCTTTTTTACCTAACTTACCTAAAAACAGTTTTCTGGATCTTTTGGTCATTTGCAATGTGGACCAAATGACACTGTGGTTTGTGGCATGCTGTAGGCAGTATAAATCGGTAGACCTCTTTGCAAGTTACAGGAGTGGCTCCCAGTACTATACACATCTCATCAGGCATGGTAGACCCATTGATTTCTTGATGAAGGCTCTAGAAACAACACAAATTGAATTGACCTCCAGGCTTAGTTGTTAGTACCAAGAGAAAAAAGGTAGTGAAGATTTAGTCAAATTTTTTTTCAACAACCACTAGAAACCTAGACCTTTGTGGTCTAGTGTAGGCTCTCGAATCGAAAGTACTGGGTTAAAATCTTGGGTGGGGCATATTTAAGTAATATTTGAGCAGTTTGGTTAGGACATTGCAGGCTTGAAGCACCTGATTGTCCAATAAGTATGAAGATTCCGTGATATGGAGGGCACCCTAAGCTATTGGTCTCGGGACTCCTGGGTAAAGCATATAGCTGCTTATATTAAGGTATATAACGTCGTTATGGAGCCATGTCAGATGCCTATGGCGGCGGTTCGTAAAGTCTGACACCAGGGAAGTATACTGTCCACGTGAAGAAAACACATTGTGATGAATAATTTTCTTATATTTTTTTTTTTTTAACCTTTATGATGAAGTCCAAATTCTCTAGAGTGGTAGAGGCGACGCGAAAATGCCTCTCAGATTGGAAACTCTCCTTCTTAACATTCTCATCATTCTCTTCCTTTATTTTCTTTTTATTTATTGCTTGTTTTAACCAAGGATATGTGTACGGAATCTGTTGCCTCTGGTAAACGATGAATTTTACTAATTCTACCACAACGTGACCGCATGATATTGATGTCAATTCATCACCAATATTTAAATTAACCATTACGGGTTTATTTGTACTCACAGAATTCATTATATTTGTGTATTTATTAAAATTTTATAAAATATTTTTTTACGAAATGTACAACACCAAAAATTCGAAAATAACGAAAGTAATGTAAAATGATTAAGACAGACAATACGACATTTTTGACATTGACATTATTTTTGTGTGGACTGTACCACGAATCGGGTAAGGGCTTCTGCTGACATTATTCTTGGCTTGACCTTCATCTCACCTAATTTTCAATTTATGATTAGGCTGAAGGTGGAAGCGCAATTCACCCGGATTCCTCAACCAACTGAGCAACTGGCTATCTTACAACACAAATTTTAAGAATTGTTGTTATGGCGCCAGACTTAGGTGAAATGGAGCTCCGCAGGCTTAATACGTATCTCGCAACAGGTTTGCAACAGCCGTAATTTTTTTCAAATACCGCTGTGAATTCGCCACTTTCGTATTATGTATTAGCAGATACAATCGACCACTAGTTTTCATCGATTGCTGCTCTATCGCTAGAGGCTTGCGCCACTTTCCATAAGCAAAGTGTATCCAGCAACCGTTCCCGCTACAGGCGGGCGATAAGCTTACCTAAGTACTTATTAAGGTTTCTAGTAACATTTTGCAACCGATCGAGTTGCTGTTGCTGTTGCTCTGATTTTGCTGTCGCTACTACTAAACTATACGTAATAAGCCTGCCAAAATGGTTGCAATTATCTGCTTAATGTGTACGTCATATTAGCTTTGTTTAGTTAGGGGCTAGTAGTAGGGGAGCCCACGAGGCTAAATGGGGATTCGAGCGTCGTAGAGACCTATTGGGATGCAAAGCTTAGATGATAAGAAGAAAAAAATGTTATATGATATATACATTTACATCGGTGGGGGAAGCGGCTATAGATTTTTAAATATGTAAAAAAAAACTGTTGCATGGACATCCTCGAGCGCATCAGATATTGATAGCATCAATGCCCTACGTATTTTTAATAATGTACGTATGTTAATCTGATCGTTTGCATGATGCGGGTGGTTGTATTTAAGGGTTGAAAATGAAAAAAAAAAAAAAATATCGAGCGCGTCAGATTTTCTAAGGGAGTGTTAAGTACACCAAAAAAAAGCTCTCATTCACTAATCTGACGATTTCGATGGGACGCAAACTCGTGGCCATTTTCATAATGTGCAAAAAAAAATCGCCATTTTGAAATACTCAAGCGCGTCAGATTAAGATATATATGGTTCATCTTTATGTTCTAAACGTACTGTCTCATAATCTGACTATTATCTAGAGGGATTCGCCTGATCTGACAAAAAAAATTTAGAAAAACGGTTCACTTTAAAGGCCATCCCTGCAACTTCCCGCTAATTATTAATCCTGGGCGCTTGAAATTGTACTTATGACATTTTTGAGCTCAAAATATAATTTATGTGATATTTTGAGCTCGCTGAGTTCAAAGAAATAATATTTCTATGCATTTGAGCTCTCCCAGCTCGAAAGTCTGATAGAAGTTTCATTGAACACTATTTTTGGAATTTTCAAACCGCAATAACTTTTGAATGGATCAACCAATTTTCACGCGGTTGGCACCATTCGACGTAGTTTTATCATCCTAATAAGTAATTTTGTAATTTTAATTGATCGAACCACAAATTTCGGAGTAATCCCGAAAAAACACTTTTTCGGGTTTCTTTCGTTCACGATATCTCTCGAACGAATCAACCGATTTTGACCAGCTTGGTGGCGATCGACGTGGTTTTTCAAGCTCAAAGGCGGATTAGTTTTTGAAGTTAATCGATAAAGCCGGTTAAAAGTTATTCCAAAAAAAACACTCAAAAATTTTTTTTTTCTTATTTTTTCCACGAACGAGTCTTTATGATCAGCTGTGATGGCGTCATGGCAACAGAAACCAGAGTGGGGACGGAGTGAGAGAGTAATAGATAGAGAAAGAGTGAGAGAGGAATAGAAACGCGGAGAAGGAAATGTAGGCATCACGCAGCTGCACGCATTTAACTTTATCGACGAATTTTTGTTATTTCGGCTTGCGGAAATCGTCAGATTATATATTCTTCATTAATCTTGAATTATTTCCTTCAAAATAAAAAAAAATTTAGCTACGCTCGAGAATGTCAAGATGACGTTTTTTTTTTACAACTTTGTTGCCCTCCCCTTTTTTTACGTCACTCTCAAATTGTCAGATTAGTGGAATATACACTTTTTAGGATGTAATTAACTCACCCTACCTTAATCTGACGCGCTCGAGAATTTCTGATAGTCAATTTTTTTTTACTAATCTGATCCTGTATCCTTCACGGGCGGCCTTATATATGGGCCTCATGTTTTGTGGAGGTACTTAACCGGGTACAAGGTATTCCCCTGTATATTAATCTGCCGCGCTTTAGTAAATCCCGAAATCCCCGCTTGGGCTCCCCTACTATAGGTGGCGGTGTGTAAAGTGTACATGGAAGTAATATGAGTAAATACTACGTACAACTAAGTTTATTAAGGCTTAGACAACATAATAAAGAACACCCTTTCCACGGTTTTGAATATTGAGTTGGATGACAGAGCATGGTCGCAGGCCTCATTGCCTATTCGATTGGGCGGCTTAGGTATACGCAAAATTTCTAGTGTTGCTTTGCCAGCGTTCTTGTCTTCCGTCTATAGTACACATTCTTTGGTTGAGAAAATTCTAACACCATCAATTTCGGCTGTTCCAGGCAATATACTCCAAATTTCTTATCTTGACGAGGCTCGAAATGCTTGGCATAGTGCTTGCCCTAATACCGATCCCCCAAAACACCTTTCGGCACAATGACAGTGGGACGGGCCTCTGTGCGAGTTGACACGGAATTATCTATTACATACATGCTCAACCTCCACAGATCGTGCTCGTCTCTTAGCTGTTTCAAAATGGGAATCAGGTCTTTGGCTGCAAGCACATCCATCCTACAATACCGGTACACTTATGGATCCTGTAACTTTCCGTATTGCCACTTGTCTTCGGTTGGGTGCAAGATGCTGCGCCTCTCACCAGTGCCGGTGTGGTGCGGCCGTAGATCAATTTGGTTTTCACGGACTTTCGTGCGCAAGGTCTGCCGGCAGGATTTCGCGCCACGCTAGTCTTAATGACATTATCCGTCGAGCGTTTACCAGTGTCAATGTGCCAGCCGTTCTTGAACCGAATGGTCTGTTACGTGATGATGGTAAGCGGCCCGACGGTATGACTCTTGTCCCTTGGGAAATGGGTAGGCCTTTGGTGTGGGACGCTACCTGCGTCGACACCCTAGCGCCATCTCATCTGCTTGGGACATCAGTTAGGGCTGGTGCGGCGGCTGATTCGGCCGAGGATCACAAAAGGCGTAAATATAGTGGTCTCGACAGAGCTTACCTATTTGAGCCTTTTGGGGTGGAGACCTTGGGTCCGTGGGGAGCCGGTGCCCTCCGGGTTTTCAAAAATATTGCGGGGCTTTTGATTGAGGCGACACGTGACCCAAGGGCTGGCTCTTATTTAGGCCATAGAATTAGCATAGCTATTCAGCGTGGCAATACAGCCAGTGTCTTGGGCACGCTTCCGTCTGGTACTGGTCTGGAACAGTTGAGTTACCTATAGGCCGTTTGTAACGGTCCTTAGTTAATCTGACTGATTCCTTTGTGATTAGTTAGTTTAATTTATTGAATAAATGTATATGCAATAAAAAAAAAAAAAAGTTTATTTAATATTAATTCCTTGAAAGTGTATAATATAATTTGTTTTGTTTGATTATGTCATCAAGATATTTTTCTACACAATACAATACCTTAGCCTATTACTAGATAGACTAGACGAGCATAGACTAAAACGGCCCAATCACAAAACCACCCGCGCAATTTATTATCGCGGAAAGGATTTCAGATATCTGCATTATGAATAAAATTCCTCTCGATTTTTGATATTTTTATATAGTTCTTGTTTTAGTAGCGAGACGTCCAAAATGGATAGAACCAAACTTGTTCTCATTCTACCTGCTACTGCGGTGCAGAAGTCGCATTTCACGCATTTTACTAATTTCTATAAAAACCTGCGAAAATAAAGTCGATGTCAAAATGTTTTTATTTTGTAAGATTTTATCTAGATTTATAAGAACATTTTGAAACATCAAATCTACCGCCGCCGCCGCATGTTCGGAATCGCGACAAGCAACAACTAGAACGCCACTGGCTCACGGAAAGAGGCTACCTTACTCCACGACCCATGTCTTCAACGGGACTGCTTGTGAGCAGACCTTGGTCTGTTCGGAACACCGGGCTCGATCTGCAACCCGTGGACGCGTCTCATCTGAGTAGGTACTCTTCCCATTGAGACAAAAATCAGCAGCAGCAGGTCCGTGAAAGTGTAGATACCGTAAGTCTTGCTTTAACCCACCAAATTATGACATGGAAAAAAAAACAGCTAAAAGAGAAAATTCACCCCAAGTACTTATAGAGATAAGTACTTGGGGTGAATTTTATTTCGCAATATAGAGAGCGTCATACAACCTCCTAAACTCCTAATGCACAAATTGTTCACACGAATAAAGTCTGAACCGCACCGTGGTTAAATTGTGGCAATTCACAGATTTATTTAGCCGCGCGAATTATATTGTACTCTTTCGCGTGGAGACATCGAGTATCTAGATTCAAAACAGAAACTATTTGTTTCTGTTTTAAAGTATTCGAAATTTGAATTAACTTATGCGCCATCTTCAATCAAATAGAATGATATGAAAACTTTTGTCGTGTCAATTTTATGAAGTAGGCATCTGCCAATAATCTAATAATATTGTTACAAATATGCATCGCTTGCAATCCGTTACTCAGCTACTTTTGAAGCACAAAAGGTTATTTTCTTGCTCTTCTATTAATCCTGCAAAAGACATACGGTTCGGTCCAGATGTAAGAACACTGATGCTCCAAGGAGTTGATATTCTTGCAGACGCTGTTGCGGTTACCATGGGTCCTAAAGGCCGTAACGTAATACTTGAGCAATCTTTTGGACCTCCTAAAATAACAAAAGATGGAGTCACTGTAGCAAAAGGTATAGAATTAAAAGATAAATTTCAAAATATTGGGGCTAAGTTAGTTCAAAATGTTGCAAGCAAAACGAATGAGGAGGCTGGTGATGGGACCACTACAGCAACTATTCTCGCTAGAGCTATTGCAAGAGAAGGGTTTGATAGCATATCAAAAGGTGCTAACCCTATTGAAATCCGCAAGGGTATAATGCTAGCTGTTGATATGGTAAGGGAAAATCTCAAGAACATGTCAAAACCAGTGAGCACCTCGGCAGAAATTGAGCAAGTGGCAACAATATCTGCTAATGGAGATAGATCGATTGGAAAGCTGATCGCTGCTGCAATGAACAGGGTTGGAACCAATGGAGTAATAACAGTAAAAGATGGAAAAACTTTAGAAGATGAATTAGAAATAATAGAAGGAATGAAATTCGAGCGAGGTTTTATATCTCCATACTTTATTAATTCAACCAAGGGACCAAGGGTAGAGTACAACAATGCTCTTATCCTTTTTTGTGAAAAGAAAATAGTTCAAGCGACACAAATTTTACCAGCATTAGAGATGGCTAATTCACAAAAAAAACCTCTAGTTATAATTGCTGAAGAGATAGAAAGTGAGCCGCTGTCTGTTCTTGTGGTTAACAAATTAAAGATAGGCCTTCAGGTTGCAGCAGTAAAAGCTCCAGGCTTTGGAGATATGCGAAAGAGTATAATGCGAGATATGGCAACTGCAACTGGTGGCATTATATTTGAAGATGACAACGATATAGTTAAACTTGAGGACTGTAAGCCGGAAAACTTTGGAAATGTCGCTGAAGTAATGATTACTAAAGATTCAACAATTTTGCTAAAAGGGCAAGGTAATAAAGATGAAATTCAACGACGGATTGAGCATATCCAGCAAGAAACGGAAGACTCAACCAATGAATACGATAAAGAAAGACTTTTGGAACGACTAGCAAACTTGCAATCGGGAGTCGCAGTTTTGAAGATTGGAGGTTGTAGTGAAGTTGAAGTGAATGAAAAGAAAGACAGAGTAAATGATGCTCTCAATGCTACTCGAGCAGCAGTAGCTGAAGGAATCGTACCAGGAGGAGGTTCTGCATTATTGCGTAGTATTCCATTTCTGGCAAAGGTAGCTCCAGTTAATGCCGATCAGGCTATTGGTATTAACATTATTATAAAAGCTCTACGTACACCATGCTCAACTATAGCTAATAACGCTGGTTATGATGGAGCTGTAGTCGTTTCGAAGGTGGAATATATGAGTCAGGATTATGGATACGATGCTTTGAATAATGAATTCGTTAATATGATTGAAAGTGGTATTATCGATCCGACAAAAGTGGTAAGAAGAGCTATCACTGACGCTAGTGGAGTCGCTTCTCTTCTTACTACAGCTGAAGCAGTTATCTGCGATGCTGTTAAAACAAAGCAAGCTCGTGATTCACCTGATCTTTCTGGAATTGATGATTATTAGGTATCATTTATGAACACATGTATTTCTACTTACTAATATAGTATTTATTGTGCTGACATAAAATTTTTATTTGTTTGTCTTTATCGTTAATTAAGGTGGTAAATTTAAACGGGCCGCTACATGAATTCTTGCTATGAATTGCTTTATTGACACTGGTTATGTTGCGTGATGTTCATGTTCAAATCCTTTTAGTGTAGTTGTATACATATCAAATATGCGCGTGCCTAATACCTACGCGGTATCAAAGTTCCGCGCCGCCGCCGCTTCGCTACAATTTCAAGTCCCCAGCCTGGTCACAACACCCGTTCAGGCGGGTAGCTACTTTTTTCCCCTCCTGTATCCATCAGCCTATTGGCGTAATTCCTCCATTAGACCATATACATTTTGTAACTCTAGTAGACTTACCAGAATGACCACCAGGAAACGGCTGAAAATAGGTAGGTACTTATTACACTTTATTCATATAGCGCAAGTGTCGTGGTCGTGGCGCATGAAACTATTGCTTTTTTGTTAATCACAAATGTTTCATTTCTAATGTCAGTTTTAAGAAATAATGCTAAAATTAACATATTATTGCGGAACAAAACCTGGCCAAGACGGCTTAATTTGGAACACAAATTGGCGGGAAAATATTTTTTTTGTCTTGTCTGCATCTGACTGTCATCTCACCACTTCATAGGTGATGCCAGATGAAGAGGGCTTTTCCTGCAAACTCGGGGGTATCTTAATTTTTTTGGTAGGTATATAAAAATAAAATGTTGAGTTTTTATGTTGATAATTATCGTATCGATATTCCCAAAATAGGACTTTCAAAATCCACAATTAAGTTCAAATTATAAGGAACACACTCTCAAAATATTAAATCTCGAGGACTAACGGCGCAGGCTGTGCGTTGTATCTCAGTCACTCACGCCAAGCTTTTTCATTTATTTTATTGAATACTTGGCCGGTTTATCATAAGACTTTGTAATTAATCGGCCAAGTGTGAATCGTACACGCTCACCGAGGGTCTAAGATTATTGTATATCAAATGAATTGTGAAGATGTTAGCTGTACGAAATATGTATGATTATGACATTTCTAAATGATTTATGATGAAAAATGAAACTTGAAAAGGTACGACATCGTAACGGGGTCATTATTTGATGTTTTAAGTAAAGCATAGAATACGTTTAATCAGGTTACGTAACGTAATATTTTAATTAGATTTTGTTTCTTTTTATCTTTCAGTAAGTATTTTTTATTTCACCAAAACTATAGTGGTTTTAAAGTTATAAACGTTTTTGTCGAAAAAGCCGCGGTCAGCTGGTGACGCAGTAAGCGACTATAACGCGCGGACGGTTCAGTGGTTATGGTGACAGACTAGGTAAGATGAAGGTAGCTAGCCAGGCGGACTTAAACAAAGTCCTGCCACCAACCAAACCAGGTACAATATTGTTCTCCCCTTGGGAATCAAATAAACTGCTTTGAAATCCCTAAGTAGACTTTTACGACATCCATTAACTGAATTGGATGGGTCAATACGCCAACTTTACCATTCTTAAGATAAATCTCAAAAAAAGGTCTTCTTGTTTCAGGACCTCCATTGTTACTTTTTGTTTTTTAAAAACAGAACCTGTTCTATGTAAATTATAACCAGCTATCTATTGCGGTTGAAGAGATACAGCTCCTTAGAGTCGGAGAGACACCATCGCTAAAATATTATGTTTGGAATATTTTATTGATGATAAACCACGAGCGACAACGAAGTCTTAGCTAAAGGGTCCTGTTGGCCCCTTTGTATACGGAACATTAAATCTGATTAAAATTTTCGGAGCTGCAGACCAAAACTCCTCCATGGAACAGCAAATAATTTCAGATCTCCTCCTACTTAAAACCGATTAGTATTATTCGTTCTTATTTTATTAGGTCAGTTACGTACAGGTGAGGTGGGCCGTATACTTGTTTGCTACCATTGTTGTGTATAATAGATATTTTAAAGATGAATTCTAAAAAAATACGAACCACTATTATAACACTAATTACGAATCACTAAACACTTTTAAATGTATCTAGTGGTAAGTTGATTCTACAATATCCTAGAGAATTATATTTATGTGTCAAAGTGATTTTCGGTTCGCTCCACTGCTGTTTGTGTTTCATTTTCAAGCGATTCAGATGCTTAAAAATCCATTATTTGTTGTATGTTTATGTATAGGTTCCCGTCGAGAAAACATAAACAGCCATTGAAAATCATTATCATCACAGCCTGAAAAAACCTACTCCAGGACTTAGCATGAACCTCCTCTATACTATACAGTGAAAGGTGGTTTTAGATTTTGTTTTAATTCAGAGTATAACTGTGAAAATATTAAGTATCATTTTAAGGGAAATGTTTCGTCGAAATTAGGGTGATTTTGGATTTGCTATCTGGACACCCTGCTTCAACTTCAGTTTTTTACAGGTTTTTAATCCATCTCTGAGCTGGTTTATTTGTGTTTGAAGTGAAGATTCTAACAATTTTTTTGAAATGTCCTACCTATCATACAACACTTGAATATCATGTCATGTGAAAATTAATGAGTACAAGAATACGAATACTATTGTAGTAGAATACAGAAGTCGAAAAAATTATGACAAAAGTTTTACAGAATCCCACAAGTATGAACGTAAACATCCAAGATAATGTATTTGGTAGTTCGCAAAGTAACACGAATATCACATCGGATGTTTCTGCTAGGAATTCTGATGATGACTCTCAGGACAAAAGTGAGCATGACGACAGTGAGGATGAGATGCCGAAACAAGTAAAAAGAAGAGTTCAAAAATTTAGTGACTCCGATAGTGATGTAGAGAAGCAAAATGAGGGAGCTAAATCAATTTCTCATAATAATGACAGAAATGTCTACACAAAAGGGTTGCATCGAAAAACTCGGAGAATTTTCAACAAAAGTTCTTCGGATTCAGATGGTGATGTGGATAAAAAAAAAGAAGCTCAATTTACAGAAAAAATAACAAGTAATGACAGTGATAGTAAAAGTAGTATAAAAAGTGTGCTTTCATTTGTACCCAAACAAATCCATAAAAAAAACTCTTCAGACTCAGATTTATCTGATATGCCAAAATCACCAAATGGATCAAAACTGCCTGACAAATCCATTTTAAAAAGTTCTCGGATGTCACGATTGAAAAAAAATAACAGCAAGAGCTCTTCAGACTCTGATGAAGCTGTAAAAAATGAACAGCAGCAATTAAGGACTAAAAATAAGCGGGATAAGATGAAAGATAGGTTTAAGAGTCTTCTAACATCACGAGAAAAAGGCCAGTCTACTAAAGAGGAATCTGACAAAAGTTCTAATGATAGTTCAGAAGATGAAGCTAATTCATCCATGGAGAAATTGAAACAGGTAGGCACTACTACTGCTATTATTTCCTTTCAAACTTACAATGTTTTGTGATATCAACTATTTCTATTCAAAATCTTCAGAAACCCCCACTTTGGGTAAAGGCCTCCCCCAGTTTACTCCATTGTTCTCATTCTTCTATCAAGCTCATCCAATGTAGCAGTTTGGATGATATCTCCTTTCACAACAGGTTGCAAACATTACATGGCCTAAATGGCTGAAATAGCTGTAATATTGTGATATTGTTGTATTTTGACACAAATGAATAAATAATACCCATGTAAAATGTTTTCAGAAGATTAAAGAAAGAATGTCCTCCATTCCCAGCCTATGTGACCCAGATACATCTGATGATGAAACAGCCCATAAAATCCAGCAGAAATCAATGAAATCAATGCCGAAGCAAAAGAAGGAGAGGAAAACTAAACTGACATCGCCAAAGCCTCAAAGAGTAAGTATGTCAAATATGTAATAATGTCTGTTCATCTATCTAAGTGTAAGTCAAATAAAAAATATGTTCTTAGTTTATTTGAAGTATATTGTTTTTAATTTCTGCATTTTTGCAAACCAAACATTTTGGGAATTCTACTTTCTGCAAATTCAATATATTAAGATTCAACATGCTGCGAGTTTAAGTTTTTGCAAACACAACATTTTAGGAGTTCAACTTTCTGTTCTTAATCAAATCAAATCAAATTATTTATTTGCTCGAAACAAGTTTTACAAGATCTTAAATCTACTAAATTAGTCTCAACTTATTTCTACCATGGCGGCATGCTAATTTTATTTAAACTTATGTTTATTTTACATTTATTATTATTTATTAAAAAAACACAACAACATCATGGATTCAACAGGTAGTCATTCATTTTCATGCAAAAAATCTAGAAATTTTCTTTTAAAAATATTAATGTTATCAGACTTATTTATCTTCTTCTTCTTAATGGGTACTCTGTGTGTATGTACTATGGTTTGTAGAAATAAAAAATATACAATAAATACTTAAACATGTAAAAAATATGTTTTGTAAATCAATAAGTTGATATATGAATATGTTTAATAATAAATTTATGTGCACACTTGGAAAGAAAACTGTTCATCATCACAAACAGTAGTAGGTACTGTTCTGCATTTTTCATGCGGTTATCCTAAAAAGTCTGAATACTCTTGTAACCAACAGGAACAACTTTATTCATTCATAATTTAATTTAAAAAATTTGCAGATGTCAGCTAAACAAGCCATGGAAAACATGCAAAAGATAAAAAGTGAGTCTAACAGAATGCTGAGAGAAAAGGAAGTGTCTCTTCCTTATCACCGGCCCAAGGCTTTATCGCTTAAGGATATCATGAGCAGGAGAAAACCGGCTTTGTCTTCTGATGGGAAGTCTCTGCCCATCAAGATGAATGGGGAACAGTTAAAACAGTATGCGTAAGTAACTGATGCACTTGATGAATGTTGAATTTATTTGGTGGTCTCTCACTTCCCACAAAAAACACCATATTCTCTTAGAATTACTCATCTATATCATTTTAATACAAATAAAATAAAGCTCAGAATTTGTTTTTTTTTTAATGAACTGTGAGGCTTTTCAATTGTTTGCTTGTTAACTTTTCACAACTTTACTTTTTATATTGTTACGCCATGTACGAAAGCTGATTCATAATAATAATAGTTAGTCCCAAAATGTTCCATCACTTTTCAGACAAATGCTAGAAGACAGACAGAAACAAATGATGGATCTGTGGCAGAGTGACACGGATGATGATGATGATGAAAACAAATCTAGTGATCAAAATAGTGAGAAAGCTATTAGTGATAAGACAACTGAAGATTTAATGTCATCAAGTGCACCTATTGTTGCAGTAGAATTAAATGGAAATACATCTAATAATCAAGGACCAGAAAAATTGGCCAGATGTGAAACTAATGAGTCTAATGCTGACATCTCAGCGGACAATGATATAATATTTGATACACTTAGCCAGAGCAATATTGAAGATACAATAAAAAATTCAAGTGAAAGCAAGGAAGTTCAATCAACAAATACAGTTAACGAAGAACAGGACTCGGAAACAAGCATGAGATTAGTTTTTAATGAATCTGAAACATCATTGGCAGAGGAAATCTTGGTAATAGAAGATAAGGTAATAGAAAGTGCTTCCAATAATAATAATGACAGACCTTGTAGTACAAGGGAAAAAACATTTGTTACTGAATCAAATACAATTGGGGATAAAAGTAATGAATCACAGGATTCATCCAATGTACCAAATACTGAAACTGATAGTCAACTGATATTTTTACATTATGACACTTGTTCTGAAATCCAAGCAAATGATCAAGTTCTAATAGACACCACTGATAAAGAATCTAATACTAAAACTGAAACATTTCAAAGGGAAGATGAATGTGAAGAAAATATAACAAAACCCTCAATAGATACTGGTATTGAAATGGATAAAGAAATAGAAGCTATGGACATAGATGGATTTTCTGATGATGATATGAATATTGAGGACATTGACAAGATTATTGAGAATGCTGAAATTATAAGAGGTAAGATTTTTTGCATAGCATCAGGAAACTCCTGAAATCACTCATTAGAGAATCCAGTTAAACATTCTTACATATTTTTGTTTTTTTTTTACCATTATTGTGTTGTGTTTAAAACAAAAACATGGGTATTTATTGCGTATTTTACTTATTATTTTTCCGACTTTTTGTGGGGTTGCACCTGGAACAGGGGCATATATATGCCCCTGTTCCAGGTGCAACCCCACAAAACTACTACTAGAACTCGGAAAAAAGTTTATGAAACACGATGTGTTCTGATCGCAAGGTATTACTAGGCTTATATTTTGTAACCTCATCAATTTATTTGGAACTCTGTTTTCACTAATTTGGAGGAGGGGCGTTGCAGGTGCAACACAGTTCTATACTTCTGCATCTGGCATTGTTTCTTTAATATTGAAATGTACCTGTGTTTTTGTTTCAAATCAATAAATTATTATTATTATTATTGAATGAAAATACTTTATTGGTCACCTAAAAAATAAAAACTGGATAACTTATAAATAAATGTATATATAATGGGCGGTCTTATCGCTAAGAAGCTATTTCTTCCAGACAACCTTTGGATGGAGATGATTTCATGGCTAAAGAGGTGGTTAGTGGTGCACATATTAATTAATTAGGGTCTAGCTAAATTAATAATATAATATGTATATCATACATTATAAGTAAAGCTATGCTACAAATATACACACTACTTATACAATATAAATACCTACATATTATACACTATGTACTTACATACTATACTATACAAATATAAATATATATTTATATATAATATATATAATGTTAATTTATTTAGATGGATGATAATTATAATAAATGTATTATTGTTAATGTATATTATTGTTTTTTTTTCTACCAGTTAATTATGATAGGAACAATTGCTATGTTAATAGTTATTTGGAAAATAAATAACTGTAAATAATGACCTCAAAGCAATTACATATCTATCGAAAAATATATAGCAGTTTGGATACCATGTGATTCCAGATATTGAAGACAAAGTAAACTCACAAGTACTGATTCGAGACATACAACTTAATTTAAAGCCGAAGCTAACAGGCGCTCCGGGAATGGTGATAGATTTAGACAACAGTATCGGCGCGCCAAAGAAGTCGGGCGTGGAACTTCTCAAGGAAAGATATACTTTCTTTGCCAAATTGAAAACGCCTGAAGAGCTGGAAAGAGCGAAGGAAAAAAGGTAGGGTAATATTTATCCGAAGTCTGTTCCGAGGGAATCATAATGGACAAAAAGGGTTTAGTTATCTATTTGGCCACGAGGCTATAGGCTATTGCTATAGGATTTTACTTTATTATTAACACTATATATTCATTCATTATAATAGGACCCGAGCATAAAAATCTACCCAAAATATTGATAATAAGTGCTTAGCTTAGTAGGAAAACTGTTAAATATACCTACCTAGCTTTAATATTTGCTATCTGTAAAATATTTATTTTATTCTAGTGTTAACATGTTAGTACCTTTCCTTAAAATTTACCATTTTTATTTAACAGTAATAAACAATTTTTACTTCTTACTTTTTATTGACGACATACGACGACGTGAATGATTATGGGCTGAATATTTGCATAAAATTATTGAATCGCTAATTCACATTACATTACATTTGTCGCAGAATAAAACCAGGCCGCCAGCATTTAATACTAAAACAAGAGCTGGAAGAGCAAATGGCAGAGCAGCGGTCAATAGAATGGGCTAAACGACTAGATGAAGAAAAACAACAGCAAAATGAGGTTAAACAGTTGACAGGGGAGGATGATGATGAAGATGATATTGACAAGATTGAAGGGAAATTGAATGAAGAAGGTGAGAAGTCATAGTCATAGGTGATTAATGAAGTTCACATAACTACCCCGTTAGGGCAAAGAAATAAAGTGAAAGCGTACCATCACTTTGAACAAGCTTTATTAGTAGTTCTAATTCCATATTTAAAAAAATATAGATTATGTTATAAATATTACAAGACGTTCATTTCACACAGCGCCATCTAGCCACAAACTAAGCCTAGCTTGTAATATGGGAACTAGATAACGGATAGAATACTTTTAACATTTTTTATTTACATAATAATACATACTATATGATACAACACCCAAACACAGAACAAGCATCTATATTAATCACAAAGATGTTTGTCCTGCGTCGGAATCGAACCCACAACCTACAGCGCAGAAGGCAGAGTTACTACCAACTGAGCTATGAGGCTTGTTAAATATAATAAATAATACAATTTGGTAGTAGCGCTGCCAGGTTTCATTCCCACCCAGGATAAACATATATGTGTGATATAATTAGTTTTTTCTACATGTGTAAGTAGTAAAGTTCCCATAGTCATTGGGTGTCCTTTTTTCCAATAACTTACAACGTTTTACCGCCTCTGTGGTCTAGTGTTTCAACCCACCGATTTCAGATCAGAGGTCCCGGGTTCGATCCCCATGAGGAGCACAATATATTGTGCTTGGTTTGGTTGGTGGTAGGATTTTGTTTGGGTACTCCTGCCTAGCTACCACCATCTTACCTAATTCTGTCGCCATAATAACAATTCTAAAATTGTTGTGTTGCGGCATTTAGAGGTAAGATAGCCAGTTCCTCCAAAAAGGCCAAGCGCTTCTCCGTCGCACAATAAAAAGAAACATAGTAATGCAAAAATATTTATTCCAGAAAGAAACGAAGACAAAGCAGAATCAGAGGCAGAAAGTGAAGAAGAATTGGTAGAGGATGACATTGATATGTCAGATAAACCGAGAGCTAAGAATCCGATGCTTGAGAATGAAGCAGAAGAATCGGATTGTGACGGTGAGAATGGTGTGGAACAAAATTATGGTGATGAAAATGAAGGTGAGTAAAGTTACTATCACAATAAGTTTAGAAAAATAATTAACGGAAAAATCGGTTGTTTGTCTTTAATAGAGGAGGCTATTATTTGGCTATGTGGGTTGATGAAACTTCGGATTGTGGGTCCAAAACCCTGTCGTGCATCAACTGACTTGTCGTGTCGTCTGACCTTATTTGAGCAATTTAAACAGCTTCTTCATCCAGCAATCTGTAAAGAGTACCGCCTAATATTATTCTGTAGTATATTTAACTGGCGGTCATTGTAACAACGTCTTTTGATGACCATAAATTCAGGTGACAATGAAAACGATGAAGAGTCCAGCGACAGCTCTTCAGAATCAGAAGCAGAAGATCAGCGTACGGCGAAAAAAGGCAGGATTCTCAAAGCGTTTGAAGATTCTGATGATGAAGAGACTGCAGTTGTGGAAACTGAGGAGGAAGGAACTGAAAGTAAATCAAATGGAAGCCAGGATGTGTTGGGCAGTCAACCTGCTTCTCAAGGTAAGGTGTTGTCAAATGATAACCATTGCTTCTTTGAATTTACTCAGTTGTGTTTTTAATACCCGCATAGCGTGATTGTGCTGTAAAGCGCTTTCATAAATAACAAGCATTCTATCTTGTATAATTAATCATGAATAAAGTATTGAAAAGTGTTATGGGTTTATATATATCGATTAAATTTCAGTTGACGTGCTCACTCTAGCGCAAAGAGCCAGAACAGCATCTGAGGATCTATTCACAAGCCAGGATAGTAGCCTGGTCGCATCTCAGGCAGTGAAATCTCAAGCACTACCAGAAAGTTTCGAAAATGATGTCGATTTAGGCACACAGACGTTCTCTATACTCGATTCTACAAATAATAAGACTACAGATTTGCTAAACACTTCTGATAAAATCAAGGATCTATGTGAAAAACAGAACTTTGTAAGTACATAATATACTTTTATTTCAAGGCACTATGAGACAAGTGTAGGTCATTGTTACATAAAACATGAAGCATTCATTTAAAAAAAAAACCTATTGCAACTTGATCTGATGAAACTGTCTGACAATTACCGCACAGCCCAAACCCTAAGTCACTTGACATTTTTATAAGTTTTTTTTTGTAGTGTAATGGTGCACTAAGAAATGGTGCATAGTAATGGAGAGTACGTTCAGAAAGAGAACCATCTTGGTCATAAAGAAAACTAAAATTATTATTTTATTGCCATTTAATTTTGGGGCGCTTATGGTACTTAAAGATATGTTTACTCGAACTGTCATACATTTGGTTCTCAAATCTAGTTCTCAATAAAACATTTGCAATTCCAGGTAAATTTAGATACAACAGCTATGTGTTCCGGTTCGTTTTCCGAAACATTCACGTCATTGCCTATAACGCAAACAACCCAATCACAGACCATAGGCGAAGACGTCCTAGCATTATGTACTGGGAAATTTTACGATAACGAGTTCGTGTCCCAAGTCAATGAAAACAACCAGCTACCGCTTGGAGCTTCACAGGATTACGATAGCGACGTTGACGATAGTCACGTGGACAAGGTTGAAACTCAAACCGCTAAAGATATTATAGCCAAAGAATCACAATCACACACAGACGTGAATGCAGACATAGTTTCAGCAAAAGTTAACATTGTAACCGAAAATGATGCGAATAAATCCGATATTGAACGCAACAAAGACAACAAAATGAATAAAGTCGATGATAATCTTAGATCGATACTTGATGAGCTAGACGATCCAGAATTCGACTCGCCGAAACCGAACGAATTCTTCTGCGGCGGTGCAATACGTAAAGCAGATTTAAAAGAACAAGACAGTCAGATCAAGAAGAAGTTTACCATAGATTCTGATGATGATGTCAAGGAAAATGAAAGTGAAAGGAAGAAACAGAAAAAGTTAAAAAAGAGAAAGCC
Source organism: Venusia cambrica (assembly GCA_951394065.1). NCBI lineage: Eukaryota > Metazoa > Arthropoda > Insecta > Lepidoptera > Geometridae > Venusia > Venusia cambrica. Next base: position 7,367,659 of record OX596042.1, read on the forward strand.
CGAAAAACGCGCGCTACATATTTCTGGTAAGATATTTACTTAAAGTCTACTTTATTTATTATCTCTTAACATAGAACTAGAAAACACACAGTTCCTAGTAGCTTCTAGATATTGTTAGTCATATATATAATATTATAATAAATATAATAGTGGAACCACTGACTCTTCCTTGCCACTAAGTGAATAAATATCTACCTTATGTTACCATCATGCTTCATCAGCATTACTGACTATTGTTAATTATCATGTTGCATGATATGCATGGATGGATAACCTGGATCAATTATTAAAAAATAAAACATGTATTCAAACCATTTTCAGATGACGAAGACGAATCTGAACAAGGAGAAGAAATAGAAGAGTACGAGTCAGAAATTGAGGAAGAAACCGCGGAACGAGAGCGACTTGTGGAATACGATTCTGAAGAAAATGAGGTGAGAATGCTGTGAAGAGTTTATGTCACAATCAAAGATATAAAATATTTTTAGTTAAAAAATAACAAAGGATTTCGCATAATCCGTCCAAATGTGTCTTGGTTTGGTTGGTGCTTGGACTTTGTTTTAGTCCGCCTGGCTAGCTACCACCACCTTACCTAATTCTGCCGCCATAACAACAATTCTAAAATAAAATTCTGTTCCGGCATTTAGAGGTAAGATAGCCAGTTCCTCAGTTGGTTGAGTGAAGTGAAGTGAAGTGCGCCTCCACCTTCAGACTTGTAACCAGGTGAGATGAAGGCCAAGCGCTTCCCCGTCGTACAATAAATAAATTACCTAAAACTCCAACAAAACGCGTTGAATTTTATCTTTTACTGGCAAAATCGCATGACAAGATATGTACGACTAATATCTTCGCAGTGAATAAGGCGTGTAATATCCTTATAGACCAATCTCCTCCCTTCGGGTGACTCCTTCTATGAGATGACTCCTAAAATCCTCAGGAATGACTACATCTATACTCCCATGAGTAACTTCTCCTATGCCTCTTCTATTGGCATAGGGCTATGAGACCGCTATCTTCCTCCCATGAGATGAATGAGGACGAACGAGACATTGATCCTAGACCCAACGAATAATCATATAATAATAAGAAATATAAGAAGAAAGGATCCTTAGTACCATTCCCTGCTGGACGTAGTCTGAGGCACGTCCTATCGAAGTATCCTTCAAACAACGCACATACATTTCAGAGTATAAACTAATGGATGTATGTAAATAATTGTATTCTAACATAATATTTTTAATGTGAAAAAGCTCTCAATATCACTTTCAGATTGTAGTGCAACCGTTGACCGCGAAACCTTCAAAGAAAAAGCGCAAAGGAACAGAATTCTTCGAGCAAGAAGCGGAGTTGACATCGGAAGACGAATGGGTCGGTTCTGGTGACGAAGATGAAGCGGGCTTAGACAGGATGGAGCGAGAGGAGGGCGATGATGAAACCTTCCACCAGGGACGGCTGCAAAGGGAGCTGGGACAAATACACATGTAAGTTCGTCGTTAGATGAGTACTATAGAAAAAAAAACAATAAAGAAGTGAGTTCCTGTCGTAACGTCAGTAGTAACAGCCTCTAGTCTCGTAGTTCGACCTCCGGTGTCGTCCTAATTCTGTCGCCATAGCAACAATTCTTAATTTTTTTTAATCGTTCGACGGAGATGTGCTTGGCCTTCTCATTTGATTTTTCAAGTAATGATAAGGCCGAAGGTGGACGCAAACTTCACCCGGAATATACAATAAACTGAGGAAGTTGCTATTTTACCTTTAAATGCCGGAACCATATCAACAATTCTTATTTTTTTTATCGTATGACTGGGAGGTGCTTGGCCTTCATCTCATCTTGTTTTTCAAGTAATGATAAGGCCGAAGGTGGACGAAAACTTCACCCGGAATACTCAATAAAGTTAGGAACTTGCTATCTTACCTTTAAATGCCACACAACAAGTTAGTCATTGCTATTATAGCTACAGAATTTGGTAAGATGGTGGTAGCGAGACATCGAACAAAGTATTACAGAAGGTTAGACAGGTACTGACAGGAAAAGCAGACTTCATAAATAATACATATTTGCACCGTTTACTTAACATTTAAAAGTAAGCATCTACGAAACGGTCCTCCCACTTATATACTATCGACAGCCGACCCACACTTAGAAACATATTGGCTAAGTATTATCGTTACAAAATAATGTCATAAAGAAGCGTGAATTACCTTTTGTATATGACTCTAATGATTGATTTAATAAACATGAATAGTAACTTCTAATTATAATAATAAACCCTTTTTGACTAAACCGCCAATTGCGGTAAGCAAAGAATGTGTCAGTCACACAACTGTTAATATTAATAGAAAATCTATATCCCCGAAATAATAATACAAAAAAAAATTAACACTGAAAATAATAAGGAAGCATCATATCTACTTCTATTATAATTTAACTTATAATATGAGTTGAAGGAAGTTGTATCGTCGAGTTGTGGTAAGACTCCTACCACCAACCAAACCAAGCACAATATTGTACTCTCTCTCTCTCTCTCGTAAATTTAAATTTAGAATTTGTACTGACATTTTTGATTGCAATAATTATTATGCCTAATTTTGTTGTTTATTTTATCTTATTTATGTTTGACATGTGTAATTGAATATCTTTTGTGTAAATTTAAATTTAGAATTTATATTGACATTGAGTACTTATTATTTGTTTATATTTTAGTTTTTATTTTTGCGCTGGACATTAATCTCAAATTATTTTATATTGTACCTACCCATCTGACTTGAATTGTGTATTTTTATTTCTTTGTGACATTCCGTATATAAATTATTTTGTCATTGGAATTAATAAACTTGAAACTTGAAACTTCTCCCGGGGCCTCTGGAACTGACACCGGTGGATGCACCAATAGAATAGATTAAAAAGATGATGAAGATGATGATGAATGTGACGTAAACGGCCATGTTGTAATGTTCCAGGCGAGACGTGTTAGACCAGGACAAACGTGAAGTGAGGATAATCCAGGAGCTGCTGTTTGAGGACGGAGATTTAGGAGGCGGCGGTCGCCAGAGGAAGTTCAAATGGAAAAACTTAGGTAAGCTGTTTTTTAGCAGACTTCAAAAAAAGTAGGAGGTTCTCAATTCGTCGGGTTCCCCCGTTACTTGTTCTCGAAGACGCCTGGTCTTCGAGTGATAATAATGGTAAATAATAAAAAAAAAAAACGGACATTTCAAACCGATTTCAAACATATTTTGTTTGTTCTCCTGGAAAAATCGAGGGAATCTTTAAATGTTATAGGCACACTTGAAGCGATTTAGGTTACCTAAAAAGTAAGGAAAAAACGGACCCTATCACGCGTCTGTCTGTTTGTCTGTCCGTCCATCTGTCATCGAAATAATTAAAAAATTTACGTCATCCAGATAAACGTTAAATTAAAAAAAAAGTATCATATTCTTCATTGATGTCGGGTTTTAAAATATTATTACAATATTACACACTTATTATTACATGTTATTACTAAATACATATTATTACATGTTATTACTAAATACTTAATAATACTTTTAGGCATGCTCATATGCGACTGGAGGTGAAACAATGTGAAAATTATGTGATTCACCGATCTTAATGGGAAATAATAAAATCAGACCAACTAGTTAAATTAATGAAAAAAGAGAGTTAATCTAATATGGTTCTTGCCATTTTACCCTTAGAAGAAGGGTAATGATTTTTGAGAGTATGTATGTTTGTAAATCTATTTAATTGGCATGCTCTTGAATTGGATTTTTACAAGCGCGGTGTCATTTGATCTATCCACATTGACATAGTGGCATGCCCATTCTAAATACATAGTCATTGTAATACTTTTAAGACCATTAATTAAAAAAACCATGAAGCTTAAATTTGTAATTTTTTGGTAATATTAATATATTCCAACAAACTGTCACAGGTGGCGATGAAGAGACTGGTTCAGGTGTGAACGAATTCGGCGAATCTCAGGAAGAGGAGTACGAATCGGAGGAACAATGGAGGAAGCAAAGACATGAAAGAGAAATATTCCTCAGACAAATGGTAAATTTAATATGGCTGAGGTCACGTTATTTTTCGATTTGGAGACTACATCTGTCGATAAAATAATGCCAAAAACATGTTACTGAATTCAGATGATGAATGCTCTTATTACGGGAAATCGGTTATTAATCTCCTATTTCACCTATTAAAACAATATATTCTAAATCTGAAAGTTGAAGACAAGAATCGCGTGTAATAACGTGACCTCAGGTCCGTTATTTTCGGTCGCGATTTGGGGACTACATTTGTCGATAAAATAATGCCAAAAACATATTATTGAATTCAGATGATGAATGCTCTTATTACGGGAAATCGGTTATTAATCTCCTATTTCACCTATTAAAATAATATATTCTAAATCTGAAAGTTGAAGACATGCTAAGAAATTAAGAGACTAATAAATGCTCTGTCAGTACAATTGTGCGTTTTTGGGCGAAATATACGACCACAGCTACGACCGATCTTATAGACATCGTACTTGTTCGTAGATGCTAGGAATCACGTGGTAGACTAATTGTCTACCCCGTGTGTCAGTATTGTGTATCATCCTAATGTGAGCGTAGACTTATCAAGACCATAACAAGGGTGGTTGTTAAAATCGTTGAAATAAACAGGTAGAATACGCGATAAATACCCGTTTTTCATTACAACACAGTATACATTACCCTTTGGTCCATTGAGATTTCGTAACCAGCTACGAAAATATAATTTTACTCATCCTTTCGTAACCGGTTATTGAATAAGAAATATTTTTCCACTTTCCTAGCTGAGTTTCGTATCCAGCTACGAACATGGAAAATATTTTCCAAACATCTTAAAGGTTAAATAGTAATATTCCATTATCGTAGCTAAATTTCGAAGCCAGCTACAAAACCTTGTTAATCTTTTTTTTCGGAATTGACTGTACATTAAAGCAAGAATGGAGTTAATTGGTATTATTTAAATATAAATTGGGTCATTGGGTAATAGTATTATTTCTGTTTTACTATAGTAAACATCAGTAAATTATGAAAAAAGATAAGTAAGGTTGTAGCTGGCAGCGAAATCTAGCTACGAAAATGGAATTTTACTCTTCCTTTCATAACCGGTTATATGTTAGGAAACTGTTAAAATTACGAAAGGAAGACTCAAATTTCGTAGCTGGTTATGAAATTTCGTTTACGAAAATGGAACAAAGGCAGATAACATACAACAAAGATAGACAATACAAAAAATATAGTTACAAGGACCTAGGTCTTTCAATTTATTTTCGTAGGTTGAGTGAAGGTAATTAAATAAATAAATAAATATTACAGGACATTAATTTCACACAGCGCCCCTAACTAAGCATGGCTTGTAATATAAGAACTAGATTACGGATGGAATACTTAAATACTTTTTGTAAATACATACGTACTATATATGATACAACACCCAAACACGGAACAAATATCTATGTTCATCACACAAAATCTTGGTCCTGGGTGGAAATCGAACCGAAAACCTACAGCGCAGAAGGCAGAATCCCTACCGACTGAGCTATGAGGCCTGTTAAATAATCCGTGGGTCTATTTCAATATATTTTTCAGCAAAACACAAGCGACCATGCCGAGGGCCTCAACGTCAGCGTCGACCGCACAACTATCATCAAAGCCAACCTGACGGGCAGAACTGTGTCTATGGTGCTAGACGATAAACCGGCAGAGAAGACTGATAGCCCCACCATTGTGAAGTCCGTAAGCCCGAAGAAACCTATTTCTATACTACAGGTAATTTTCGCTTCGTTTTTTTTTTATTGTACGACGAGGAAGCGCTTGGCCTTCATCGCCTGGTAACAAGTTGAGATAAGGCCGAAGATGGAGGCGCGCTTCACCCGGAATCCTCAATAAACTGAGGAACTCGTGGATAGTATGCGTCGTCATGCGTCGCGATATGAGAGATCTTATAATAGTAGTTATAGAGTAGTAGAAGCCCCCTGTGAAAGCGCTCGTCCGGAGAATTACTACCACCATACCTGTTTCCAAGCAGCGTTGCTGTGTTCCGGTTTGAAGGGTATGGTTGCCGGTGAAATTACGGGCAAGCGAGGCTTATCTTTATGTCTTAAGTTGAGCGCAATGCAGTGCCGTGTAGACTATGTTCTTTGTGAAAGTGTCCTACGCAGTAAGGCATTGTTATAGGCAAGAGATGCACTTTACACCAGGTGGGCTACCTGCTAGTCCCATCTCCTAGTTGTATAAAAAAAAATATGACAACGGCGGGACCTCGGTATACCAAAATATATATAAGCTAATTAGGTTTTTTTTGACATTCATTTCACACAGTGCTATCTAGCCCCAAACTAAGCATAGCTTGTAATATGGGAGCTAGATTACGGATAGAATACTTTTTTTTTTAATACATACATATGATTATGATACTACACCCAAACACAGAACAAACATCAATATTTATCACACAAATGTTTGTCCTGCGTGGGAATCGAACCCACAGCCTGCAGCGCAAAAGGCAGAGTTACTAGCAACTGAGCTATGAGGCTTGTTGGATTAAATTTATATACATAGTGATAAGTGTAAAGGCTATTATTCCGGCGTACCGTAATACATCACGCACTGCGAATTTTCACCCGCATCAACTCTCACAGAAAGCCTCACAGCTCAGTTGGTAGTGGCTCTGCCTTTTGTGCTGTAGGTTGTGGGTTCGATTCCCACCCGGAACAAACTTTTGTGTGATGAATATTAATGTGTGTTCTGTGTTTGGGTGTTGTATTATATGATTAGTTGGTATGTATTTACAAAAAAAAACAAGTATGTGAGTATTATATCCCATATAACAAGCTTTGCTTTGTTTTTGACTTGATGATGCTGTGTAATATTAATGTCCTGTAATATTTGTTATTTATTTATTTTTTATCTAGGATTTCCATTTATATGGACTAAGCCAATCAACTTTTATGACGTCCAAAGCAAAAACTTAATATAAGCTACATGCGTCTATATTTTCGTTATGTTACGACCCTAATACCTTAAAGGAAAGAGTTTAGAGGCATCTAAGCTTGCTCCATCGTAGACCTCATCCTTGCCTTCACAGATTCGAGGACAAGTGGTCTGAAGATGACCCATTTCAAAAATATATTTTACATTAAAGCTATTTTATAGAGGGTTTTTCCAAAATGACTTTGCAAGGCATCTATATCGTTCTAAAGTAGGTTCCCCATATAAAATTGTGTAAATTTAAATGGATTTGGACCCTCATTAACACATAATTAAATTATTTCCAGCAAAGCTACCAAGGATCCATTCTAAACCGGGGCACTAGCGCGCTAGCCCGACTAGCCGCGCTGGCTACCCCTTTAGCAGTGGACCACGACGCTCCCAAAGGCAAGTCCGCGGCACAGAGCAGCGGCAGGAACTTCGTATTTGCTGCTCTGACTCCTGAGGCGCCTAAGGTACATTATTATTAGTTAAACACCCGAGACTTCGTTTTTGACGTCCATGAGATTTTTTTAGATCCATTCTAAGTGCACCCCCACGCTACACAAGAAAGGCATAACGCCTTATGATCTGGAGGTAGCTGTTACTAATTCAGTCATGCATCACACCACGGTGAGAAACACATCGTAAGGAAACTGGCATATTTGTTTATTGTCCGACGGGGAAGCGCTTAGCCTTCAACTCACCTGGTTTTCAAGTTAAGATTAAGCCGAAGGCGGAAGCGCACATCACTCGGAATCCTCAATAGTCTGAGGAAATGGCTCTCTTACATATGCCAGAACACAGTTATTTTTAAATTGTTGTTATATCAGATAATAAGGTAAGATGGTGGTGGTGGATGGCCAGGCGGACTTAAACAAAGTCCTACGTAATCAACCAAATCAAGTACAACATTGTACTCCCCATGGGGATCGAACCCGGGACCCCTGGTGACACTGGTGGGTGAACCACTAGACCACAGAGGCGGTTGTCTCCAGAACCAACAATCCGTTTGGCATGTGTCACTGGCCATAGTATTCCGCTACCACTAATAGTGGACTTACAACCTGCCATGTATTGAATGATAGCTGTGAATGATATTATGGAAATTAATATAATAAAAAATACACATTTCAGGCGACAAAAAGAAAAGCTGAGGCCAACCCAAGCACTCCTAAACTAGTGAAGAAGATGAAATCTGAAGAAAAACGGAACAAGTCTAAAAGTAGCTTGCTAGATAGTATATAAAAGTGTAAATAATTTTAGTAATGTCGACATTAGATATAATATTACAACAGCAAGTGTTTTGATAACATGACTTACTAGTTATAAGAAATAGTATAAATTGTCACGAAGATTCATCATGGTGTAAATGGATATGAGTATTTAATTTCGTAGACTATGTTTAAAATAAAAAACCATTTTACTCTTTTTATGGTTTTGATTTTACTGTCAACTACCGACAAATAAACCTGAAATGGCAAAATTAGGTATTTTCATGTACCCAAAGCGCCATCTAGCCCTAAACTAAGTAACGTTTGTAATATGGGAACTGGATTGCGCATAGAATACTTAGGTCACAGATATCAGAAAACTAACATACCTACTTAATGTAGGTAGGTATATAGGTAAGTACATATTGTATTTTTGCGTTTAGTTTATTTTGATATTATTTGTAAATAGAATAAAACGCCGAAACAGAACAAACATCTATTATATTATAGATTAATATAACATTCATCACAAAAATGTTTGTCCTGGGAGGGAATCAAACCCACCTACAGTACAAAAAGCGAGCTACCACGAGCTTGAAGTTGAAGTTAAAATATGGAGGTGCCATGTCCATGAAAATGTTACCGTCCTAAGGCTGTCTGGTAAAAAATACATCTACAACATCATTACAGCGAGCCGCTACAGACATGAGCCTCCTCTAAAAAGGTAATGAAGTAGATTCGCTATAATCACCACGCTTGGTAGGCGGCATGTTGATCACAGTATTAAGGTCTCGGGTGAATGATGCATCTCCTTGAGAAATTGAAACGTCTAGTCTTAAGACAACCTGGAACGATACAAAAAAATACCTACAGACAAGTAAACAAGCGTCGCGACGGATATACAAGCATAAATAATGGGTTTTAATGAGTTGTATCAAATTGGTACATCTCATTCAGTTAAATAATTATTAAGTAAGTTTAATAGTATAAGTTATCTTCTTAAAAAGATATAAAATTGTCTTGTAGCTGACTGAACGTCAATCTCACTAAGCAGTAATTGCACTGCCCAAACCAGAGGCAATAAAGGAATAAATGAAAAAAAAAGTAAGGAGTGGCGGGAGCTATCGTTAAAAAATATTTCTTGTTTTCGGTTTCCCTTGCCTCTACGTGAACTTCATTTTGTTATTGTATTATATTATAATAAATAAAATAATAACGTGATAGTGTTATGCTATAATTGCTAACCTAACAGCTTAAAATTCCCGCTCTTTATCTGTATGTTGGCTAAACATGTGCTGCCATTTTGTTAAGTTATTTTCCCAGTTCGCACTGGCTTTCTTGATCTTTAAATACATATTAAACATTTTAAATACTGCGTTTCAACAATATTTTTCTCAGATAATTTAGTACCTACTTATAAGTTAAAAAATAAAATTACCGACATCACAAAAACACAAAATATTATGTAGGTAAGTTCATAAATTTTCAAAGCTGGTGTACCAACAGCAGGATCGTTGTCGTTCGGTAATTTAGTTGAACAAGGCTATAGTATACCTAAATTTATAATTTCTGGGTTGGAAGCTTCGCTTCGAAGAAAAATACCACTAGACCACAGAGGCGGTTGACAAATATTTATGCCATCGAGCGGCGTAGCACACAAAGGCTCACAAAACATTACGATATCTCAAAAAATACACAATTAGTTGAAACCACCATTTATTTATCTGTAGGTATCAGTTTTCATGTAATTATATAAAAAAAAGAAACATGCAAATCGAACCTTATTTGGCGGTCATACCCAGGTCTAAAGATCTTCATTGGATATTCACCAAATTTCGATGGGAACAATTTCAGACATACCTCTATCGTAAAACAAAATCAAGTCGGTTAGTAAAAAAGCATTTAAAAAAAAAACACTGGCACTCCGGGAGTGCCAACAGAAGTGAAAATTAAAGTTTTTCGATCTTTGCCGAAGAGAACAGCTGAGATTGGTGGTAGTTGAAAGGGTTTGCTGTAGCGTTATTTATTAACGGATTTCTTTTAAATTTGAAAGTAACAATAAGGACTTTATTGATCGAGTGAGCGAAGCGAACGAGATCTCTGAGTTAAGTTGGAAAATCCGGCACTGTATGTATGTATGTAGCAATGTTTGTGGTGGCATAACTCTCGAACAGATTATCCGATTTTCATGTAATTTAAACTGAATAGAGATAACGTAAATATGATTTGATCATCGCGAGGAATTTTTGATAAGTTGGGTAGTTTTTGAGATATTGGGGTGAAATGAAATACATTTTTTCACCCACATCTTTTGAATGGCTGATCCGATCAATTCAAAATTATAATATTTATACTCATTCAAACTCGGTACGAGGTTTTCTTTGACAATAGGGTAGTTTTTCAGAAATTGGGGTTGTTAAGTGAGACGCGAAGATTTTTGACTTATGTGGTGTCATTTTAAAGAGTATCGGCTTCACATTCATAAAATATATATTTTACTTTTGATTAGGGGTGGTTTTCGTAACAAAGGGGCGCGTTAAGGGGTTAAAACGCTTGGTGTGTCATGTAGGATAGACTGTTGAAGGGGGTTGACTTCACAATTAACTTTCTTTTAATTTGCTGAAACCACCCCTGAATTGAGGGTTGCAAAAGGGGTAAATAAGATTGAAGTCTTGAAGATGTGTTAAAACATGAAATAGGGGTTGAGACTGTAGATTTCAAAATAAGTTTATATTTGCCCTTATTAGGGATGGTTTTATAGATGAAGGGGACAAAGGATAATCATCAGGTCTTATAAGATAATAGAGGGTATTCGAAATTTCATGAAAACTGGTCCATTTATTAATTAATTGTTATTTACTCAATAGGGAAGGGTGTCGATAAAATCCAATAATTACTTTTGAGGTGTCATTAGGGGGTTTGCAGTACATTATTGTCCACCACAATGTATGTATGTGGAACAATGGAAAGAACTTCCTCTATAACTGTCTATGGATGTGCTCACAGTGAAAGTTTTTTTTACACAAAGAAAAAAGCTGCTGCCTTTTTGGTTGACTTTACGATGTCCGTGGGCTGGAAAAAAATAGGGTAAATTTTTATACCACGACTACTAAGGCAATTGTTTTGAGAGCACTTTCGTGCGTTCAATCTTTGTTTCATGTTAGTAAGGATATTACATTAAGTTAGAAACAAGAGAGAGCCACAAAAAGGGGGAGTGGAGGGGGAAAAGGGGAGAAGTTTGCTGTAGTGTTTCAATTTTAGATTTTTTTTGGAAAATTTATACCTATATTAACTAATCAAACAACGCAGTCCTCTCCACCTTTGGAAGATAAATCCATAGACACCAGGTTCAATCTCCTCAGACCAAGGGAACGCGAATAATTGATAAAACTTATACCCCTATTTGCTCAAAAGTCTAAAAGGAAAAGTGAAAGAGGAAAGCATCGGTTATTGCATGGTTATACGGGTTACGGAGGTCTACTGTTCTTATAGAACCACTAGTCTTTATAGGGACACATTGATCAAAACATGTATAAGGTATAGAGTAAACAAAAAAGACCGAAAAAAAGTTCACAGCGATATTTACATCGTCTTCATCTAAAAGCTAGCTTTCACTATTAAAACTAGGTAGGTAGTCGTACCGTAGGTAGGTACTGTTAAAAGTAACAGAAAAAATGTACATGAATTTCCCTGGCTCTCATGCTTGGTATTCGACATACCCGGATATGAAGACGGAGCCTTTTATGTCTGGTCTAGAACATAAATCATGTATTTTCAATCCTTTTGGCGTGTAGGAGTGATAAACATCCAAACAAACTCTTGCTTTTATTAAAATAATTATATTAACAACACTGTGCAAAAGTCATAATAAAAAAAACTACCTATACTGTAGTGGTTTAGACTGGCATTGTGGGAAAGGATGACTTTACTGGCAATCTTTTTAAATTATGTTGGTAGGAAAAAAAATACATCCGTCCGGTTACCTATCCCACCCCTGTTCTTTGTTTAGTATTTCTATCTCAGTCGAACTACGAACAAACCAGCTGATAATTTCGTGTTTGTCTCTGTCGTTTACCCCCGTGCGTGCCGAGCCGAGCGAGCAAGCTCGCGATTGCGATCGCGACTGGCGTTTTCCCGTGCGGTGCGTGTAGTTTTCGTGTCGGCGCCTTTCAATCAATTATTTTTTCTTGGGGCATTGAGAGTTCGCGAAATAATCTAGTCAAACAATAATCGGTAAATAATCGCGATAGTACTCCTGCCAGAGGACGTACTAAACTAGTAAAATGGCAAAGGAAACTCTTGCAATCAGCGATCTAGTCAAGAAGTGCAAAATTCTTCTGTTGGATATTGAAGGGACAACAACATCGATCAGCTTTGTTAAGGTAGGTCTTTTGATTTACCGGCCGGTGTTTGGTTTTGAGCATGTTTACAGATAATATTGTCTGCAGCTCATTTGGTTTCCTTCAATTTTGTCTCAAGCTTTTCCGTCTAGGTAGACTTGCGAAATTGTTAGCGATTTTGAATTCGCAACATGGAGGACAAAATCAAAATGGTACCCCTTCGCTTCGCCCATGCCTTCGCCCATTTCCTTACAGGTTCAATATAGATTTTACCACGTGTTATCACATAAAACGTGCGTATTTCTTTTTGTATTTACCCCATGGATGTCTAGTTTTTATTCATCTTGATTTTGCTAAAATACCTGGGTAAGTATAGGATAATCGGCTGAATGCCATCTTTTGCATTATTTTGGTTTGTATTGTATTTATAGTACCACGTTTGTGAAATATTTTATCCGGTCGGCATAATTTCATTTGTTCCTCAAATCACACTATCAGGTAGCCTTGGGGTACCGGCATGAACAGCTGTTCGAAGCAGCTGGCTGGTAAAAAATGTTCGAACGGTTGTTTGTCCTTTTTCAACAGACATCATTTCACTATATGCTGTCCTTGTTTCACTCGCGTGTGCCGTAAAACTTACGTTATAAGTAGACCAAATTCGTCTTGAGCCTAGCCTAGAGGCTTGGGATTGAACTTCATTGTGATTTCATATCACATGGGAATTGGGAAGATGCTAGAAGTATTGCAAAAGATTATTTTACTTTGCAATTATTTATGAACTCCTAAAAACCTCTCCGTAAACTATGTGTATCTTATTACGAAAATTTAAAAAAATCTATGGCTCTTCATCATCATGTGCATTCACAATTTGTAACAATAGACCTACCTGTACCTACCTGAATGCTGTTTGATATGAGAAAGTAAGAATTGCTCTTAGATTGTTTATCTGAATATTATTGGGCAAATAATCTATAAGTATGATTTTAGTTCAGGTATGATATAGGTACTTCCTACTTACCATCTACATAGTAAACTTGTATGTAGTCTGAGTGACTAATAGACAAAACAGCCTAAACCAATGGATGTAAAATATGGCACAAGAGTCCCTAGTAAAGAGACAAGATAATCACTATTCAGGCTTCTAATTTTTCTTTTGGGTGATGGTTTCTATTGTATATATTTTTGGAAAAATCATTGTTCAGGCCTTTTGATTAAAAATAAAATATAATAGGTACTACTTGCAAGCCATGAGTGAGCATGTGCCGAACATAAGTTTGGATGTGCCTCTGACTGCCTGCTAGTAGGTGATCCTCATAAGATCCACACTGAGTAATCAGAGGTGAAAAATTTGTAAGTCTGTTACCTGGTGTAAAAACTGTGTAAATATTTTATTATTGTACAACAGGGAAGCGCTTGGCCTTCATCTCACCTGGTTACAAGTTAAGATAAGGCCAAAAGTGGAGGCACACTTCACCCAAAATCCTCAACAAACTGAGGAATTGGCTATCTTACCTCTAAATGCTGGAACACAACCATTTTAGGATTGTTATCATGGCAACAAAATTAGGTAAGATGGCAGTAGCTATCCAAGCGGACTTATACAAAGTCCTACATCAACATATATATGTTTTTGTTTGTATGTGTAAACTCTTTTCCATCTTAATTGATTAACATACATTAAAAAAAAAGTAGCACACAGATTATCTCTCCATTCATCCATTAATACTTGCAAATTTTTATTTGAATCAGTTGCCAGTTTATATCTAACAACAGTATGTGTGCGTGAGCTGTAATACCGGACCTTCTTAAATCATTCTTAGCAAGAGAAAGTTTATATAAAGCAATTGGTATTGACATTTTCCATGATCAGTCATTTTATAAATAATGGAAATTGTTCATTTCTTGGGTTCAACATTATTAAGATTAAATTTTGGAGAAACTTTATTATCTCTAGACTTGACTGATAACTTGTGGCCAAAATTTTGTCAGTGCCACCCCACACCAGAATCTAATGCATATGCTTTCCAAGAGGAAACCACGTGCCTGCATTATAGTAGAGCTTGTTTAGTATACATAATGATTACTCACTAGGCACATTACAAAAAATACAAACATGCTGCTATTTATTAGGTTTTTTTTTACGACGGGGAAGCACTTGGCCTTCATCTCACCTGGTTAAGTTAAGATAAGGCCAAAGGTGGAGGCGCACTTCACCCGGAATCCTCAACAAACTGAGGAACTGGCAATCTTACCGCTAAATGCCGGAGCACAACATTTTTTTATGAATTGTTATTATGGCGACAGAATTAGGTAAGATAGTGGTAGCTAGCCAGGCGGACTTAAACAAAACCTACCAAACCAAGCACAATATTGCTTCCGCTGGGGATCGAACCCGGGACCCCTGGATCTGAAATCGGTGGGTTGAACCACTAGACCACAGAGGTGGTAGCTAGCCAGGCGGACTTAAACAGAGTCCTATCACCAGCCAAACCAAGCACAATATTGTACTCCCTGGGGATCGAACCCAGGACCTCTGGATCTGAAATCAGTGGGTTGAACCACTAGACAACATAGGCGGTATATTGAAGATAAGAGTGTACCCCTCTGTTAATCTTATAAGTGCACTTACCTATATGTATGCCCCTATATGTATCTTTGTGCCTAGTATTTGTTCAACCCTCCGATTCTGACCCCTCAATTAAGCTCTGTATAAATGAAATGACGAACAAAATTAGCGTATCAAAGGGCTCTCGACAAACAAACAAATTAAAAAGGGAACTTTGATATAATGTTAATAGTAACATAATTACGGTTCATCATCATCATCATAATATCCACCCACACACGTCCATTGCCGAACGAAGGCCTCCCCAATCGACGCCACAAAAAGCGAAAGGAGGCTTGAGAAGGCTCAAGGCCTCCTTCATCCATCGACTCCCTGCGACCGCCAGTGTCGTCAGTCCATCGAGTAGGTCTTCCCACACTCAACACTCTTGATCGCAGTGGCCATGCAAGAACCTTTATTCCCCAGCGGTTATTATGGTTATGTTTTTAATATCATGTCTGTTGTCTTTTATAGCCCGATTTTTAAATTAATGTTTAGGTACCTGTATGTACTTTGTCACATATGTGTTAGGTACTATTACTACTTTCCTGAGCGCCTGACTAATTATTCTGATTTAAAATTAACTGAACTCTGCCCTGGCGAAGGTACCTTACCCTGTATACACTATACTGTATACAGGGTTATATACTAAATTTTGTTTCGAAAATCCAAAACTAAACAGAATCAGACGTTGCTCCTGCTTACGGCGATCCGGTGATATGGTGACATTCTGTATCTATCATTGGACATTTTATTATGATTTAGAGTCTGACGATCCTTCTACCTTACATATACTTAGATTACTTATATTTATTAGTCTTTCATTGGTACAAGGAGGTTCTGTATTTTTTTCGGGATATTCTAACCCGAATACAGCAATGTTTGGTGGTAGCAAGGGTGACCAGATTTCAACAGACTAGACTCCTACACAGCTATACTGATATGTTAACATCATTGTTAACATATCAGTATAGCTGTGTATATCATATAAGGTATTTGGAGCACAGTGAGGCTTTTGCATTAATTTGAGGTTGGCCAACGTTTTACCTGCGGCGTTGCTAAATTTAGATCATGTTCGATCTACGTTTTGAGATGTGGCTCCATTGGTGCACCCTGGGGGCACTATAGCAAATAATAACAAGGAATAGTGCCAAACCAGATCTGATTGGTATGTCTATAGTCATTGTACCTACTTAGTGGAAGGTACAAAATTATCTGATTTCTGTCTAGTCAACCATTAATGTACCTGGCTAGTTAGTCAAGAATTGCTGATCAACCGGGTTTCCGTCATTTTGACCATAGTTCGCACTTCGTTATCCTGCACGCTATGTATTGTACACCTACACCCCCTTCTTCCCTTCTCCTTCAGATATCCAAGGATCTGATTTATCGTCTACTCCTCTACGTCCTACTTTGCAAAGGCTCTGTACCACGGGGAAACGCTTGGCCTTATCTCACCTTCTTCTCTTCAACTTGAAACCACAAGTTATGATAAGCCACTTGGTGAAAGCGCACTTCACCTGGAATCCTAAACATTCTGAGGAACTGGCTATCTTTCATCTAAATGTCGGATCACAACAATTTAGAATTGTTGTAATGTCGACAGACTGCGGTAAGATGGTGGTAGGCCAGGCCAGGCGGACTTAAACAAAGTCCTGCCACCAACCAAACCAAGCAAAATATTGTACTCCCCTGGGGATCGAACCTGTAACTTCTGGATCTGACACCGGTGGTCGAACCACAAGACCAAGGAGGGGGTGTTATTCTGGCCGAATCGTATTGCATCGAAACGCAATAAAATAAAGAGTATTTTACATAGCGCATCGATTTTGAGTTGCACAGCCTGGTGGGCCTGGGTCGTTCGGCTAGGCAGGCTCGCTATCCGGTTTGGACAGCGGCGCGCGAAGTTCGTTCACCCACCGACTTGCCGCATCGTAGACGATGCAGTTTCTCCAGGATATCACGTTATGCTAAAATAGGTACCTATTTGTCACAATCTAACTATTGCAATGCTCTGGTTAGACTTGCATATTTTATCTCCCTTAGTGGTGCCGGTAGAGTATCTATCCTACCTATACCAATTGCATTGTTTGACCAACATTTGTATCTCCATAAAAATGAAAAGAAATCCGCTGCTGGAGAAAAGTAAACTTCGAGAACGACCGACCTGGATGCCAGGTATGGCAAGTCTGTTATCAGCTGACTACAATCTGTTTCTGATGAGTACTTACTGTTTTCTCAGAATCCTCTCTCGGCTATACAGAGCATGCATGGTGTATTTGGATCGTGGATGTCCCGTTTCAGACAGCTTCATTTAGTTTCGCATCTCTCCATCTCGCACAGGTCAGACTGCATATCGATTTTCCGTTTCCACCGCTCAATTCAATTATACACGCAGGGCTCTACGTTGATGGTATTTTAGATTAAATTGATGTGATGTAAGAGCTTTTGCGAATATCAGGACATATTTTGAAAGGATTGCAGGAATTGAACTTGCAGTTTCTTGCTTTACAGCTGGCAATTGGTCCTCTACGCTATCGAGGTCTTTTAGTTTTAAAACTCCTATTCAATATAACTCACGATTTAGAACCATAATTAGCAGAATTGAACTTTCTGGCTATAAATAGCGCATAATATAACGGCATTGAAGAAAGCTTTCTCTCAACCTAAGAGTTATTGCAAACCTGTTCCCGTAAATACCCAGACGGCTGGTAGGTACTATTGAAAGTTCCCGACATCCTTGCAACCTACCTATGGAGAAATCAATAAAACGTTGCCGTTTCGCTACTTACCTAGGGCGACGTGCCCTCTTAGCCTGTACATTAAACCGTAGCTGGCGAGTCTGTTCTGATTCTGAGGTACCTAACGTATTCTTTTTTAAAAGTGCCTCTTTTATTGTATATATATTTAACAATAATAACTCGTCTGAACTTTTCGAGTTTCGTTTTTAATGACATTGAAAAGCACTCTGTATTACCTGAGACCCTCGCCGTTTCCGGTATTGTTATTCTGAGAAACACAGAGCTCAGACCCTAAATCCCTCTAAAGCTAAGCAAAAACTCTTCGTAGTATTTAGCTGTTTAAATTGTAGCAACATCATCATCATCATCATCATACTTCACCCAAACGCCTCACTAACCTGTAATGAGCCCTTTGCACCCTATACAACCTGAAACAGAATATGTGTACTATGCCGAAACGCGGTTATCCGACCCGACTCGTGGAAAAACGTTTGTTTTACGACTTTTTGAATTTTGTTTTGAAGTTTTTGGTAAAACAGGATCAAAGTTCTGACACCAACAGCTGGTTTTTTGAGTTGAGACTTCCCTAAAATCAGCTGTTTCTTAACTCGCGACAATGACTTCAGCTCTAGACAGATGAGGCAACATAGCAGAAGGTCACAATCACAAAGAACGAAAAGCGCTTTCACTAACAGAGGAAAATCGTTCCATTACTAGAAGGTTTAATTTGTCAAATCAATAAGAATTTTATCTATCTGTTAGCTAAAATACAAAATAATCGTTCCTATAATGTACTTTCGTCCGTCCAATATCGCATTCATCGTCTTTTTGTAACTGTAGGTGCCTATGTAATTTATCAATGTGTAATATTCTTTGACACAGACAATTGCACATTTATACCTAGATACCTACCTACCTACATGTATAGTGCGTTAAAGGAATAGGGTCGTCACTATTGATTGTCATTGAGAAAATTAAAAGATTTGTATGGGAAACTGAAAATGGGAATTCACTATTATCTCCCCAGCACAACAAATACTTTTCCTGGTCCGTAAAGCCCCCCCCACTGCTTAGTACACATATTCTGTTTCACCTTGTATAGTAGCAATGTCAGTCCACCTAGCTGGTGGTCTGCCACGGTCCCTACTCAATCCTCTGAGCTCCACTCTGTCCATGCCTTACTCCACTTGCCATCACCAAATCTTGCCAGGTGTCCTACCTAGCTCCATTTGAGTTTAGTAATACGGTCGCCTCTGTCTACCTTCGTCCTACGCCGGATTTCCGTATTACGCACTCTGTCTATTAAGAAATTCTGAGCATGGCTCTCTCCATGGCCCTTTGTGCCATGCCAATTTCCTGAGACAGCGTCCATGTCTCGGCACCGTAGGTCATTGTGGGCAAAATACTACTCATAAACTGGCAAATAAACTTTTATTATCTTTTTAAGCTTTTTCTTACACCTAATTGTTACTAAACTTACCGGAACAGCATTAAGTCTGTACAAAGCTCAGGTCCGATCTTGTATGGAGTACTGTTAGCATCTCTGGGATGGTTCCGCCAAGTATCGGCTCAAAGCCCAGGATTCAGCGTCCAGGTTGCCCGGCTTTTCTATAAATACCACTTTGGCGAGTGTGCGTACGATTTCTTGGACGCTAGTCCGGTGGTAGAAAGAGTAAGGAAGGACCTGCCCCTTACCACCACCGGACTAGCAAACGTACGGCAGGTTACAACCCCCTATCATATAGTACTGGTAAGGAATGACACTCCTTGCAATCGTCTGCTTTTCCACACCAATACAACCTTGGAGTCTTCAAGTCCAAATAGACCAGGTTCTTCTAAGACTAGCATGTTCCATCTCAGGTCACATCATTAATTGTTTTTAAGTTGGGTTGGTGGTTAAGCGCTTGGCTATCTCCAATTAAAAAATAACTTTTCATTACTAACAGTAGCAGCCCATAATTTCCACTGCTGAAGTGATGAATAAGCCTCTCCCAAAACGGCAACGGGTTTTTACAAATAATCCCAAACTCGGCAGACGATTTGGTGATCTTTACTCGACTTTTACGACATTCTTGGGTGGATTTGGAGGGGTCGATTAGTAAGCCGTGACCACCATGGCATATTAACTGTAGCTATAACTATTAAATTCAGAAGGTAGATTGAGTTCCAATGGCCGCATCGTCAGACTCTAATCGTCATGGGTTGATGAACGACAAACTTCAATTATTACATGGAAATGACAATGCTTTTTTAATAATATCTGTAGCTGGGTTATAGGTTAGTTGGCTATAGGATCCGCAAAACCGTCGTACCGGTCTTTCACCGTAGACCGGTTTGCCTAATTCAGTGTTAAAACTGCCAGGCTAAAATGGGACTGGGTCGGCCACATCAGCCGGATGTCCACTGAAAAATGGGCTACCACCGTCGAGACAAATGGGTGTCTGCGGATGAACAAAGACGTCGAGGCCTAGTAATACGCTGGCGTGACGACCTAGCTGAATTACATATTATAAGCCGGACTGGTGGAAAAAAGCAGATGACCGAAAAGCCTGGAACAATTTGGGCAAAACCTTTGCCCTGCAGTGGGACAATATAAGTTAAAAAAATTGCTTGATTTTTTGACAAGTAATGAACCTTTGATATGGAAGGTGCATTGTTACCACGAATAGCCTAAAAGAAGGTTCTTTTAGGCTATTCGTGTTCATATTCTCGTTACTGTTCCAGGCTTTGATGCTTGTTGTTGTCAGACTCATCACCTATGTTGTTATAACCGAATTCCAGAGCCCTAACTCTTGAGTTAGGTTAGGTTAGGGACTTTTGTTAGCTTGAGTTTCCTGTGTCTTGACACAAGCCTAGTTTGGGTCTCGATGACAATCATACCTCTAGTTAATCAAGAACAACCTGTACATTACGTAGTGGCTTTTCATTTTGAAAATAAATATTCTTTATTCTCTCTCGCTTTATCATCAGTGCGATTTCTTCGGTTTCCTAGTGATAATATATTTTTTAGCAATGCTTCCAAAAGATCTCTCACAATCACAATGCTGATACTTACAAAATACTTCGAGTATATTACAATAAAAAAAACCATTGTTACAGGATAAGCTGTTCCCCTACGCTGAAGAAAATGTGAAAGGGTTCCTTGAGAGCCAATGGGAAAACGCCGAGGTCAAAGAAGCAGTGGCCGCGCTTCGGAAACTGGCGATTGAAGATCAGGAAAGCAGCGCGCAGGGTGTGGTTGCTATACCCGCTGAGGTAACATCTTCAACAACTAATTAATGTTCACTGCGGGATAGGGCCAGCTGGAGGGGGCCATAATCAAAACTCTTGGTAGGCGGATTGATGATCGCAGTTGGTGGTCGCTAGATTACACAGAAGGAAGCTGCTGGCCTTCTGGATGCCTGAGTCGATTCTTAAGACATCTGGGGTTGGTTTAGTCAGACGACTAGTGGGACAATAATTATTAAAGGTATAATGTTACCGGTTCATCATTATCATAATTTTTTTTAAATGTTGAAATGGGTTAGCTCTTGACCTCGGCTACCTTTACGAGGAAAAACAGCGATCTTCCTGCCGCCGGGGATGGCAGGAGGGTGGTCGCAAGCCAGGCGTACCTTTACGGGTCCTACCACCAGCGATAGAATAGAATTTCAGCCGTAGCCGTTCACCAAAAGTCAACTATTCCGTTCCGTTTCCGCTCGTGGTAGACACCACCAACCACAAACGTATGCCATACTTCTGTATTCTATGCCTATAGATCCATTTATCAGTAGAGCGGAACCATAATTGACCGAGCGAGCGAAGCGTCTTAAGTTTCGAGACTGGCCAAAAATGCTTTTGTTTGCTGTTTGTCGGCTGTCGGTTTGTTCTCGCCTGCAGGTCGCATTTTCAACCGATTTTGATGAAAATTGGCACACATGTACCTTTTTTTTGCCAATTCAATTTTCGATCGGGGGGGAAATAGGGGGGAAGTTTGCTTTAGCGTTATTTGTCAACGGATTTGAATTAAATTTAAAAGACACACTAAAGGATTTAATTCTACACAAGATGTTGTGAAAAAAACAAAAATACCCATTTAGTAGTGGAAGGATAAAAGAGTAGTTTGCTGTCGGATTAACATTTTTGTTTGTTTTTCGGAAAATATGTAGCTACGTATACCAATCAGATTACGCAGTCATCTCCGCCTTTGCGAGACGAAATCGTAGACATCAAATTTGACCTCCTAGGACCAGGGGAACATCGAGTAGTCACTAAAGCTTATACCTCTTTTTGCTCAAAAGTCTAAAAGGAAAAGGACAAACATTTGTGTGATGAATATAAATGTTTGTTCTGTGTTTGGGTGTTGTATCATATACTCGTAGTACGTATGTATTTACAAATGTATTTAAGTATTCTATCCGTAATCTAGTTCCCATATTACAAGCTATGCTTAGTTTGGGGCTAGATGGCGCTGTGTGTAATTAACGTCCTGTAATATTTAAGTGAAACAGGAAAGCATTGGTTATTGCATGGTTATAAGTGCTCACGAGGTCTACTGTTCTTACAGAACCACTAGTATAAATATTGAATGAAGTAAAGCCGCTGCGATCTGAATTCTCAATTTACTTTGTCATGGCCAATGTCAAAAGTGGCTTCTTTTATATCTGAAGGTTATCGTTGGGTCAACGGCACTATACGAGCATACAGTCGACTTCCTGATCAGCGCGTTATAGTTTACTTATTTATGGGTAAACTGGCTCACCCCGCCCCGTTTTTCACGATCAAATTATACAGGAAAACGTGGTTTACAAATCTCTTTAGACATAGGGACAAAACTATTTATTTTTTGTAGGGATAAAACAAATATGAAAACAGACGCAGAATAAGCCTCTGCTTGGTGACGGGGTCTTCCAAAAATGTTTTAGAATAAATTAATGAACATTCTTTATTGTACGTATTACAAGAAATGGCTAGTTAAAGCTAACTGTATCGTGGGCGGTCTTTTCGCTTGAGGGCTATCTATTTCATTCAACCTTAGGATATTTATTTATTTTAATTCGGAAAACCTACAGCTACAAAAAAAATCCTTAAAAACTTAAATAGAAATAGTTAGCCAATTATAGGTAATATAAAGGATTAGAACAAGTTTGGTGATTTAATATTATTGTATGATGGGGAAGGATATGGCCTTCATCTCACCTGGTGTCAAGATATGATACAGCCGAAGGTGAAAGCGCACTTCACCCGGAATCCTGAACCTAAATGCCGGAACACAACCGTTTAGAATTGTTGTTATGGCGACCGACTTAGGTAAGACGGTGGTAGCTAGCCAGACGGGCTTAAACAAAAGGCCTACCACCGACCAAAACCAAGCACACATATGGGTATATGTGTATCCTGGTGATCGAACACGGGACATCTGGGTGTTGGTGGGTGAACCACTAGACCACAGAGGCGGATAATTGAGGCGAAGGTTGGTGAGTACCACCAACCTCCGCCTCAAGTGCCAAGATAAAATACAAGCACCAAAGACGCTTGCTCAGCGTGGTGGTGATGGCAATACCTTCCCGTTTTGGCGGAGGCTAATGTCCAAAAGTGGCGGGCTGTTGAGGGTGATGAGGCATTATAATCTGCCTCGTATCTACATCACCGTGGGCAGCTTACCTAAGATGTCTCTTCAGATTCAAAGGGCGGAATCGATTTTTCGAGTGATGACGCAGTTAGAAAATCACTGTTCGTTTTATTTGCTTACTGTGCAGGCATAAAAAAGGGTTATGTATACATTAGGTTCTCATTACCTGAATGCTTGCTAAATGCGCAACATAGGTTTGCTGTCATTGCATAACCCGGGCTGATAAGCCACGCCCGCTCCGCTTTGTCCTGTCGTATTTTTGTTCTCTGATTGGTACTTGTGCTGGTACAGGAACATCGATCGATGCTTGGATGGACGCTTGTGGGTTGATGCTTTTAAGAGGCATAAAAACAGAAACACATTTTTGATTTAGTTTACGTTTTTAATGAAAATATTATGTAATGGATTTGAGAAAATTCCTACGAAATAATGTGAACGAATCCTAGGCGTTTCACTAGTATTTTACGATGCTCACAGCTAAAACTCTGGTGCCAGCAACTCTATTGCGATTAATGTCTTCACGTAGAGATTCATGAGTGAGAGAGTTGTAATTTGACTTGCCTGATAAACCTCTAACACAGGAGTGTTAGAGGTTTATCAAATTACAATACACAATACATTATAACGAGGACGTTATAATGTATTGTGTATTGTATACAATTTATATTAGGAGTAAGATAGGATCTTCTTGGAAAGCTTGGTCAAACGTAGACCTCGTCTTTGCCTAAGTGAGCATATAAGTCAAAGAAATTGTAATCTCCAAAATATATTGCTCAGTCAGAAATCACCTACACAACAATCGGCTGGTTAATAAATGCGACAAAAGGAAGGTCTATATCAATATGTAGGCACATACATTCTACCAATTCATATAATCTGACCCTTGTGATATTGTCGCCCCTCATTCAGATTTGCGCATTTGAGGGAGATGTGCAGTTATTGCTCTGCTTCACATAGAAAATTATATTGCGCACTGCTAAAACTTGAAATCAGTGGTCAGCGTTCCTCTGAGAATCTTGGTCTTTCGAAGACCTCATCCGTATTGTGTTTCTATATGTATTGTGAATGAAAAAAAACACTGAGCATTAGCAGTCCTTGTTTCAATTTTACTTTATTAAATGTGATTTCAGGATGCTTCTAAAGATGAGCAGATTGAAGCTCTAGTCAACAATGTCAAGTGGCAGATGTCAGCTGACCGCAAGTCCGGTGCTTTGAAAAATCTCCAGGGTCTTATCTGGAGACAGGGATATGATAGTGGAGACATCAAGGGACAGTAAGTTTTCATACAGATAAAGAATACGAAAAAGGAGTACATCGGAGGAGACTCACTATGATGATGTACTTTCAGATTACATACTTAGTAAATGTGTAAACTTGCAAGTTTATTTATGATGTAGGTAATTTTATTTTATCTTGTTCTGCGTTTGATCACTTGCTGTCAACTTCCACTGCTGGACATAGCCTCCTTGGAGGATTCTGCCGTAGTATTTATGGTGGCATTGTGGTTTGGAAATCACAGTGAAGGTGTATCTTTGTGAAATTAATCCCATGTCTTTATGACAAATTATATGATTGATGCAGTTGTTTCTCTCTCTCTTTATTATTTACCACTAACAAAAAACATAACAAAGGACAGATAAAATAAACTTGATCTAAGCGACACTAGTAAGACAAGATCCACTGTCTGAAATGGATAGCAAAAATAGCAAGTGTCTGAATATTTTTATTTTAATATGCAAAGTTTCAATATGGTGGTATAGCTTGATCAAACAGTCTTTGTCTGTTCCAGTCCAGTGTATGTTATCACAATTCATCGTTACCACACCTGTCCTGTTAGAAAAAACAATGGGCAAGCATGCGAAAAAAATGGAGTAATTCAGTTGCTGACCCAAAACTTTTCGAATTTCCAGTGTATATGATGATGTCTTACCCGCCCTCGAGCTATGGCGGTCCACAGAAGGCCAGAAGATCTACATCTACTCCTCAGGCTCTGTCCAAGCGCAGAAGCTTCTCTTCAGCAAGTCCCTTGCTGGAGATATGCTGCCGCTCATTGAAGGGCACTTTGATACTGCAGTGGGGCCCAAGCAAGAAGCTGCCAGCTACGCCGCCATTGTCGAGAAGATTGGCTGCAAGCCTGAAGAGATTCTCTTCCTCACTGATATTGTCAAAGGTATGTACTTTTGTAACACTCTTGATCCACCTCAAGATAACTGGGTGATCCAGCGATTTTTATTCATTCCAAGTTGTGTTATTCTTTTGTATTGTGTAACCTCTTACTTGTGCCATTATCCAGTATGAAAACACCAGGCTCAAACACAATTAAAATAAAAAGACATGGATACAAAATACAAAATAATTTTCCCATTCAAACACTCTTTTGCATATATTTTAACGTTGCTTCGAGTATACTGATATGAATATACCTACAAAATATATTTTCAATTGGACATGATGTTTTGAAATGAATGGGTGGTACTACATGGTCTTTTTCCCCTACGAAGGTCCACCTCTGATCACTACTCGGTGCGAGGATCACCTTTAAAATGAAAAGTTGATAATACCTGGTTGACAAATAATTACAGAGGCAGAGGCAGCGGGTGCCAGCAACGTAATGGCCGCGCTGGTGAGCCGCGAAGGCAACGCGCCGCTGCCGGCCGACACAGCCTACCCGGTGCTGCACAGCTTTGAGCAACTGGTCCCTACCAACAAACGCAAACCGGACCCTCAGGTGCTTACACCTTGATACACGCTTTGCATGCTAGTACGCCTTCAATTTAATTCAAACCACATTATGTTGTGTGTCAAGCCAGCTCGCGCATTGTCCATTAAAAACAAAGAAACGTAATGGGAATTCTAGCTCTGAATTCTCAATACACATTTGCTGATATATATTTTCTTATTCTTCTGTGCTCATTTTAGACCTGCTTTTGTTAAAAAAAACATGTTTTATAGAAAATGTGCGAAAATAATTATAGCATTAGAATGATAATATTATAATTATATTATTTTGGTACAGAGATCCGCCACATATGGCCCAAACTAAATAATATACTACTTATGACACACAAACTGAGTATTTTTACTAGAAATGTCATGAAAAGACAAGATTTTTGGAGCCATGATCATGCAGTTTATCAATAAAATTTGCTAACGTTTGGCCTTGCTCTCTCTTGGATGTTGTATATAAATAGTGTATCTATTGATGTTGTTATTTCATAGTGCAGGTAAGTGTAGTTATTGGTGTTGGTTGTAAATGTTTTCGAGCTTTTGATAACTGTGTCATTGTTTTCTTTTGTTCCTTACTAACTTAATTGTTTTATCTGACATTATTACTGTAGATGGATAATCTATTATCCCATTCCCTCGTTAAAGCTATACATCATATGAATTGTGCGTAGTATATGTGCAGTAACACTACTGCATCCAAACTGGTCAGTTTGGTTGCTGTGCTGTTGAGATAAGAATAAAGGAGAATAAAGCAACCAACTGCACAACCGTTAGCAGTTTCAATGTGTACACCAACTGCTTATGATGTAGTTCATATCTCATATCTCTGCTATTGACTTCATACCATATTCAGTTTCAATAATTTTTTATGGTATTGATGGTGTTTCTTTATGGTAGCAATAACATTTTTTTATGCAATAAAGGTAGCGAACAATCATATGGCCGATATGATAGTATGCAGGGTGAGCGGTTACTTTAGCCTCTGGACGCTAGTAAAACCATAGGCCTCAATCGAGCTTTACTTACTCCCTTATAGAATGAATAGAGATTTTAATACCCCCTTTGTTTTAAAGACCCCCATACTATAAATCTCAGGGGAATGCATCAGCAGGGAGTCTTTTCTACATTTTGAGTATTTGAGGAAGGAAATTTGTTTTTATGGTGAATGGTGTACTTACTTATGCTGGTTGACGTTTTCATTTAAATACAAGTTAGTTTGTTTATGCTTTTTATTTTAATCAGTGTAACTAGCTGCCAATTTATTTTATTTTATCTAGAATTTTTATTTTTTTATTTTGACTGGTGTCTTGTAATTAATTTTAAGTGTTACCAAATGTGTCTAATGCCCTGTACTAAGCCATTGCATTATAACTTTTAGTACTATATTGATTATCTGTGTATTTATTTGATAAATTGTAATCAGTATGGTATCACACTAATTATATTCTATAGACCAAATCTGAGAAATGGTTGTGAATTGTTATTGTTATGGGTGTGTATTGGTTAAGCTAGAGTTATTGTATTGGTATGTTAATGTAAATAAGCGAGTAGTATTTTGCAATAAAACACATTTGTTAAAATTTATTTGTTTAAATAATTCCCAATAAATCTTATATCTAGTAGGTAAGTGAATGTTTCATCTTATTTAGGTATTACATTTTGATAATGGCAAATACCTACTTAGCTAAGCAGAATGTATAACAACACCGCCAAATATATGAAAGTTTGATCAATGTGGCCATACCCTTTCTGCTCTTTGATTATGATAGCTAGATTCAAAGGGGCATATCACCTTGTTTAGAAATATTCCTTAAAATCACATAAAAATATTAAATGCTGTGTTTTGTTGAACCTTTTACACGAATTATACGTGTAGGTTGTGTAGGGTGTGTTAAAGACTACGGGGAAGAGTATCTCCCCTGGCGTCAAGTTATGATAAGGCCGAAGGTGGAAGCGCACTTCACCCGGAATCCTCAACAGACTGAGGAACTGGCTGTCTTATCTCCAGATGCCGGAACACAACAATATAGAATTGTATTTATGGCGACAGACTTAGGCCAGATGGTGGTGCTAACTACCCCCTTGGGGATTCGAACCCGTGACCTCTGGGTCTGATACCGCTATAACTCTGAACCACTAGACCGCAGAGAGTGTGGTTTTAATTGATTAGAAACAACCAAGTTATTTGAGTCGTTGGGTGCTGAGAGACGGTGTGTTGATGTGTCGAATTGAGCGTAGAACGTTTCTATGGAGAAATAATAACTAACAAGTTATTATTTCTTATTTTTTAGTTCGTGATCAATACATGTCGTGATCTCTACCGAATACCTACAAGATGTATTTCACTTTACATCATGTATTTGGTAGTAAGTTTTAAGCCATTCGCATACTGTTTTATCGTAAACCTAGCTATAGTTTTGCAATTTGCTGATAGTAGGGATAATTGAAAAAAAAAAACTCTTTCCGACTTTTCCCCCTTCAAGGATTCGGAGCTCCACGCTCCGAGTAGTGGTCTTATGTCTTTTGAAGGTCACTTACTAGGGAGTTGTCAGAGGCACGTCAAAACTTACGTTCGGCACACGCCCACGATTTGCTAGTAGAATTATAGGATTATAGAAATATTGATATTTGACATGATATTTGATTTGAATTATCCAATAATTCTATTTAGTTATTAACGAGAGGAATTACACCCGTTTATCCCTAAGTAGGTTGGAATAACACGACTAATTATCCAATCTTAGATAAACCAAATCGTTGTGCAGTATACTAACTACAAGAAATATAATGCTTAACAATCACATCCTATGTAAAACATATTATTTAGTCATATTGCATCCTCTTGGCATAGATAGGTAATTGGAAAATTCCCGTGAACATCTAATAAAGTAGGCCAAAGAGCAATGTGTAAAATGATGTAAATAACTTTTTAATGTTGCTCTTATTTATTTAATAGGCGTCGATTAACTTAAACTGAGATTCATGTCTCACAATTTAATTGGTATATATCAATTGTATTCCGAACAGGCGGTAGATTTGAGGTTTCAAAATGATCCTTAAAATACTTAATTGACATTTAGACTTTGACTTTAACTTGAGCTATTCGAAATCTGTAGATTAAAATGACTTTTATTATTTCCAGATTGAAGAAGTCCCAGCCAAAGTACCCAAGACTGATATTCAAAACGATGTAAAAACGTCTTCTGAAACTGAGGTCGCAAGCAACGGCAGTGGAAGCGCTGAGCCCGAGGCTATGGAAACAGCTGCTGACAAAACTGAGAAATGTGAAACGATGGATGTAGAAGAATCGATCGAAGCTCCAGCCGAAGCTAAAATTGATAGCGCTATTGAACTCGAAGTAGCTCCAGAAACTAAGCCATCAGAAGTGGTAGATCATGCCGAAAAGGAACCTGTCCCAATGGATGATGCGGTGAACGATACTCACGCTGAAACCAAAGTCACAAATAATACCAATGTGACTAATACTGAAAAAGTAGCAGAAATCGATGCTACTGTAAATACTGTTATGGATGCTCCTAGCTCTGAAATAACAGATGTGAAAGTTACAGACACTGTAAGCGCTGAGGCAGATAAACCTAAGCCCGAAGCTCCCAAAGTGGCCGAAGCAAAAAAGAAATCTCCTGAGGTAGATAAACCCAAGGCAAAAATGGTCGATGCTGCTACACTAACCGAAAGTATTGAATCGCCAAAACCGGCAAAGACCCCCGCTGAACCCACTGTTAGGATCCCAGAAATAATCATTGAAGCACCAGCTGATGAACCGAAGGTCAAAGTTGCCGAGGAAATAAAAACCGATAAAGCAGCTATCGAAGAACCGAAGAAAGAAATGCCGGATGAAACTCCTATCACAGAAAAAACTTCAAATGAAACTCCCGCTGTAGTTGAAGTACCCGCAGCTTCTGACAAACCCGTCGCAAGTACTAATAATATCATAGCAGACGCTGCTGCCAAATCTGAAGAAGTCTCAACCTCTGGTGCCAAAACAAATGAAACTATTGTAGCAAAGAAACCTGCAGAATCAGAACATGTGGAGGCTAACACTGTGGAACTAACGGTACTGATTCCAGAAGACCAAATAACAATGCTTGATGAAAAAGTCACCGAAGAGGCGAGCGCAAACGGAACTGCGCAATCAGCCAATACTGAAGAAATGGCTGTGAAAACTGATGCAGTAAATGAAACTGATGATCAAAAAGTTGCTGCCGCTCCGACCGAGATCAAGCCAATTGTAAAGGAGAAAGAAGAAAAGTCTGATATTGATACTACGAAAATGGATACGGAAGAAGTCAAGACTGTTACAGAGCCAACAGAATCCACCGAAGTAATACACGAAGCTGTGATCGAAGAAACTCAGCATGATATTGAAATAAAAGATGTCACTGATGAGCTAAGCGAAGAGACTGACATCATTGATGACGTGGTTCCAATCGTTGAAGAACCTTCACACCTCGAGGACAACGAAGAACTGCAAAATGCCGGGGATGTACTCGAGAAGGAATGTGATGAGATTCTATCAAAGGTACAAGATGTGACAAGCTTGGACTTCATTCCCGTAAAGCCATTGCACACTATTGCTGAGGAAATGGAAACTGAAAATATCGATTCAAATGATATTGTTGAAAGAATTCTTGATACCGAAATGGAGCTTAGCATGAAGCCCGAAGATATTGATCTCAATACAGTTCAGGAAATTACTGAATCGAAAACTGACCCCGAAATTATTGCGCAGACTGCTGAGCAAATTGTCGATGCCTCAAAGGTGGAAGTTACCGAAGTAAATATGGAAGTGAGTGATGATGTTGAAATGGCAGAGGATAAACCAAATAAAAATGTAGTCGAACCTTCTCCAGACAACATTGATGCTAAAGAGGCTATCATTGAAACGGCCGAAGAAAAAATTGATGCCGAAGTAATAGAGCCTGTGGCTACCGAGTCGGAAGAAAGTACCAAGTCTGAAGAAACTAAGAACGATACGCAAGCCCCAGAAAAAAAAGTAGAACAGCCAGCCAAAGCAGATGAAACTGTAAAAACGGATAATATAACAGAATTACCCACACAAGAAACAAAAGAGAACAAAGGCACAGAAGAAGCCACAGTCAATGGTAAAGCAAACGGCGATACGATCATAAAACTAAACGGCAATGCTAACAAAGATGACGACCTGAAATCGCGGCTCACAGCAGAGAATGGCAAAGAGAAAGTAAACGGTTCTAACGGCGATTCTGCTCCAGGAGAAAACAGCGAGGGCGATAAGGTAGAACCTGAAATACCCGACATCAAGGTGAAGACGGTTGCTGCAGAGGAGGCGCACCCCCCAATAGAGCAACCTGTGGAAGCGTAAATTGATACGGTAAGCTTTTTGTACACATACTGCTATGATGTAATATTGTGACCACACTGTGACTTGACTCATTTTTAAATATAGAACATTGCGCTTTTGACTAAAAAGGTCAAAGTTCTTTATTTCAAAATGTAGCCTACGTGTACATCTAATAAAAAAATATTTTTAGTAGACATTAGGAAATGTTATCCATGAGTGGGGCGAGACAGGACAGGACGTAACGTAACAAAGTAGTAGAAACCTTGATAGATTTTTGTGAATTGAAAATGTGACTACTCATTTTGGCGCTTAGCGGAAAATTGTTTGCATATAGCCGAGTCCGTCCGCAATCTACGATTTAGTCTCACCCCTTCTGAAATGTATAGAGCATTTGAGTCAGGCAAACTAAAATGCTCCATATTTATGTCAGCCTAACTAAAAAGCTTCATATTTTTCTATTGATAGATTCATCCATTCCATTGAGTCGAACAAAAAGTAGAAAAAGTTCTATTTGCATTTGTATGGTGGATTAGTGTGGAATAGAGCATTTTCTCAGCCTAATGTTGTAAAAGTCTCCCGATTCCACACTTCGATGGTCCATTGTGAGAGTATAGTCAGCGTAATTCCGACCATAAGCGCAGATTTATCTCAGCCTAACAAACTAAGCTTCATATTCTCTCAGCCGTACTAAAATGCTCTATATTTGCGTGTTTCAGTGTCGAAGGGTGCAACGTAAAACGCCGGGGCTCGCAGCATTGTTGGTTTTCATCCGATAGTCAAGACTGAGGTTGCTTCCACAATTCAATTTCATCCATCACATAATTAATTGACAATTTGAGTACACTGCTGGCGATTTTTCCGTATGTATGACATAGTTATTAATGACCAGTGAATTTAGTATTTATACGCGTGGTCAAACAGTGCGGTACGCATCGATTACTCGTTCCATAGAACCTACAGAATCTGTACATTTCATTGGACCGTTTTGGGTCTGGTGACGGAACCATCGGCTGCGTCACCCGCGAGCTGATTCTCTTCGTCGCCTTTTACGACAGCGTTGAGTCGAGTAGAAGAATCCTAAACGTAGGCAGAGACACGACAAAAGGTGTTTTCACAAGTAACGCTGCGTATCGCTCAGTTTGACCATGCCTTTGTAATCTGTTGATGTGAATCGGAATGTAATCGATTTAGTATCTCCTAAGCTAAAACTAGTAGTTCAGTTGATCAGCTGATTGACTCTACCCACATTTTATAATTAGATAAGAATGGCTAGGCCACGACTGACTGTTTCGGAAAGTAATCTTACCTGTAACTTATTAAAGTTTACAAATTGCGTTCACAATCTCATACTGGTTACTGCTAATTTGTAAGTTTTACCGAGCTATAGTGTTTCGAGCGTCAATTCAATTTACCAATGCGAAAAAATTATGTGCCATGAATTTTGTAATTTGTGTATTAAATTAATTCCGTGAAATGTCATACACCCTTCTGATGCGGTCAGGTATGGATAGTCAGTCGTGTTATTTTTAATCTTGACGTAAGTAAAATTAACATGTAGTGAGTAAGATTTTGTCATTCCTTAATGTTAAATAAGTAATAATTGCGATTTTAATAAATTTTCCTTATTATTTAGAGCCATATTTGGTGCTTTAGGCCGCGAATAGAGTTTTTGCTGATCGACTCTCTCTTGAGTCTCTTAAAAAAATCTAAAAATTAAAACGGATTTGTGAGTCTAGTTTACCAGAGCTAACACCTATGGAAATCAACACAAGATGCATGTTTTTGCTCATTGGATTTATTTTTCGCGCATTATAATAAAACGCTCCAAGCTACTTTAGGATAACCCATATCTGTCTTGATGCATCCGCGACTGCTTGCGCAGCCATGCTTTATGTATATGATTTAAACTGTCGTGGATTTGCGGACCTTTGTATACGTATATTAATTAATCATTGAAATGCACTCGACTTCAGTGTACTCAAATATTACCATCGTATTAGCTACTCGTAAGTATTAATTGTAATGTGATTCTTATCTTGTGTATACCTTATTATAAATATTCGAGTTCGATTTTCCTACTGCCAAACTCTGTACCGTTTGAAGTTGGTTTTGGTAAATGGTATCTATTGTGATATGCAACATGACAAGACTGTCCAGTAAGGAGGGTATTTATTAGCGGGTTTTTTAGGGTTTTTGCGCACAAAACTGCATTTACTAAGAAATTGAGCGTTTTTAATTTTATGATTGTACACGTAGGGTTTCACTTGGAAGTAGAAGGGTAGGCGTTTGTATTTTAAGGCTTGTGGTATGTGATGAGACGAGAGTCCAAGCTCGTCAATTCACCGTGGAATTGAGTGATAAGTACCACTGAAAGCTATTGAATCTAGTCGAAACAATATTCGAATCTCTAGTTCCCACTTTTGACTGACTTGTATTTAATTATTGGTATATTATTTGTAAGCTTTAACTTTGGTTCCTGTTTAACTTAGTTTTAAGGCAAGGGTAGGGTAGGAGCGAATGTTTTTCCAAAACCGACTTCAAAACGGACCATGAGCATTATTCTGACTGATTTTTTACTACACCCCGTGTGTAGCTCTCCATTATGCTACTATGAACTGGAATGTAATACAATCAATTTTAAGTTTAATACAATGATACTATTCTGTATAAAAAAACATCTTACTTACTAATTTTAATTGTCACTACTAACGACGTTAAAATATAATGGATGTAGAATTTTTGTGTGTTTTTCTTTGTAATATAGTAGATACCAACAAATATAGTCGTAATATGTTTCGCGTATTCCCACTGTACACCCTTCTAGTAAGACTTGTCACCTGTGCATAAATCTCGCGGTTTCTTCAACTCTGGGGGACAATCTAGAAGTCACAACTTAGCTAAGATTGTTTGTTTTGACGGTTTCCTATGGATATTGTTATATTCCCTGCTCCATTATTTGAGTCAATGGGCCAGTTGGTTACCCTATTGACATTTTGATTATCTATAAATAAAAAAATAAAAAAATGGCTACACTATTCATATAAATAGGGCAGTTGTGAGTTTAGATTTCAAATGTCCTGAGTATTCCAGGGAAACGTCATACTTTATCTTTTCTAGGAACTTTTAATAGGTACCTTGCAAATTATTCTGAGCAAGTTCACAGGGGCGTAAGATCGGAATAAAGTTTCCGACAAGCAAACAGTAAGTTTGCTTACCAAGTATACGTGTCAGCCAGTAAATAGACTAGATTTTCTCAGAAGATAGATAGACAATACTCTATACTTGACTAGCCATCTTAGTTTGGTTCTTCGTTCCCCCTACTATTAGTGATACTTATATAACTTCGTTACGTTATAAAGAAAAAAATCTAATAAGATCAAGGACTACTTGCGTCCTACTTACTCGAAATGCTAGTAACGGGAGGTCAATACATTCGAAAACGATAAACGGATTGGAACACGTCAAGTCGTGGATTGGCGGATGTCAAATGTTATACCTACTTTTAATTTTGCGTTGGCGTGATGTTTCTATTTTTTTTATTGTACTACAGAGAGGTGCTTGGCCTTCATCTCACCTCATTTTTTTCAAGTTATAAGGCCGAAGGTGGAAGCGCACTTCACCCAGAATCTTCAACAAACTGAGGAACTGGCTATCTTATGAATGCCGGAACACAATAATTTAAGTATTGTTGTTATGGCCACAGAATTAAGTAAGATGGTGGTAGCAAGTCCACCATCGGGAGACAAAATGCTCTCAGAGGTGGATAAAAACAGAGGACAAAAAATTTATCCCCTCCCCGTGCTGAGGGGGCAGGCAGATCTAAACAAAGTCTTACCACCAACCAAAAGTTCCAAGACTAGTTTCCGATTTCGATTACATACATACCGTTCCTACCTACCTACAGACATTCATAAATGGATATTGTAATGAAGACCACCATACTTACCTAAAATGATTACTGGGTAGAAGGGTTTTGCGTAGATAAATATTGTTATTTGAAAGATAGTCGAATCAAATCATCACCAAGAGCTTCGATTATTGCGTTTCGATGTTCACATTGACCATTTAAAAATACATAGATTTTTATTAATAAAACTGAAATTAAAACACGTTGTATTATTGCGGTTATATCCTAGTTATTATTTGACCGCGTCCGAAAAACCTTACTGGCGCTAACGGGAGGTCTGCGAGGTGATGTGGAGGTTACGAATACAAAGGGTATAGAACTGCGGTCAGACAGCGCGGGGGGCTATTCTCAAAGCGCCGCTGTGCTGACGAGTAGATAGAAGACACCGACCACAGTATGCGGTGAGAAGTCACGCAGATTGGCTAGCGCTGACACAGAATAAAGCAAGTTCTGCTGTAAAAAACCGTCAGTAGTACTATTTCAGTACGATAAATCTGTTCTAGTATATAAAAGTTGATGTGTGTATGTATGTATGTCCCCGGACTCGGAAGGCTGGAACGATATTGATGAAATTTTCAGACAATCTTCAGTCTAGTCCAGCGGGAGATTCTGTAAAGTATTTTTTTGGTAATTGCGCAATCGTAACGGGATCGACTTATAAATCAATAAATGTTACCTACTAAACATTTTACTAAATGTTTTGCCCCAAATTAAGCACAGCTTGTAGTATGGGATGGAGAAAATGATTATTCGCATACATATGTACATTTTATAAATAAAAAATACTTTTTATAAAAAAACATAAATAAGTGAATTATTGATCCAATTTTATTGAAAATAAGAAAAAAATGTAACCTAACACAAAAAACATTTTATCACACAAATGGGAATCTAACCCACAACATATAGCCCAGAAGGCGTAGTACTAACAACTGAGCTGTGAGGCTAGTATAACGTCTTATCTAAAGTTAACTAATAGGTTAATACTTAAAGATCGATGCGGGTTATTCAAAAAAGTAAAGCCCACAGAAGTTTTGACATGATTTATTAGACCACATGCATATTATTGCTAGGACGGTGCTGCCTAAGATAATAATACCTAGAGCAACGCCAACTTAGCCTATGGATAAGAAGAGGGATCTCATCACAGCAGCAGTTTCTCATTAGACTAAGGACACACAGGTACCAATCTGCGAAGCGTCCAGTTTGACTGGGGCTTTACTGGTGGAGCTACTATTTTAACTTATACTTTATCCCATATATTTCTCGTGCATCCTTCTGCTTCAATAATAACCGCCGGACGCGAGCTTACGTCAGAGATTCTTGTGTTGCCTGACTCACGCGGCGCGGCGATGTGTCACCGACCGAACAACTATCTACTAGCAATCGGCCGCGGCTTTACCCGGTTCGAGCCGGATGTACCAGCCGTAAATGTACCTACTGACGAACCAAAAATGTCTTACCAATTTGAACGGTTCTAACAGATTCAACATAAGTAGGTATTTTGACATCTTTAATCATTTAAATGTACAATTAAACTGTACAAAGGAATCAGTCAGATTGCCTTACGACCGTTACAAACGGCCTATAGGTAACTCAACTGTTCCAGACCAGTACCAGACGGATGCGTGCCCAAGACACTGGCTGCATTGCCACGAATAGCTATGCTAATTCGCTGGCCTAAATAAGAGCCAGTCCCTTCCTTGTTAAGTAAAGATAGAATTACTTACTTAGAATAACAGGTAGTAAACGTCGATATTTTAAAGAATGTTTGCCTGTCTCCATAAATGAGCCCTAAGATTGAGTAATCCGAATCTAGTACCTATCTACTTAAATCCGTTTTGTATTAGTGAATTTTTGATAAGATATTTTGCCGCGCGCACCGCTGCTAGCACGTCAGTAGTACATTTCGGCGGCAGGTAGGTGATTCCCCTTTGCAGAGCTTGTTAAGCTGGCTACGACTAAAAACAGATGGCAGCACTTTCATATTTGGAAAGACTGAGCGCAACCCACGCCTCGTGTAGGCGTATGAATAGAATAGATTCGCCGAAGCCGCGGCCGTGGTAACAAAATTAAAGAAACAATCCCATCCATGCAAGGTTTCGTATAAGGCTGCTAATGTCTTAAAAACAGACAATTTATAGGTCCTTTTGTAGACCTGAAAATGTGCCAATTTACCGAAAAATCACAATACAATCTCACGCGTAACTTTGTGTACCATCTTAAGGTTGGGAACACCTGAGGAATCGGGGCGCGATATGGGTTTTGGTGAATTGTTGCTTCAAAACATATCGTGGATTCAAAATTCAAATTCGCCACTAGGTAGGTAATTAATACAGGTTACGCTTAAAGACAATATGAAAAAAAAAACGAAGCTACAATTTATCGACATTCGTCTCGTGCAAACCACCTCAAAGAGCCATGTCATACGTCTATGACGGCGGCGGCTGTTCGTAAAGTCGCCGGGAACGAAGAAGAACTATCCAGACATCTAAAGCCTACTAAGCGTAAAATTTATATCAAAACCGACTCTGTAGTCTAGTGGTTCACCCACCGGTTTCAGTCCCAGAAGTCCCGGGTTCGATCGCATTAAATTTCAATTAGCCTGGTTTCATTCTACCACCGTCTTAAAAGTTTGACGCCATAACAGCAATTTTAATTGTTGCGTTCCGGCATTGCAGGTAAGATTCATAAGAGCCAGTTCTTAAGACTGCTCAGACTGTTGAGGATTCCGGGTGAAGTACCTTCATCATATCTAGACACCAGGTGAGATCAAGGCCTTCACGTCTTGGCGCTTCCCCGTCGTAGAATACAAATCAGTACGGTGGTATTTCTATCAGCGAACGGTAGGTGAAGGCTACTAACGGGGTTCTAAATCGATATGGATCCATATCGATTTCATCATCAGCAGTATAAGTTAGGATCATGGTACTAGCCTAGCGAGTAGATATGTACTAATGAGTAGGAAAACCTGTTGCGTTTCCTATTTAAGTGTTTCAATAGGATTCCTCGGTTGGAGTAAATAGCCGGAGCCCTATAGCTAATTAAATGTCTGAATTATTGCATGGGAGAGTCGCCGGGCTCTGTCGAACGGATGACATCGAGAATGGGCCAACCGGTATGGCCCGCTGCCTGGCCGGACAGCAGATTATATAACAGTTGCTATGCTGGACTTGAATTTTTGTTAGTGGTGTGCTGTGTTTCCGTATTAATATAAGCATGTATTATTAGGTACGTAGTTTCTAACCGCCTCTGTGGTCTAGCGGTTTGCCCACCGGTATCAGACCCAGAGGTCCCGGCTTCGTACCCCGGGCGAGTAAAAATTTGTACCTACTTGTTTGAGATTGTGATTTGACTTGATTGTGATAGTTTGTAATATCATGCTGCTATCCATCATTGTAGTGGGATCACTTCATTACCTATTTTAACATTTGCAAGTGTTGGAGTGATTAAGTCTTAAAATAAAATATAACACCACGGTAAATTAATTGTTATCATAAAAACATCGTTACTGAATATAAGATATAATAATAAATAAACATGATAACGTCATCAATAGATATTGATTTATTTATCGTTCCTTATTCATTGGTACCAACCATAAACATTTAAAACACTTTCTGTCCATCTACATAAATAGGTTCTAAGCGATAATATCGCCCATTGTATGTATATATATTTAGGTTTTCATTTAATTTCACAAAATACATCTACCCTAAGTGCCTACATCGCGCACTCCTTTCCCGTGGTACCATCATAGCACCATTGATGGTACAGCGGCAAATATTGTTTGCTGTCGTCGTTCCATTATTTAATGGAACAACCGTGTTATTTTTTATCTTATTTTTATCAGTACCAGATAAAATGGTACCACGGACGATAAATATAAGATACGAGTACCTACCTATTAAGAAATCGCGTATAAAACCGAAAAGTGGACCTATTTATATGGACATTTTTTATGGTAATTCATATTATAATATCAAATCACATTGCCCAGCAGCGTCCACTGCTGGACAGAGGACTCTCCTCCAAAGCTGGAGGGTTCTGGCAATTATAACGACGCTTGGCAGGCGGTTCAGTGATCGCAGTAAAGGGGTAGACATAACACAGAAGATTATTAGAAACTATTATTGAAACACATATAGAAGATTAATTTATTCTGTTTAATTTTTATATCCAAATTGCAGTATGAAATTATTAAATATAAAAGTTAAATTCCTTTTATAATGTTTCGAAATTTTGCCATAACGTATCATAGACAAAGTAAAAAGAGAGAACTGGAACTTCTCTGAGCGACGTGGTCATTTTAAATTCCGCTCTGTATTCAACTTTAATACTCCCATCCTTCTAGTAATTTCGATGGTGGAATCAAAGGTAAAGCCACACATAAAAAAACGATTCTTCTTTCGTCCTTGCTTATTGTGTGTTTATGTTAGCCATAGTATCATTACCTAATCATGGTACAGTGGGAAAATAATAATATGTCAATGGCATGTATTATGGCAAAAAAACACCGTAGTACCATCAATAATAATGTATAATGGTACAACAGTACAGAAACGGCATTTCTTCTTATTTACCTAGCGTATAATCCGTATCCGTGATGATGATGATGACTTCCCAGCCCATTTCGGCCACAGCATCTGCTTAGTTGGCACTAGAACTTATTTAGTTTTTTTCCGTAACCGTAGCTACACAATCCACAGCGCGGTTTTCCCCAACACTACATTTATATAACCCAGTGTGGGTATGTACTGTACCTACTCCACAGAGCTTGTTGCGCCATGCTCGAATTCGAGTCTACCAAATGGATGAAGCTTGAGGATAAAGTCGACTACTTTAGAATCATAGCTGTATTGCATCGGTTGCATTCGTAGAATGTGGAGATGTGGTTTCAGCGTGTAAATTAACGTTTACACACTGCCATGGAAACATTGTTGAGTCTGGAGGCCTACTACGAAAACGAAACATGACGTATCCGATAGCGGATTACAACGTTTTTACTTAAAAAACCACAGAAGTATTTTCGGATCCGACTACGTTCGGTTTTCGTAGTAAGGCCTGAACTCCGAGCTACATGTTTGCAATGGTCTGGGGTATGTGATATTGTAGGTAGTTATAGCTATAAATTGCATGAATAAACGTCTATGTTTGTATTTTCTAACCGCCTCTGTGGTCTAGTGGTTCGATCACCAGTTTCAAACCTAGAGGTCCCGGGTTCAATCCCAGGTGGGTTCAAATTTGTGCATGTTTTTTTTTCCCGTTGTAACGTTGACTTTGTTTAAGTCCGCCTGGCTAGCTACCACCATTTTACCTTAGTCTTTCGCTTTAACAACCATAATAATTCTTAATACTTATATTGTTGTGTTCCGGCATTTAGAAATTCAATACTCAGCATAAACGCGCTTATAGAAGATTTCACTTCTAAAATATTGGAACCAACTTTACTTAAAAATCGAAATTAAAATCTATTGGTAAGTACGTTTGGCTTAGCAAGTCAGTAGCACACAAAAAATGTCCCTTTAGTTACCCACCTATCGTCATTTTCTCCATCCATTTGGGCTCTGGAGGCCTACTCTAATTCAACGAAAAACTAAATTTCGCACGTTTCCTACCACGGTTCCTTTTCATTTCGCTCGCACGAAAATTGTTTTTCACGTTCGTAGCGGTCGTAGCACTGTCACAGAATACATAATAGTGATAACTACTGCCACAGAAACGGTCACCAACAAACCCGCAGTGCAATTAAACATGGAAATGTTTAATTAGCAAAAAATAAACACAACCCTGTTTGCACTTACTTAGTGTTCCATTCGGGTTAAACTAAGTCATTGTAGAACCTAAAAAAATACATCGCTTAGTTCGTTTGTACCAGCTAATTCACATTTACCACAATTACAATAAGTACTAGTAGTTCGCCCCGAACTGAGATCTCGTTATTTCTCAAATAGAAGGTTATTAACAAACGACAAAAGTGTGCTTTCATTACGCACTCTTTTTCTCGAACTTGAACTATTTATAAACCTGAGCGTTCGAGGCTCTCTCTGGTTGTAAAAATATTATTATTATAATATCCTCACAAACAAAGGTTGATGATGTTTTGAAAAGTGCTCTCAAAACCGTAGCAGCTTTTTTCCGTGTGCAAAACAAAACTTTAACTGTGAGCACCAATCTGTCTGCCAAGCGTGATGATTATGGCCAAACCTTACAGTTATAGAGAAAGTTCTTTCTACATCGTGCTGGACAATCA
Source organism: Venusia cambrica (assembly GCA_951394065.1). Taxonomy (NCBI): domain Eukaryota; kingdom Metazoa; phylum Arthropoda; class Insecta; order Lepidoptera; family Geometridae; genus Venusia; species Venusia cambrica. The sequence goes on from OX596042.1 coordinate 7,409,400, forward strand.
TGTACTATTGATATGGAATACCAGCGGAAGACCAGCGCAGGCTTCACAGCCTGCATTAATGCTGAGTTGGGACCTTTCTGAGATTACCCGCCTTAAAAATTTTTATTGTACCTACCTATTTTGTAATATCCCAAATGAATAATTTTGATTTGATTTGATTTGAATATGAGCAGTCATAACCCTTGCATGACACCCCAAAAGTAATTCTTGGATTTTATTGACACCCTTACCTATTGAGTGAATAACAATAAATAAATAATCCAAAGTTTTAATTAGATTCCGAATACCCTTTCTAATCTTACAAGACCTGACGAGTATCCACCGTCTTAATAACCTTCCATACCATAAGGGCAAAAATAAACTTAACGCGCCTCTTTGTTGCGAAAACTGCCCCTCTTCAAAAGGAAAATACTTACATATTTTATGAATGTGCTTTTAAAATTTAAAATCTTTTAAAATGTATAAAATACATTTGGAAAATGTTGTGACCAAGTGAAATACAAAACTTTGATTCTTTCATTTAATTTCTCATTTTTTCATACGGTCTGTTTGTAGGTATGTATGTTTTTTGTTTTCTCTATCAATGGTGCAAGTCAATGGTGCATACGGTACGTCGGGAAATGTTCTTGTCTCACATAACAATCCTATTTCTCAAAAACTACCCTAGTGTCAAAAATAATCCTTGTACCGACTGAGAATATTCATGAAATCTCTGCATATTAAAAAAAAAGATATGGGCGATAAATTGTACTTCTTTCCACCTCGATATCTCAAAAACTAACTTAACAAAAAATACCCTCGACAATCAATTTCTATTTAATGCTATTTATAAAATTTATTTAATCTCTTTACATTTAAAATTTCATTAAAATCGGATTAACCGTTCGACAGTTATGCTGTCACAAACATTGCCACATACATACACACACGGCATACAGTGCCGGATTTCCCAAGATCTGGTTCGCTTCGCTCACTCAATCAATTATCATGCTAGGCAAGCGGATCGGTGATCTTTATGTTGATGTATGATACTCGGGTGCGCCGGAAATGAATATGATCGTACCGTGGAAGAGTAAGAGGCAACTAAGCGTGTAAGAGGCGACTAAGGGAATATACCAGCAGATGGGTAACAGCTACTTCCTGAATTAGGTACTTATTCAGCTATAGGTACCTTTTTATGGCAGATCTGGTGATTTTGGTAAATATTCTAGTTTGGTTTAAGAAGTCACGGTATCAAAGAAGAGAATGTACCAGCGTATTTGCGACGCCGAAGCATAGATCGCTGGCATTTCGTGGCTAGTTCAGATTCGCAGCGAGCCGCTGTTGGAAGGATTTACCTCGTCCAGATTACACACTTTTAGAAGCACTTTTAAAAAAATACTCTTACTAGCCCAAATAGAAGTTTAGCCACCTCCCCATCAACCCACTTTCCGTCTTCTTCAGTCACAGGTTAGCAGCCATTTGTTGGTGACATTCGTTTTTAGTTTTTAGTGATTCGGTTTATTTTTTTGGTATAACACTATTTCAAGTTTTTTATATAAATGATTAATCGTTGACAAATATTAACTTCTTTATTTGTTTGCTTACATATTTGTTTCTTTATTCTTTTAAATTTATGCTCTCTCTATTTTGTTGTAGGTTTCCTGAACTGTTTGTGCATTTATATTATTTATGTATAAGTATTTTCACACCACCTGTTCGACAATGCCAAATTACATATCATGCCAACGTTACGTAAAGCAAGTCATTAAAGCCCTTGGCTTTAGCCGGGGTGTAATGTTGGACTGAATCTCATTATAACCCGCTGGGTTTTAATATTTTTACTTTTCATAGTTCTTATTGCAATGGTATTAAAGTCTAATTTCGTGATAATAGATCAACCGACTAATACTCGAAGGCCGGGGCCGGCGCCGCGTCGAACTCATTTGAAAATCGAACTTTTTCTAAAATCGAGCTGGCCACGGCAAGCTGAATGGAACACATTTGAAATTAAACAAAAGCCGCGAGTATTGTAAGATGCTGCAGTAATATACGTAATAACTGCGATTAACTAAAGATTTTATAAAAATATATCAAAATAGAAGAAAAGTTCTGTTAAATTGTCAATCTCAAGGACCATCTTCCCCAACCTTTACAGTACAAAACGACCCTCAGACGCAAGTTTCTGAAGCTGTGAACCATACTCAAATAAACTCTACCTCAACTTCGTTAAACGTACCAATTAAAAATATAAATTTGTCTTTCCACAACTGGACTAATGTCTCAAACATCAATTTTCACTTTGAATTTTAATTAACTATAATAAAACGCTGTTTTTAGTAGCCTTGCTTTTTTATTGTCTCGCAAGAGGTGAGAAAAATAGAGTACACTCCTCGGAATAAAGCTTTTTCTGTCTTAGGCGCGCTTGAACCCCTCACTGCGCTCAGTACTCGTCTTCCCTCGCTTTTTGGGAGTTAAATCTGGAGTCCTTCGTTACGTTCAGAATTCAATATCGCGCCCGTGACATAAAACAGTGCTTTATCCCCTCGATGTATAACATACTACTGTCCCCCATAGCGAGGTCATCCTTCGTAAGGCTCTGCCTGAAAATCAGCGCTGTCCTGCAAAAGGTAGCATTAAGTTGAGGCAGGATCAATTTGACAGACTCAGCACAGACCGGATCCTATACATATCTATTATGTTATTAAAAGTACTTATGATAAAGATTGTGACATAGTCGTATATTGCTATGTAATGCGTTATGCTCTGTATTGTTGTTTGTCAAATAAATGTATTTCTTTCTTTATTTCTTTCTTTATATATACGAGTGTGATTTTCAACAGTAGATATGTAGGAGCGGGTTGCTATACTGTTGGATACTGTTGCCAAAATGTAACATTGATTTACAACTTTAACACACCTCACTTTTAACAAGCCTCATAGCTCAGTTGGTAGTAACTCTGCCTTCTGCGGTTGTTGTGGGTTCGATTCCCACCCAGGACAAACATTTGTGTGATGAATATAGATGTTTGTTCTGTGTTTGGGTGTGTATTGTATGATAAGTATGTATTTACAAATAAAAAAAAAATGTATTTAAGTATTATATCCGTAATCTAGTTCCCATATTACAAGCTATGCTTAGTTTGGGGCTAGATGGCGCTGTGTGAAATTAATGTCCTGTAATATATATATATATATTTTTTAACAACTTATTTTACATTCTTGTGTAAAATTAGGGGTAACGCCTGGGCTTCACACAGTTATATACAACTCATCGGCTTTGTAACGTCGCAATATATTCTCAATCACAGTCCCATTTATAGAAAACATTTGCATCACACCACAATGGTCTGGGACGCTACCGCCGACGGCGAAGCCGATCTCCATTGATGGCTTAAAATTAGCTTCATGAGAACTAGAAACGATTTTTACCGTCAAATGTACTGAATGGATAGGTTTCATAACATGTGTACACTTTTGAGATGGGAAACGCCATTTCGGATATGACACATACCTAAATCGGTAAAAATCGTTTCTAGTTCTCATGGAGCTAATTTAAAGCCATCAATGGAGATCGGCTTCGCCGTCGGCGGTAGCGTCCCTGGGCATATGATAGTGAAAAACTTTGCGCAAGTAAGACTCAGGCTGTCATTAAAAACTTAATGTTTAATTCCTCACGATCGAAAACTGACACATACCCAATTCAAAGCCACGACCTACCTATCCATTACCAAACAAGTGCGTAGTTTTCCACAAGCAAACATAACCAATAAACTATAGTTCGGGCAGCATCAGACGACAGGGTGAAAACACCGCGACGCCAGCTCAAAATGCAATGTGCGGCTTAGGTCTAAGAACGGTCACAAGAGCATTGCGGACTAGGTTGTCAACGCTCATAGAGACGACTTATATGTAAGTTCTATATGAATAGATGTTTGAGAGTTTTGCATAATGCGACATGTGACCAGTGGCATGTAGGATGCCAGAGTTCTTTATTTCTTTATGTGATGAAAAAAATGGTTTACAATATTTAAAAAATAAATTGCTTAGACCGACACCTGGACAACGACAACCGAGTATTAGGTATATGTAGTCTTTTTGGTCCGATTTAGACTCTCTACTTTTCACTTTGAGTGCGAGAATAAGAATTAAAAAGACATTAAATAAAAACTAGCTGAACCCACGCAGTTACACAAAAGACCAATTTACACAAGATTTTAAGATTACCTTAAAATCTCTTCAAAATATGTCCAGCCGTTTTGGTGTAGGCACATAGACTTTATATTTAAGCAAAATATAAATGCTCAAGTAGTTCTTATCTGACCACAAACGATTGCGTAAATTGGAGCCCCTCTAGTATATAACTATAGGTACCTACATTTTTTTCTAAACTAAGTCAGCATCCATCTAAGTGCGGTTATCAACGGCCGTGGCAGAATACGTATCTCTAATTCTGTACCCTTGGGCATACCAACTGCTAGCTATGCAACGGCCGGTGCGTGGCCTTTCGCCCTGGTCGACCCCACGCCCGCTGAGCCTGCGCCCTTGCACACCCTTGCAGACTATTGTACCCTGGATAACACTCGATGCACGCTGAATTTCAAGAAAATTGCCGTCTCATTTTCTTTGGAGTAAGGATAGTGGGATGAAAGTTCAAGGCCAGGTAAGTGGCTGATTTAAATGATTACTGCATACTAGTGAAACGCACGGGATTTCTTAAAATATTAAATAATCATTATAAATATTACAGGACATTAATTTTGCACAGTGCCATCTAGGAGCCAGCCCCTATAATAAAATAACCAATAAAATAATATACCACTAAAACCCATTCTTAGTGCGCCGGCTTTTAAACCGCCTCTGTGGTCTAGTGGTGCAACCCACCGATTTCAGATCCCGAGATCCCGGGTTCGATCCCCAGGGGAGTACAATATTGTGGTTGGTTTGGTTGGTGTTAGGACTTTGCTTAAGTCTGCCTAATTAGCAACCACCATCTTACCTAATTATGCCGCCATATAACAATTCAAAAATTGCTCGAGCAATTTCTTGGACTAAAGAACAATTACAGATAGCTTTCGATGAAATATATACAAAAAAAACTTAACGTGAAATATCCAGAAAGTTTGGGAACTCATCCCGAACATTACGAAGGCGTTATGCTGTTAAAAACAAATCACAGTTGACATAAGGTAAGTAATTTTAACAACATATCTCTATGAATCAAGAATCTTAGTGATGATATCTAGTCTTTTGCTAGATCCTGAGGTTTTACCTGTAAATACAAGCGATTAAGGATATAAGCGTTGTTGATATTGGTGATGATACACGTGCACAGATTCTTGATAGCATAGTAGAAAAGGAAACACCTTCGAAATTTCTAATTGAAGCTTCACCAATACCACAAATACCTTTGACCATGGCTAAGAAGGCCAAGCAATCAGCAGACATACTGAATTCAATAGAAAAAATCAAGAAAAAGAAGGATATTGCTGAAAGGAAGAAAAAACAAGAAACAGCTAGATTAGAAAAGAAGAACAAGACTGAAACTACCAAATAAAAAGAATGAGGATCGAGGATTACGAAAAAGACATATTATTTACAGTTCAAACACCGAAAATGAAGACGTCTCACCAAAAAACTACTATAAAACGAAAGGAAAGGAAACAAAAGGCTTGCCAGTAAATAAAACTAAGAAAGACAAAATAATAAGCACTGATGATACAAATGAAAATTACTGCATAGAATGCTTTGATGATTACAATAATACGAAGTCAACATCCGACTGGATTCAATGATTGCAATTTTCAGAAACTATTGTTCAGGATGTGGGAAACTTAAAGCACATTCCAGCTCAACCTAAATATGTAAGAATACATTTTAATGATAACCGTTGACTTTTTTAAGATTTTAAATAATTAGGTAGTGATGTATATAACGTTGTTCGAGGCTCTCTCTTGTTTGTAACTCTTTATATACAAAGCCAGAATGAGAGCAATGCACCGGCCGTATGTCATAGTAGGTGGGCAGAATACAATAATTGAATACGTCACCCCTTATTAACATGAACATGAAAGACATCAACCTTTGAATGTTTTTGTGAAATGTGTTCTCAAAACCGTTGCCTTAGAAGTCTTGGTTGAAAGATCTGCCCCTCCAGCTCACGGATATCGTTAAATTAACCAAGGGGCATCACCAAAAAGGCAGCAAAATTTTTCTGTGTGTTAACAAAACTTTAACTGTGACCACCAATTTTTATCGACAAACTAGGTTTGGCAACCCTATTAAGTGAATAACTAAAAATAATTAGACCAGTTTTATTGAGATTCCGAATATCTATTATCTTGTACGGATCAAGACCTGATCTTGATCCGGTCAAAAACCACCCCTAATAATGAGTAAATTGACCAATTTTTAACGAAACCCCCATTTCATTTGATATTTCACGTTTTTAGAATTTTTCAAGGCTTTAATCTTATTTACCCCTTTCTACCCTTTTTGCAACCCTTAATGTCAATACAGGGGTGGTTTCAGCATATTTTAAAAAAAGGTAATTGTGACGACAACCCCCTCTAACAGTATGTCCTACAAGACATATCCCTTTTGTTACAATAATTACCCCGAATAAAAAGTAAAATATGTATTTTTTAACATGCACCCGATACTCTTTCAAATAACACCCTACAAGCTAAAAATCTTCTTGTCACACTTAACACCCCTATTTCTCAAAAACTACCCTAGTGTCAAAAAAAATCCTCGAACCGATTGATGAGTATTAATATATTCTCTTCATATTAAGAATTGTGAATAGATCGGATCAACCATTCAAAAGATATGGACGAAAAATTGTTTTTCTTTTCAGCCCAATATCTCAAAAACTACCCCACTTATCAAAACTCCCTGCGACAATCATAACATACATACATACACAGTCAGGTCATAAATTCTGTCACAAGTTTAATATAAAATAATTGAAACAAGTTTATTCATTATGTAACCATTTATATACCAAAATGAACTTAACGATACATAGATTCTTATGACAATAAAGTTTATTCAAAATGACATCCGTGATTTTGAATACAGGCCTTCAATCTGCGCGGCCAGTCGTCTATCGCAGCACGAACGAAGTCCATGTCAATATCGGCGGCTGCCTTAATCAAGGATGTCTTGAGTGACTCCAAATTGGGATGAGGCTTTGAGCACGCCTTTTCCTCCAAGTGTTGCCATATCTTGTAATCTAACGGACTCAAATCTGGACTGGAGGAGGGCCAGTCTTCGTGCCGGATGAAGTCGATTTCACGCGCCGCCAGCCAGTCTTGTGTAATCTTTGCTCTATGAGCTGGAGCCGAATCTTGTTGGAATACCCAGTGCCTGTTATTGAACATGGTATGAGAAACAGGTTCCACGAGGTTCGTCAGGACTGTATTTTGATACACAACTGCATTCGTTTTTACACCTTTCTCACAAAAATGTGCCTCTGTTAAGCCCCAATAAGAAACTCCCAACCATACCATGAGCGAGGATGGAAAATGACCTCGTTGGACACGCGGAATACGGTTGCTCGCTTCTTCACTACTGTGTGCGTACACCTTATCATTTTGTTTGTTGTAGCTCTCTTCTACGGCAAAAAAATTTTCATCCGAAAAAAGAATTTCCCGATATTTTTTTCCCGCGTACCGCTTCAACAAAGCGCGGCATCTCTTCAGTCTCAGGTCCATTAAACGAGCATTTAAACGATGTCCTGTTTTTCTTCGATATGCCCGAAGCCCTAAGTCTTCATTTAACACCCTTTTCACCGTGGTTCTGCTTAACCCCATCTGAAGGGCCAACAGTTTCTGCTTACGTTTGGGATTTCTTTGAATTCGCGCCTTCACAGCTTTTATCACTGCTGGAGTCCTAACAGACCGAGGGCGACCACTTATTGACCTGTCATCTACATTAGAGTCTTCATTGTATCGTTTGATGGTACGATAAACGAATATTTTGGTTATATTCAAATTTTTCAGGATGTCAAAAAATTGAATTGGCGCGTAACCGCAACGATGCAACGCAATAACTGCAACACGGTCTTCTTTAAGCGTCCACTCCATATTTAAAAATGAGTAAAATTCTAAATAGTATACATTTTTATTTTCATGAACAATTCGAAATTCGAATTCAATAAACTTTTTTGTGGCCAGCATTCTAAAAGAAAAGTTTTTACTGTGTGACTATACTTATGACCTGACTGTGTATATACATGCATTGCCGGATTTCCCAACCTAACTAAGAGATCTCGTTCGCTTCGCTCACTCGATCAACAAAAGCTATCTAGAAAAGCTCTGTATAAGATTTCAGATAACCTATAAGAAAGCCAGGCATTCAAAAAATAATTTGCTCCAGTGAATAAATTGTAATAAGTATTAGATAATTTGAAGCTATTGTATAGGATCATAAAAAAATAACAAGCCCGAGGTTCTTGCCTTTCTCCTTGTGTGCTGGTCGCGATTCCGCACAGTCGGTAGATCTGACGTTTCAAAGTGATCTTAAAAAAATGCATAAACGATGTTTGAATTTGAAATTGAATTGAATGTTTGGTTGATAGCCATTTTTTGCCATTTGGCCGCCCAATTTCCACTTAAACATTATTCTCACAAAAATGTTGTGTTGTTTATATTTCTGTGTGCAATAAAGTGTTAATTCATTAATTCATTCATTCGATAGATCAAATATTACGCACAGCATTAGTATGGCCCTTTGCGTCTACCTGTATCTCGTACACCTTTCTCCTATTCTCATAATTTGGCGCGGGCTCCTCCATTCCCACGCAGCTTTCTAAATTTCGAGCATTCGACCTTATTATCTTACATTTAAAACCAATCTTTGAAGGAGTGTATTTGGGGTGTCGAATATTTAGCCAAGTAATGAATGAATGAATGACAATTTGTTGATTGTACAAAAAAAGGGTTGAAAGAAAACTAAAGCTAAAAGACTATGAGCGGTCGTAATGCTTGAGGTACCTTCTTGCAGACAACCTCAGGCAATTGACTTTAAAGGTAAAAAGAGGATAAATTTTCATACGTTCAAACTAATTCATATATGTATAATATAGGAAGGATATAAATATTTTATTTAATAATATTATTTAGGCCATTCACGGCTATTGTTGAACATAGGGGGGCTAGATGGCGCTGTGTAAAATTAATGTCCTGTAATATTTATTTATTTTACTTACAGGCCTCCGCCAATCGACGCCACAAGTGATGAACCACCCAAGCAGCATTGCTATGCTCCGGTTGAAGGGTATGGTTATCGATGAAATTACAGGCACGTGAGGCTTAGCACCTTTATGCCTCAAGTTGACGGGCGCAATGCAATGTTGTATAGGCTTTGTGGATGGATCTGTGGATCTTTGTGGATGTGACCTACGCAGTGAGGCATTGTTTTATTCAAGAGATGCATTTACATCATCTCATAGTTGTTTAAAAAATAAAAATCATCCATCGACTCCTCACGGTCGCCATAATGCCGTTGCTACATCGAGTGGTCTTCCCACACTCCGTTTCACGTTTAGTCATGAGCACCTTAGCTCCTCAGCGGTTATCGGGATGTTTTTTTTTTAATTGTACGACGGGTAAGCACTTGGCCTTCATCTCACCTGGTAACAAGTTGAGATAAGGCCGAAGGTGGAGGCGCACTTCACCCGGTATCCTCAACAAACTGAGGAACTGGCTATCTTACCTCTGAATGATTTACTTGATTGGAAATATCGGGATGACTACAGGACACAGTAGTAGCAGTACAGGTACCGGACGGGATTCGCGATGCCACATGAACGCTTATGCTTTTTAATAACGATTGAGTTGATAATCCATGAATCTCACCACAATCCCCTGATTCTAATGTTCCTCTGGGCTATGCGTATTGAATGTTTTTGCAAATTGGTTCCCTAACTAAATGAACGTTGCTCGTAAAGATCCAGTCAATTACTGTCAGACAGGGAACTAAAATAGAAAATTTTGATTTGTTAGCTGTCGGTCCAATAAGCAGTACGTCCATCTCGCATTTTACCGTTCGTGTACCGCTAATTTCGTCCATAATTGGATTTGTCCATTTCGAGGTTCCTCATAACGCTGTCCATCCATTTCGAGATTTGTCATTACGCAGTTCGTCCGTTTTTTTTTGCTCATTTTCAGCAATAGCGTCAAAATAACGACCCGATATAATAGATAAAATATAACATACAAATATATCCTTTAATAATACAGTCCCATCACAAAATAAGCGGTAGTCTTTTACTAATAAAATAAATGGAAAAGAGAGTTCTACTTGTTAATACAAGTAAATTTTATGGCTTTTATGAAACGCCCCCCTGAAGGACTATGATCAAATTTGATCGGTTCATCCTATAGTTTGTGCAGTTGGACGAAATACGTTCTTGACCAAACACGTGTTGGACGGAATACGAATTAAAATTCAAATGAAAAAAAACAAAAAGACATTTATTTGCAAATAAATTTGGTTCAAATTCCATTTGGACGAGCTGCTTATTGGACCAACAGCTAACAAATCAAAATTTAACATAAAAATATTGTTATAATATGTATATGGTATGTAAGTGTTTTAACCGCCTCTGTGGTCTAGTGGTCCCGGGCTCGGTCCCGGGGGGGAATTAAATATTGTGCTTGGTTTGAGTGGTTGTACGACTTTGTTTAAGTCCGCTTGGCTAGTATCACCATCTTACCTAATTCTGTCACCGTAACAACAATTCTTAAAATTGTTGTGTTCCGGCATTCAGAGGTAAGATAGCCAGTTCCTCAGTATGTTGAGGATTCCGGGTGAAGTGCGTTTCATACTTTTCGTAACTTCATGTGAGATGAAGACCAAGCATCTTCCGTACAAAAAAAAAAAATACTGGTATCGAAGTTTACATTCACCTAATTATTAAAATATTATAAACCATGATGTTTTGAAGGTACAGTTTATTAAGAAACTGCAAAACGCATACCGAAAGTTGAGGAGCCTTCTAGAACACAACAACAATAGAGACACTTATTCACTCTTGACAATAACTCGCTTAGCACTTTGTGGAGAGTAGCATGTTCCACAGTCTACACGTATGTGTGTGGGATAGCACTCCACTAGTTAAAACACCAAGCTAATTCGTATAGCGTAAAATTATTTTTATTTCTAATATTTTTCTATCCTAACTTGTTGCTAACATGCATATGTTACACACAAGATGTCATTAAAGAATAACAGTAACATAAAAACCTCCGTAGAGTAGGTGCCTCTACATATAGTTGTAGAACAAACTTGAATATTGACTATAATAAATAATGATAATAAATATTACAGGACATTAATTTTTACACAGCGCCATCCAGCCCAAACTAAGCATAGCTTGTAATGTGGGAACTAGATTACGGATGGAATACTAAAATACTTTTTGTAAATACATACGCACCCAAACACAGCACAAACATCTATATTCATCACACAAATGTTTGTCCTGGGTGGAAATCGAACCCACAACCTACAGCGCAGGAGGCAGAGCTACTACCAACTGAGCTATGAGGCTTGTTAAACTTCCTCCCGCCTCCTCCAATCGTAGTGGTTATTACTGAGGGTCGTGATTCCCCTTTGGAAGAAGCTTGGCTCTAACAAAATTCCGTCAGCACGAAGAGCGTGCCGCCAAGGACAGATGTAGAATTTGTGACGATGTGAGATTTTGAAACGATGTGAAATTTTGTATCCATATGTCGTACAAATCTGTTCAGTCCAGACGGTCTATTATATGGTATTATTACCAGCTGGTAGGGCTAATTACTAGTAAATAATAGAGTGTATAGTATAGTATTGTATAGTATAGTATATTGTATAGTATAGTATAGTATTGTATAGTATAGTATAGTATAGTATATTGTATAGTATAGTATAGTATAGTATATAGTATAGTATATAGTATAGTATTGTATAGTATAGTATAGTATATTGTATAGTATAGTATATGGTATAGTATAGTATTTTATACTTCGAGTTTATAGTATAGATATGGTACTCCATATCTATTATAAACTCGAAGTATACTACACTATAATATAACATATACTATACTATACTATACCATATACTATACTATACTATACCATACCATATACTATACTATACCATATCTATACTATACACTCGAAGAACCCAAAGGGTGTGGGCCCAATTGCCGATAACTTGGCTTATTTATTGATCTTTAAATCAACAGCCCATTAATGTCCAATGTTGAACAGAGCCTCCTTTTATACAAGAGGGTTGCCCTTGGCATGCGAATTGGTAATAGTAGTAAATGTGCTAACTAATGTACTTTTAAGCAAGGTACTCTCGAGTAGACAGCCGACTTTTACGCCACCCATAGGCTGAGTTGAAGGATCGATTTCGGTGACGCGACCACTAAGGCAATTATTTATCATACCAATAACTGTAGCAAAGCAGGGTTTGTTTAAAAATCCTCTTCAAGCTAACGCCAGATTCATATGAAGTATGTTCATAGCCACACAATAGTTAACTGTACCTATAATGTAAAACATAGCAAACACAACACACTGCGTTACTCGCGTTATATAAAAATGTTGACACCGAAATGGTGGCTTTACCACCGCTCTACCGTTGAATATCGGCCAGCTCTCACCACGGTACCCCAACGATGAACCTCTCTGTAATTCCCCCATACTTGATAACCAAGTGACCGTATCATATCGCTGCTCAAGTGGGTCTCGTGGTACGAAGGTAGCTGTTTTTCTGATGCGATCACAAACCGGTTGACCATCAGCGTAATGACGGCCATGGTAGACACTGAATCGGCGTAAATGTCGAATAGCCACTTTGCATCAGTTGAAATAGGTATCACTATTGTAAGGTGAGTTGACTGAAGGAAATTTGCATTACATAGGAATATGAGAAATCTGGATATTGAAAGAGCAGATTCAAGGCTTTTGACCAGGGTCTCCTGCGTGAAACTGATTAATAGTGAGGTAAAAAAAGTGAAAAGTGAGGTAGGTATGTAGGTATTCTAAGTAGTCCTACTTAGAATACCAACGTGTCTTAATATTTTGCCTGGATTTTGTTACCATGTTGTACTTGGTCATGAAATTATATCCTCAAGATTCAAAAGCGGCTAATACTTTGAAGGCAATTAAAATAACGAACTAAATCCGTCCCGATTACGAAAGTTGGTTGCTCGAAATATTTCTCTAACTTTCCATAATAAGTACTGCTGGAAAGTCAGAAACGAACTTTTAAACTTCCTGAGCTATTGAAACGCAGTTTTCGGATTCAGGACAAAGTCCTGAAAACGATTCATCTAGATTCTAAAATAGGTACCTACGTAATTTTGTCTAGAAAATATCGGTAATCGACACTCCCTGAACACGTGACATCTTATGTTTTTAGATCCTTATAAAACAAGATCACTTTAATTAAATGCAAAAGTTGAATGTGGGTACTTTCGCATAAAATCGCAAATGAAAAGAGCGGGAAAGTACCCCACCGGCGACGCCATATTGGATTGGGATTGGGTTCCATTGTGCGTTCCACAGACTAAATAATAATTACTAGGCAACGACCGGTCGCGGGTTCTGCCACGTGCCGCGCACATCTGCCGATATAACCCATGCAAGGCACCCTTCGTAAACACATCTTTGCAGATACCTCATCTGTTCCCCTATATACCTACTTTTAAATTAAAACAAAGAGGACTTCAGGGCTTTCTGCCTTAAATAATATTTTTTTTGACAAAAATAAGGACATCACGCATAGATTTCGGAAACTGTTCTAAACCATCCAGGACTACAGATAAATATAAAATACATAGAACCACGAATAAACAATTAAAAGCCTTTGTTCTAATGAGGTAGGTTACCTACCTACCTCAAAATCTAAAAAAAACACTTCAGAAAACAACAAATTTAATATGTAATAAAACCGATATAAGCTGGCACAGCGCGCCTGCGCGGAGAGGGTCCTAGCCTCCCCTTCCTATTACGCACTCTATTTAGGGGCTGATACAAAGACCAAGTCGAGCCGCTGCCTATCTATTTTGGTCTCCGGAATATTGTCATAGACAAATTTATTAGATTCCGAACGTTCGCTCTCGACTGGGATAAATAATCGAGGTGACGAAGGGAAAAATCAAAAAGACGGGGTCAGGGAAAATCTAGATTCATTTGAAACATTCGGCTATAGATAGGTCAGTCTGGCTTTTCTATTAAGCAGCTACTTAAAGCTTTTAAGCAAAAAACTCCGGAGGTACATTGATCAAGCGGAGTCTTCAAAAGTATTATATTGTACGGAAACTATGTTTCGAGCCGTATGAGGACGAATATAAACCTAAAAGGAAGCAGTCGGTTTACCAAAGGACCGTTACAAACGGCCTATAGGTAACTCAACTGTTCCAGACCAGTACCAGACGGAAGTGTGCCTAAGACACTGGCTGTACTTAAATGTTGTTCGTAGTGTACGTGCTTCTTTCGGTCCGAAGGTGGAAGCTTGGGTTTGATAAGGGAGGGGTAATCTTTGTGACCTTTTTCAACTTTCGCAATCGCCTAGCTTTGCAATCGTTTTTATGTTAGTAGAATTTTCTTTTTCATAATTTCAGGCCATAATCGTTCACGGCTGAACATACAACCCGCGCGACTTAAATGCACTTCCCTCGAACTGGACGTCACAGTGCGAGGTGCAAAATTAAGTGTCCCCCAATCGAGGCCACAGATAGCGGTTCTATGCTGCCCCCATCCATCGACTCCCCGAGACCGCATTGTTCCGCATGTCATTGGTCTAAAGATTCTTCCAGAACTCTGACTAACGCTCAATTGTGATCGCCATGCGAGACGAGAACCTGAGCTCTCCAGCGGTTATCGGTTTTTCGAGCCCTGTGGTCTGCCCACTGCCACTTCAACTTGATAATTCTGAGAGCTATGTTGCATTACCTTTTTTTTTCTCTTACGGATACCTGTCAATGTCATAACATTATTGAAAATGGACCAGTATAAATTTTACATTCACAACCTTTTTGCACTTTAAATCTGAAGAGTTATGATATCTAGATGGACGGTGGAAATTTAATATTTTCCAAGGTACACCGAGGTGGACAAGGTGCGTAAAAAAAACTTTCAAAGGTCCACTCAGGTCGCCTCAGGAGGTGGGCAATAACCGTATTTTAGGGTGGATGAGATCTACCTCCTAGTGGTCTCCTGGCAACGGAATCGTTGACGTCTAGTCAACGGTTACGGCTGAATGATCGTATCTCTGGTGGTAGATCCCCTGGCTAGCAACCACTCTCCTACCTATGTTTCGTCGGTACGTGGGAGTACCAGTGCCTACCTTCTGGGGAAGCTCGCTCCATCGTAGACCTATCCTCGCCCAGATAATCCCGGCGAGCCTTGAGGTCACTCATATCATATAGGAGAATAGCCCCTTGTGAAAGGGCTCCGGGGAAGTACTACCACCATACCTGTTACAGCTGCCAAACTGCATTGCTGTGTTCCGGTTTGAAGGGTATGGTTACCGCTAAAATTACGGGCACGCGAGGCTTAACACCTTTAATCCTCAAGTTGACGGGCGCAATGCAGTGCCGCACGCAGTAAGGAATTATTATAGGCAAGAGATGCACTTAACATCAGGGGGAATACTTGCAACGTTTATCACTCAGTAATTTGAATATGAATTTCGGAAATAGGAATTAAATAAAATCAACGTATGTCTCGGTAATCCTACAAAATTGAAAGATACAGTTTGTTACACTTGTATTACAATTAGTCGGCTTCATCTCCGGCGACCTTTACCGATGGCTTCCGGCGCGGCTGGCACTTCCGGTGGCCGGAATAGAGCCTCGATAATTACAGACAGACCGACCAACGCCAACTACATTGTATTTATAACTAGACTGGTTCCGTTCCACTAAGTGCAAGCAAATTATTCACGAGTGCGATCGGTCCTGGTTTTAGTTTTTAGTCAGTTTGTATGTAGATATGTATGTCTATTTCACTGGCACGATCCTTGGCTTGATGGATTTCGACGTGAGTGCTCGATAGTTTGTGCATATTATGGATATGGGAGCGACATAGGCTTATAGCTTTAATAGGGGAGCAGATCAAAAGTTAGGAGAAGGACAAACTAGGATGTTGGTAGGTGGAATGCAGTTTGAGACATCATCATCATCTCATGCGGCTGGTCTCATCTCACAGCTGGACATATGCCTCTCATCGCTTGTGCCGAACCTTCTCGATCCTGCGCCAATTTTGTTCAACTTGACAACTCGGGTCTGGTGATCAGCATAGTATTAAAATGATCCATGGTGTAGAAGTAGTGTGAGTAATATAAGATATACTCGTAGGTGATCGATCAGTCTTAGTTTATTAAAAATTCCGGGTGAAGTCCACTTCCATCTGTATCATTACTTGATACCAGATGATATGAAGTCCAAGTGCTTTCAATAAAAAAAAAAAAAAAACATTGGGTGCTTTATTTTTTTTTTTAAATTACTTTGTAATGTCTGATCTTCATGGATATTTATATATGGTGGTCGTAATCGTAATATTATGTAGGTATTTGGAACTTAAATGTATCGACTGTAATCTACAACCCCCCACACCCTTCAAGTCGGTGACGCATTGGTTGCTCATCATACTCAAACCGCTGCGTGGGCTGGTGTACGGTTGTTGACGTAGAGCTACTGTAAATGCTGTCCAAATGTCAAAAAATCTTCCCTAATCTGAAACTGAAACGCGTCGCTTATGGGTTCTGTACCCGTTTTTAAATTATTTATTGAAGGGTTTGTTCAAAACTGAACATGTCACCATGTAGGTACACAAAAAAAACAAATCATACAAAATAACAAAAACAACTAAATTCTAAGATTCTTAAAAATAACCTAATTATGATTTCTAATTGCTAAATTGTAAAGTTCATACAGCTTTCCAGCTAAATAGTCCAGGGTCGATAATTTTTAAAACCAAAAAAAATTATAGTAGGATGAAACCCATTAGAAAAGGAGGGAATTATTATAAAAATGAAAGGAAAAATAATTTACGGGCGATCTGAGGTCGGGAAGGGGATGGGGGTGAGTTTTTAAGGGTAAAAAACGGTTTTTCCCGATTTCCGTCAAAACTAAAAGTCCTATCAAAAAAAGTCAAATGGCAAAGTTGTAGATAATGAAAAGATCTAAAACTTTTCTATTGACACTTTTTTCACATAACCTCAAAATTTATGTGAAAAATTCAAAAAACCAAGTTTTTGGTTTTTTATTTTTATCTTTTACAAAAAATCTTTTTTCTTAACGAAATTTTGTGAAAACTTACCTTTTTATGTCCCAAATACGCTGTAATTTATTTGATTAAAAATATTTATTTTTTCACCTTATTTTGAATTAATATCTAAAAAACACCCTAATTTTCAATCGAAAATTCACCCGTCAAAATATCAGCTTTTTTCAAAAAGTTGGTATGGTTTCTGTTCGTTGAAATCTCTACTTTTTGATGGTGAAAAAAAAAATATATGTTACTATGGTAAATCTTCTCAGAAAATGCAAAAATTCAAAAAAAACTTGAATTCGAAATTTTTTTTTTAATTATTATAAATAATTTTGAGCTATTTATTCAAATTTACACTTTAATTACTCGAAAAACGTTAGATTTCATGTGACGTTGATAGCAAAAAAATTGCAAATAAAAATATACTACTATAATCAAGAAACAAATAAGTTAATTAAATTAATATTTAATAAGACATCTACAATATTTGGAGAAAGTTACATTTTTTACATACATTTATACAGATACATTTTTTATAGATTTATAATATATTATTCATACATTTTGACATTTATTTCTTTAATATTTTTTTTTTCATGAGAGTTTATTCACGATTAAATAGGGAAGACATTATTAATTCGATTTTGTCTTTTCAGATTATCAGTATGGATGAATCTGTTTGTATCATTTGCAATAAGGCAGATGATAATCAAGTGTATGCAATAAAAAAAGCAGCTTTGAATCGTTTAGTGGTATCCAGCAAGAAAAGAATCGACAATAAATACAAAAAATTTGAGACTTTAACATCAGCTTTTATTCATCGAAGTTGTCAAAGTCAATATAATGACGAGACCGCAATAGCTACATTTTGTAGTTTAAGACAAAAAAAAGCAAAGGAAGGAAAAGAAGTAATTAAAGATGCTCTTGGATTTAATTTTGAATCTCATTGCTTTATCTGTGGTGGATTTTTCGGTAATATCTCAAAAGAAAAAAATTCATGTGTTCAAAGCAACGAAACAAGAGATAATATATTACAGTATATTCAAAAACAGAACACATTAAATGATTTTGATAAAAAGATTTCAGCTCGTTTGCAAAATGTGCCTGATTTAGTCGCAGTAAAAGCGCATTATCACACTGCTTGTATGGCTAATTTTTATAACAAAAGAACAGAAAAAAAAGGGGTCGCTCAGCATGTGAAAACACTAAGAATTTTATTAATTATCTTGTTAATTATATCGTTGACAACGAAACAGAATGTCAATTTTCTGTAAATGAAATAAAAGAGGGATTTTCAGGAGATCTTCCAGACTCCACAACTATTAAAAATAAATTGAAAGAGCATTTTCAAAACGATATCGAGTGTCATTTAATTAAAAGGGACGGGATTTTTTTTTAAAAGGGAATTTTTCGAATTCAAGTTTTTTTTGAATTTTTGCATTTTCTGAGAAGATTTACCATAGTAACATATATTTTTTTTTTCACCATCAAAAAGTAGAGATTTCAACGAACAGAAACCATACCAACTTTTTGAAAAAAGCTGATATTTTGACGGGTGAATTTTCGATTGAAAATTAGGGTGTTTTTTAGATATTAATTCAAAATAAGGTGAAAAAATAAATATTTTTAATCAAATAAATTACAGCGTATTTGGGACATAAAAAGGTAAGTTTTCACAAAATTTCGTTAAGAAAAAAGATTTTTTGTAAAAGATAAAAATAAAAAACCAAAAACTTGGTTTTTTGAATTTTTCACATAAATTTTGAGGTTATGTGAAAAAAGTGTCAATAGAAAAGTTTTAGATCTTTTCATTATCTACAACTTTGCCATTTGACTTTTTTCGATAGGACTTTTAGTTTTGACGGAAATCGGGAAAAACCGTTTTTTACCCTTAAAAACTCACCCCCATCCCCTTCCCGACCTCAGATCGCCCGTAAATTATTTTTCCTTTCATTTTTATAATAATTCCCTCCTTTTCTAATGGGTTTCATCCTACTATAATTTTCTTTCACTTTTCATTATTTTTAAAGGCTTCTTCTACCCTGGTCTAAAAAGCCAGCTTAAGGTTTCCAGTGAAACTATATTTCATTAGACTTCGTTGCGTATCCCAGAATGTCGCGGTCGCGATGGCGGCCTGAAGCCGTCGTTTTGTCTTGTATTTTAGCAATATTATGCAAAGCTTTGTTTTTTATTTGAAAGTTTTTATAATCACGGTATGATGTATCATAAGGTACTGGAAATTATTGTACTGTTTTTATTAAAATCTGTGTTTGCCGCCACTTCCCACGTGGTATACGCAGCCTGTTGTAAAAGTTGCATATGACCACCGACTGCTGTCACTAGGCTGCGCGTTTGCTCATACACACGCGGCTGCGGAGTGTCGGTGTTTGCGGCTGTGGCCATTTCGTAGGCTGCGTCATGACCGCAAGTGAAGACTTACTAACACAACTGCGACCACCACTGCAATTCGTTTGTGTGTGGTATTCACTCAAAAAAAGCTAAATTTTGGATGCAATACCTACACACGTTGTGTTAATCGGCACCGAAGAGAGTAGGTACCAAAACTAATAATAATATACATGATATAAATCGAATTACGTAAAATTGTCGTGTACTGACTGACTGATTGAAAAACAAAGCACAACCTAAATCACCTTTAAGACTTGTAATTTCTAGGATAGCTTCCTTTTGTACTAAGAAGTTATTATAGTAAATTCGGGATGGCGTCAAAATCCCTGGCGTTTCACTATAACAGTAAAAATATTTCCATTAATTATTCGCTGTAGCATCGGACAGCTTTGGTGAAACCTTGTGTTATCCACAGCGCATAATTCGACGCGATAGTAATCCACGCGGCAGCAAAATTCACGCAAAATTGTTACTAAATTTAGTAAATCCTGTTTTTCACACACGTTTGTTTCAATTGAATAAAAGTCATCGATGAAACTGAAAATGGCGATATAGCGATATCTCGGAGCTGTACCAGTTCGAGTCTAGGTGTTTCTGGCCTGCGTATCCAGGATAACGCAATAAATCTGCGTAATCCTTTTTTTGGTTGGTGGTAGGACTTTGTTCAAGTCCGCCTGGCTGCCACCATCTAACCCGAGTCTGTTGTCATAAAAACAATTCTAAATTGTTGTGTTCCGACATCTAGTTTCTCAGTCTGTTCAGGTTCCGGGTGAAATGCTTTCTACCTATGGCATAACTTGAAGCCAAGTTAGGTAAAAACCAAGCGCTTCCCCATCATACAATAAAAAAAAACTGAGCAGGATTTTCATAAATTTACTTTTTAATCATTTACTCAATACTAAGTATACTTATTTGATAACTGATTCGTTAATTATAATTTTTTTCTAATTATCTAGGGACAACAGTCACATGAAAGGCCCAGACAAAGATGGCAAGATAAGAATGAATCTTTTTTTGTTTTACGACGGGGGAGCTTTATCTCTCACCTGGTTTCGCCAAATCTGGCCGAAGGTGGAAGCGCACTCAGCAGCATCGGCCTCATCATAACTTGACCAACCAAACCAAGCACAAATTTTTATCCACCTGGGGTATCCTGGTGGAGCCCAGGACCTCTGGGTCTGATACCGGTAGACAAACCACTAGACCACAGTGGCGGTTACACCACCAAACCTTTTATCTGGCTCTCAGTTGGTAGTAGCTCTGCTTTCTGCGCTGTAGTTTGTGCTACTACTCATTATATATAGACATGATATAATACAACACCCAAACACTGAACAAACATCACTTATTAATATGATATTCATCATACAAATATTTGTCTCGGGTGGAAATCGAACTCACAACCTACAACGAGGTATTTCAGAAGACAGCCCAACTGAGCTAAGAAGCCTATCATTGTTTCTTAGTGTAATGTTGTATCATGTCAAAAGAAGTACTTATTTATGTATATATTCTATGTGTAATCCAGTTTCCATGTTGCAAGTTCTACTTTGTTTGGGACTAGATGGCGTTGTGAGAATAGCAAAAAAACACAAAAACAGAAACTAAATAAGTTAGTCCACCAACAAACAACTATAAATAGCAAACGATATCAATACCATGTATATACTGGGATTCTAGTAACTTTTCGTGTTTCCTAACTAAACAAAATTAGCAAGTATTTTCGACTGACCAGATAGCCGAAGTTCCAAAGAACTAATAAGAGTCTAATGGAAATAGAGCGAGAGAGTCGATTTTGTCCCGGTAGTACTCGATTTTTATTTAGCTAGGTAGTGAATTACTATAATAGAAATAGTTACCCATAACATATTTTTGTCTTAATTTTGTTTATATATATGTATGATATGTGAAATGAGCTTCCTACAAAACTGGAGCATAATCTCCACGCTTGGCAAGAACTCGCTGTGTAGAAAGAGCATGCTACCTATCCTTTAGTACATTAGATCGCCTTCCACTTTTTACTTCTTAACGAAAATAAAGGCTAAATTACAAATATCAGTATCTTAAATATCATATCAACAGCCTATTAACGACCATTGTTGGAAAAATCATCCATTATTACTGGAGGGTTCTCTTATATCACCCCGCTTGCCAGGCGGACTAGTGATCGCAGTAAAGATGCTAAATAATACATAGCTGCGGCTGTTTGTTTAAGTTGACATGGATCAATCTGAATGAAGACCTCATTCAGCAAGAGGTGTACACACAGTCGAAGGCTCAATTACAACCTACGCTGGTGACTTATTCAATTTACAGAGATGATCCCTGTAAATTGAATAAGTCACCAGCGTCCGTCTTTCCAAGCACCTTCAAAATAAGAGTTTATAGGCACTTTCTGAGAAAGCATGCTTGAGCGGCATGAGGGCATCTTTGCCCAGGCAATCCTTGAGGAATAAAAACCGAAACACCAAACCTTAATGTATTTAATGTGTTCGTAATGAGTAAGTAAGCATTGTCTTTATACAATTCTAATCGAACACACATCACCCTCATCACATAGCTAATTAAGCATTTATAAAGATTAATAATGTATGTTCATTTCAGTCGTACATTTTACTTGCTTGAATAGTAGATATAAGTACATAGGTGCGTGTATAAGTTTTCCATTAACATCTCTAGATATGTACATCATGTAATGTGAAGCCCGCAGGCGTAAACAGTGTTGCGTAGTTGTAGACTAACATTTCAATAATAAACAATACACGTAACAATAATTAATATCTTAAAAAAATATTGTTTAAACCCAAGTTGTAGTAAAAACACTATCCAATAAAACCTAGGTACTAATTTATTTACCTTGTTACAAATTAATATAACTAGTCATATACCTACCTACGTTTATAAGGCTTTTTAAATAAATACATATTTATGGTGGGTTAGCTCTTGACCTCCAGGCTTGCCTAGCCATAGGCCAGAGCAAGGATAAGATAAGATAAGATATGAATGTGTGCCATCAGTGATGTGATCATTTCAGTTCGATTCCGTTGCCAGGGATAGACCCCTAGTACCTACGTAGATTACACCTACCCCATATTTTCGTTTTATTTTAAAAACGAAATCGAGTAATCGAAAATCGTATGAATATTGTTTATCAGCAGGCCTAACCTAACTCTGTTTCATTTGGGTTTCGATCGGAAAAGCAGGCATTTTAATTGAAACCGATTGAAACCCAAATGAAAAAGAGTTAGGTACTATGCCAGCTGTTCTCATTAATAAGTTATAATCAATTTTACCACAGATAAATAATAAATATTACAGGACATTCATTTTACACAGCGCCATCTAGCCCCAAACTAAGCATAGTTTGTAATATGGGAACTAGATTACGGATAAAATACTTAAATACTTTTTGTAAATACATACGTACTATATGATACAACACCCAAACACAGAACAAACATATATATTCATCACACAAATGTTTGTCCTGGGTGGGAATCGAACCCACAGCCTACAGCGCCGAAGGCAGAGTTACTACCAACTGAGCTATGAGGCTTGTCAACCAACTGAGCTATGAGGCTTGTCAAAAGGATTAAATGAAACTGCTTTCATGATTTACATTCTTTTTGGAAAAAATCGCGAGTTACTCACGATGTATTCATGAAAGGTGTGACTTTAATATCATTCGCCGCAGCCGCTAAAACAATAATGATGCTAAAATGTAAAATTGCCCTCATTAAAACCTGGCGTAGCACACAACACTGCCGCTACGGACGGCTACGAACTAATAAATATAGTTACAAATTGTGTGAAAGTAGCTGTTTCCCGCGCTTTGTATTTTGGCGGGAACCTATTCTTGTAAAGGAGAGTAACGTGCGTTGAGATCTATAGAGGTGACAGTTCGACCAAATGTTTTGCTCATTTTGCGCTATTTTTTTGCTGTGAATACACAGCAATTCCTAACGCACCGGAAAGGTGCAACACTTAAAAGTAATAATATTATTTGTATAATAAAACGCTGATAGTGCAAATGTTGTACAACTCAGTTTGTTGAGGATTCCGGGTGAGGCTTCCACCTTCGGCTTTATCTCAACTTGTAACCAGGTGAGATGAAGGCCAAGCGCTTCCCCGTCGTACTATACATATTTTTTATTATATATAACACAAATAACTAAATAGCGGTGTGATTCTTTATCGGTAAGTGTAAGTTCCTTTTTAAATAAAATACTTAGGCTCTTGGCCAAAAATCGTGATTACCGTGACGCGTTCATACGTTAGTAATATTAGGTCTGTGGTTCAATGTGACGCACCGACTGGCTGGCGCCACCTAGCAGCGAATGGCGGAAGACAAAAATGGCTCTTTGTTCCTAGGAGAGTCTTGTTGGATTCTCTACCTTGTTAGCCAGCCCAGAAGACAATATTGCTCAGCTATTTTTTAATTTGACAAACTAAGCTTAATTTTGTTAGTTATGTCATGTAATTCATATTGCTTTTGAGAAATATGTATTTTCTTCCTCTTTGGTGTAGTGGATTGGCCACCGATGTCAGATTTAGAGGTCCTCGGTTCGATCACCAAGGGAGTACACTATTGTGCTTAGTTTGGTTGGTGGCAGGAGTTTGCTTAAGTCCGCCTGGCTAGCTAACACTATTTATTTCTCACAACACAATTGTAAAAAAAATATATTTTAAGAGCTGTATGACCAAGTGGGTATGGGCCCGCCTTCCGATCCGGAGGGTGTGGGTTCAAATCCAGTCGTGCACCAATGGACTTTTCAGTTTTTCTGATGTTAATATGCACATTTGACACAAGCACATGCTCTGACGGTGAAGGTTACATCGTGAGGAAACCAGCATGTTCCTGGGAATAAAAGTCCGAATTACATGTCAATGGCTAGTATTCCGCTAAGCGGCCATCGGCTTGCAACCTGCCGCGGATTGAAACTAGTAAACGGTGGGCATGTGCCGAACGTAAGTTTGGATGTGCCTCTGACTACCCTCTAGTCACTAGTAGGTGATCCTCATAAGATCCACGCTCTGATTAGAGATCAGAGTTCCTCGAAGGGGGAAATGTCGTTACAGAGCTTTCACGTTTTCACGATTGTAATAATAACAAAGTTTATTTTGTTAAGTTATTTATATTATTTGAGTATTGTTGATATAAGTTCAATACAAAAATATATATTTAGTTACTGCCGATACCCATGTACTTTTTACCAAGTAAGTAGGTAGGTACTTATTAGGTAGGTAAGTAAGTTATAATTTAATGGTCTGTTCTGACAAGCGTAGAAGAACGAAGACATTCACATATAATTCACCAAGGCATGTCCCTTTGTGTCAGCGAGTAGCGTGAGGCAAAATGGTAGGTTGTAGGTAAGAAGTGGGTAAGGTCTCAGGTAAGGTAGTATAATACTGTACCTGAGATAGACAACAGTAGGTACTCTTGGTCCGGAATAACGACGTAATGTCAAAAATGCTGTAGGATCTCGAGAGCGACATCTCTGGGCCGCGAGACAAACTTCAGCCTGAAACGCGTTCACGATCTTTATTATCGGCAGTTGCTGCTACAAATTTAGTTCTTGCCCTACAAAAATCGTTTCTCCTTTCATAATAATAAGAATACGACGAGTTGGTAGTCGGTAGTCGTTCGGTTGGCGCGCTGGTTCGATACACACGGACGTGGCGGGTTGCGCATGTGTGAGTGAGCGAGCGTTTGTGTGAGGAACCTCCGCCCCCGCCGCCCGCCGCCCCCGCTCCGTCCGGGCCGCGACCGAACGTAGCTTTCTGTTCACTTATATAACGACATACGTACATAACCCTGGTAAATAATATACGCTGTGAATAGCGCACGATGTGCTGCCACCTAGCGGAGCGGTTGCGAACATAGCTCACGGAGTATATTGCGGTGTTTTTCTGATTTTCTTTTACCGCCATAACATGTTCTTGTACCATTCTAATAGTTTCGGCTTGATTTGTTATAACGTTAGGGTTTATTTTATTACCTGAGCGGCTACCTAGTTTAAGTACCTACGTACTACCTAGTTGAAGCTTTTAACGTTTTTTTCATTATAGTACTTCGACTATATTGGGTATTAGAGAATTAAGGGATTCAGCAAAAATATGGTAGTAAATGTGAAAACTTCAGTTGTTATTTTGATACATAAGAGACTTCGTTTCCTTCCCGTTATAAGTCCAAAATGCTTTTTAGTGCACCCATACACTATGTAATGCAGTACTATAAACAATTCAAGTTTCTAGGACTTCTGGTTTGGTTTGTGCGTTAATTGTCAGTGAGTTTGTCAATCTGTCGGCTAGACGACGATTTAATATTTATATGATACTCATGATAGGTTGCGTAGTGCTCGACAGAAGCGAATATTGAATGTTACATTATAAAATCCAAAAATAAATAAAATGAAATAAGATTTTTTTACAGTAACTGCCCGATAATTATCATTTTCGTTTGTAGCTATCTATGAAGGTTTGTTTCGTTATCCGATTGGGCCATTGATGTTTCTTTTGAAATATT
Source organism: Venusia cambrica (assembly GCA_951394065.1). Lineage (NCBI taxonomy): Eukaryota > Metazoa > Arthropoda > Insecta > Lepidoptera > Geometridae > Venusia > Venusia cambrica. The sequence goes on from OX596042.1 coordinate 7,435,593, forward strand.
TTACCCCTACTAGTTATACAACCCCTACTAGTCTGTTTCGGCCATTTCCTACTGGTCATAATTATTTTTCATATCTTTCAGTTTTCCTAGACACTTAACAAAACTCTCTACTTAGTTGAGTACTAAGCTCCTTTGGCAAAAAACTCCAGTTTTTTTATGGAGTATTGCATATGGAGCTGCATGTTCCTTTGGCAAAAACCTCCAGTTTTTTTTTATTCCAGTGGACATCGATAGGCTTTTGAAGATGATGATGATAATGTAGAATTTACATTGGTTCTTAATATTATAAATAAATTTGGTTATCTATGCATTTTCTGATTGATTTTGTCTGCGAACTCTCACCTACCAAAATATCAACGTTATCTTTTAACATTTAAACTTACGCTCAATACTTTGTACTTAGTAAGCATCATTATGGTATCACTAGTGAATCGCCAGGGACTTTGTTCTTGTCTTCCTGTGGGAATTTCCCACAACCCTATTCCACCCCTACATATAAAAGGAACACAACAAGCCTCATAGCTCAGTTGGTAGTAATTCTACCTTCAGCGCTGTAGGTTGTGGGTTCGATTCCCACCCAGGACAAACATTTGTTGTGTGTGTGTTGTATTATATAGTACGTATGTATTTACAAAAATATTTAAGTATTCTATCCGTAATCTAGTTCACGTGTTACAAGATATGATTAGTTTGGGGCTAGATGGCGCTGTGTGAAATGAACGTCCTGTAATATTTATTTGTTTACACTAAAAGTCCCTGAATAGGTCGTCATGTTAAATTCATTCTAGGTCCTCAAGTCAGTGGTAACCGACTCTGTGGTTCGCCCACCGGATCCCTAGGGGAGTACAATATCGTGCTTGGTTTTGTTGGACTTTGTTTAAGTCCGCCTGGCTAGCTACCACCATCTTACCTAATTATGTCGCCATAATAAAAATTCTTAAATTGTTGTGTTCCGGAATTTAGAGGTAAGATAGCCAGTTCCTCAGTTTGTTGAGGATTCCGGGTAAAGTGCGTCTCCACCTTCGGCCTTACCTCAACTTGTAACCAGATGAGATGAAGGCAAAGTCCTTACCCGTCGTACAATAAAAAACACACTGAAATGAAACTTTTGTATTTCAGGGAAACATTTTAATCATTTCCCACTCCGACACAGTGCCCCACTTTTCCTCACAAAAAAAGGTATCTGAATTTCAAAACCCTCCCATTTAACGCTTCAGAAAATACCTACTATCAAATACTTACTAGCTTGTTTTTTTTAAAGTACCACGGGTAGGTGTTTGACCAGTTTACAAGGTATGTTAAGGCCGAAGGTGGAGTGCTGCACCCGTAATCCTCAACTGAGGAACTTATATAGATATAGCAAAGCATCGCAGCCCATCACCAGTAGGACAGACATGCGCAAGAGCATTTAAATAGGTACAGAATGGGTCATGGAAGAATCCTGGGCAAGGTTCCAATGTGCCGCCGCCATTGTACTGACTGCATCATGTGGCTTACTAACCGGTTGACATTTTTCATTCGGACAAGTACTTATATTAGAATGAATGGATGAACGAACGAATGAATGAATGAACGAATGGATGAATGAATGAACTCTTTTTGTGCTCAAAAGTTATATCGAATAATACAATTATGTGTACAATTACTATAAGAGGCCTTATCGCTAAAAGTGATTTCTTCTAGGCAACCTTGCATGGAGAACAAAGTAAAAATAACATAACGTAGCGCACACATTATGGAAAAATATTAAACAATTAATTTATATTATTACAAAAACTAATGCATATATAATAGTAAAAAAACATAAATGTTCGAGGTAGGAAATAACGATTGCCGTGGCGGTCGCAGCCCCGAATCGATCCCTCCAACTCAGCCAATGGATGTCGTAAAAGCCGACTAAGGGATTTCACCAGATGGTCAAGATGATGGACAAGATGGTCACACTACTGCTACTGCGGCACTGCTACTGCGATCATCAATACTACGTGGTGATTATGGCTTACCCCTCCAGCTATGGACAAGACTCTGTCCAGCAGTGGTCACTATTGTGCTGTTGATGTGACAGGACTTAACGATACCAAAATAAGACGGTAGAATCACTTCGCATGAGTAGAAACATTATTTACACGTAAAACGTACAAGTTATACATCAGAACTAGACGCCCGTAACTTCGTTGCTGACAATACCAAATATCCACCCAATAGAATTTCTTAGTGCGCCCCTACACTACGAGCGAAGGCACCATGAAACTGTCAAATACCTTGGTGTTGATTCTATTTACATATTTCGATTATGATCGTTACTTAAACGTGAGCATTATTCTAACCTAACATACAATACTTATAATAAAAAAAACATTTACTCAAAACAAATAAGTAATGATTATAAAAAAATATTAAATAAAGTTCATTTATTCAATAAAAAGTAAATTTAAACTAACTATGTACAAAGGAATCAGTCAGATTACCTTAGGACCGTTACAAACGGCCTATAGGTAACTTAATTGTTCCTGACCAGTACCAGACGGAAGCGTGCGCAAGACACTGGCTGCATTGCCACGCTGAATAGCTATGCTAATTCGCTAGCCTAAATAAGAGCCAGCCCTTGGGTCACGTGTAGCTTCAATCAAAAGCCCTGCATGTTTTTTGAAAACCCGGAGGGCAACGGCTCCCCACGGACCCAAGATCTCCACCCCAAAAGGCACAAATATATTTATAAGAATTAATAAGACAATATTAAGACAATTTCAAAATCATAATTTACCGACTTCAATATTATAACAAAATTCGTGTGTTGGTATTGTTAAATTGTACTAAGTTTAACTAAAAAAAAGCGATTTTCAGCACATTTTTTTCCTTGAGAATCAAACTTACTACCCACCTTGCTTCCTCCCACTTCTACATACAGTAGGTACCTTACCTATCATATTTATCATCTCACGCGGTAAATGAGAACGGTTAAAAAGTCTCTGCAAACGTAACTAGATGGCGCGCATGACTACTTTTAATCAAGTTACCTAAATGGCAGTTTTTACGTTCGCTTATCTCACATTTGCTTTATTAAAGTGATATGAAACTGATACACGATGTTCGCACTACTTTAACTAATATAATAAAAAATATCCAAGAATAAATGGTGAGAAAAACAGTGTAACGATTTAACTTTCTGGACTCCTCCATCATAAAAACATGAATAAGTAATAGCAAATCTAACTCTTCAGGGCGCGCAATATGCCTAATAATGGGTCCTAAGCAATCTCTAAGCGTATATAAACTGATGTTTTCAGATAATCCACTAGAATTACCTTCAGAAAGTTGGCAGAGGCACCTCCAGACAGTGTTCGGAACCATTTCCCACATACTCTGATGAAAATACTCTCTCTAAACATATAAGTTACCATTACTAGCCTAGGTAGGTCTTTAAAGTGAATTAACGTCGCTGTTTACGACTGAATATTCCGAGAATCAAGTGTGAATCATTGGCCGTCCTCAATACAATGGCTCAACGTTGGACTTGAACTGTAACACTACAAGTACTCACATAAATACACTTTTCTGTAGCCTTACTCGACAACTGTTGCAAGGCTCTTTCTTCACAGCGTTGGTTTTAGGTACTAAGATTGGTACCTGAAAAAACCTGAAATAAAAAGTATTTAGTTAAAATTTGCTTTATGCATGAAAATATTGAGCCCTCATCACCAAATTAAGGTAAAAAAAACTAGAAAGAAGTTTTTTTGGTGAGATTGAAATGTGATTCCCAATTAGGAAAATAAAAATTGTGACATTGTGCTCATAAATTACGGATTGAATCAGATTATTGAATTATTTAAAAGGGGTCTATTTTATGTATGATGGGTTACCTCTTGACCTTGGCTTGTCTTGCTCTAGGGCAAAGCAAGGATGAGGTCTACGATTGAGCAAGTTTTGGCAAAGGCACTGGCTCTCCCGCGCACCGATGGCAAACCGTTTGGCGCCGGACTTTGGGTGCCAGTTAGATGGACCTTAATAGGTCCAACTCCTAGGTGTTGTGATCATTCAGCTGTAACTACTAGAAAAAGCCAGTGAAAAAAGCCACCCCGAGCAGATCTGCTCGGGGTGGACTAAGCGGTTAGATCACACATATCCCAAACTCTACTATGTACGTTCTTACTTTGTTTTCCAAGATTGGCTAGTGTTTATGTCGTTGTTACCGATAGTGAATAACTAAATAATAACATAATATGCTGTTACAAAGTATTTAAACAATATTGGTATAGGCAGATTGCGAAATACAATAAAAATAATTCAAACAAATGAGTGTTTACTAGCTAGATTTAAATTTACAACACAAAGGACGAAAGCGACGAAAGTATGCAAACAGTCTTAGTCTTAAAGAAACAAAAAACCCTAACAATACTACAAAAATACAACTCAATAGCACAATACCCGCCACGCTATAACGGGCAGAGAAACCTCAAAATCTTGATATACCTCCTCAATGAAACAGAACAGAAGGAATGGCAAATTATGTTGAGCCTTTTACCCAATAGTGAGAATGAGGAACTTAGCAATTTTTTCTGAATTATATTTTCCAAAATTAGCTTAAATTGTCCACATTATGAAACAACATATAAATGAACAAAAATATTAAAACTGGCTCAAACTGGATGGGGAGAAACGCCTCAGTGGTGAAACTTGGGAGTGACCTATGTCCAGCAGAGGACTGCAATAGGTTGATGATGATGATGATCGAATAAACATAATTAATTACAAGAGAAGTAGCCGGTACAAACTCTATAGGAACCATTTACCCAAAAGTATATTTTACAAGATGCTTAAATTGTCCACATATAGAGCAACATATGATATAATTATAATGAACAAATAGTTCACATCTTGCTAAATCTGGATGAGATTGGAGCTCAGTGGTGAAACTTGGGAGTGACCTATGCCATCCAGCTATAGACTGATATAGGTTGATGATGATGATGATCAATGAACCTTAAACAATTACAAGAGAAGCGTTGCCTAAATCCGTTACAAACGGCCTGTAAGTAGGACAACTAATCAGACTAGCACCAGATGGAAGTGTAGCCAAGACACTGGCTGCTTCATTAATATTTTTCCATATGATAATGTTGATGGCACATAGCGACATATAACAATATCCTCGCGGTAAAATTTGGAACCGCGAAATTTTTCTTTCCTTTGTTTTCGAATTAGAACCTGCGACTGTTCTTTCCGAAGTGTAGCGTTCGTGATCGAATGAAAGTTCAGCGAACGAGTCTGTTCGAGCGAATGTAGTGTAGCGAGATCTCACGATCACCCGACCATGACATGGCTAGTTTGCGCTACCCGATGAGACTTGAGACGCCGCGCCTGTCTGGCGACTCTTAGCTCTATGCTACCATCATAAATGCAAACTTTTAGCTGGAAATTTCTACACAATCTAGAATTTGGTCATGAAAGGTTTTTAATTCACGTTGATTTTGATTTTAATCGTCAACAGTGGCCTGATACTAGGATTAATAATCTTGTATTCAGAGAGACCAGAGAGATGGCATAGCATTTCTATTCTGTGCATGTTGCGTAACTCTACGTAGTGCCGCCATTTTGACGTAGCAAGTTCTAGCGCCCGTTTTTGCTGAAATCACTCGGTTCTACCATATTATTGCAAATAGGGATTTATTCGTTTTTATTTTATTATTTGTGTAAAAAGCATTTGAATTGTGGACAGGACTTTATGCAATAATTTATTTTCCTACATATGATACTGCCCATTAGGTAAATAGGTGATACCAATTGTTTTAAGATTAAGTATTCAGGTTGATGATGTATCTACTTAGAATATAATTTAAAATTGTATCTTATTGTTGAATAGATCATCAAAAAAATTAACCAGACGGAGGTTCTTGGCTTTCTCCTTCTGTGCTGGTCGCGATTCCGAACAGGCGGTAGATTTGACGTTTTAAAATGATCCTAAAAAATCTTAATGAATAAAGAAATTTTGACTTTGACTTTGATAAAATTGTATATTATTATATTTTTAGTTATCCTTTTTATAGGGCTACGGGGACTTGGCTCCCCCAGTGGCTCCCTTAGGGGAGCCAAGGTGATTCTGATAGGGCTTTGGCTCCCCCGGCGAGGGAGACAAAATACCATACATTTTCCGTAATTTTAATAGAACTTTAGGGCTTAGTTTTACTTCTTAGATTTTATTCACTTAGACAACTTATGCGCCATTTAGCCCCAAACTAAGCATAGCTTGTTATAATGGTTGCTAGTTTACGTATTAAATACTCATCAACAAAAATACCATAAACAAAAGTAAAAACCATATTAAAAACCATATTAAAACCATATTATACTTAAATTTCGGAGCTGGGCGCTGACTCTACAGCTTTGTTTTGATTATAGATGCAGTTTCATCGATCCAATTTAGAATGCACCCTAAATATTTAGTTTGAAATAATTGTTTTTTTATGTTTTGAAGTTTGAAGTATAATCATAGAAGACCAAGCCAAAAAAAAAACAATCGATAAGTCTTAGGTAGATTGATTAATTTTGTAGCTCTACTTCCGTTCGACGATATATTGGTTATTTAATCTAAGAGATAAGCAATCAGTATATCAGCAGAATAACAATAAATTAAATTCTATATAAAAGACTAGCTTTTGCCCGTAGCTTTGTCTGCGAGGTACCTACATGTTTATTTGTTTGATACCTTTTTGCAACTAAACGACTAAACGGATATAGATTTGGCTGGAAATAGTGTACGCCACTGTATCAAGCCAAATATATCGCGGTCTTGCCCATAGCTTTGTTCTCATGGTACCTACACGTTTGTTTGTTTGATCGCTTTTTGCAACTAAACGACTGAACAGATATAGATTTGGCTGGATATAGTGTACGCCACAGTATCTAGCCAAATATATCGCGGTATTGTCCATAGCTTGGTCCACGTGGTACCTACTCGTCTGTTGGCTTGATACTTTTTGCAATCAAGCGGCTGAACGGATGTATCTGGCTGGATCAAGTGTACGCCACTGTATCAAGCCAAATATATCGCAGTTTTGCCCATAGCTTTGTCCGCGTGGTACCTACTCATCTGTTTGCTTGAAACTTTTTTGCTACTAAGCGGATAAACTAATTTATTTGGCTGGATACAGTTTACGCCATTGGGAAGGACATAGACTTTATATTTAAATGCCACGCGTAGTCGCAAACAAAAGCTAGTGTTGTAAATTTATAACTATTCTAGTAAGATTGGCCCGTTTACTAAGTAGGACCACGACACATAATATTCCCCTGATTACTTACAAGACTACCGATACCTAATTAAGTATATTAGCCAAGTCAATAACCTAGCACAGGCGACGAAGAAATTAATAAGTAGGTATCACCTTATCCTACATTTTTCGTCGATTATTACGAACTTTTTGGAGGAGGCTCTGTCCGGCATTGGATATTAGTGGGCTGTTAAAGATTACGTACTTGGTTTATACTAACCTTTACGTACTTAGTTTAAATTGTTTTTGAGGGTTCCATACCTCAAAAGGAAAAAACGGAACCCTTATAGGATCACTTTGTTATGGATTTCATTTACACATAAAAATACCATAACTTTAACTTGTATACCTACAGGTTTGTACGGAACCCTTGGTGCGCGAGTTCGGCTCGCACTTGGCCGGTTATTAATGTCCTGTAAATAAATATTACAGGACACTAATTTCACACAGCGCTATCCATCTATTTCAGCTATGGGAACTAGATTACGGAAATAATACCGTATTTTCTATACTTTTTTATATGTAAATACACTCTCATATACACTATGGTTCTAAGTTGCCGCAAACAGAGATTACAGAAAAAAAATAGGATACATCCCATATCTTCTACGAAGTACCTAGTAGGTTACACCAGCTCTTTTGATATACTTTTTTTAATTTTAATTTGATTAGGTCTTGACCTCAAAATTAGCAAACTAAGGGATGAGGACTACAATTGAGCGAGCCTATCCAGAAAGTGCCTGTCAACTATCTTCTTAAAGATGTTAGATCAATACATGGTGGAAATATAGACGCTGGCAGTTATTTCAATTTACCTTTAACCGACTTTTAGATCCATGGACTGAGTTGGGTTGAATCATAAACTGTGCCTCATGTCATTTTTTTGATTACCTGCGAATTCTAGAGGAAATAGATAGATAAATTAATATTTCAGGACAGTAATTTCAAACAGCGCCATCTAGCCACAAACTTAGCAAAGCTAGGAAGGGAACTAGATTACGTACGAAATACTTGTATACTTTGTTTTATAAATAGACACTTGTCATACAGAACAACACACAAACACAGGACAAACATCTACATTCATCACACAACCTTCATCACCTTCGGCCTTATCTTAACTTGTTACCAGGTGAGATGAAATCCCAAGCACTTCCCCGTCACACAATAAAAAAAAATCTCATGTTTGTAATGGGTGGGAATCGAACCACCTTCAGCGCAATAGGCAGAGCTGCTACCAACTGAGCTGTGAGGCTTGTCTGAGTATATAAATAAATATATATTCTAGAACATTAATTTCACACAGCGCCATCTAGCCCCAAACTAAGCATAGCTTGTAATATGGGAACCGGATAACGGATAGAATACTTTTTGTAAATACATACTTATCATACAGTACAACGGCCAAACATAGAACAATTCCATTAAAAACTATTTACTTGAATCTTATTCTTGTAACGTATGTATGATGCATACAAAGTCACAGCGGAATGCCGAGAGGTGATCAGAAACTCCATAATGAGTCACATTTTTTCATCACACAAATGTTTGTATTGGGTGGGAACCGAACCCTCAACCTACAGTGCAGAAGGCAGAGCTACTACCAACTGAGTTATGAAGTTATATTATTTAGTGTATAGATAGAAATGTTTACCTATTTAAATGTTTGAGTACCTTCCTAGAGTATGTTCAATTTGCTCGTGTGCAGCGGGGCGGGTCGGGGTTCTGAGTTCTAAAAAGTTTCATTTGTTGTCATCAGCGACGCTCTACATATTTTGCTTCACAAGTTTCGAATGCCATGTCCCCTACTATAATAGTAGCACTCGAAAATATCTCCTTTTCATTTTTCTACTAAGAAGTGGTTCCATTGTTTGATAGCTCCCTTTCGGTCGTCTACGAAACCGGAGCTTCGTAACCAGTTACGAACTAAACAAAATTCATACTCGTACGATACCAGTTACTAGAAAACACGTATTTTTAATCACAGGAAACTATCAGCTCCATAGGAGTTACGTGCTCGATTTAAAAAAAAATAAGATCTGCAAAATATCAAAGAAAATCTATGTTTTTTATGGTTTTTCTGGAAAACTGAGTTTTTGAAAAAAAATATGCATTTGTGTTCTTTATTTGATTATAATAATAAAATTGGTACAACCTTAGAAGTCGAAGTAAAGTCCACTACTCTAACAGTATTCATGATAATTTGCATAAAATCATAAGTAATTATGTAGCCGAACCGTAGAGTCAAGCCTATTTAGAAAAAAAAATGCACTAGGCTAAAATATTAAGTAAAAGTTTCGTAGAACGTTCGTAGCAACTGCGTAGCACCTCGTAGCACTTTAAAAAGAAAGAGTCGAATTCCATTAAAAACTATTTACTTGAATCTTATTCTTGTAACGTATGTATGATGCATACAAAGTCACAGCAGAACGCCGAGAGGTGATCAGAAACTCGATGATGAGTCACATTTGTGTTGTGCTGCGAGATCGCTTCGAATCAAACTCGTAGTTCCGAGTTGTTTTGTTCGTCCGTAATCCAGTACCAACTGTTACTGTGTCTGTGCCCATTTCGGAGTATCGACCTAAATAATGTCGAATGGAAGTCGAAAGAAATACCTATTTATAAAATGGTAAGAAATGTTCGAGTTTTATGCGAGTTTATTTGAGAGTTATAGCGACTGGTGGAGTTTAATACTCGCACTAACGAATTATTATATAAACTAGGAAATCGTTGATCAAATAAAGATTTATCCTCATCATCATCATCATCATCATCATCGGTAGTCTAATTGTTTTTTTCAGAACTTTCTTCGGTTAGAAAAAATATATTATCAGCATATTATTAGGATTTAAATATTTTGTTACACTGTTATTTTTTTAATTATACATATATATCTCTTCACCCGGCGGAGGGCATCGCCGCCTCTGTGGTCTTGTGGTTCAAGCCACCGATTTCAGATCCAGAGGTCTCGGATTCGATCCCCATGGGGAGTACAATATATTGTGCTTGGTTGGTGGTAGGACTTTGTTTAAGTCCGCCTGGCTAGCTACCACCATCTTACCTAATTATGTCGCCATAATAACAATTCTAAAATTGTTGTGTTCCGGCATTCAGAGGTAAGACAGCCAGTTCCTCAATTTATTGAGGATTTCGGGTGAAGTGCGCCTCCACCTTCGGCCTTATCTCAACGTGTTACCAGGTGAGATGAAGGTCAAGTGCTTAAACGACGTACAATAAAAAAAATCGGTACGCTATCACAAAGGTTGTCCTAGTTTGGGTACCAATGTCACCATCAAGGATTAATTGTATTATCAGGAACATCACTTCTTTGTTTAATTTAATTTTTTTACTGTAATGTTTGTTATTTCCATGTATTTGGATGGAATGAGATTTCATTTCATTTCATTTCAGGATATGAGAATTCACACAACGCCATCTAGCAGTTTATATTGAAGTCTTTCAAGATCCTAAGCAGTTAGCTTATAGCATGTTCTATTGTTCCTATATTCAACTATGAATTTCAATTTTGGCATTCAAGGTAGGCAGTTTCATTTAGAAGTGAAATTCAAATATTACCGACCGCTCGCTGCGCTATAACAACTATTCGCTGATCTGCGACATCGCGACGGTCGACTTGAATGATAGGAGTCGAAGCGAAGGGGAATGACACCTTTTGAGCATACTGTAGCCAGATGGCGCTGTTGGCCGTACATTGAACGCTAGCTACAAGTCCACGCCGCGAACGATTACATGCAAGCAGCGATGTATACTGCACAGATGAAAATAACACGAAAAATGCTTCAACGAGCGATGCAAAAAAAAAACAAATGACAAACACGAACGATTCATAGAGTACTAGAGGTTAACCCTAGTTCTGCGAGACCTTGTGTCCTATGAGAGTATAACAAAGCGAAGATATAAAACACATCAGCCCCAGTAAGGAGAGAGTGAAATCTTCTAGATCAGCGTTCTACGTCGTAAGCCACATCATCGCTTCCCAACAGGCGAGTTTGTGGTTGTTTGTGGTAGACCTTATCGGATCAAATTCGGAAACTTCCGATGGAGATTCCGGGAACGCTATTCCGAAATAACTAAATAAATGAAAATCACTATATTCGAGGCTTCCACAGAAGATTTTCAGAAATGGTTTGCGAATAGCGTTGAAATATATCGGATCCTTAATGATCCTAATAAAAAAAAAACTTTAAATTTGATGATAATGATGATGGAATAAAAATATTATCATCATCGTGTACGTCCACTGCTGAACATGGGCCTCTCCCAAGAGATGGAAGGCTTGTGTTCGTTAAATCGAGATCCTGAGCCTCCTCCAAACATGAAAATAAGTGAATAATGATCACCCCAAATCCAATAAGACATCGCATAAGCGACTTCCTCATTTAGGCTCAAACGCAGTTAGAATAAGAACCAATGTCGCGTAGTATTTTATAGTTTGATCGCATCACGTCACGTCGCTTTGCGTCGCATACCTAGGACATGGAGCTAGCTAAGCTGAGCTGCGTTCTAACACAATATATCCTCAAAATACTTCAGAATAATGAACAGAAAAAACAATAAGATCAATGAGGTTTACCGCTACCTCCTACCTATACGTACTTGTCGTGTTAGTCATGGCTTACGTCCCACATATTTGCAAGCAATACAGTATGTGGCAATCCCAGCTGTGGGAAAGAATACAGATAAAGCAACTATAATAATCTTATAAAAATATGGAATACTGTGTTGGTAAATCTTATAGAGCTAAGGACCTTTGATCAACTGTATAGAAATCATATGGGGTAGGCAGAAGCATGTCAAGTTACAAGCCTCATTGCTCAGTTGGTAGTAGCTCTGCCTTCTGAGCTGTAGGTTGAGGGTTCGATTCCCACCCAGGACAAATATTTGTGTGATGAATATTGATGTTTGCTCTGTGTTTGGGTGTTGTATTGTACGATATGCATGCGTATGTTAGTAATTACAAAAAAAATAAGTCCGAAGTCTAGTTTTCATATTACAAGCTTTGCTTAGTTTGGTACTAGATGGCGCTGTGTGAAATGAATGTCCTGTAATATCCTCTCCACACTTTAAGGGTTGATGATAATTCAGTAATATAGTTACAACAATAACAGTCTGTGAAGAAAGTACTGTATTGTATGGCACCATCACCGTGACCTGAGGACCTTCACGGTCATTCTGATGCGCTAGCCATGGACTTGTTTCGCGATCGGCGGACTCATCTGCCACTCCATTCCGAACCCTATCTTAAGAGCTAACAGCACAATTTGCATTGTTATCACTCGCGCTGATAACGTGCAAACGTCGAACCGTAGAGCCGTAAACGAAAACATATGACTATCGTATCGTATCGTGCGGCCCGAGAACAAATCGAGGCGACGACGACCGGCGCCTACGACGCGGTCGAAATACGCATGAAATAGGTTAATTAATTTACTGACGATAGTTCAGCACCGGTGGAGCCAAATAATATAGCGAATTATGTGAAATAGGTAAGTATCTAGCTTCGTTTCGTACGCGATGATAAAAAAGAAGCGTTATTTCAAAATACCTATTTCGGAATTTCAGGACCGAAATCAACTTCATAACAATTAACGATACGACCCCCGCCTCTAAATTCCTCGCCCCGAGCGTGCCCGCTATACGTGGCGATACGACGCCTTCGCATAGATAGAATAGAGAGCGGTTTCGGAACGCACTCGCACAGGCGAGAGACGCACACACACTCGCTTCTGTGTCGCTAGTCCGTACAATCACGCACACGGGCGTGCTCGCCTCGTGTACACACGGCCGCACACAGCCACGCCGCCGGTGAGCGCTGTTCACCGCACTCTGTGAGCGCAAACAACCATCTATAAGGCCACGCTATAGCTGACGGAGGACGGGGCCGCGCCTCAGGGCGATTGCTCGATATTATTTTCTTTGTTTCATTTCTCGCAAATTTCTAAGGAAAATATGATAAAAAACACTTCTTCAAATTATGAATATATATTTTTATGATAGAGGCTTATTTGACGATTATGCCAGGCTGAATATACATTTTTAACTTACTGTACAATTTATAATTAAAATCTAATGTGATAGATACAACTTGAAATAATAATCCATATCCTAATTTCATACTGGGAAACTGTTTGTAGCTTAAAAATGGGCATTAAACTTTAAATATGATCTCGCATTTTATTTCGATTTAAATTAAATAGGTACTTAGTTTGTTCTACCTGGTTTGTGAGTAACTACCGAGTTAACACTTTGAAGGGAAACTTTTTTTGGGATAGTTTTGAAATTCTGATTTGCAATTTTTTTGTGTTACAAAATGTGGTGGGGCACTGTCAGGTAGAGTGGGAGAAAATTAAAATGTTTCCTTATAATACAAAAGTTTCACTTCTATCGTGTATCTTGACAACACACCCTGTTTTTTTAACATACATATTTCAAAGTACGACTAATTAAAGCGCCATTGGCTGCGGTTAATAATCACTGTAAGCTGACACTGAAGTACGGGTACCTATATACTTCTACTTTTTAAACAATAGTTTGTTCAAGAGACAAAATATTTTTTTTTTGTTGCAAATGTCAAAATTAAATATTCTTGTAGAAACCTTCACATAATTTTAATATTTTATTTTATTTATTTGGAAAACAAACAGCTTCAATATAAATTAGATAGCTTAAATAAAATAGTTATTGCTATGCCAAACAGTTTTCGCTTATGGGTTTACAGGTTGTCCATAAGATAGGTTTTCATTAGGTATGAACTCATAGGTACATTTTCTAAAATACATTTATAAAATTAACTAGTTCAAATATGTATTGAAAAGGAGAATGAAAAAACTAATAGATAAGTAACAAGTATTATATCTACGCAGCATTCAATAATTCATATATATTTATATACATACATATAAGTAACTTGGCAAAAATGCGGATAAAGCATGAATGAATAAATGGATTAAATTGATTAGGTATTGATAACAAATACGTTAGTAATAATGTGAATAATTATAAATGATAATACATTATTGGAAAAAAAGATTAGCAATTTCTGTCTTGAAATGATTTGGCCTTGCTGTAAAAATGTCAACTGTCATAGAGTAATACGTGTTAAACAGATTAGCAGTACGTACAAAAAAAAATGTATCGATAAAATGACGTAAAAATACAGACCCAGATGCACCTTTTGGTGTCATCAAAATAAACATCTGACCTTTCCAATTTTGTAAAAAATACTATGTATTATAAGGTTAATATTTTAAGGTAATTAAATATAATATAACCTATTTGATCTCAATATTCATGTGTTTTACATAGAATGTATAGAAAATGGTACGCTTCGATAGTGACAAATAAAAAGCAAGCCTGTTAAATTATTACCTATATACAATTTTTTGTAAGTTTTACTTGTAAAGTAGGTACTATGAACTGCAGTGGTATTTTTTCTATTCAGTATCATGTGAATTAATACTTGAACGCAGATTCCAAAATTATTAGATTTTCATAATCTATATTTTTGTCGAACCTCGGACAAACTCAATATAGCTTTAACGAAAGCTTACCTAGTACTCTATATTTTACCAAAATAATAAATCCAAATATTCATTCTACTGCTTTAAAAAATCAAATTTTAACTTCCCATACAAACTAAATCGCAAAACGGTGAATCGGCTTGAGGCGCGGCCCGGCCGGTATATTTCCGACATAATACCGCTGCGTCGAGCGATTACTACTATATATTCTATATACATTTAATAGCTATACAGGCGCGCATAGAACTGGCCGTACTTATGTGAGCGCTGCGCGGCGCACACCGCCAGCGCTGTAGCGCTTCGTAACAGTAGACCGTCTAGTCATACTGGTGGCTTCAGCGCTTTAGCGAGACGCTTTCTAGGTAGTCGGCTTATTATTATCGTAGATTGGCGTCGGCGCAACTACACGGCGTTAGAAGGACGTTCCGTTTTAAATATCAGGTTTTATTATTATGAAGAGCGGCACAGCGGCGTGCGGACAGCGGCGCGCGGCGGTTGCGTGCGATAACATTTGACATTCGTAATTACTCGAGCGCGGACGGTGGCGGTGGCATGGCGGAGCGGAGCGGGCTCGCGGACATTCCACGGCTCCGTGGGGCCGGACAAAGAGGTCGCGGGTTGCGTCAGCCCCGCGCCGCCGCCGCCGCCGCCGCCGCCGCGCTGCTAGCCCCGACCGTCGGCAATGCCCACCGTCGATGTCGTCGCGCCCGCATTTCACACTGCCGAAATACACTCGCCTTGACTAACATTGCCTATTTCCACACGACTCTACGTTTCCGTATTCGTCTATTTGCAGACCGTGCGACTTATTCACTCAACTCCATTCCTTTTTATCTTTTGCGCAAAACTTTGGCAAAATTTTAGCAAAACAGAACCGGACCTCTAAATTCTGTTTACTTCGAATTTACCAAATGACTTCAATGAGTCTGAAATTCGGTCGAGTAGGGTTTTCGTAGTTGATGCTCTAAGGCGACGGAGTAAGGTCGACTCTAGGTCGCACCCACGTCAGCCGGTGTCAAAGAGCAGAGATAAACCGCTGGAGGAAAACATCAGGGCCTCGGTACTGCCTAAGCTGTGGCGATACCTCGACTCGAACGTAAAACTCCACGAGATTCTGCGGTGTATTCGAGATGAAAGACAATTAGTAGGGGTGGTTTTTACAATAGCTTGCTGCTTTGCTGCTTTCTGATTTTCTCCCCTGTAATGAAAAGAAGCAATGTATTTAGCTTTGCAGAGAAGACGGGATTGGACTACCATTGGACCGATCAAAAAATACGCACATTTGCGCTTAGATTTTTGGCCTAAAACTTTTGCTTTACCTTTTACCCTTTAATAATATAAACGCGTCATCATCATCAACGTATATCGCGCAGAAAGAGTGAATTGAGCAGCCTCTTTGACCAATGCTTTAGTACTGCTATAGTGCCGTCAGTCGATGAGTTTCGACGAGTTCTTTTGGCGTCTATTCTTAGTTGCTATGCGAGAACCTTTACTCCCCATGTGGTTACCTACTCAGCCCCTGCAAGCGCTGTGGCCTGCCCACTGCTACTGCAGCTGGCTAATTCTGAGAGCTATGACGGTCACTTTGCTTCGTCAACGGGTTTTCCTGTTTCGGATTATATAAATGATCGCAGCACACGTTCAAACCCAATACTTCAGTTCAGTAGTTCAGTTAACTGAATTACTGTGCTGAATACATAATACTAAGGTATTAGGGTTATTATAGGGTTTTTTTTACACAAATGTTTGTCCTGGGTGGGAATCGAACCCACAACCTACAGCCCAGAAGGCAGAGTTACTACTAACTGAGCTATGAGGCTTGTTCATAATTTAAAGAGCTTTTGTTTAAACTCTATTACTTATAAGACTTTCTGACTGCTCGACCAGTTATTTCATTAAGAGTCTTGAATCTGTTGCTGATGATTCATGAATGGAGAATGCGGTATCAATGGATGGAGCTTAGACTTGTCAGGATTGTAACAAGCGGAAATCTGCCTACCCCTTTAGCTACATCGTTTCATGGTTACTGATGTACTAGCTAGGGTATTTGCGTGATTTTGTTTACGTCATCTATTTAATAACCCGCTTGGACAGATAGTAAGTAGCCTATTACAGAATTTGGTTGAATAAACCAAATCACATCAAAAGCCTATTCCTTTGCTCTGTTAGCCAGATATTCTTAGTAAAATTAGGGGTTTAGTTCTGATTACCACATTTGGCAGGAAGATCGGTGATCGCTGCAAAGATGTTAGAAATTACCATTTGACGGAGGCTGCGCCCGTTCTGGTTTTAGCCCTTTAGTCAACTTTTACGACATCCGCGGTTTGAGTAAGAGACGGGAGATGTTCAATTAAAATCTATGAAAATAGCTTGACCATTGCAGGCAGTTCTGGTATAAGTCGAAGAATCCGAAAATATGTCTTAATTAAAGAGAATATAAAATAAAAACTCATATAATGCTTACTTCTCACAGACCAGCCAGGTTTCATACGAATCCATTTCAAAACCAGTTTGCTCTGTGCCTACGTAGCCATAGTGAATGTCTGCTCATAATTTCAACTTTATCACGACGGAATAAAGCTTATAACTGTCTGGCAGAGTCGACATTAGAACTGTCAAAATTATATAACTTGGACGCCCAAACTTGCTTCACCCACTAGTACCTGATACAGTAAATCAGACTGAAGAATAGATACATACAGTACCAAGTAAGAAAGATGGACCAAAAAAATATTTTTTTCCTCCTCTGTGGTCTAGTGGTTTGCCTACCTGTGCCATATCCAGAGGTCCCGGGTTCGATCACTATAGGGGAGTGCAATATTGTGCTTATGGTGTGGTTAGTGTGGTAGGACTTTGTAAAAGTCCGCCAGGCTAATTACCACCATCTTATACCTAAGTATGTCACCATACAATTAGAAAATGTTATAAGTAGGTAAAATATCCAGCTCATACTATTGAGGATTCCGGGTGAAGTGCGCTTCCACCTTAGGCCTTAATATGACTAGAAACCAAATGAGATGAAGTCCAAGCGCTTCCCCGTCTAAAACCAAAGGAATATAAGATACAAATACATTGCATGCATGCCAAGCGTAGTGATTATGGAATACCCTACATCGTGCTATCGAAATGATTTGGAGGATCCATGCCCTGATAAATAACAGCTGGCACCTGCCTCCTATATGAACTGATCTGTTCTTACTCTTGCTTAATAGTTAGGAGTAGAAAGCCTTATTCGAGTTAAGCGGGCTTCCACCATCGGCCGGTGAGATGAAGGCCTAGAGCTTCTCCATCGCACAATAAATAAAAATACTACCGTCAACCATCTTAGGTTAGATGCAAACATTCATTATGCTAGCTATACATATCTTACATCTTTCCATGCGCGCATTAGTTCTTTTTTTTTATTGTATGATGGGTAGGTTTAAGAGTAGCAGAAGCCCCTAGTGAAAGGGCTCGTCCGGAGAATGACTACCACCATACTTATTTCAGCCGCCAAGCAGCATTGCTGTGTTTCGGTTTGAAGGGTATGGTTGCCGGTGAAATTACGGGTACGTGAGGCTTAACACCTTTATGCCTCAAGTTGACGGGCGCAATGCAGTGCCGTGTAGGCTATGTTCTTTGTGGATGTGACCTACGCAGTAAGGCTTTGTCATAAGCAAGAGTACACTTAACACCAGGTGCGCTACTTGCTTGTCCCGTCTCCTAGTAGTATAAAAAAAATAGGTACTTGGCCTTCATCTCACATGGTTCTTCAATAGAATATCGGACCTCGTGAGTGCTTGGACGAGTATACGATTGTCATAATTTACATGAGAAGGACCCAAATGTCTTCAAGAACAGGCACCTTCTGGGTAAGCTCGGTGCATCGTAGACCTCATCGTTGCATAAAAAACCAGGTCAACAGCTCCTTACCACATAAGAATACTAGCTACAAAATAAAATAAAACTACTGAGTGACCGATTTTCTGTTAAATAAATAAATAAATATATATTAAACCAAAAACCCAAACTAAGCATAGCTAATATGGGAACTGATTACGGATAGAATGCTTAAATACTTTTTTTATAAATACATACTTAACATACAAAACCCAAACACAGAAAAAACATCTATATTTTTCACACAAATGTTTGTCCTGGGTGGGAACCGAACCAGCCTACAACACAGAAGGCAGAGCTTGTAAGGTCTTGTAAAATTTTCATTTATGCTTCCACATAAATATATATATATACTAGCTACAAAATATAATAAAACTACTACTGGGTATATAACTGGGTACTGGGTAACAGTAATATGCAGTTTCAGTTTCAGATAATCAAACAAAGGGGTGTAAAGTTCTCTCACTTATATTATGTCGATGATACATAGTTGACTATTCAAGATCATTGGCCGAAGGTCCAAGTCAATGTTTATTGCGAAAATCATTTCTGGTCGCGCCAACCTTGGCCGATGCGCAGAGCTTAGGAATCATTGAATTCTAAAGACAGAGGCGTAACTGTTTTACATATAAACCGAAACTTATATAAACTAAATTATTTAATAATACACAAACAATTAACACAACGACATTTCACCCCAAACTAAGCTTGTAATATGGGTACTAGATAACAGTAATGAATATTACCTTAGTACATTAACCAACAATTATATAATCAACCGCCTCTGTGGTCAAGTGGTTCAACCCACTGATTTCAGATCGAGAGGTCCCGGGTTCGATCCCCATGGGGAGTTCAATATATTGTGCTTGGTTTGGTTGGTGGTAGGACTTTGTTTTAATCCGCCTGGCTAATTACCACCATCTTACTTAATTCTGTCGCCATAATAACAATTCTAAAATTGTTGCGTTCCGGCATTCAGAGGTAAGATAGCCAGTTCCTCAGTTTGTTGAGAATTCCGGGTGAAGTGCGCCTCCACCTTCGGCTTTATCTCAACTTGTTACCAGGTGAGATGAAGGCCAAGCGCTTCCTCGTCGTACAATAAAAAAAAAAATGAACATGACCAAATCAGAATATGACCAAGCATAGAACATGACTAAAACCCAACATGACAACCATCTAATGACCCATATAAATACTATATTTGGACATACATACTTATGATACAATAAATTACTCAAACACAGAACATACATCACACAATAATGTGTCCTGGGTAGGATATTTTTTTTTTAATAAATAATACAGGACTTTAGATTAAATTTTTAAATTTTTTAGGAAGCAGAGATCAACGATGCCAGAAGATGATGCCTTTGTAGGCACTGGCACTTCCGCGCTCAGACGGTACATCGAACGTCAAGGCGTACCGATGGAAGGTGGTCGTAAGCTAGGCTTTCCATCACAGGTCCTACTCGATCATTCAGCCGTACCCGCTACCCGTTGCCCGCGGTAGACCACTAGGAGATACCTACACCAAACCTTTTTTATTTTATTGTGCGACGAGAAAGCGCTTGGCCTTCATCTCACCTGGTAACAAGTTGAGATAAGGCCGAAGGTGGACGCGCACTTCACCCGGAATCCTCAACTAACTGAGGCACTGGCTATCTAACCTCTAAATGCCTAAACACATTTTTGTTAAGAATTGTTACTATGGCGACAGAATTAGGTAAGATGGTGGTAGCTAGCCAGGCGGACTTAAACAAAATCCTAGCACCAACTAAACCAAGCGCAATATTGCTCCCATTAGGGATCGAACCCGGGACTTCTGGATCTAAAACCGGTGGGTTGAACCACTAGTCACAGAGGCGGTTAAAACCCACCCGAGGCGATTATTCTCATACACGCAGACAGTTCTCAGCCTGGAAGCATGGAAGGTACTTCAAGTGCTATGACTTAACTCACTATAAATTTTAGACTAGCATTGATATAAGAGGTTCCGGTTCGAATCCCAGTCATGCTACATAATCATGGAATAATATTTTTCGCTTCGGAAAGCCGGCTTGTATTTCGGTTCTAATGAAAGCAAGAAATAATCTTCATTTAAAACTATTGTCGAACACAACGCAGCTTGGCGGCAGAATATAGTTATAGGTAAGGGAATAAAGGTAATCTATAATACTTCATCCAGAGATTTCTACTGACTCTTTCATCGGAGTCAGTAGAAATCTTTGCTTAGTTTGGGACTAGATGTCGCTGTGTGAAATTAATGTACTTTATTATTTATTTATTTTATTTATTCATACTATACACAACCAATAGTATATTATAATTTAAACCGTTTATGTGGTCTCGTGGTTTACCCACCAGTATCAGACCCATAGGTCCCGGGGTTTGATTCCCAGGAGATTACAAGTTCGTGCTCAGTTTGGTTGATAGGGCTTGTTTGAAGTCCGTATGGCTAGCTACCAAAATTATATCAACAATTCTAATAGTCGTATTTTGGCATTACGGGGTAAGACCTTCCATGTTTTGGGGATTCCGGGTGAAGTGTGCTTTCACCATCGGCCTTATCATAGCTTGACACCGGCGCTTCCCCGCCGTCGAATAAAATAATCATATATTATATAAATACTACGAAAGACTCTATAATTTAGAGTTGTTGTTATGGCGACAGATTTTGATAAGAAGGTGGTAGCTAGCCAGGTGGACTTAAACAAAGTACTTACACCAGCAAACCAAGCGAAATATTATACTCTTAATTTGGTTGAACCCGGGACCACTTAGATGATCTGACACCGGTAGGCGTCAGATCTAAGTGTTTAACGTGGTTAAAGTCATACAACTGAACGGCTGTACCTACTTATACAAATAACATTTGACATGGATATATAGGGAAAGAGTAACTCCGAGTCAGCACTTGGAGGAGTTGCTCTTTTTACTCTTAGTCGTCTTTTATGACATCCGAGGGCTGAGGAGGTGGTTTCCGGAGATGACTAAGAGAACATTTACCAGAAGGCGGGCAGCAGCTTGCTATGTGTGCGTAAGGCTAATTAGCTTTTGCCAGAGGCCTAGCGTAGCCCCTGGTTAAAAAATATCCTGCGTACTCATCCCCATGGCTATACCATCATCATCACCAAACATTAGCCCAATAATGTCTACTATTTATGTCCTATCAAAGCCTCCTCAAAAAAATCTGGAGAGTTGTAATCACAGGTGGATCGTAAGGGGCGTTACACAACCTTTATAGGTAGGACCTGTATCATCATGGCGACCACCCTGGCAAAGTCCGACACCAAATGACTTTGTTTGTTCTATCGCTACGCGGGGAGCCAGTGCTCTGGCGTAGAGCTAGTGAAGTCCAGATCTGACCCATATTTCATAAGAAAACCTATATCAGGACTCACTATACTGCCCTGAGAAAAACCGAATAGTGATGTAGAAGCAGCTCAGTTTTCGTCAGGACATTTCAAGAGGGGTACGGCCTTCTTCAATGAAGAACACAACGAAGAAGAAAATCCTTTATCCTTTTCCAAACCATAAAAATACCAAAACCGGAATCATGTCAAGTGAGGTCTAGCCCTCATAAGCTTTTCTTACAGACTGACGCTTAGATTTGTTTTCATAACACAAAATAAACGCTGTTCTTTGGTCGGATTATAAAATAAAAGTTGCCAAGAAGGTCAGACTATAGCAGTTTCCAAACAATTATCAACGACGACCACTGTATTTTGAGCTGCGTCAAGGAAATATTCAAAGCAGCATTGGGATATAGACTCTATTTCTACTGCGCAAGGGTAGATAATATGAAATATGTCGATTTGGCTCGATGCTAGGAGTTTTTCAGGAAAAAGTTACGGGTACCTGCAGGCATAATTACTGTTCAGTTGAATGAAAAGTGAAAAGGACAACATTGCACTTATAAAGCAGATGATCTACATTTGATCTAATGGTATGCTCTCAAGGTATCTTTTTTTGTTGTACTACGTCGGGGCAGCGCATGGTCTTCAGCTCACCTGGTTTCAAGTTACGAAGGTGGAAACGCACTTCACCCGGAATCCAAATGCTTGCCATCATACCTCTTAATGCCGAACACTACAATGTAGATTTGTTGTTATGGCGAAGTGTGATAATGTGTTGTGAAGCTACCATTTATCTGATACTATATTTCGCGTACCTTACATTTATGAGTAGTGGAGTTCCTTGTGCCTTCCAGGGAAGTGCTACCACCATACCTATTTCGGCCGTCAAGCTGCATTGCTGTGTTTTGGTTTGAATGGTATGATGGCTGGTGATATTAGGAGCACAAGGCCCCATGTGCTGCCTTAATGACTCAATTTGATGGGCGCAATGCAGTACAGCGTAGGTTATGTTCTTAGTAGATATGACTTACGCAGTAAGGTTTTGTTGCAAGAGCTAAACTTAAAATCAAGGGCTGTTTGTTTATACCGTCTCCATATTGTATATAAAATAATAATTACGTTTATAAAACTAAAAAGAAATCGAAATTGTATCATATTCTTAATTGAAGTCGTTCAATGAAGAATATGATACAATTTCGTCTACCTGGATGACGTATTTTTTCCAATTATTTTGATGACAGATGGCGGTGATACTATAAGGGGTCCAATTTATCCTAACTTTTGAGGTACACTCTTCTAATACTCAAATCGCTTCTAGTGTGTATAATCACTTCAAGTGTACCTAATAATAACTAATGTAATCATATATTAAGTGTAATAATATTTGAAGAGTTCCCTCGATTTCTCAAGGATTCCATCATCAGATCCTGACCTGATGATGATGGGACTACATGTGAAGCCTTTCAAACAATTTTTTTTTCCAAATCGGCACCTTTTAGGTCGATCGAGAAGATGACCTAAGCTGAACAGTCTTATGGAAAACTATGATTATCTGTGATGCAACCAACTCAACTGGCGCGAGTTTAAAAGTATAGAAAGAAGCTCGTACTCAAATAGGAGTCACATCACGCCAAGAGCGGACTAATCAACGGTAATCAACGGAGTGTCGACGGCGGATATTAACGCGACTCGCGATTGTCGAGTAATAACAGAGTAGATGATATGTCGTGTATGAACGTGTGTATGAACTGTCACGTTTAGGATTATTAGTTACTGGTATCGTAAGGTGACGGTGCGATGAACCGTTTCAAAGATAACGTTTTTTTTTAATGTTTGACGGGTAGGTGCTTGGCCTTCATCTCACCTGATTTTCAAGCTATGATAAGGCCAAGAGCAAGTTCTTTGTTTTTTTTTATTATTAGAAATAGGTAGTGCTATTTTTTTTTAGCTTTACCGTGCATATTATCAATAATCTGAAAACGCATTTGTTTTACGAGGAGGAACCGTTTGGCCTTCATGTTAGCTGGTTTCAAGATGTGATAAGGCCAAAGGTGGAATCACACGTCACACGGAATCCTCAACAATATAAGGAACTTGCTACATTTCCTCTAAATGCTGGAACACACTAAATAATTGGTAGATATTGTAAACTTTAGGTAAGATGATGGTAGCTAGCTAGGCGAACCTTAACAAAGCCCTTCCACGACTAAAACCCGAATAAAACCATTACCTACCTACTTTCTTAGAATTAAACTTTCTTTCGAATTGCAAAAGTAAAGGTACCTGCTCTGATGGGGCCAAAAATTTACCCCATCCTATAGGTACTTACGCTTCAAAATGATCCAAATAATATAAATAAAAAATATTACAGGACATTAATTTCACACAGCGCCAGGTGTTTGGGTATTGTATGATATTTAAGATTAGTAGAAGCCCCTAGTGAAAGGGCTCGTCTGGAGAATTACTACCACCATACTTATTTCAGCCACCAAGCAACATTGCTGTGTTTCGGTTTGAAGGGTATGGTTGCCGGTGAAATTACGGGTACGTGAGGCTTAACATCTTTATGCCTCAAGTTGACGGGCGCAAAGCAGTGCCGTGTAGGCTATGTTCTTTGTGGATGTGACTACGCAGTAAGGCTTTGTCATAGGCAAGAGTACACTTAACACCAGGTGCGCTACTTGCTTGTCCCGTCTCCTAGTACTTAGTATAAAAAAAAAGTATTCTATCCATAATCTAGTTCCCATTTTACAAGCAAAGTATAGTTTGGGGCTAGATGGCGTTGTGTGAAATTAATGTTCTCTCCTGTAATATTTATCTGGTCCCAGACCAAGCAAAGCTTAACATGGGAACAAGATATCGGATTTCATACTTATTTTATTTTTTTTCGTTAATACATACTGATTTTACTATGCAACATATATAATCATACTGATTTAACAATAATTTAAATTGTACGCTAGAGCTATAGCTCTATTCGCCGTACCTATAGGTACGGCGAATGTAAATGTCAACTTTAAGTTTTCAAATTTTGACGAAAACGTATAGTATAGTATATGTATATATATATATATATATATATATATATATAAACAACTCAAAAATCTGACTTTGATTGAGGCGACACGTGACCCAAGGTCTGGCTCTTATTTAGGCCAGCGAATTAGCATAGCTATTCAGCGTTGCAATGCAGCCAGTGTCTTGGGCACGCTTCCGTCTGGTACTGGTCTGGAACAGTTGAGTTACCTATAGGCCGTTTGTAACGGTCCTTAAGTAATCTGACTGATTCCTTTGTACATAGTTAGTTTAATTGTACCTTTTATTGAATAAATGATATATATCATACAAATATATAAGTAAACAAAAACCTATTGTAAGTACACTACAACAATCGGTTTTGTTTAATACTCTAAGCGTGACACACACTTGACAAAAGTGTTACAAGGCACTCAAAGGCTTGGGATCAATTGCAAAGTCTCAGGATCTCTCCACGAGAGTTTACGAGTGTTCAAGGGAACAACATCGAATGTCGAGTGGGTAAAACTTGTTTTAACTCGTTGACTGCTGCGCCACATACATGTGCATGTGACAGAGACAGGCAGCAGTCAAAGCGTTATCATTTGCTTAGACTTTTAGACTAAGAAACTATTATTAGCCTGTGAATCGCTATATTTTAGTGATATTTTCGTTTCTCTATCGATTTGTATGTTATTGTTTTGACTATGTCATATATGTCACTGTAAAACATAATTATATTTTTAGGTCGCAGAAGAAAATTTCAAATGTTATTTAATATTGCAATATTACTAATGATAAAATAAATTAAATTGATTTAATCACTACGGTCGACAGGCAGGTAAAGATAGCCATAAAGACTTATATAATACAGAAGTAAGCTGATGCCTGTTTTGGTGAGATCCCTTAGTTGGCTTTTACGACATCCGCGACATCAACGAGACCTGAGCTAACTTACCTGAGCCAGTCATTGATTAAATGGTCATAGCAAAACTGAGTAGGTATAAATAATTGTTAAAGTTTCTCATTCAGAGCATTTACTTCAATCGTTTAGAATCACAGCAGGTTCGGGACCTTATATTTTCTAGAGTTATTCAAATTTCAAAGAAAGTCTTTCTGATCGGAGACCCTAGAAATACTGGGTACACCTGATTCTCCATACTCGGATTGCAGTCAGAAAGGAGCCATCTCAACGAAGCCTTAACTCTACAGATACACAAGAAGGCACCAAAGCAATGCCCCGCAACCTTGAGTTTGTAGCCACAAGAGTTGATGTTTGGGTAAATAGCGCCAGCTAGAGGCCCTTACCCGCATCTAGATTAAAGAAAAGCTGCAGATAACGCGATTGATTGAAAATCTATCGGCGTCGTTTGCGTTTGACAGTGCATGACCAGTATAAATATTTTCAAATATTCGGGAAGCCTTATTAATACTTCCGATGGAAATTCCGGAAACACTGTTCTTAACTTCGAGATATTATATAGTATTCGACACTTCCACAGAAGATTTTCAGAATGTATTGAGAGTAGCGTTAAAGTCTATCGGATTCTACGTCGAATCCGACAAAAAGTCATGCTTCCGATCCGAAAACATTCCGTGTGTTTGATCACACAGTACACAGAAAAAGTCTTGCAAAGCTTGGGGGATTTCTATACTACCGAAATTCATGTTTTCCCGAAAGGGACATGAGATGGGCCAAATTTTATTTTACAAAATGTAAGGTAACTTGAGGTAAGTCAATTTAGTGGCAACACAGAGTTATTATTATAGCTATGACGCGCTTTGCCAACTCACAGGAAAATACTACTATACCTATACCTACATAGCGAACTAGCTTCTGGTGCTCGGATAAAAAGTAGGCAACATATTTTTCCTTGTTCAGAACAATATCTGTTCTAAATTTCAGCTCAGTCCGTTCCGTTGTTTTTGTGTGAAGGAGCAACATATAACCTTTCAGTTTTTAATTTCATGCTTGACGTTTCATTCCCATCCCAAGGGAACTGATAAATTGGATAAAAAGTAGCCAGTTCAGGCTCAGGTTCATAGCAACAATATGTTGTATGTATGGTATATGGTATATGTATGGTAAGTAGTTTTGGCGTTAAAAAGGAGCAATCCATACATCTAAACTTAACATCTAATTTTAACCGCCTCTGTGGTCTAGTGGTGCAACCCACCGATTTTAGATTCAGAGGTCCCGGATTCGATCCCCAGGGGGAGTACAATATATTATGCTTGTTTGATTGGTGGTAGGACTTTGTTCTAGTCCGCCTGTCTAGCTACCACCATCTTACCTACTTCTGTCGCCATAATAACAATTCTTAAAAAAAATTGTTGTGTTCCGGAATTTAGAGTTAAGAGAGCCGGTTCCTCTGTTGAGGATTCCGGGTGAAGTGCGCTTCCACCTTCGGCCTTATCTTAACTTGTAACCAGGTGAGATGAAGGCAGTGAGATAAGCGCTTCTCCGTCGTATAAAATAAAAAACAGCCAAACAAACTGTCGCTTATTATTTGTACGATTAGTGTGCTAGGCACATTATTACTAAAATTGAACTTGCTTTTGCCTTCTGCTTCACCCGCGTGTTCAAGGATAAAGAGTAGGTATGTTCTTCAAAAGGTAACAAGCAAACAAACAAACCAACAATACACTATCGAATTTTAACATTAGTATGGAAGATTTATATGTTAGCCTACATATATGATTCTACTGAAGTACAGAACAGCAACATCTGTTTTTTCAGTTTTTTTTTTCAGATTTGACCGACCATTTCTGCAATGACCGGTATGGTAGATGTAGCCAGAAACGTGGTACTTATTATTTGGTGTCTTCTGCATTGAGTAGATAGGTACCAATAGCAGATTTGAGAAAAATCCCATGGGATGATAGGAACGGTGATGAACGTTTATACCAGCAATGATTGTAGTTTAACAACCGTAAAGGAATATAATGCACCAATTCATAGGAATTCAGATACTCAGAACTGAAAATGATTCGCACATAATTTCGGTACAAAAGTAAATAATGTTGTGCGCGTAAAATATTTTCAACAGCAGTTTGTATTACACAAAGGCTATGTGGCTTTTTGCGATACAAATTCGTATTTAATTTAAATAACGAAATTGCTGAATTGCTGTGAACCGTAGTGGTAAAATCAATATCATAAATATCCCGATACATTTAACTACACTATCCTTAGACTACTGGGGAAACCAGAAGTCTAAGTCTAGACCAGAATGAATAGCATTCTTCAAGACATGCATGCTTCATGTTTGGCCAACACACACATTGTTTTAGTTGTTTTTTTAAGTGAGCTGGCTTTTTTTCGCTAGGCTTATCACCTGTAAAAGTAATTTCATGTCCAGTTACTAACAGAAATAAAAAAAAGAAATTCATTATAACCTAAACAGTAACTTAATCTAGCGACATAGCTGTGTACATGAATTTATGTTCAAAAATTACCACTAAAATAAGATAGCGAACTACCATATTATATATATATATATTATTGTACGACGGGGAAGCGCTTGGCCTTCATCTCACCTGGTAACAAGTTGAGATAAGGCCGAAGATGGAGGCGCACTTCACACGGAATCCTCTAGGAACTGGCTATCTTACCTCTAAATGCCGGAACACAACTATTTTTTTTTTAAGAATTGTTATTATGGCGACAGAATTAGGTAAGATGGTGGTAGCTAGCCAGGCGGACTTAAACAAATTCTGCCACCAACCAAACCAAGCACAATATTGCTCCCCTGGGGATCGAACCCTCTGGAACCTCGGGACCTCTGGATCTGAAATCGGCGGGTTGAACCACTTGACTACAGAGGCGGTTAAGTTATATTTAAGTTTATTGAGAACAAACAGATTACTTATAGTTGGCTGAAGTAGGTTTTAATCTAAAAATGACGTAATCATTTAGGTTAGGTACCACTACCTAGGTATTGCATGGCCTCATTTGACATCATGCTGTAAAATAACACCTCGCAACGTCAGCGTTTGACAGGCTCGTTTCGCCTAGTGCAGCGAAATGTGGCTCTGTTGCGCAGGGGCATGCTATTATTCACCTTACTTGATTCACTCTTATACTGTAGGCAATAAGGTTCAAAACAACAACTCTGTTAATAGCCACATATTTTAAGTTTTGCAGCTTGGCGCACGCGCACCTTGCGTATAAATAATTGTACCTTGTTAAAGTGTACGTTTTTATAATATTTAGATGGCTTAGGGATAATTTGTTGTTGAGCTATAATGCGTTTTATAGTCTCCAAATGTGTATTCTCTACCATGATAATTTAACAAGATTTTTGAAGAAAAATCCTATTGATTATTCGATTTATCGATAACTTTGATTTGAGAGTAAAATTTAACGCTGCACCAATTAAGATGTAGTTTATTTATAGCTTTATAATGATATAAAAAAGAATAGAAAAGAAAGTTCTACGTTGATAATAATAAGATGGGCGGCAGTTGGGTATTAAAACTTGTATATTTATAATTGAAAGTTTCCAAGCATCGAAGTAATACCTACGAAGTTTCTTTTACAAAGTTACGAATTCGATTAAAATATTTTGTTGTCACTGCCAAATGTTTAGACGTAATTGTTGAACTGATTTTTGCATAAGTACCTACTGAAAAGCACTCTGTTTAAAATTGGCGCCTAATGAATTTTCCCGAGGCCCGCCGTACCGTCGACAGCAATGATATCGATCGGCGCACTTCCCATTGCTGTGATGCAACCGTCCAAACATCGCATCGAACCAACTACACGAGAAATGTATTGCAAGAAACCAAGCCGCTTTTCTCAAGATATAATCCGCAAAACGAACACCTAAACACAGTAAGGGCGTAGTCAGAATGTAGCCAAGTGGCGCACTCTCGTGAGAGATGAACGAACAGATAATAAATATGAGAACCGGGTGATTGTGAGCATATTTTAATCGATATTATACATTGCTGGATTTATTACCAGCGGTTACGAGGATGCCGTGAAAAAACAGCAATGTAACTCGTACATGGTAGAGGAGACGTTTAGTCGCCCGGGCGAGCGCGTGGTGAGGAGGGCAGGGTCGCATAGCTAGTGCGGCCTCCGGCCTTCTCTTCGCCGCAACGCAAATCGTTGAAATCAAAACTTTCACGCTACGAGAGCGCTACGAAGTTTTACAGCTACGAACTTCCTGCTACGCCAGTCGTAGCGCGCCGTACTCAAAACTTTGTTTGAAAGCTTTTTATTTGTCACTTTCTGTTATCAGCCGTTAGCCGAATGAACACACGCGCTCTTTATAAGTGAGATGTAGGGTTCATATTTCAATGCATAGCAACTCGAGCTTGCGTTATCAAGTAAGAAACCGACTCGCTTTGCTGGCAAATAATTTCTCGAATTAAATGCTAAACTCAAACTGCGAAGCAGAAGGTTTTGGAGTTTTTCCTACCTAAATTATGAATTGGGATTTCCATAAAATTATTATAAAAGGTCAAGTCAATAATCTAGCAAATAAATTGATTATAATCATTCAGGTGATCTCAAACAGAAAGTGTTACAACGCGGTACTAAAATGAAACTTCCAACAAAACTTAGTTCAAGTAGCTGAAATAGGTATGCGAGTTATACAAGTGAAAAACACGGGTATTTCCAATTCCATCGAGTAGATATGGCTGGCGCGGCGCGGTGGCGCGGCGGCGGGCTCCGACAATCCGAGTCTCGGTTTTGTTGTTCGTGGAAGCGAGTCGCAGGTGGGCCGCCGCCGCCGCCGCCGCCGCCGCCGCCGCCGAGCAGCAACGAGCGCGCCCGACGACGCTCGAGGCCGCCCAGCCGCTCGCTCGCTTCGCTCCTCTCCTCAGTCTGCGCTCGGCCACCACCCTGCTCGCAAGTGACTGTGACGCTGCTGTGACATTTGACAGTTGTTATCGTGATCGTGTTATGTTTTCGTATCGGAACTATGGTGTATCCCAATGAAAATGTGGAGTGATTTTCAAGTAAGTACCCTGTTAATTTTACTACCATCGATGACGTTAAATCATTTCATATTGTGTATATATAATATTGTGTGACAATTTGTTGTAACAATATTTTCTATGAAGAAGTAAATTAGATGTTTGAAACTAAAGCTTGGATTCTTGTTTATATTGCAGTGAATAATTTGATTTTGTTTAGCAAAACATCAAAAGTTTCTGTAACATTTTTATAAATTTGTATTTTTCATGTAAATGTGGGTACTTAGATGTCTTTGTAACGATGTGAAATCCACCGTAGACATTTTTTTGTACCTACCAACTATGTGTAACTATATAATTAAAGTCATTAAATTTTCTTGAAAATTGATTAATTTAGGGAAATTTGTGATATAAAACGTCTCTCATTTATGTCCAACATATTTTTTTATTTAGTTTTTCCAAGATTCCTGAGGTAAAACTTTGTAAGTGAGATCGTTGGCTTCACAATGTATACTTAATGTAATAATGGGCAACATAGAAAGGTCGTTTTCGTTACACAGAACCTGTTTCCTATACTTTCGTAAAAAAACCATGTAAAATTTCTCTGTTAAATATTGTTGAAAGATGTTCGCGCCTTTTTGAAACTGACAGCTCAGCGCGTTTCCGGCGATCTGTCAAACGCCATGTGATAGATAGAAGGGCGCATTCGGTGGAGTTTTAAATCAAAGCGCGTTCGAATCTCGATAACTGCGCGAGCCCGAGGCAAGCGAGACTCCTCACAGAAATACGTAGATGCAGTTGTCTCGCTCTGGCACGTAAGTCGGTCTCGCTCTCGCATTGGGAGTTTTTGTGTCGAAGCGGGTTTTTTGTCGGCGCAGCGAGGCTGACGGCGCCCGTTCGCCCGACTCGACTCCACATTAATTATCGCCGAGTTGGCTCGCCAGCACGAACGCACTTTACTTTCTATAATTCTGCGTTTGCTCTTTGACTTTGTTATTATTTTTACGAACTATGTTTCTGGTATATGCCCCCAACCTTTGTTTCATATACCCATCGATCAGTCTGACTAATTTGCTATTGTTAGCAGTACTACGGGAATTCCAAAATAGCACTACCTACATCATAATCAAGTATTAAGTTATATTAGTAACGATCCAACGACTAGGTAGTGAGTTATTTGACTCGGTTTACCGTTGGAAGACTAGTCTATCCGTGTCTATTCTTCTCCGATGACGTCACCCGACTGTGCTCATTTCTCAATAGCTCGTCCAGCAGTTCTGGTTGCAAAAGTTGTGAGAATTTTGAAAGAGTTGGTAAAGTTGGGTCGGAGAGAGATCGCGAAGAGCGAATGTTGGGCCTAAGTGCGAGGGTGCGTTGCCATGGCAACGGCTAGGGCGCCCCGCCCAGCAACTCGGTCCGCCTCTTTCTGCTAGTATTGAGATTTAGATTACTCTTCGACTGGCAACCCTGCTTGATGCTCCACTAGCTTCTGCAGGCTTCGGCAGTTACAATGCACAAATCGGACATTGGGCCTCTTTGACTTGTTAAAGTTGATTGCATATCATTGGAGAAAATTAGACAAACACATGCGAATATACCAATTCAACTTAACTAATACTGTTTGCCTCACCCAGCAACAATTTACTAATAAATCTTGAATTTGTAAAATCACTCCTCACCTCAATTATATCCGGCGAAGAGTATTTAATAATTTCAATCCATTTGATTAGTAAATAATCAAGAATTTGAATGAAAACTTGATGCAAAAAAATATCTGCGTGTGCTTTCATACTTCAAATTACAATGTATCCTGGATAGTGCTACGCGCTACGCAGGACCTCTAAGCGGACCTCTAAGGAAGCGCTACGAAAAATAAAAGACTTCAACGCGCTTCCTTAGCAGTTACTGCGTTAAAATCTTTTAACCGCCTCGGTGGTCTAGTGGTATAACCCACCGATTTCAAATCCAGAGGTCCCGGGTTCGATCCCTGGGGGAGCAATATTGTTCTTGGTTTGGTTGGTTGTAGGATTTTATTTAAATCCGCCTGACTAGCTACGACCATCTTACCTAATTCTGACGCCATAATAACAATTCTTAAATTGTTGTGTTCCGGCATTTAGAGGTAATATTCAGTTCCTCAGTTTGTTGAGGATTCCGGGTGAAGTGCGCTTCCACCTTCAGCCTTACCTTAGGCCAAACTGAGGAACTGGCTATCTTACCTCTAAATGCCGGAACACAACAATTTTTAAGAATTGTTATTATTTTATAATATAAATAAGATGGTGGTAGCTAGCCAGGCGGACTTAAACAATTTCTACCACCAACCAAGATGCAATGCAAGATATTGGATTTTGCGAAGTTCAACGAAAAACCAAAGATTAAAACGCGTACCCGTAGCACTTGGTAACACTTGACACTACCATTTACTTATGTATCCTTAAATAAAATGAAAATGTTACCTGAACAGATACTTTTATCGTGATGTCTCGGAATATCAATTCTCCAACTCAGCACTTTAATAACGTAGAAGGCGACTGAGACATTGCTTACCAAGTACTTTACCTTAGCAAGTACCTTTTGCTTCCGAGTACGAATGAATGCCCCAACTGCGATCACACACTCGTTTTAATAAGGCACATCATAAAATTTCATTAAACAAAATATAAATAGTAATAAATAAAATACTGTTTACAATGACTTGCAATTGAAGCAAACCTTTGACTCAAAATTATACAGACAAAATATTAAAATATATGCACTATATGTCATGCAGAGCTAGGCATAGGGGCTTCGGGATGGCATGCGGAATGCGACTTGTTGCAGTCACGTGCATCCGCTAAAGAAACTATTCGCAAACTACCCTTATGTACTACATTGTTGATAAGGCACTGGTTTGCGTGACTTTCAGCTATCCTCCTTGCCGTACAGACTTTAACCAACCTTATCATAACAATGTAAAGTTCAGTTTGCTTTGTAAGGCTTCTTATGGAACTCGGAACGTTGCCGTCGGCAGTGGCATATTTAAAGAAAAACACCAGCTCCAATTTATAGATTTTGCGGACTAATTTAAAATCAAAAGTATTTTTGGTGATTGAGGTTTAGTTTTATCTAAACTACTAATCATGCAGAAATAAACTTGTATTTAAAATAACCTGTAGTAATTCTACTTCCTAATCTTACATATTTTAGAGCATAAGATTCCATCTTTTACAATACTACTCGTAATATAAAATTAACTGGTTATAAGGTCAATTTAAATCTATCACTGAACAAATTTTGTCTCGGATATGGTGCTTCAATCTCGGTTTATATGTTTATGACTTTTAAAAAAGTGTTAACCTTTGCAACGGTTTTAATTCGAAACAATATATTAAAACGGTTTATTAATATACTCAAAGTTCACAAATGCCACGGTCATGGTGACTTGGCGTTTTCTGTAAAGTGAACTAAGCATGATTCTTCTTTTTTTCAATAAGAGGTTTGTAAGTTGAATCTTAGTATTGTCTTAGGACAATGGACCCAAAATCAAATCAAATAAATGTATTAGACACATGCAACGCAAATAAAAAATGAATTCTGCTAAGTAACATACACAAAATATTAATACACACAAATATGGGGGGAAAATATAAGCTTATCTAGTGAAACGCCCTCGATCTCGATTCCGTGGGGATTTTCATGCTGCAAAAGACAACCATAAAGTTTTAAGTTACTAGAACCTCTAATGTGGACAGTCAGTCAGTCAGTCATTCTATCAGCTACTCGACAATTTGACTATTTAGATTCTATATACTTTTTATTATGACTAAAAGTAAAATGATAAAATAATTGTTCTATTGAATATTCGGCCAGCTGGAAAATTGCTAAAAAGCTATTTAAACAGCAAATAATTAGAACTTATGGCGGATTACGTCAGTGGGTTGTTAGTTTTTTTTTGCGCTCAGGAACGCCTTGCTTTGAATTCACATTGCGTACTAATCACATCAAACACAGACAAAATACATTTTGGAGATGATCAAAACCTCTTCAATAAGCTGACTATATTAATAATATACCCGATAAAATAACCTACATACGTTGATTTGGTATACAATAAACGATACACAGTTTTTGTATCCAAAGTCGCGTTATCACGATAAGATGCCTTCTGGCAAACAATGATCGTGTGTGAATTCCATCCGAGTTGTGCCATCGCAGATAACGTCACACTATCAGCTGTACATTAGTCACCTTTCCACGTCGGCCGATTACATAAATAATAGCACCATTATAACACATTTGCCGTTAAATTCACGGCCGCATTGTAAACAATCGACCACGTGGAGCCAAAGTACTAGTATACACATAAACAAATGAATGAATTAGCCATAGACCACTACGTCATCCGCGAAGACACGCATAATAATCGTTTATGCAAACGAGCCTAATTATGTAAAGCAATATGAACCATACCGACGTGTTTTGACATTCGCTAACGACCAATTATTATGGCCATTGTGTGACTCAGTGAACTTGAAAGACACCACAATAATATAGGGCATCGACACTCAATTGAACGACGCGCGTGGTAACAAATAACACCTGTTAGAAAAAATACTAGTATGAATGTCAGGTGCACCGAATTCGACACGCGATATTTTATAACATAACATTTGTATTGAGTGTCTGGTCGTGCGAGATACTCTTTTTGTTGCTTCGACGTTTGTTAGTAGTCCCATCGCACTATTATATCACTTGTTTTACGATACTGTTTACTTTGTAGTATTTTTTGTCGATACAGCTGTTTTTGACTTGAACGATTCATTCAAACCTTTTTATGAGCCTCCCAAATCATCATTACTAACGATCTACCGATCCGATTAGGTCGTGACTAAAGTTTTGGAAAGATTTCGAACGCAGTTTTTCATAAAATAAAGTACCAAGACGCTGTAAATCAACGCCTACACAAGTCGTAGAATCGAGAACATAGAGATAATATTAAATGTTGTATTTCGCGGAGTGTCTCCTGGTTTCACGCACTAAATTTCCCATGGCCTCAATGTCGCAGCTCGACCCAATTACGTCTGGCAATAAAACAATATATGTGTCGTTGAACCCTCCACTTTCGTGTACCGATGGCTATGTAAACATTGCAACTGACGGCCCGGCGCGGCGGGCGAGACGCTTCGACGCCAATAATTTATGTAAATCCACGTCATTGTACAAGAGTGATGTTTTATTATTGCAATCTCCTTTTGGCGGTCAAGTTCAGTCGTGAAAAGTGTGCGGCAGTGCAACCATTTAGATTTTTTATTTACGTTTGTCATAAAAGTGGGTGTTATGTCGTTTTGAGATACAAAACCAGATCGATCAATTAGCGTTAGGTATTAAGCTGGTCAAGATTTATGCAAGTAGATCCAATCTTATTCAGATACTAAGTAGTACGGCTCCATTATAAGCCTTAAAGGTTTTTTTTACATGCACCGTGTTTATTAATTTTGACCAACATCTTTGATTCCAAAAACATATAGGTACCTATGTGATATAATTTTCAAACTTCTCTGGCTACGTTGTGATCTCAACACTATGAAGCTTCTCTTACAGTTTTACAATTAGGTCTCAGAAAATGTAAAAGCCTTACAATTATCACGTTCAACATTGTCATACAAACAAAGCTCATTCTACCTTCTATGTGGAGAGTAGAAGCGATTCTAAAAAATGTTAATGTTCAGACATAAATCTATTGTAGTTAAGTAATGCGACCATCATCTCATTGATTTGCTGAACATGTTTAAAAACTTAGTGGAAGTAAGTAAGAAGAATTCTTCTTACGTGATTTACTCGTAATACTTAGTAGGCATCTATAAGTGTGAGTAGGTTAGGTAGTTATTACGTTATGTTCTTACAAAAATCCATTCATAACGGATGTGGGTGAATACAAAACAATGTAGATAAACAAATTATACGTGTCAATGTTTGCAAATAGTTTTACCACGAGCGGTATGCAGCGTAAAATCTTGTTTATAATTATGATAATAGCCTTATAAATAGTACTACAAATCTATTTGGTAGGTAGTAACTATTAATCACTTATGAATGAATAGGTATTATTATTACACGATGGCTGGTCAACGATATCAGAGCGGTGTGCGGTTGTAACATCGTTTTATAATCATAAGCTCATAAATAAACATGGTGACGTATAGCGATCAACAGAGATCAGCAATCGGAAGCGGCGCGTGCGCCGACGGTATGTAAACGCGGATAATTATGTAACAAATTACGTTTTAACATTCAACGACATATTTAGTGCGGACATTACGTGGATCAATGAACTTGAGCCGTTTGTTGTGTGGTTGTTACACAACGATCGGCGTTTGAGTGAGATTAATGCGCGCGGATTATGGCACGCGATACATTTCAATTTACGATTCGTTTCATTCATGCCTTGAGATAATGTTGACGTACGCGCCCGCTTATTGTTTGCCTTCACGTGTCGCTCCCGAGCGGGTTCCCCCGGATTCTGCATATCTATAGCGGCGCTCACTCGTGTAATATTCAAAGTGCGGATGTCACTTGACCACAACTCTTGTCTGTTCCTCGCATGTTTACTATCACTACATGTGACCATATCTAGCGAACAAGAGTGCAAGTAAACTTCCCGAGAAACTTGTGTTTATTTGCCTTCGGTAAACATATGTGGAGCGGATGGCTCGGAAGATTGTACTATTAGCTACAAGTTTGAGCTCAAGACGGAGGGGTGAAGGGTGCACGTCTTCGCCCATTGACGGTTGAAGCTCCGCGACACTTTCACTGCTCCGTTATTGCAGTTACTACGCGCCTACTGTGCAGCGGGGAGCACCACCCCAATGCATTCTCCCCTCTCGCCACCCCGCGTAGGGCACTTACACGAGGGAGCACCTTTCAAACCTAACAATAGATTCCGAACATCTTCTACCGTCGTAGAGTCCGTTACTCTCTAGGATTAGCAATTACGGTCTGAGAATAGCGAGCGCAAAGCCTCGACCTTATCGGCGACAGTATCTGTAGATGTAGACGGGTTAATGTGGGACAATGTCACCCGTGAGGGCTTGCCATTATTTGCGTAGACACGTGTGAGCGGGCGAGTGACAAGTGGCCGAGCGGAGTGACTCGAGTCGTGATTCGTGACGGAAGTTTGTAAACACCGCCGTCCTTGGTCCCGGTCGGCGCTGCACCCCAAGCCGCCCGCTAGTCACGCACAATCTAACTCCGCGCGTTCCGATATCGAATTTCTCCGATCTATCAATCATGAATGAAAACGATAATGCTCACCAATCGACCGTGACAATCGATTCGATTTATATCTGCGCTAAGCACAGGTGTGTAATTAACGGTGCACAATAACAAACTATTGTGTCACGCGTGATTATCGCGAGAGTTTGTTGTGTTTTGCATTGTTGTGGGTGTCTATGCTGGCAGACGCCGCCGTCACTGGAGGTGCGGAGACCGGCGAGGCGAGGGTATCGCCGCTGATTGATGGCCGATAGATAGTCGCGCTCGACATTGAACCCGTCCGCCGGCGATGCACCGCAAACTAAATATATCTAGTGCGGACTTCCGCCCGTGACGTCGACCCACTGACGGGTTCCCCCGACGTAGTACCTACGTAACATATTTATTATTCTTTCTGTTTACACTATAAAACACCCATTTACAATGTTATTGTTTGGCGGGGTCGTCGCCTTATCTCTTCATTGCTTTATTGCTCGTTTACTTTTATGGCGTACACGTCTCTCGAGACATCGGAATGAATGGCGTCGTCACTGATTATGAATTAATTTGCTTAATATTATGACGATTATTGTAACAGTTATTTACACATGCTATTGTGTAATGCGTAATCGAATGAGTAGAACGTGGTGGCAAGTAGGTGTGTATGTGTACGGATTGATAATGTTCGTTGTTAGTAAACCTTGCTCCCGGGACTAATCTTCTAAGTGCGTGGCAGAGTCGGGGGTACATCAATCCGGCTGGGAGGTTCATTAAAAATTCATTCTTATTTCGTAGCTCACGCCGTAATCAGACACAAGGGGGGCGGGCGTGCTACACTGCTGATTTATTACTTCGGAATCAAACCTAGCTTGTCGGAAATATACATTATTAGAAACACTAAAACATTATAGGAAAATGACACTAATTTATTACACATCCAGAATGTGAAATAAACTGGGCTGTGAAGACAAAGAAACAAATAAATCTGAAAAGAACATCGTCTCTTTAGAGTACCTATTAATAAAGCAGCCGGTCTCTTTGCACGCCAAAATCAGTAATTATTTATGCAAAACATTCAAACACAAGTATGTAGATAAACATATTTGTCTATTTTGCAATAAGTATTTTATATGTCATCAACCTCTGTTGCTTTTCCTTGCAAATAAAACGCTGTGTTGTCAGTGTTTTTTATTATTTTCTATAAATGGTTAATTACAGTAATGTAGATGAGAGTGTGTGTCTCGACATATTTCGCTCCCCATGGGTGGTGTAGGCAGCTCACACCACACTCACCCCATCTCTATCATAGCCAGTAGCCACTACCTTCGACAAAATACCTACTCGATATTTCAAACAAAACCGCTTACTTTTAACTTTATATTTAACCGCCTCTGTGGTCTAGTGGTTGAACCCACCGATTTCAGATCCAGAGGTCCCTGGTTCCATCCCCAGGGGGAGCAATGTTGTGCTAGGTTTGGTTGGTGGTACGATTTTGTTTAAGTCCGCCTGGCTAGCTACCACCATCTTATCCATCATCCGAATTCTGTCGCCATATTAGCAATTCAAAAAAAATTGTTTTCCGGCATACAGAGGTAAGATAGCCAGTTTCTTAGTTTGTTGAGGATTCCTTATCTTAATTTGTAGTTATCTTACCTATTCTTAACCAGGTGAGATGAAGGTCAAAAGCTTCCCCGTCGTACAATAAAAAAAAAACCCACAATATGATATATACGATACAAATATCTCAATATATTCTGTGACATATTTTGTCGTTATGTATGAATCTTACATTACATTATTATCTTACATTATTTTCAATTCAGTTGCTAATTATCATATTATTATTATTCATAAATGCTCGCAGAAATTTCCGAAAATTAAGCTAGATATCGCGAATGCATTAGCTTGTAGCGACTCGTACCACTACTTTAGCTGGTAAGTTCTTGACGATTTACAAAAATACCTCTCGGTTCACACAGAGCCCATCACAATAGAAGAATTTCAACTCGTGAGAACCGCCCGTGAGAGTTCGAGTCGGGTTAGGTAGTAGGGGAGCGTCGAGGGTTCACCCCACCCGCCCCCGCACACAAGGCTTCCCCCACCGCCCCCTCACTCCTAATCTCCTTTAGTCCTCCCAGCGAACTCGAGTCGAGTCTGTGACGTCACCACTTATAGCTTTTTTTGATAATGAAAAAAGTTTAGGTTTAATATTATAATATTTTCGCCTCACATTTTTTGTGTTACAAGGTCACTGCATAATTTATAAAAGTAGGTTGGTCATCTTTAAAAGGATTTACTTTTGTGATTTAAAAATAAACACCGGCACGCTTCCATTGTAAGTTGACGGCATTGGGCGGACCGAAATACTTCATCATACGGAAACACTTATGGACTGAGCATCCAAACCTTAATTGATACGATAATAATCTTTTTAAGCAAGACAGCATTTTTTATAACAGCTGTCCTAAACCGGTTGTTGAATGAGATGCGGATCGCGGGCGCTGCACGCATCAATCACAAATCAGCTGATAGGCGCCGGGTTTTCCTTTTCATCTGGCACTTTATTTAATTAATCGGTCGCCGCGGGCGGCTGCGACTGGACCGGAGCAAGCGCGTGCTCACACTCAATCGCACTTACCGTTAAACTAAACGCTATAAACTTACTATACTTACCGTCGTCGTCGTGATCGGATTATGAATGAGCCACGTTTGATATCACTTTAATCTAGTTCCGAGTCTCAAACGGAACTCGACGCTGTGCTTGTGTGACTCAGCAAATATTGTTGTTTGCTCTGCGAGTTTCGGTGATAACTTATTCATCACAGCTGATACACGCGGCTCATTTTTATTTGTTTATTAATAGGCAGAGTGACTGCGATCAAGGCACGGGCTGCATAAATCAAGTACCTGTCGAGAACAATAGTGATTTTCACTCGTAACTGATCGTGAATGACAACTGCAATGGACCGCAATAAAGAACCGTGTTTGCGGCTCACCGACCGGTCCTTTGTTAGTTTATCCACGCGCCACCGAAACAGGTGCACAGTTTTATGGGGTATTATTTCGCATGGTATTCGGAATCAAAAAACAATTTTTGAACAAACAGGTTGACCTCACAATAAGCGATAGTGCCCGCATGCTGTAACGAGACGCCCGTATGAGAGTCAATTATCAGAAGACGTGGAACGCCTATAATCCTTCGATTGTTGCGTCTACCGTTTTACTTTTAAAACTTGAGCTCGGTCGGTATACTTTTCTGTGGAGCTTGTCTGTGTTGAGTAAGAGAACGTGTCGAGCTGCGTATCGCAGCGGCTTGGGCGTAGTATTTCTCATACAGGGAACGATGTCGCAACAGCCGTCGTGTAGCAAGACGTCGAGGCGGGTTTCGAGCGCAGAGAGCGGGCGCGGGCGCTGCCAGTGCGGCGGCACGTAGACTTGATAGCCGAGCGTTCGGCACGCATGCTGGCTGCGCGTGTGTGAGTGACGTCAACGCGCCACTTTCTCCATACTTTCGTCGCTGCTAGTGTGCTAAAAAACCAAGCTGAGTAGACGACGACTATTAATATACGATGCGACGTCGCATGCTCTGTCGCGCGAAACGATACGGAATTATTATTTTCTTAGCACGATATGCGTGCCGGCCTCGTCCAGTAACGCCCGACTCTCCCTCACAGCACAACCAATATTACATATTTATTACAAAAAACCAAGCTTAAACTATCCATCTGCAAGGCTATATTTGGCAGTTGCGGTGCGCAATCGCTAATGTGTCCTGCAAATAACCAAAGTCAATTCAACGCTCACGCCGAGCAAGGTATTACGGTCCGGTGGATATTATTTCAGTCTTTTGGCCACACCAAACCAAATTGTGCTTATTTCGCGACGAGCGTCGAACAAGTAAAATCCATTCGTTGCTCTCACGCCTGTCTAATTAAGCTCTGTCATACTCTTCGAAGGCTCTATTACGAGCCGCC
Organism: Venusia cambrica; assembly: GCA_951394065.1. NCBI lineage: Eukaryota > Metazoa > Arthropoda > Insecta > Lepidoptera > Geometridae > Venusia > Venusia cambrica. The sequence continues at coordinate 7,477,790 of OX596042.1, forward strand.
TCCAAACTTAGAGCAGACTATAACGCATTTGGTATTCAATCAGAGATCCTTGCTGGCGCAGAATGGTTTTTGTGCCGGGGTGGTAAGGTCGATAGCGCTGGGGTAAAATGAAATTCAGTTCGCTCGGTGTGACAATTACGGCGATGCGGGGAGGGCCCCGCGCTGCCGCAATCGATAGGCCTACGGGCGCGAGCCCGGGGCAGGCGAGGGGGAGGGGTCGCGGGGCGGAGGGATGGTCATTACTTATGCAAAGCAGCATCGGCCCTAGCGCGACCAGCTCTATAGCCAGGAGCAGCCACAGTAAGAAGACTAGAGCTTCCAATGAGGATAGGAATCCTTTGTGTCACCATCATAAAGAATCAGAGAAAATAAATTGCTACCCTTCTAAAATTAAAATCATTCACGTCAACGAGAACGGGGTCCCGTTCGTTTAATCTCTGCGCCTGGGTCCCGGGCCCCATATATCGCGCTATTCAATGCTTGGGGACCAGCGGTTTTGTGCGCTCCCTTCGTTCGCTCCCTTCGCTGTTCCATGGGAAGGCCGCTCACCCCGAAATTTGTCTGTTGTTGTAGCCGATGTATTATGATACAACATATTTATCTTTGAAAAGTAACGTACAGTTCTCATTTGCTGCACAATAAATGAGCTTTGACAATAAATTCAGTGATCCCAAGCGCTGATGTCGTCTTAAGCTGATCTCATGAAAAGCCGTCCTTACTCAGCGAGAGCTTTCGCGATAAAGTTTACGCGGGAAAACTCATTCCCGCGCTTTATAACCTGCGAGTTTTCATGCCAAGTGGGGGGGTTTATGTAAGGCTCCCTCCCCCGCAAGCCCGCAACCTTCGCCTTTTCTTGTACATAGTATAATAGGCAGCTAATGTTCAAGTTTCAACATTGAGAGTGCGAGCTTCAAGCCGACTACACGCTACTCAACGCAGCATTCACAACTTTGAACACGATACTGCGATAGCGTATAGTGAAATAATAAAGCCCTGCCTTCTTCGTCGTAGGTTTTCGGATCGATTCGCGCACGGGACAAACATTTGTGTGTTAAAAGTAGATGTTTGTTCTGTGTTTGGGCAACTGATGTACTACTTAAAAAAGTTTTAATATTATTCTATCAGGTATCTATACTTAGTTTGAAGCTAGATAGCGCTGTATGTATTATTAATAATTATATATATGAGGGTTCAAGTGTAACCGCAGTGTCAGTCAGACTATCAGATAAAGCTCCGGAAATGTATAATTCTTTAATTTTTGATTCACGGAAAGAGTCAAATTGTCTATATTCTGAAATGTTTATGCTATAGGCAAAGGATACTGAGCTGATATTTTATTACTGAGCCACCATAACACGAAGTCGAAGCGAATCAAATATTACATAATTATTTTCAATATTAAGTGTCATTATAACAAATACACGCTCATTAGTGAAATAATTGCGGAACAATCACGACATAGAGTCAATCGTCTTTTAACATCAATAAAAGCCAAACAGGTAATAATCGAGCACGTTCATAGCCGGCAAGTGTTCTGTATCGCGCCTTATCACTCGTTATCAGCTCTCAAGGTGACGCTTGATGTAACGCAGTCGATTGCACGCCAACCGTCCTCACCAGATATAATTGTTTTGATTCCTCAAGTTTCACAATTTATTGCATGACTGTACCTACACTTTATTAATATAACATGCTAAGAGAAAACTTCGGAACCCTTTGTAAGTATATTGCGCGCAAGGAGGAGGTGAGATGTTGTGTAGTAAAAGTTTATACTCAAGAGAAGTGCAGAAAGATATTTTTATATTTTTACGATCGAATTTCGACCACTGCATGGCCTCTCTAATATTAGTTTAATACTAAACAAGCCTCATAGCTCAGTTGGTAGTAACTCTGCCTTCTGCGCTGTAGGTTGTGGGTTCGATTCCCAACCCAGGACAAACATTTGTGTGATGAATGTAGATGTTTGTTCTGTGTTTGGGTGTTGTATTGTATGATAAGTATGTATTAAAAAAAAAAAAGTATTTATGTATTCTATCCGTAATCTGGTTCCCATATTACAAGCTATGCGTAGTTTGGGGCTAGATGGCGCTGTGTAAAATGAATGTCCTGTAATATTTATTTATTATAATACTATTTCTATATAGTACCGCGAGCTGCTTGCAGCTCGCGTAGTGGCTCTTTTACCATTTTTTTAAATAATAAAACATATATTAATATTGCAGCATTTACTTCACACAGCCGCCATCTAATGTATGGGAACACTATTTACACACACTTTCATTTGTAAATACATACTTATCATACAATACTTCACCCAAAACACACAATATAAACAATTTAATCACACAAGTGTTTGACCCGGGTGGGAATACAACCCGCAACCTACATTGCAGAAGCCAGAGCTACTAAACAGGGCTAAGAGACTTGTGATATTCAACTATATCAGCAAATGAATGAGTAAAGTTCACGCACAGATTACGTTACCCCAAATTAAATGTATGCAAAAGAAACTGCGGCTCCGATAAAAGTTTTCACATGTTGAGCGCTTCTCGTGCAATTATGTGCCGTAATGTCAGCAAGGCCACGTGCTCGGTTGACGTTAACAAAGTTTCCCGATGCGGAGAAAACTTTGTGACATGTGAGTGGTAGATACTTACAATATGTGGCCCTCCCGCCCGTACCGGCCCCGCGACGCCGGCTCCACGTCGTGACTCAGCGGCGCCCTCCGCGACGTCGCTCCGTCTGCCCCCATGGAAAATTTATACCCACCCTCTATTAAGATCATTACAACCCGACCAGCATAAACTCAACCTTACGCCTACTCGGTAGAGCTCCTTTTCCTGCGATCTTCTCGAGCAAGACAAAGGAGATCACCAATTCTGCCGAAAACAAACTCTAACTCCAGGGGGATATAGTTTGTAATTTATGTGGCGATACGGCTCACGTGCTTTGAAAACGCAGCGGTGACGTCACAGGGTGGGTTCATCAACGTTAATGTACTATTTGTAATTGCTTTTACTCTGAAATTCATTAGAGAAGTGCTATTTTCAGAATATGTACAGCTAGCAAAAGTTTAGAAGGTGCAAAAACGTAGCGAAGTAGTATTTCACATTTTTGTCTGGATAAAGTTAGGATTACCCGTCGCCATTAACGTTGAGATTGAGTTTGACTGAAAATAGTTTGCAACAAAACTAAAAAAATAGAAGACCATGCAGAACTGACAACGGAGAAGCTCTAGCTCTCCCTTAATTCCCCAGCAGGCGCGAGGTGGCGCGTCTAGAGAGCGTGTGCTCTCTCATCTCCTTAATTCGTCCTTCGCCGCAGCCCCCCTTAATTCTCCCTGTAGCATTGCCGAGAGGGGAGAACGCTCCCGCTAACCCGAGCTCGCCCCCCTTATTTATGCTCTGTGGAGGCGGGCGGCTGGGGGCGGGTGGAGGTATCGACGTCGGTACACGCGGCGTCGATGTGCGAGTGAATTAAGAGCGAGTCGGCTTTCATTTTGGTAAAGCTTCCACGGTCGTGTGCTCGCCTTTCAGGCCGCTGCGCTGGTGTGCGCCTCCTACGCGACCGGCTCTCGACTCTAAGACGGGCGGGTAAGGTCACAAGCCCCGGAGCCACCCGACCCGCCTTCAGCGTTTTATAACTTCAGAGGGCGAGGAGGCGGCACTTTTTGTGGAAGGACTTTTTTGACGTACGTTTTTTATGTTTTACTCCGTTAGGGTTCGCTAAGATAACGACATCTCGTAGAGGGAGGGATGCGCTCTGGCAGAAGATACGTAGAGCTTTGCTTTTAATAGAAAACAAGAAACTTTAGGAAAATCCATCTGCTTGTTTTTTGTGGAGCAGTTTGAAGTTCTGTTCAGAGAATGTTCTTCGAGTTGAATTGAATTGACACAGAGGAAAGACAAATTCCAAGCAGTATCTGTCAGAACTATTTCGTCAAGTTTGTGAGGGGATGATGGAGGCAAGCGGGTGGCTAAGTCTACGCACAACATCTTTAGCGAAAGTGAAATTTAGTACGAGTTCGGAGAAATACAACTGCTTGCCCCCCTCGGTCTCAGAGGAACAACTAGAGGGTGGGAGCCAGCTAAGGCGGCTTATAACCGTTCAGTTTATTTACTTATTCTTTTTTTATTTGGTTGGATAAAAACAACTAAAATAATAATCGTTGCCGATCTCATAAGCGTAACAAGAAATCAACACCATCAGACGAGCTCCTTTAAATCGACGCAAATTACGAATAAGAATTTCTATCTGAGGAGATAATTGAGGTCGTGTCTCGTTTAGGGCCTGTCCATCGTATATTCCTGGCACCGCCACCACCACCACGTAAACCTGAGAGCATCGAGTGCGAGGGCCTTGTGATGGTTGAACGACCTTTGTTAAGGTGTCGGTTTCGGGCAGGTTATTTAGTGCGGCGCGGGGTGGGCCGGAGGCTCGGAGGGTTGGGCAGGTGCCCCCTGGGTCGCCGAGCAACGGCAACTGGGTCACTCCGGGCTGCCAGCCGCCCACCAATTATGTACACGCTCGTTACTGGACACGCGTTTTTCAATCACATCCATATTTAATTGGGCATCACGAAGCTGGAAAATGTGTTTGAACAGCCATGTTTTACCAGAACTTTATTTGAATGCATTCCTATTAATAGATGTCAAAATATGCAAATATTTTTCGTATAGATGGATTTTCGCAATCCAAATTATTTATTTTGGAAAAAAAATCCCTTGAAATATATATATATATATATGCATACGTAGCTTCCATGAATCATGGAAACGAATTTCACTAGAGGTACTTGTTCGTGAGCTGTTCATCAGCTACAGATTTTTCAATCGTATACTTCGTTAAAAGTTATCGCTAACTTTGATATCGAAAGTAGTTTGAAGCGAGCGCAGTTCGCAAAGTTCCGCGCTCGCGGGTACACTAACATCTTCCGGAACTTCTTACAAGACATCGCTGTGCCCTAACTTGTTGCATGGATGCACTGAGGGTGAGGGGTGGACGGGGGGGGCGGGGGTGTCTTTATAGTGAATGGGCGCGAGATGTCGTGGTCGGCAGCCACGTGCGCGTATGGAGATGCCTCCATTGATAACCGTGACCTCGCTCTTATCGTTCGCCTGCCGATGACGTGAGGATTTCCGCCGAGCCTCTCAGATCTATGAATCCGACGATGTAAATCAATGCGCTACAAAGAAGCTCGGTGCTCGCTAGTTTTACTTGGTTTAAGTGTTAGTGTTTCTAATGTATACCATAGTGTCGTAGCAATACGACTACATGTTCTACCTGCCCAAGCAATCAGTTCTGTGCTAAAATAATCAACCAAATACTCGAAGCTTTGTGCCGTTCATTTTAACTAAAACAAGTTGAAATCATTAGGCTTTGTATTTTATGCACCTGAGTCAAATGTATTATACCTGCATGAATCAAATGTTTCAAGCACAATAGATGCCAAAAGGGATACCTTATGCACAGACACACATGACACTTAACAAACTGGAGAACGTTTAATGAATGAAGTTGCTTGATATGGAATCCTAATCCATGAATTAAATCTCCACCGCCCGTAGCACACTCGTAGCATTCAAATTGAGTACGATACGATACGACAGACCATATAAACAACAACATATAACAACTTCCTTAGCAAAGTGTAATAACGGGGTCATTTGTATTCGTGGGCAATTAGCATTTAGTGGAGAGCGCGGGCGGCGCATAGCAAGTGCAGCCTTGACATTGACCGTCACCCTAATGTCGTCGCATCGATTGTCCCGACGAACAAAACCATCTCCGATGGGTACATAATAGTGTCGAAGCGATGAATGAGCACATTAGCGGACGAGCGGCGGCGGCGCTAGCGGCGGACCCGGCGCCGAGTCATTACGCGCCCCCATTAATCACTGCAACAATCGGCCGATATCTCGCTATTTACAAACGCGGGAGCACGTGTTCACCGCTCGTACTACGCGGAGTGTATTGACCCATTTAGATAGCTCGACCTTCGCGCGGCCATTGTGAGCGAAAAACATAAAAATAAGTTTTATTGCGGCGTCGTTATGCGTATCGCTGCGCGGGCCACCCGTCACGCCCGCGCCGCGAACAGCTGATCGCTACGTGACATTTTTATTTTATTCGCTCTCTTCCGGGGATTCTCCGAGATACGTGCCAGTGACGTCATTATCTGCTTGCGTACGCTCCTCTGATTTATTATCTTAAACGAGCGCGATGTAAGCTCCACCCCGTGGAGTGCGGAGCGCGGTAATTTATGTGGTTGTACGGTATGCACGGCAGTTTACAATGTCAGTGTTAAGTGAGCAGCAGTCGAGTCGACACCCTCAGGGCCTATGTTATTTGCTGATGTCACATCACATCGCATGTGTGAAAAACGCGCAATCTAAACGTCAGCTGCGCTGCACTCACCATCTCCTTTCGATGTGATCATGGCAACGCGTTCCAACGTTACGATAGCTCGAAATTCTGTGAACATTTTTTCACGATGACTTTAGAATAACCTATGTCACCGAGTGCTGAGAGTTCATTCGCCTCTACGTAAATATAATACGTTATTTTTGTGCGAGGACATGGTTTCAGAAGGTCGATATTTTTATTTCGACGATAACAGGAGAAAACTTGGTGAAACTCATTTCGGGTTAAATTTATCTATTTAAATTCTAGAAAGAGGACATCTACGGCTTGGAGTTTGCCAGTCAGATTCTTGAAAATACAATGCACAGTTACACAGAGGCACAATGCTGATGCACAACACACTGAGGAGGAAGTCTCGCCTCGGAGCCGACATTCCGATCATTTCATTCTGAGCCCGACCGGCTTCGAGGAAACACAAACGTGCGTCATAGTCAGGGACTGCGTCGGAAAAAACTTAACATTTCCCCTTTCATCGAGCATAAAAATTGTCAATAGTAACAACCACGCGCGTTTGTAAACAATGCGTTTCGGGGATTCCCTCACTTTTTATGCGGGATCACATTCCTAAGGGAATCCTTTTGTTTGCTCTAACAACAGCCTTTCCTCTCGTCACCTTGACTATTGACATTGCATAACGGTACGCGTTATAGATTATGAGTGCCTTACAATGGCTATTCAAACAGATGAAGTGACAAAAAACACTGAGATAGAGCCGGGTTTTGGATTCATTCTGCCTTGATATTGACAAATTGTCTTGGTGGTTGGTGGTTCACGTTATTGATTCATAAATGCAAAACAAGCCTCACAGCTCAGTTGGTAGTAGCTCTGCCTTCTGCGCTGTAGGCTGTGGGTTCGATTCCCACCCAGGACAAACATTTGTGTGATGAATATAGATGTTTGTTCTGTGTTTGGGTGTTGTATTGTATGATAAGTATGTATTTACAAAAAAAAAAGTATTTATGTATTCTATCCGTAATCTAGTTCCCATATTACAAGCTATGCTTAGTTTGGGACTAGATGGCGCTGTGTGGAATTAATGTCCTGTAATATTTATTTCCTGTAATATTTATTTATAAATAAATGGTTTCAAAAAGTACCGACACTTTCTTATGATTTGCCATAACCACCACGCTGATTATTAAACTCTACCAAACCAAAATAATGGTAGAGACGCTTACAAAAAGGAATTGCCTACAAACTGTAAGCACAAACTCAGCATAATTCTCAAGATTTATGTGCATATTTTTTGTCCTTGCAAACGAAAGCATCTTCCATCATTAACAAATATGAAATTCTCGAGCAAGAAGCGTCAAATGCCAAAAAGACAACTCCAAAAGAATTCAGCACAGCATAGCAGTAGCCAAAGGCGTGAAATAAAAAGCTCACAGAAGCACGGCACCGAGTTGGTCGCGACGGGCCACCAAACAGGATGTGGGACTGGTTGCGCGCACACACTCTCACCTGCGTGTGCGCACATATGCCGCACGCACACATGCGCGCACGGCCTCGCCACTCGCCGCTCGCCGCTCACGGAAATGTGCGTGCCAGCAGCCAGCAGGGTTGCCAAACGTCCATTATTCAGCTGCGTTACGATATTCAATTATATAAACGTGTGGGCCAGCCTGCGGACACCACCACAGCATCTCTACGTTTACATTGCGTTCTAAGCACCATTTGAGACCAGAGAGCGAATTTCGTTCCTCTTAAAGGACCAATTGTTATATTTCAAGGTACAAATTTCAATTTTTTGTTCTGGATGGTAAAATGTGCCTAAATAAAGATACTCATAAATTGTTTTACTCTCCTAACTCATCAGTTTGAAATCTATTGTACCAACATAAGAAAGCAATTAGCTCCAGCTCTAAGCAAGTACGTCTGACAGAAACCGATGGCAAAATGTCCAGTTCGTTGTGTCACCTACTTACCGATGTGGCAACCCTCGGGCAAGGCTCTGCCTTGGTGCTTGCTTTGCTCACTTTGCGAACCCAACTCGTTAGCTCTACCATTTTTAATTCCCCGTAGGTAGGTATGTTTGTTCGGTCGCCGGCAAGTTGGAACATTGATATTTTCATATTCTAGCTTATTCAATGAAGGATATTATTATGATAGAAAAAACAAGAGCATTCAGTTTACTCTTTTACAGTTTGATTTTAACTATCATCATGATATCAGGCTATACCTGATATAATGATGTATTTCTTATGAATCCTATGAGGAATACAGGAAAAAATAAATTTAGATGAGGATTAATATTTGCTCAATCTCTCACTATAATCAAATTGTGACGGAGATATTCCCCTAAATGAATAAAAATATCAAGTTTCAACACGCAGGTGAGGTGATAAAAGAACCTGAGTCCACTTACGCGTCAGGTGTTTTGACACACGTCATTCAAGAACCTGCTCACCTGTACCAAAATGCAACCCCAATGAATTACTACCAGCTCAGTCACGTGCTCTATTGTACTGAAAGGAGCTAATGGCTCATTCGGTCATTCGATCGCCCGATAGCAAGCGCAGCCTCTCGCCTCTTCACGGTATTGTTTCATGAATGGAAATCAAAAAACGAAATAAAACCTTTACTACGGTGTTATGATCGTAAACAATTCTCGTTATTTAAACAAACTCGCCCGGCATGGGACGGGACAAGTACCGAATAAAATTGAGTGGGGTGGCTTTGAAATCTAATAAAAATGTGACTCGCAAACTACGTAGTCATCGAGAGAGAACCTCCAACTTCTCGAGAATAAGTGATACCTACCTACCTATAAAACAAACCTCACTTCATTGGTTTCAAAATTCAAGTGTAAATAAAATGAAACGACATGATATTCTCTGATGCAGGAGCCCGGCTCCATAATGCAGAGGCGCACCACGGCCACACTTCGCCCCAAGCTATCACCCCGCTTTATAGCGCTATAATATTATAACGTTCGAGCTCGCTCCATCCAGTGTAGGTAGCTGTACGCTAGATAGAAGCGGCCGCTACGCGATGTTATTATGTCGCGCCTGTGTGCGCGTGCACGTGCAGCGAGCGCGCACACATGCACAGTCCCCTCGCCTCGCCCGCCGCCCCCGCTCCCCGCACCTCTCCCCGCCGACCCGCGCACGCTACCTCGACAAGGCTTTAGCGGGCTGTGAGGCAATGTCGTTGCCGTGCCACCATCTACTCGGTCTCCACAATGCCATAGAAAGTCTCCGTACCGTACGACTCGCCTCGTCGACCGAACTTTTCCTACCTTCTCGAGCGAGAGGGGGCCATTATTGCACCGCTCTACGACTCTACCTCGACGATGAGGACGAATACGACTTCTCGGCGCATAGAGCCGGATTCTTTATGGCTGGTATTTTGAATAAGCACTAACTCCTCGACGCTATAAGGAACGGTAAGGTTATAAAACGTCGCATATCCGAGACCGGCGATAAAATAAACGTCTGACGTTTCCAAGTTTCGAACGGAGAGAAGCAGAGAGACGCGTTGCGCATCAGAAAAAGATCTTTACGACAAGATTAGAAAGAGCGAGCGAGGCGGCAACGTCGCATTATGCCGCGTTCCAAAGGCACAGAGCGGCAACAGCGCCGAGCGGCAACGTCATTTACTAAATTTATTTTCATGAGCGCCAGCGCTGGCGAGCCGACGACACTACGCTATAGACACGGTCCGGCTCTCGGCGCCGCGTGATACCGATTTACTTTTGTGAATATTATCTATTTTTGCATATTGAAGCTTGCTTGCGCGCTTATAATTCTTCTTCTTTAGTTGGACGTTAAAAGCAACTGGCATGTAGCAATCGCTCGTACAAAGAACGGCACGTTTTCCGCAGAGCGATAAAGGGGTGACGCAAAGTGATTATTTGCAGCGTTGCGATGAGTGGCCACTGAGTCAACGCAACGGCATGAAGTTACCCAGTGGACTTATTATCATACGCTGTTCACTTTACATAGGTACTAGAATTTTTTTTTTCTTTCATTCAGTCTTTAGGCTTATAGGTACTTTAGCTTATTATTTTAGTTATTTACGGATTTTTTAATTCAATAACCGTTTTAAAACCTCTTCCTTAGAACGTATCACTTATCTACCTAGGAAACAATTTGTATTTCATACGCACCTTTTAATTGAAAAAGTAGGTAGATAACACCGATAATAAGGTGCATTTAGTCAGTCAATAGCTAGACTGTAGGTTCGCTGAAGACGCGTGTGCCACCTAATTGTCGGAGCAGGTGTAGAAGCATCTGCCGCCTGCTGGACTTGGCCTTTTACTAGTTCATTTTTAATTCCACGTTCGCGTCGCCGCACAACTTATACACTGACCGAGTATCTTCAACCCATACGCCAGTCTCTAACTAAAGTGGCAATGTATTGCCCACAAACTATCAAGTCGCATAATTCAACCCTCGACACGTATCGCATATGCACGTCCGACATTTTTATCCGTAGCAGCTGGCGGCCTGATAGCTAGTCATTCTAGTTTGTGGGAGGATTAACCACTGACCGAGTCAGAGCAAGCTAGTTCTACTAGGATACAGGTACTGTATCTCGTCAGAATGTTGGGTTAATCTCAAAACCACGACAAAACGCACGCAGTTGTAGTGATATCTTCTACCTGAGCGGATCCCAACGCTGGGGCAGCGCACCGGGAGTGCATTGTGTTTAAAAAAAAACTGAAAAGGGTCGGACGAGGATAATAGCGCTCAGAGCTCGAACGGCACCCCACAGGTATACCCGTCGTCCGTATGCCACTATCGATGTGAACTTTTTGTAGCGTTGTATGTCGATGTCTAGATGAAAAACAAGCAGGTAGGCTACAAGGAAAATGTACTGAATCAATGTGTACGGAAAATATCTCGTTTTATTTATCGAACAATCATCATTGTCTGTCTATATCAGGGAAACTCGCGTGGGTCTATGTTGTGCACTTACCGAACTAGTGGGTATTACTTCTTACGTAGGTAGGTACCACCTTAGCATGACCCACTATTTCTTCATAGCCAGTTTTCCCATCGTTTTCCAACAGCGCCCGTGCGATGCAGTGCGTCTGCTTACGGTACTTTCGCCGGACGACCGCCCAACCAAACGACACTCGCTGCGAAGCGAACCTTTACTTCAAAATAATTTTGGAACACACTTTATTACTTGGCATACTTACGGTTATTTAAATAATATCTAAGTTTCTTTTTTAGGTCTAAGGCATGAAATGGGTATATTTATACTTATATCCTAGGGTCCTCTTTGTACGAATGATTGTAAATTATTAGATTAGGTCGATGAGGTGGTACCTATTTGCACTGAAACTTTTTTTGATCTTTGTTTGCTATTGCATAGGGTCGTCGTCGTCTCTTTACCTGGTTTATGGTCTACACATACCAAACTCTTTCAGAACTGTGTAGGTATTTCTCTGTGCCCATTACATCTCTTCTCAATAATAAAACCTTTTTTTTTCAGTTTATCAGGTTCCAAGTTAGATATTTCACTTCATTTATTTTAACAATTTCAGTGTCATGTTAATAGACAACTTTTATTCTGGATGTTCTGTGAAAGATCATTATATAGTTACAGTTCTTGATAAACAAAACCAAAGATATATTATATATATTATCGGAGGAAAGAATGGTAAATGTTTCATCAATGAATGAATGAACTTAAATGTCTTTTGACAGACGATTAAATGTATCCTTTTGGCATTGCAGGGCTCAGGCGGTGGGTGCGGCGGCAAGAGGCGCGCCGGCTCGCCGTGTGAGGGCGGCGGCAAGGTAGCGCGCTGGGAGGACTCTATCGCCCGACTTGAGGCCGTGGCGGCCGGCGCCGGCGGGGCTGAGTGCTGGCGCGGCGACGACGAGGAGAGGCGCGCGTGTCGCCGGCGGTGGTGCGGTGGCTGGTGCGGCCAGCACGACACCATCCGCGCCGAGAACGGCAAGTCGTACCTGGAGCTGGGCGGCGCCGCCACGCGCGCCTGCTGTGACGGCCGCGCTGCTGGCCGCTGCGCCTCGCGCCGCTGCTACCGCGAGAGGCGGTTCAAGATGATGAACCTGTGCGCTCTAAAGCTAGCGCGACTGCGGCAGACCGCAGACCCTTCCCTGCGGCGGTCGGTACTGGTGTGCAACACGCTGCGCGGTATCGAGCGCGAGATGGAGCGCGAGAGCGTCGAGGAGGCGTCGGAGCCGGCGGTGGCGGCGGCAGCGTGCGCGGCTCGCTGCGAGCTGCTGGGCGCGCGCGACCCCGCCGCCGGGCGTACCACGCCCTTCCCGGCGCCGCCTCCACCCGATCGTGACTCTGGCTACGGTGACGAGGAGACGCGCACCATCGACTGGGGCTCGGTGCTGAGCCTCTCCTCCCGGTCGGCGCTGGACCCCCCCGAGGACGCGTGGCCCGACGACTGGGGCTGGAGCGAGGACAGCTTCGTGCGGCTGCTGGTGCCGACGAGTTAGTGCTTAGCGCGCGGGCAGGACTCGCCCGCGCCCCTCTGAGCCTGTGATACGCCGCTCGGCACATCTAGTCGAGGCGCCGCGCCGCCCCGCTCCCGCTCCGGCCCCGCACCCGGTCCGTCGACGACCCGCGCCGTGGCGACGCGACGCACGCAGTCAGTAGTTAGTATTATGTAATTGCTAAAGGGAAGGTGCTAGCTTCGGACGTGAACGTGAACGTGACGCAGGACTTACGCGAGCCGAGTTATTTTTGATAGTTTTATTTCTTTTAAGTGAATTCCAAGCCGAAACTGAAAAGTGACTTAGCTAATGACGTTATGATAGTAATTATAAATAAAAAATGGGTGTTTGAAATTTTGTTGAAATTATTATGTAAATGATTAGGTAAATTCTATATTTATTATTATTTCGTTAAAGCAAAAGTGATAGTTTGAAATTATTTCTGTCTTGATATTATTTTCGGATGTAAAAAAGGAAGAATGAATTCGGTTTCGTTGGGTCGCTGTAAGATACAATACCTGAATCTGGTCTGTTGTGTACACTCCTCGCCTCACCTGGCTCCGTGGAGTTGGTGCAATATTATCATGGAGAGTCTTCCGAGACGCGAGCCCTCATCGGCCAGATTCACTACGAATGTACGAATTGTGTGGACATGTGCCGACAAGGTAAACGCATGAGTATACTGCCGAATACTTGTTATAACAAACTCTACAAGATTTTGAGAGTGACAAACTCGACGTAGTGCGTAAGAATGTACTTAAAGTAATGAAATTTCTATAGTTACACATCGCAACAGTAGCAATGAGTAACAGGGTGTCAATTAAACGAGCCTTAACAGCAGTGACTATGGAAGCTTCATCTATAGGAATCGTGCATTTAAAAACTGAAATTTAATCAAACTTGACTGACCCTGGCTGTAGATACTTAATTCATCCAGACTCCGGAATTGAAAGCTCTGTCCAGTAGAACGAACTGCCTCTCAACGAACTCAGGACACGGATATCATAAGCAATAGGAAGTAACCAACATTTTTCTCCAAATAATTAATGTACTCATAACAATAAACTACAGTTCCTATACGCAGTCGCGGTAAACGTAGAAAAAATCTAATTTATTTGTTTTTTTAATTCTAGATTCTGACTGACCGTTTGTTGAGAGGCATTCGATATTAGTTTGATGCAAATTGTTACGGAACTGGGAATGCAATGAGATTTGAGTTATTATTAGAATTGGTGATAGAAACGGATTTGAAGCCATAACCCCTGATTGCTAATAAGAAAATTAGGTAAAGACTATCCATTAGTCAAAGGATACTTTATATTTTATTAGTAACAACGGGTTGTGGGCGTTGCGTATCTAGGCGAGCCTTAGGGAACTATCATCTAACTGTACCATCAGAATCAAGTGGTTGGTGTGGGAATTGAATTGAAATCCATTTTTAAAATGTTCTATGGAATTTATGTAATCCATGTTTTTGGGAGTATATCTGATGTTTTTGGGAGTATATCTAATAAATGTCATTTTTTCGGTTACTCATCCAAATTGTGTTTGCGGGTTTTGTTAATGACTTCAGCTCTGATGGTACAGAGTGCTAAGGCAGCCGCGATACTCGCGCGGGATGGAACTGCATGGACCAAACCTACCTAGCACAACGTTAATAGATCAAAGTACAAATTTCCCTAAGATGCATTAAGTGCGCCGGCGCGTGTTTGTCCACCGTTGTCAATTACTCAAATATTTGAATTGTGATTCGGTAGCTAATGAGAGAAACTATGTTCATAAATCTAGTGTACATATTATGGAGATGGGCATTATGGCGCGGCCATTGTTCGCGCCCTGTAAATATAATTGTAAAGTAATTTTATTGATATGGATGTAGATTGTCGGGTTGCTCACGGGAGCTCCGCTGCCAATGTCTGCACAGTGTTGTATATTACAACTTTATTCTGTCCAGCCCTCACCAAGTACAGATTACAAGTTACATAACGCATTCTATTATAATAATTGTCACAAAATTGTATTGCCAGTACAGACCAATATTACTTAACTACTTTTAGTTTATAATGTTTTCGGGTTCAGAACTCATAAGTGATTCACTGAGTAAAGGTACGAACAGCTCAATATTTTTGTTTAGTTTCGCGTGGACGTTTTGTTGAAGATGTCCGTTGGTTGTGATGGTTTACTTAAGTAAGTATCGGCTCTTTGGCAAATGTTCTGTTTCGCGTAGGTATACCTACATTATATTTTACTATAATTATGTATGTACTAACAAACTTAAGTCGGTAGTCTTTTGATTCTGTTGCATATAATTTTTGACTTATTCAGGTACTTAATTTATGTTTTTGCTCGATTCAGGACTGTTTTATTTATGGCTAATGCAACAAAATCAGGGAACTAGACTGCTTGCAGTAGGTTTATGTACGATCACAGAATGTATGTGTTGATCCAAATTTTCTATTAACGCCTTTTGATATTCTAAGCAAAGCTCATTAGCTTTTTATAGTCAGATAAATTCTAAATTACTTTGAAGATTTTTTATATACCTAAGTAAATATAATGTAAAGAACTTTTGACAGTACATTTCTTGGATCGTGCTTGTAAAAACCCCTTTTATCCTGTCATTTTCATGAAGCAGCCAATTAGTAGTCACTTTTGTACTTTGTGTATTTTCCTAAACTGTTGAACGAAACATAAATGATAGCTACTTCCTTGTATAATTGTGTATGATATGTCGAGCACTGTGTATTGTATAAAATACTCTCTGGCTATATATGTTCGTGCTGTCATCTCCACCGTGTGAATGCCCCACCCTCGGGGGCCAGCTGTGTCCTACGGCATGTGTTGTGACTTTCAGCAATAAAATTGTTATCACAGTAGACTCTTCGTTCCATCCGTCTTCGCATTGAGGTCTTCTCAAAGAGAGGACCTCAACTATTGCATACGTAATTTTATCTGTGTAAGTGTATCCTTAGTTTTCGATGCCATTGGTTACCAAAAATGACAGGATGTTTAATTAAAACAATTGTGAATATATATAAGAAAAAGAACGGAAATACTCTCGTTAGAAAATTGTGAAGACAATTTTGGAACTCCATTTTGCACATCGAATTGTTAATACGTTCCTCAAGTTTTAGAGTTTTTCAAAATTGTTTCTCTAATTGTCTAATGATAAATTATAATTGTAATATATTATTGTTTAAGCCGTTGTATCGAAAATACAAGAACAGGAATAATTTTGTGAAACAATGGCACAAAGAATAAACATAAATATTATTATATATAGAAACAGAAATGTGGCTATAAGAGCAATTTTTTATAATAAATATTTACTGTTGAAGAACCTAAGACTTACTCATTTTTATTCATTCATCCCCGTTCCTCTGAAAATTTATAAAACATCAGAAAAAAAATATAGTAGACCTACTATTTACCATTTCTAATGTACTTACCTTAGGACGTCTCATAAAATGCAATTTACTTTAATAAAACTGTAACTAAAAAATGTAAGTGAGTATATAGCCTTAACTATGCAGATCAGAATGAATGAAATATATCTAACCACCTGTGTGGTCTAGTGGTTCGCACACCGGTGTCAGATGCAGAGGTCCCGGATTCAATCCCCGGGGGAGTACAATATTGTGCTTTGTTCAGTCCACCTGGCTGGCTACGACCATCATACCCAAGTCTGTCACCATAATAACAATTCTAAATTGCTGTGTTCCAGCATTTAGTGGTAAATGATAGCCAGTTCCTCAGACCTTATCATAAGATGGCGATAAGAAGAAATATGAACTTCAATTATAGATAGGTCTTTACAGTACTTAAGCGCAATAATAAATATAGCAATGTGTACAGTCAACAAATTTAGTTTACTAACGAATAGAACTCTTCTACTTCATTGAAAGAGCGTACGCAAAAATACAAGGTAGGTATCATCGCCATGGTTAACTAAACATTGAGAATTACCGACCCCACTGTTTTAGAAAAAGCTAAAGGTAATAAATAAATAAATGTTACTATCAAATCGCAAAATTTGTGAATGATAGACATTTATATTAATAAATCTGATTGATAATTAATTTAGATTTAATTTATATTCTTTGATACTTTTAGCTTGTGACTTCAATTTTCTTTCATGTATATTTTTTCTTTGACATTTCTTTTACCTATTATTTTTTGACTATTTTTATCAATCACAAAACATTGTACACCATTAGAAGGTAGAATACATTGATGCACATTCTGCAATGTTATATCTCTATTTTTCGCATGTATTTCTGAAAGAAATATTACTTTACTTTACTTTACATGGTATCACGCAATCTACCTTTGCTTCCAGCTCAAACTTCTTTGTTAGTCAAAGACTTCACGTACAAATATAAAGCGTTAGCGTAAGTGGATTCACCAATTCTAAGCCTTCACCAAAAGCTGGCATTATTCAGATGATACAGAATAACATATAGATACGTAGAAAGGTATCCCCTTTTAGGTTATAATAGCGCAACCTCAACTAAGGGATCCTGCGCCCCTCACGATCTACATCACGATCCGTCGACCATTCCTACGATACGAACAAATGGACTCTTACGCGCATCAACAGCAGACAAGCTGCGTGTGACCCCAATTAAGAAATTATTCACCCTTAGGTCGCAATGAAATATCAGAACTTGCTACTTACTCTTGGTTTCTTTCTGGTACGACGATGTGCTTGGCCTTCATTTCAGCTGATTTTTCAAGAAATAATAAGGCAGAAGGTGGAAAGTGCACTTCACCCGGAATCCTCAATAAACCGACTATGGCTATCTTACCTCTAAATATCGGAACACAATAATTTAAGAATTGTTGTTATGGTGACAGAATTAGGTAAGATGGTGGTAGATCCTATCACCAACCAAACCAAGCACAATATTTTACTTCCCCTGGGGATTTAACGCGGAACCTCTTGATCTGATACCGGTAAGCGAACGGCTAGACCACAGAGGTCTCGTGTGAGATGCTGATTGGGCTACCTGGACGCTGTGACTAATGGTGGTATTTATTTGCTTGGGTAAGCTCTTGGCTGAGAGGAAATTGGCAGAAGCCAAAAGCGCATCGACGGAACACATCAAACTTCTGCCGGCTAAACTTCGGCTAGAGAGAGCTCGCAGCAAGACGGAGAAGTGGAACATTACAGTTCCTACACCCATAGTTTTTTTTATTTGCCTTCATTTCAACTGATTTTCTGGTTATGATAATCTGAAATCTTAATCTACATCCAGGCGGACTTAAACAAAGTCCTACCATCAACCAAACCAAGCACAATATTGTACTCCCCCTGGGGATCGAACCCGGGACCTCTGGATGTTGATGATCATGATGAGATGTACCAGTAATCGGTATCATTTAATACGATTCTAGGTGGATAAATCTTGTTATATTCAATTTACATGATCGGATACCTTTTGCACATAGTAAGTACCAAATTAAACCACAAAACCACCCAGAACTCGTGCAAGCATATTGCGTCGCTACTCTTGTGGTTGCATCTGCCAATTAGTGCTACTAAATGTTAAGCCCTATGTGCTTCTAACTTGACCTTCCAACAGGAACACAGCGAAAATTATAACAGTGGTAACAGGTACTCGAACCGAGAGAGCCTTTTCATATGGAGATCCGAAATTTCGGAGTGAATAAGACCGATATTTTTAGTTGAAGAGCGTGGGCAATGAAATGCCAATGTGGGCGGTTACATACAAATGACCACTATAGCTGTAGCTTCCCACATTAAAGCAATACATAATACAGTGTCAGAATAGGGAGTTAGTTGCTACCCTAAAGTAAACTTCAAATAATCGGAACATTGTCTTCTTCAGAACGGTTTCAGTGAACTTTCAAGGATAAGGTCTACGTATACCTACCGTAAAAAAACAATTGGTTGCGCCTAAAATAAATTCTACCATAATTGTTTTGAGTACTAATCTAATGTGCTACGAAATCCGTAGCAGTGCTACGCTAGTACGCAGAGGGTCCACTGTCTACGATATGAAGACCCCACCCCACTAGTAGTGGTATAGTGTATACACTATACCACTACACCATGAGTTACAATTACAAATAAACTATTATTATGAGTTTTGATTGTAGAAAATAAGTATGGTTGATAATGTATTATTGCACCAAGGTTTTATTTAATCACCATCATTTCAGTCCTTTTAAGCCTACTGCTGAACAAAGGATTTTCTGGGAAGGCTCGACCTAGACCAAGACCTTATTCATGCTAAGGCAAGCCTCGAATTCCTGGACCCTATACCCTACCCTCATATTAAAATTAAAAAAAAAACATTACGGGACATCAATTTCACACAACGCCATCTAACCCCATACTAAGCATAACTTGTAATATGGGAACTAGATATCGGATAGAAAACTTTTTTTATTTTTTGTACATACATACTTATCATACAATATAAAATCTTGCTATAAAAAAACAAGCCTCGCATGTGATCATGAGCTGCCTCTATCCATCATCTCTACGTGACCTACGTTATGACACAGCCCCTGGTCATGGTGAGGTTGTGGTCAATTCGATTGCTACATGTGGTGTTTATGGCCAGTGATATACTCAGATCAAGAATTAAATGAAAAAAATGTTTTAATACCTCGGCCACTGCATCTCGGGCATACACTACATTTTGAAGAAACAGCTGGAGCATATTTTTATTCAAATCTTCAAGTACTAGTAAGTTTATAGTTGAATTAAATTATATGTATGAAAAGAGCATCCAGCTAAGACTAGTAAGTGTAAAAAAGAGCTCATATTAGGTTGTATTCTTTTAAAGCCTTTTTGATGTTTATCATAAACTATTAGAACAAATCTTACATCATTTACTTTTTTTAGTTTTTGTAGCCACTTTGAAGTCCACCAGTCAGTATAATCAATTTAAGTATGTTATCATTTACCATTTTTAACCGCCTCTGTTCTGTAGTGGTTCAACCGACCGATTTCCCTTCCACTAAAAAGTTACATACAAACCTTTTTGCCTTTTTTCATTCCATAAGAGTGGGTAGAGGAGATAAAAAGTTTACATGATCCTAGCCAATGATATCAGTAGCAATCACGCAAAGTTTTATTCAAATCAATGCTGTACCATTTATCGTGATGCGCGTTCAAGCTATAGACAGGCAGGCATAAATATAAAAAACTATTGTTTTGGCTTCTGAATAGTGTTTCTAACATAAATATTCTGAATAATAGATTTTGACCCGTTACAGCTTCATTTTTACCCGACTTCAAAAGAAAGGAGGAGGTTCTCAATACGTCGGTTTTTTTTCAATCCATGGATTTTTTTTTGTATGTGATTACTCGAAGACGCCAGATTTGGAAAATTCTTGAAGAAATCGAGGGAATCAAATATTATATGCATACATGAAGTGATTTGGGTATTTTTAGGGTCGGTATACTTTCCAGGTGATCCCATCGTCATCAGGTCAGTATCTGATGATGAGATCCTGGAAAAATCGAGGGAACACTTCAAATAATATAGGTACACTTTTCTACTTTCACTTTTCTTTTTCTTTTCTTTGGTCTTTTTTAGTAAGGAAAAAACGGACTGTATATAGGATCACGCGTCTGTCTGTTTGTCTCTACATCTGTCACGTTTTCAAATAATTGAAAAAAATTCGTCATCTAGATAAACGAAGTTGTATCATATTTTTCATTGAAAACGGTTTTATTTTGAGTTTTTAAAACGTAATTATAAGTCTGATAGATATGTATGCAGTGTCACTGACAAAATTTCTATTTAACTTTTCAAAATCAAAGCTTAAAATAAAAACTCTATAATCTATAAGTAATAAAAGTTTATTAAGGTTCATAAAAGACTGAAAAACTGTTAACAAACAGGTAAATTATTAAAGACAAGGATGTATGCTATTCAGCGTAGCATTATTATATATCCTATTTGAGTAAGCAATAAAAAAAAGGCACTAATCAGCAGGTTTATAAAATGATCGCCCGTATCAATAGAACTAAATTTAAGCTGAAATATAGCTGTACTCGTAGTTTAATACAATAATGTTTCAACATTTTGATGGTCAAAGGTGTGTGTCTCAATTTACGTTTGAGCTTGGTTTAGTTAAAAAATGTATACATTTGGTGTTAAAAAAAATCTCAGCTGGTAACATTTTTAAGACTTTTACTATCAAGTGACATGTTAACTACCAATACTTAAATTAAAAAATATACTTGAGTATATTGTCAGGCTCCGTGTAAAGTTCTTTTGTGTTTCCACATATCGCCAGATCGCCTGAAAGCATTAAAATTTGAATCAGACGACTAACCTAACTAATGGCGTCAATTGAAGACATGTTATGTACGGTATTTTTTAAAAGATTGGGTCAGCAAGAAACATTATTTAAAAGTTATTTTGACAGCATATCTAATATAAACTTATGGTTTTAGTTTTGCATCTAGAAAGACCTTGGTTAGTGAAATCTTCATTAGCCGCGTTGGGCGAATTTCGGTAGTGCCGGCATGGTAAAATAGATAGAGTTAGAGTAGTTCGTTTATATTTCTGTTACGGTATTTTTAATAATACAATTATTTTCTTTTAGTTATTGTTTAATGGTTTCATCTTTTAATTTTAGTTATGCGACGGGCAAGCGCTTAGTTTTCATCTCACCTGGCTTGCAAGTAATGATAAGAACATAGGTGGAAGGGAACTTCACCCCAAAATCCTCAACGGTTTGAAGAACTGACTATCTTATGAAGAACCGGCTCTTCTTACCTCTAAATTCCGGAGCACATTTTTTTTATTTTTTTTTTCATGGCGAGAGAATTTAGCAAAATTAGCTTGCTATTCTATGATAAAACATAAAATTAATAAAATATGAATTTGGTTGGCGGGACGACATTGTTTAAGTCCGCCTTACCTACCACCATCTTACCTAAGTCTGTCGCTATAACAACAAACTCCTCAATAGTCTGAGGAACCGCCTATCAGTTCCTCAGATTGTTGAGGATTCCGTGTGAAGTGCGCATCGACTTTCGGCCTTAGCATAAAATGAAACCAGGTGAGATGAAGGCCAAGTACTTCAAGTACTTCAAGTTACAATAAAAAAATATAGGATCACGCCTGCGTCCCAGAGGGGTACACCTGGACAACAAATTACCTTTGACTACGATCCGTGCACACCTTGTTTGCCTTATTAATTAATTATGAAAATAAGACTGTAAAAACCTGACATAAAAAACAATAAAAATATTACGGTAAATTGTACACAGCGCCATCTAGCATTAGCATTGTTATTCATCGTGGCGATGCAGCCAGTGTCTTCGACACGCTTCCGTCTGGTACAGGTCTGGATCAGTTACAAATAAAAAAAAATCAAAATACAAAATCATATTACTGTTTCGTTTGCGAAAGCGGGACATTTTCGCCATTGCTGGGGACAGCGGGACAGATAGTCTTAAACATGAACGTATGGTGACGTTAATTAAACACTAGGATTACCTGTATCGCGAGCGGCTAGGTACTTCAGAGAGTTTTGAAAAAAAGTAATAAAAAATAGGTATTAGTTGCATATACTTAAAAAATACAGTCTTCCACCCATCTTACTGCCTATAGTAGCTGTGTTACCTGAAAACTAACACTGGAATTCATAGATGGGTTCGTCCAGACGATTGATGCAAAATTAAACTCTATATCACATACAGTGCGTAACATTTAGATCGGTCAGTATGATCGGTATATATATATTTTATAATATAAGACATCCGAAGATCTGTTCTTAGAAACCATGTCATCGATTTTGTTAACAAGGAAAACTGCAGTCTTTTATTTTAAAACGTCCGGGTTCGATTCCCGATCTGAGTGCTCACATTTTTGTTTTAAATGAATGAATGCAGTTTTCCTTGTCACTAAAACCGATGACATGGTTCCTAAGAACAGATCATCGTAGTCATATATTTTCAGACTTTCCTATACTGACCGATCTAAATGTTACGCCCTGTATATCTGCATAACATATGATATATATCCACTGGGCGTGCCTCTATCTTGACCAGTCATAAATAGCGAGATTATTTACAGATATTACAATGACACAAAACGCTTTAACCAATTGAGCAGTGAGGGTCCCAACGCAGTTTCCGATTTTTTATGTCATATTCAACTCAGCTTAAGCGCTGATTAACGCCATCTAGCAGAGATTCAACAAACCATGTGAACATACCCTAGTTTCTTTAGTGTTAAAGATTATTATTAGAAGTTATTTTTTGTGTCATTATAAAATTTGTAAATGTTGCGACCAAGTCACTTGTAATACAAAATAAAAGCGAGATTATTAATTACATATTGTTTATGTATGACAAAGTATACATACACGGCGAAGCTAAATTTGGTGACGATTCTTACCTAAAGGCGGTTCCACACACGTCACACTCGTGAGGCTTTTCCCCGGTATGGATCAGGGTGTGCACCGTCCTGGCGTACGGTCTTCTGAATGCGGCTCCGCAAATGTCGCAAATGTACGGCCTGCAAAGTCAAATAGAATCATACATCCATCGTGATGTTTCAGTATAAATCGGACAGATATTGGCATCATTATAACATCTTTATGGTTATCTCTAAAATATTATTTTTGTAGATAAACCATTAGATATTAGTAATCGCCTGTGGTCTAGTGGTTCAACCCACCGATTTTGGATCCAGAGGGCCTACTCTTATTCTTTACATCCGCAACTCTTGTTTAATTTCGGATCCGTATCTGCCGGTGCGGTGATCCAGAAACAACCGTCGTGAACGATACCGAATGAAACCACAGATAATATAACAAAAAATATGAATTGCTGCACAAATCTGTCAGTGTCATTGTCAAAAAATAATACAGTATTACTTAAGAAAAGACGGGACTCCTTTCTAAAAAACGGGGCTACCTAGAAAGTGAGTGAGATAACAATATTCGCCACTAAAATCGGCTTTGTTTCATACATCGTTTTTTTGTATGAAGCAGCGACAATTGTGTTTATTGGTTTTGGGACTTGGACTTCTATTTATTTATTTATTGTTATGCCAGTCCTTGTTGACCATAGTATTGTATTGTTGCTGACTGGGAGACGTTACTTCCATATACCATGAACGAAGAAATTCGTCAATGCTTATATTTTTTTTTTATTACGTACCTATATTATTTTATTTTAGAAAACAACAAAAGTTTAGTCAAATTAACTTTGGATTCACAAAGGGTTGAGAGAACGGCGTCTCCTTCTTTCTAGACTCTCTTAGTTTCAAATACCTAGTGCGACTTATCTTGCCATTTTCTGTTAAACATAATGACTAAGTAGTAACACAAGTTACATAGCTATTATGAAGGTAATCTAAATAACTATCAAACTTTTTAAAAGGTTATGTGTGAACATCACGTATTATACCACTTACTTGAATAATTCTATCATAGAACGTTCTATTATCATATATTAATATGCAGAACCGACCTGATAAGTTAAAAAAAAAGCTTGCGAAAATGAAAAGGCAGCTTATATGCTATCGTGCGAATTGACAAAAACTCACGAAACAAAGTCTGTCAAATCCAAAAGTTCGGTCGTACATTTCGTGTTTTAGAGTAGGGTACGCAACGCTCAAGATGTCAAATTGCAAACTTCGCGCCGAAATTTCGGGTTTCGTTTGATTAGAGTACCAATGGCACGCAACATAACCCGAAATTTCTTACTTCGGTGAATGAAAGTAGGGCCTCAGAGGTCCCGGGTTCCATCCCCATGGGGAGTATTGTGATTGGTTTGGTCTGTGGTAGGACTTTATTCAAGTCCACCTAGCTAGCTACCACCATCTTACCTAATTCTGTCGCCATTATAACAATTCTAAAAATGATTGTGTTCCGACATTTAGAGGTAAGATAGCCCGTTCATTCCGGATGAAGTGCGCTACCGCTTTCAGCCTTATCTCAACTTGTAACCAGGTGAGATGAAGGCCAAGCGTTTATCCGTCGCACAAAAAAAAAACATTTAGGTAACTACTTTTAAGTTAGGTATAAACGATCCTTAGGTAATCCGACTGCTTTAAGGTAAGTCAACTGTTCCATACCAGTACCAGACGGAAGCGTGCCCAAGACACTGGCTGCATTTTCATGATGAATAGCTATGCTAATTTTATATTCAAGCCAGCCCTTGGGCCACGTGTCGCCTCAATGTAAAGCCCTGCCAGACTTTTGAAAACCCAGTGGGCACCGGTTCCCCACGGACCCAAGATCTCGACACCCAAAGGCTCAAATACAATTGAGTAGCCTTCCCTACTTATTTTAGGGTTCCGACCGCTACAGGTGCCAACAGGACCCTGTTACTAAGCCTTCACTATGCTCCATCCGTCTGTCCGTCGAGTGGATATGAATAGTAATTGTTTTAATTAAAAAAACCTCAAAACGTTTTTTTTTCCATGAAATTTGGGTAATACGGAACCCTCCGTGTGCGTGTCCGCTCTTAGCCGGTCTATTATCATTAACCAACGCCGCGCTCAACATAACGCGCGTTGTTAGAGTCAAAACTGAAGGACATAAAAACAGCCTACCAATGTTCACTGTTGGACAGAATAGAGCCTCCATCAAATCATTTTTTTTATTGCCTCTACCACGCTTTATAATACATTTTTTTGTTGCAATTGCACCCCAATGCATTGCAATACATTTGCATGCGAAACCCAATTGCATTACGATCTAGCCAAGTAGAAGGCTAATGAGTAATTCAAAACTGACCTAGATTTATACATCGAGCTATAACTAAGAATGTGTCCATTAGCACTTTTCTTACTGTCTCTATCTAAGGATATTCACAGAACACTAGATACATTATTATATTATTTACATGACACCAATTAAAAACGTTTAGTTCTTTTGAGTCATTGAGTAGGCAGTAGGTTATTGACCGCCATAAAAGTGCACAGAAGTAAGCAACTTCCTTTCTTCTAGTGAGATCCCCGTTAAAAATCAGGACACTAACAATTAGGCTACTACAACCCGCCCAAGCCGTTCAGAAACCAAACGAGATGGGTAAATTGGAAATTTAACAAAGCCAATTACACCCCTTTTGTCACGATTCATTTGAAACTTTTTGTATATCCCTTTATTACTTATTATAACTGTACCTGTATATATGAAGACAGTAAATTACTTAATTACTCTATTTGACTTTTACGACATCCGCGTCCTGAGTTGGAGAGGTCTTTGGTTTGGTTTTTGGAATGTTGTATGAAATATGGTCGATACTGTACTCACGACCACGGCAACCCCAGGTCAATCCACCTGTAGCATGTCCCTCTAGCCAACTTTTACGACACTTTCCGAGTTAAAATGTGTTAAATGTAACACAAAATGTTAAATTGTCTCTGGAATAAACAAATATGATGGTCGATTCTGTAGTTGCGACAACGGTAACCCCATTTCAGTCCACCTGTAACATTTCCCTCTAGTCAACTTTACGACCCTTTCTGAGTTGGAATGTGATAAACGTAAGAACACACAAAAAAATGCTTATAGTCTCTGAAATAAACAAATATGATGGACGATACTGAACTCAAACCATTACAACCCCAGGTCAATCCACCTGTAACATTTCTCTCTAGTCAACGTTTACGACACTTTCTCAGTTCGAGTGTTTTAAGAAAACACACAAAATGCTAATTGTCTCTGGAAGAAACAAAAATGATGGTCGATTTTGTAGTCGCGACCACGGCAACCCTTGGTCAGTCAGGTTTCGCCTCCACCTTTACAATTAATACTGGTAAGTAATTGAACTCCTTGCCCTCGTCTATTTTTTTTTGTGTCTGTTATGTTACAATCTTAGAGTATTTAAGTCCAGAGTGAATAGGATACTTTTATACAAGCGTGCTCCGTCTTAGGACTCATCTTTTATTGTTTTTCAAGTAAGCTGGTGGTCAAACGCTTGGCTATCACCAACACCAATAAAAAAAGTAAAAAAGAGTCCACAAATGTCAAAAAACTTCGAATGTTGTAAGTCTGTTCTTACACAACTGTTCACAACTTGTCACAAAATGCTAATTGTCTCTGGAATATTATATGATGGTCGATTCTGTAGTCGCGACCACGGTAACCCTTGGTCAGTCAGGTTTCGCCTCTACCTTTATCATTAATACTGGTAAAGAATATAATAAAAAAAGGCCACCATTATCATTTCCTTTAATCGTCCCCCATTCCAGTCAACTTTACGACACATTCTCAGTTCGAATGTTGTAAGAACACACACAAAATGCTAATTGTCACTGGTATAAACAAATAGGATTGTCGATTCTGTAGTCGCGAGCACGACAACCCTAGGTCAGTCCACCTGTAAAATGCAAGTTTTTGTAGTAACCTTTGGTCCGTGTGAATACGCGCATGCTCCCTCAACCGTGCGGCGGCGGTGAACGTCTTGGGGCAGGCTGCACATGCGAACGGTCGCTCCCCAGTGTGAGTGCGACGGTGGTCGTCACGCTCCACCTAACAAAATGCCACATAACATACATTTGTTCTTCATATGGACTTTATAAGAGGTACAATACGATTTTTATCGAGACCCACATTATTGTTTTGTTATTACTTATTGTTACATTTTTAGTAGATCCCCTTGTGAAAGCGCTCATCCGGGGAAGTACTACCACCATACCTATTTCAGCCGCCAAGCAGCATTGCTGTGTTCCGGATTGAAGGGGAATGGTTGATGGTAAAATTTGGGCGCGCGAGTCTTAACACCATTATGCCTCATGATGACGGGCGCAATGCAGTGCCGTGGCGTGCTTTGTGGATGTGACCTACGCAGTAAGGCATTGTTATAGGCAAGAGTGCACTTAACATCAGGTGAGCTATGCTAGTTCCATCTCCAAGTTGTATTAAAAAAAAGTGATGTCTGTGTCTTAGGGCTCTGTTCGATTGTCTTAATACTCCGTGAGCCCGCTCCAAAATTGCCAAGGTTTTTTTTTTATATACAACTAGGAACAAGCAAGTAGCCCGACGACCATACCTTCAAACCGGAACACAGCAATGCTGCTTGGCGGCTGAAATATACACTAACTATACTATGTATCTATACTAAGTCACATGATCGGGAAAGTTGTGCTGAGCGAGGATCAAAAGATAATCGCAACTAAAACTGGTCAGAAGTTTGAAAAAATCCTACAATTCCGATCAAAATTTAAGGTTATATTTAGGTCATGTGACATCAGTACGACACACCCTGGCATCATTTAGCCCTTGAATGCCTTTAATCGAACAAAGAGAAAAACATAAGTCTGACTATTCTGAAACGGACAGAAGTACTTAACAGGCGGTGCCAAAGATGGCCACTGTATACATTTTCCATAATGATGATTTGTAGGTCATTTTTCAAATAATATTTCTACAAAAAGGTAGTTAAAGTACTAAGATGTGATCCTGATTATTATTGAATCTTCTCTATTACTTATTATGGAAAATTAAGCTAAAAAGAGAGACAAAAAAGTATGTGGTTGTGTTGTAAGTTTTCAAGTGATTACTAGGCACGAGTATCTACTGGATGTTTTTTTTTTATTGTACGACGGGGAAGCGCTTGTCCTACATTTCACGAAGCGCACTTCGCCCGGAATCCTCAACAAACTGAGGAACTGGCTATTTTACCTCTAAATGCCGTTACCCATTTTTTTTTAATTGTTGTTATGGTGACAGAATTAGGTGAGATGGTGGTATCTAGCCAGGCGGACTTAAACAAAATCCTACCACCAACCAAACCAAGCACAATATTGTACTTCCCCTGGGGATCGAGCCCGGGACCTCTGGATCTGACACCAGTGGGCCAACCACTAGACCACAGAGGCGGTTAAAGAGTGTACTGGGAACAATCATCGTAAGGCTAGTGCACACAATACTTTTGACTTGTGTACTTTTGGCTAGACTTCATAAGTCCGCCTGGCTAGCTTTTTTTTAAACAACTTTGAAACGGAACAAGCAAGCAGTCCACCTGATGTTTTAACCGCCTCTGTGGTCTAGGAGCTCGCCCACCGATATCCGTTCCAGAGGTACCGGGTTCGGTCCCATAGAGAGATAGAGGTACCATATAACATATATGCTCGCTTTGATTGGTGGTAGGACTTTGTTTAAATCTGCCTTTCTAGCTACCACAACCAGGCCATAACAACAATTTTTAATTGTTGTGTTCCGGGATTTAGAGGTAAGATAGTCAGTTTCACAGACTGTTAAAGATTTCGGGTAAAGTGTGCCCCCACCTTTGGCTTTATCTTAACTTGTGACCAGGGGAAATGAAGGCAGAGCGCTGCCCAGTCGTACAATAAAAAAATGTGCATCTCTTGCAAGTAACAAAGCCTTACTGCATAGGTCAACCACCAATAACAAGGCTAACGCGGCACTGCTTTGCGCCCGTCAAACCAAGGCATAAAGGTTTTAAGCCTCGACCATAATATCGATAACAACCATCCCCTTTAAACCGGAACACAGTAATGCTGCTTGGCGGTTGAAATAGGTATGGTGGTAGTTCTTCCCCGGACGAGCCCTTTCACAAGGGGTAATAAAAGCTTATCAACCACCATCTTACCAAAGTCACCTAAACATCTGGAGGGTGTGTTTATTTGAAGGTGTGTAGGGGTGTTTTAACAAAGGATTTAAGAATATATCCACAGATTGACGGGTTCAAAGTCCCGGGCGTTACAAAAACATAGGCAAGCCTTATAGCTCAGATGGTAGTAGCTCTGCAGGTTGTGGGTTCGATTTCCACCCAGGAGAAACATTTGTGTGATGAATGTATAGATATTTGTTTTGTGTTTGGGTTTTGTATCATACAGTACGTATATATTTACTAAAAAAAGTACGTTAAAAGTAAAAAAGTATTAGTATTCTATCCGTAATCTCGTTCCAATATTACAAGCTATGCTTCTTTTGGGGCTAGATGGCGCTGTGTGAAATTAATGTCCTGTCATGTCCTGTAATATTTATTATATCCGTAATCTAGTCCCCATATTGCAAGCTTTGCTTAGTTTGGGACTAGATGGCGCTGAGTTAAATTAATGTCCTGAAATATTTGTTTATTAAAATTGTATCTACAAAACACTTTATCCAAAAGAAAATGCACAATTTCTAAGAAAACAATAACCTTATATAACTTCATAACGTCAGAAAGTATTTTAGCTTACTCACAATAAATAGGCTAAGTACCTCAAGTCATTCAATACCTTAACAATCGGCTATAACCCAGCCACAGGTTAATAGGCAGTAGCAAGGAATGCGCCTATCATACGAAATGCGAAGCGTCTTGTGTCAGACTACGAGTATAACTGGGTGATATAAGTCAATATAATCTAGGTATGCAGTATAGATACTGTTAGTAATATACCTGGTTGCACAAAGTTGACATAATCAGTAAGTAGCAAATGAACGTAATAATAATTACATAGGGAGTTTTATTCTTTGTAAGTTACGTACTATATTTTTTGTTATTCTCCGGCGGGGAAGCGCTTAGCCTACATTTCACCTGGTGTCAAGTTATGATAAAGACGATGGTGGAAGCGCACTTCATCTGGAATCCTAAGCAGACTTAGGAACATGCTATGTTTTTTTTTAATTAAATGACGGGGTAGCGCTTGGGCTTCATCTGACTTGTTGTCAAGTTATGAAAAGCCGAAGGTGGAAGCGCACTTCACCTGGAATCGAGAACAAATAAGTATGATTGGTGGTATGGCTTGTTTCTAGTCCATCTGGGTAGATACCAGCATTATACCTAAGTATGACGCCATATCAGCAATTCTAATTATTGTGTTCCGGCATTTAGAGGTAAGATAGCCAGTTCCTCAGTTTGTTGAGAACCTGTACTCCCTCTGGGGATCGAACCTGGCACCTCTGGATCGAAAATCCCTATATAGGCCTCGGGTTGGATTCCCGACCAGGTCAAAATGATACATTATCTGACCTGAATGGACTCCAATTTATGTTCTATCGTATGGCAGAATGCAATTCCGAACAGACGGTAGATTTTACGATTCAAAATAACAATTATCCTTATAAATCTTGTCAACAATATTTGATTTTGATTTTCTCTCAAGGATTTCATACAAGGCGACTTTATGACATCAAGGCGAACCATCATAAACCTCCGTAGGCAAGAATATGATCAGCAACTTTTTCTGTTCAGTAGGTACCTACCTACCTATGTAAATAGGTAGATAAACACTGCACTCCTATCTGCCTGCCAAGCTTGAAAATGGTAAAACCCGCATTCAAAAGAAGATGAATCAGGACGACGACGGTCACAGTACCTAAGTTATGGGTTAAATTATACGAGTATAACAAAAATAATAATCAATAATAATAAATAAAAATTGTCCATACTAATATATAAATAAATTCGAAAGTGTCTCTGTCTGTTCATATGTTACGGTTTCTAGGCTGAACGGATCTTAATGAAATTTGGTAAAAAGATGCATTTGGGAGAAAACATAGGCATATATTTTGCCTCAAAAAATAACCTTGAAGGGGTTAAAATAGGATATGAATGTTTTTTGGGGTACTGGGTCGGATAACCTCCTCGTGGTGTACCCTGGGTGCCGTCGATCACTTCCCACTTGTGGTGACTTATCGACGGCAGCGAATAATCCAACGCGAGGGTGTCCTCCGCGTGTCCCTATGAAGTTAGCATAGGGCACAGTGGATGGACAGGCGGTCTTCTGCGGGGCTAGGAGTCCCAGTGAGGGACTCAGCGGACCTTCGGGTCGCGGGATGGCCGGCCTTCAAGGCTGGCGGCGCGGCAGGGAGGGTCAATTCGGCCACCCTGTCGGGCAGTGAAGGGTCAGCCTGGGGGCCGGGAACGTATGGGCGTTCAACCGGCCTCCATTGCACAGACCCTCATCCCCGTCGAACGGCGGAAACGGCCTGGCGACCCAGCGGTTCCCGCCATCCCCTCCAGCCACACTGGGGGGCCTGTGGGGCCCCTGTAAAGAGGCAATCGCTGGTGGTATTGTGGCGGTAAAGGATGTAGCCGGATTCCCACGACACCACCACACAGCGCAAGCGGGTCACTGCGGAGTTTAGTGGGTATTGCCTGTCGCTAGGACGGGTTGAGTCCCACACACGGCCTCGTCCCCTACGAGGCTATGGTGTATAAATATATATATTCTCCGCATAAAAAAAAGGATATGAATGTTTGAAATATGTTTGAATGTTTAAAATAGGATATGAATGTTTTGGAACTCATAACTATTTTAGTTAGAGATCTTGAAATTCATATTTAGGCTTTTGGTAAGAAATAAAAAAATGTGTGATTCAACGTTTTTGCTAAATCATCCCCGACGCGAGTAAATGAAAAAAGGAGGATTCGACTTTAGAGACGTTCTTCAGATGCACAGAATGCATTCCCTACAAAAATAAATGAAGGAAATTTAAAAGGCTTATCCTAATTCATTGAATGTTTTTAAATATAATTAAATAGTTGATCTATAGCAAGTTAGATGTATAGATAATCTTACATTATAAACGTTTTAAAAACTAAAAAGAAAGCCGACTTCAATGAAGAATATGATACAATTTCGTTTACCTAGATGACGTGTTATTCCCAATTATTTTGATGACAGATGGACGGTAGACAGACAGACGTGTGATCCTATATTTGGTCCATGTTTTCCTTACTCTTGAGGTAATACACCCAAATCGCTTCAAGTGTGCCTTTAATATTTGAAGAGTTTCCTCGATTTCTCCAGGATCACATCATCAGATCCTGACCTGATGTCAATTGGACCACCATCTTTCAAAAATAAAATAAATCTAAATCGGTCCTGGCGTTTTCAAGTACCTAATCGGGGAACATGCAGTAAAAAAAAAAAGATTCAGACGAATATAGAACCTCCTCCTTTTTTTTGAACTTGGTTAAAAACAGCAATCGACAAGCGAAAATCAGTACTCCGGGACCGCTTTAAAACTATTTACTAAACTTTTCTAGAACGTGAATTATCTATGCCCAATGGTAATTGATTAATTTTTATTGTCTACGTAGTTTCTTATGTTCCTACAGTACCTATATCTAGTATAGTATAACTAGGTTGAGGGTTTTTTTTAATTAGTTTGACAGATTCCATCAGATATTTAACATAATTGATGCAACTGACCTTCATTTTGAAGGCTGTAGTTTCCGCGCCCGACTAACCTTCATATGTTCCTACAGTATATTTGTATCGTATATCTAGGTTGTGAGTTTTTTTTTAATTAGTTTGACAGATTCCACCAGATGTTGAACATAATTGATGCAGCTGACCTTGACTTTGAAGGCTTTGGGGCAGAGATCGCAAGGATAAGGCCGCTCCCCGGTGTGCATGCGCATGTGAATCGCGAGATGGCCAGACTGGTTGAAGCGGCGTCCGCAGATCCGACACGGATAACCCTGGACAAAGGAGAATTACTTACCAAATAGCAAATATACTTCATAGACTTTCAAGGGATCCGTTACTTACTATGAAGAACCAGACCAAATTATTGTAATCTTAATAAATTAAAAATCTTGCGGGGCTTTTGATTGAGGCGACACGTAACCCAAGGGCTGGCTCTTATTTAGGCCAGCGAATTAGCATAGCTATTCAGCGTGGCAATGCAGCCAGTGTCTTGGGCACGCTTCGGTCTGGTACTGGTCTGGAACAGTTGAGTTACCTATAGGCCGTTTGTAACGGTCCTTAGGTAATCTGAATGATTCCTTTGTATATAGTTAGGTAGTTTAACATTTTATTGAATAAAGAGTTAGTTATTGTATGTACTCAAAGGTAAATAAAACAATTTATTTTTTATTATTATTAAAACCGCCTCCGTGATCTAGTGGTTTGCCCACCGGTATCTGATTCAGAGGTCCCGGGTTCGATCCCTAGGGTATATACAGGATATTGTGCTTGGTCTTGTCGGTGTGAGGATTCCGGGTGATGTGCGCTGCCTTCTTCGGCCTTATCATAGCTTGAAACCAGTATGCATATTCTCAAACGTTCGGAAAGCCTTGTCGAACGCTATTCTCAACTCGAAAATATAAACATTTCGACGTTAGCATTCATAACATCTATAGAAGATTTTCAGAAATTGTTTGAGAATAGCGTTGAAATCTATCGGATTTTAAGTCAAATCCGACTAAAAGTTTCCGATCTGAAAACGATCCGTCCCCGACGTACTAAAAAAAAACAATGGAAATCAAGTTATTATGTCAATGGTATTTGGGCCAGCGAAACAGTTTGACTAGTCAACGGCAACCTTGAAATAATAACAATCTGGGATAGACACATACACACATCAACAGCCCAATTGTGTCCACTGCTGACAGAGCCTTGTGCATAGCCGGAGGGTCTCTGCCATAATCACCACGCGTGGCTGGCGGATCGGTTATCGCAGTAAATTGCTTCTGTGTAGAATAATCTAGAAGAAAGGCAGCAACATTCTTCCGTGTATAAACACGGAAGAATGTTGCAGCCCTTCTTCTGGTGATGAGACATTCATAGGCTGAGTTGGAAGTGGTTCGCCTACCGGTGGGTTCGATCCCCAGTGGAAGTCCTACCACGAACCAAACCGTGCACTTGTAGCACGGTTTGGTTCATGGTAGGACTTTGTTCCACCTGGCTAGCTACCACCATCTTATCTTATATCTGCTACTGTTATGCAACCCTTCAACATTTAACATAGGTTGTTTACATTATTTATTTTAATCAGTAGTAAGATTTAGATTTATTTTGCATGCAAATATTTTTTTAAGACTGAAAAATAACTATTCTATGAATAAATAAGTATAAGTAGGTAAGTGCTTTCAAATTTATATCACGATCCTGAGTTCAATTACTGAGCTTGACGATTGTAAAAAATCTATTATAATAATGATTGGATAGGTACAGTAAAAATATAAAGCAGAAAAATGCAAATGCTCGGAACAACACGTCGGCAGAGGGCTCATCAGCTTAGCAGCAAGACTATAATCCTGAGGATGCCTCGTGTAGAGACGAAACACGTATGATTTTTTCAAAGGTATTCTCATTTGTGTTTTTTCTAAATATTTATCCTTTTTCTGGTTTAAATCCTAGAGGCCAAAGGTAACGCACTTCACTCGGAATCCTCAACTAGCTGAGGAACTGGCTAGCTTACCTCTAAATACCGGTACACAACAATTTTTAGAACCGTTGTTGGTAGCTAGCCAGGCGGACCTAAACAAAGTCCTACCACCAACCAACATATGCTAACAACATGTAAGTTTACATATTAATGCAGGAAACCGTATGTCATGTACGTAACATGACATATTTCGGACTTAGGCTTTCTTCCTAAGGCTTACCGGCTTAGAAACCTTGTGCATCTTCTTGTGCGTATGTAAGGCGCACATACTGCCCAGCACCTTGTCACAATCCTCGCAGACGTACGCCGTCAACGGAGCACCCTCGGGTCGATCCTCTCCACGCTTGTGCCGGTACAATTCCCTGCAGAGATCGCGAAAGAAGCAGCTTTTATCATCAAATAGTACTTACCTACGAGTACATACTTACACAATCCTGAATGGTCTATGCTAGCCAATGCTAGCTCCTAGAAGACGACAACTCAATATACAAAACCCGATTCATTGAGACTTACAAGAGTAGTAGAAGCCCCTAGTGAAAGGGCTCGTCCGTAGAATTACTACCACCATACTTATTTCCGCTGCCAAGCAGCATTGCTGTTCGGTTTGAAGGGTATGGTTGCCGGTGAAATTACGGGTACGTGAGGCTTAACACCTTTATGCCTCAAGTTGACGGGCGCAATGCAGTGCCATGTAAGCTATGTTCTTTGTGGATGTGACCTATGCAGTAAGGCTTTGTCATAGGCAAGAGTACACTTAACACTTCTTCCTTGTCCCGTCTCCTAGTAGTATTAAAATATATATATATATATATATGTTAAGTTTATTACTATATTTTATTACTCCTATATTTAAGTACCGGTGCAGTTTCACTTGCACATAATATTGGACGCAGAAAATACATGTTTTCCATATAAACTAGGATCTCTCCTGCCTATCCTAAAGAAAAACTAAGTGTGAATTTACATTATCTAATGCAAAGTTTCTTGTTAATGGCGGCGACAGCACGGCTAAGAATATAAGTAGGGACTTAACAGAGGTTGAAAACCGCCTGCTAAACGTGAAAGGTCGTAACCAAACATAAGAGTGGCCAGATGATGATGATGAAAGAACTACGTTGGGACACAAGATAGTAAGCGGTTACCGTAGTCTAGGGATATTTTTGTAAGATCCTATACTGTAGTTTCTAATGAATGTATCGGCAGGGAGGCCTGGTCCAACAGTGGGTATTAATGGGCTGTTGACTACGAAAGATCTCACTACATGCAATAAAAAGGACTTTGTAGGTTCGAATACAATTAAAAAAAAAAATGGTGAGAATAGATATTTGTTATAAGTATGTACTCATAAATGTATTACATTTTCCATCCATACTATAGTTCCGATATAACAAGCTATAGGTACTTCGTTAGGGGCTAGATGGTGCCGTGTGAAATGATTGTCCTGTAATATTGAATATAAATTTAAAATAAATAATCTGAAAACAGAAAGATATTTATAGTAACAAATCCGCTAAAAACGTATGAAAAATCAAATCGACACGTGTTTCGCCTTTACACGAGGCATCCTCAGGAAATATATCTTGCTGCTAGTAGTAGGTAGTTATTTCAACTAGTCAGAGCAGTAGCTGACGAAAGCGTGCTCAATACACTGGCTGCATTGCTTCGCTGGATAGCTAAGCAAATTCGCTGGATTATATAAAAGCCAAGCTCATATATATGTACAGAATATTACAGAACAATAATTTGAAACAGCGCCTATGACTATGACTGATCCCAGGCTCCTAGAAAGTAGATTGTAGAAAATTCGTAGCACTAGGTGCGCGTTGAAATCTTTTACAAAGTAACGTTGCGCTACGTGCTCTCTAAATATTTTAACACAACAAATTACAACAGTTGCTATGGCGAAAGAGTCAGGTGAGATGGTGGCAGCTAGCCATGCGGACTTAAACAAAGTCCAAATATCTTCATCCCTCCTTATCGACGTAATATACTTTATCCCTATCCCCACGTCCCAAACAGCTGAGTATTCCAAAGAGGGTAAAGTCAGGCAGGGGTCTTAAAATTTTTGGCAAAACCCTGACAACGGCCTTGAAGAAGACATGTGATGTCGGGTGCCGACCCCACCTAGTGTGGGATAGCTGACAGGAGGATAATGATGTACAAGTTCAAGGGAATCTAATATATATGAGATAATATGTGTATGAGTGTATGTTCTCTATGAACCCAAAACGGCTGTATCTATTTTGACCGGGCTTTAACATGGAGATGTGGAGCTGATGTTATACTCGTATGAAGTGATAAATAAAATTATATCGTAAGGTTTTGTGATAATTACGTTTTAAAAACTAAAAAGAAAACCGACTTCAATGAAGAATATAATTTCGTTTACCTGGATTACGTATTTTTTTCCAATTATTTTGATGACAGATGGACAGACAGAAAGAGGCGTGATCCTATATGGGGTCCGTTTTTTCCTTACTTTTGAGGCAATACACCCAAATCGCTTCAAGTGTGCCTGTAATATTTGAAAATTTCCCTCGATTTTTCCAGTATCCCATCATCATATCCTGACCTGACGACGGTGGGATTACCTGGGAAGTACCCGAACCCTAAAAATATCCATATCACTTCAAGTGTGCATATAATATTTTAAGAGTTCCTCGATTTCTTCAATGGGACCACTTGTTATGTATACAGTTTCGAACAAAAATATATTTTTTTTAATCAGTCCAGTCGCATTCCAGTAATCAGGCAACATACATATTCCGACGAATTGAGAACCTCCTCTTTTATTGAAAGTCGTTTAAAAAGTCGGTATTTCCCGATAAGTTAGTCTAAACACATTGATTGCCAGATCGCTGTTAAGTAAATAACTGTAATTGAGAGTAAGATGCATATTTAAATATTTTTTTACCGACTTTAAAAACAGGAATAGGTTTATTGAAAAAATACGTAAACGAAACTATTGTAATTTTCATTGAAGTCTTTTTTTTTATTGTACGACGGGTAAGCACTTGGCCTTCATCTCACCTGAGATAAGGCGAAGGTGGAGGCGCACTTCACCCGGAATCCGCAACAAACTGAGGAACTGGCTATCTTACCTCTAAATTCCGGAACACAAAATTAGGATTGTTATTATGGCGACAGAATTAGGTAAATGGTGGTAGCTAGCCAGGCGGACTTAAACAAAGTCCTACCACCAACCAAACCAAGCACAATATATTGTACTCCATAGGGATCGAACCTGGGACCTCTGGATCTGTAATCGGTGGGTTGAACCACTAGACCACAGAGGCGGTTAAGTCGATTTTCTTTTTAGTTTTTAAAACGAAATTATTACTATACAATAGTTAGTATAATGTGTTCACAAACATTTACAATAAATTTTGTTCAATTTAACTAACTATAAACTAAGGAAGTAGTCGGATTACCTATAGACTATGTAGGTATATAGGTAACTCAACTGTTCCAGACCATACGGAAGCGTGCCCTAGACACTGGCTGCATTGCCACGC
This sequence comes from Venusia cambrica, assembly GCA_951394065.1. NCBI lineage: Eukaryota > Metazoa > Arthropoda > Insecta > Lepidoptera > Geometridae > Venusia > Venusia cambrica. The sequence continues at coordinate 7,516,236 of OX596042.1, forward strand.
TGAATAGCTATGCTAATACACTGGCCTAAATAAGAGCCAGCCATTGTGTAACGTGTCACCTCAATCGGAAGCCCCGCAAGATTTTTGAAAACCCGGAGGGCACCGGCTCCCCACGGACCCAAGGTCTCCACCCCAAAAGGCTCAAATAGGTAAGCTCTGTTGAGACCTCTATATTTGCGCCTTTTATGATCCTCGGTCGAATAAGCCGCCGCATTAGCCCTAACTGATGTCCCAGGCAGATGAGATGGCGCAAGGGTGTCGACGCAGGTAGCGTCCCACACCAAAGGCCTACCATTTCCCAAGGGACAAGAGACATACCGTCGGGCCTCTTACCATCATCACGTAACTGACCATTCGGCTCGAGAACGGCTGGAGCATTGACATTTAAATAATTTGTGGTAGAAATAGGTACCTAATTCTAAAAAAAATTGTCAAAAATAAATAATTCGTGTGACATACCTACGACATTATTTCTTTGGGGCTATCCTCTTAATCCTATTATTAACCGACTTTCAAAAAAAGGAGGCGGTTCTCAAATCGTCGGAATATATTTTTATTTTTTTACATGGTAAAACAAAACATGTAGCCTACAGTTCACATAACAAACTGGCACTGATGAACGTCATGCCCCTTCGTGTATATGTCTTCAGTGAACAGGAAATGGTCTCCACAACTGTCACAAGGCTTATGCGATAAAAAAATACGGTTTAAATAGAGAGTTTTCTCCTATTTGGAAAGTCGGTTTAAAATTGATACCTTGCTGTCGTAAAAAGCTGGTTGCAAGATCCACAGTTCCACATCTTAGCACTGGCTGCAGTATACGTTCTACTCCTTCGCGTATTTCTAGGTCTATGGCATACGAGTAGATGGTTCTTCATGTCATCAGTGGTCAAGAACAGGTTTCCACAACTATCGCAGGTATAGCTGGCCTCAGGGCACCGGGAGACGCTTAGGTTGATGTCTTCGTTCATAGCTGCATTCTAAAACCGAATGTAAAGAACAATGGGCCATCTTATCTCTAGAGCGAGGGAGAGATCTCTTTTAGACAACCTGTAGATGGAGAGGCCGAATACGTATGGATGTGATTTCTACATTTGCTTTCATGTGAAGCTTCCGTATTCAAAGGGGCCAAAGGGACTCAATTATAGTTTTTCTATCTCAAGAAGGCGGGTAAGCTATACTTGTAGTTGTGATGTGTATGTATTTACATATACCTACACGCACTCTTGTGAGCGTAACTAGCGTAGCGTTAGCATGTTCATCGTTATAGAACAAAATAAAAAACCTACCTAAATGATACCTTTGTAGTTTTGTGTTTTAAAGTAATGAAATAAAAATATTTTTCACACCACCTGCTCGCAAATTACATATCATGCCAACCTTACGTAAAGCAAGTCATTAAAGCCCTTGGCTTTAGCCGTGGTGTAATGTTGGACTGAATCTCATTATAACTCGCTGGGTTTTAGTATTTTTACTTTTCATAGTTCTTATTGCAATGGTATGAAAGTCTAATTTCGTAACAATAGATCAACTCGAAAGCCGGGGCCGGCGCCGCGTCGAACTTATTTGAAAATCTAACTTTTTCTAAAATGCTGGCCACGGCAAGCTGAATGGAACGCATTTGAAATTAAACAAAAGCCGCGAGTATTGTAAGAAGCTGCAATAATATACGTAATAACTGTAAAAAACGACCCTCAGACGCAAGTTTCTGAAGCTGTGAACAATACTCAAATAAATTCTACCTCAACTTTGATAGACATACCAAATAAAAATATAAGTTTGTCTTTCCACAACTGGACTATGTCTCAAAAATCAATTTTCACTTTTAATTTTAATTTACTATAATAAAAGGCTGTTTTTCTAAAAAAGGCTGTTCTTGCTTTTTTATAGTTTCGCAAAAGGTGAGAAAGAAGAGTACACTCCTCAGGGATAAAGCTGTTTTTGTCTTGGGCGCGCTTGAACCCCTCACTGCGCTCAGGACTCGTCTTAATTCTTAATTAACTCATAACACCCTCGCTGCGCTCGGGAGCTAAATCTGGAGTCCTTGGTTACGTTCAGAATTCAATATCGCGCCCGTGACATAAAACAGTGTTTTATCTCGATGTATAATCTACTATTTCATGTTCGATGTTATTTACCGAAATTAATGAAATTTAATCATCAAAGTAAACACATCGGATCATTCGTTTTTAAATCAACATGTACATCGGTCAGACTCGTCTTCAAATTCGTTAAGTATTATATTTAAGCCTGCATTTTCCTTCCTATTTCAGCCTTTGGATAAGGAATGCATGACAGGTTTCCCTAGTTATATTTTCCTGAGATAAGCAATGCATGATTAGAATCACGAACTGCAATTAAACTCTCGCACTGCTTATAAAAATATGAAACTAAATTAGCTTTGTGAACAAGTTTCCTCTTTTAACTGTCCATGTTGTCGGTACTTGAAAAACCATTTTGAAGCGAAATAGTCGGCATAATCAGTAACTGGCCGGCTGCTCTAAGGACAACAGAAACAATGTATACATGTAGTACACCATACATCAATGAAAACCAACCCGCCTTCGTAGATAGAACAGCTGTAGGTACTAAGATTTCGTTGTCCGTCTGTCAAACTTCAGCAGATTACGTGATAAATTAAAAAAAAAAATAAGCTGGGTCCTCATCAAAAGGTAGCTTACTTTACATTTCAAGCCCTAAGTACTTAAGTTAGAGTGGCTATTTGTTTGTTACTTCTCATCTTTTACTAGCATCGCATGACAAAATATGCCACCATCGCGGTGCATAGTAGGTAAGGGTAGATATCCCTTGATTTTTATCTAAGGTAAAAAATCTTCATTAGGATTTTTTTACGAGGTCTATTGTAAAAATATCGAATATAGTATTATTAATAATACATGGATAACCTTATGTGATTCTAATGATTCACACAATTAATTAAAGTTAGATAACAGACTCGCAATAGGTTTTCAGAACAAAATACAATAACCCGCATCTTTGTATCACTGAGGGTTGCAAGTTGCAACCCGTGATCGGAACGTACGGTGAGCGTGTCCGACTCGCGCTTGGCCGGTTATTATCTGCTCACACTTAGCCGGTTACTATCATCTAGTCGCTAGAGCTGCGATCTTCATAGAAAACGACAACGCTGTTCAATGAGTACCTCAAATATCCCATCTTCACTGTAGCACGACACTCGATGCTGGTCCAAAGCCTCTCCATCCGCGAAGAGTCCACTACAGATATCGCACACGAACATCGTGTGCAGGCGGCGAGTCATCACGCAGCACTTCCCATTGATATCTATGCAGCAGAGCTGCTCTGCTGGTGGTAACGTAAATGAGAACAATAATTAAATGCCAGCCCTAACTCAAGAACAGTGCTGATAGGTATTTGGTATTGACTCGCCAAGGTTCTTATTTTTTGAATTATTTAGCATCGTCCTTGCAATGATACCCGCCTGCCAAGCGATTAATACCAAAATCCTGTACTGTAACTATTAGGAGTGTGGCATTGTTCTTTTTCATCACCTAAAAATCTCACTTGGTACCATCCCGAAGGGGAGAAGGAGAATAGGGTATATATATATATATATATATAGCCTATAGCATCAAATCCTTATGCCGGGACCATTGCTGCTCGGCTATAAAAAAGTATGAAACTAACTGTGATGTATTATCACAGTTAAACTTTTGACACTACTAGCGCCATCTATTGAGCTTAAATTATACTTTTAGATCAACATGTTTTCAATTCGTTGAGTTGGGCTATTTATTTATATTTTTAAATGCGTGTTTGAATGGGAAGTAGTTTTAGAATTATGTGCTGTTGAGCTGTGTTTAGAAAGCCATGCCCCGAAAATCGGAAGCCTTTGTAGCCGTTGTTGGTACCAACGTTAAAAGGTCGTTATTCTAGATAAATACCCGTCGTCGGTTCGATTTCCACAGCCGTAGATAGCACTCGCTGGCAAACACGACAACAAAGCCAGTCCGACTCAGACTCCACCTCTGCTTTGTTCTTGTTGGTTTCTAAAACATGGAGATTAAACAAATTAGTACCTACCTACACATATCTAATAATTAATGTAAGTACCTAAGTGTTGTATAATGTAGGTACTAGGTACAAGGTATCCGCTAAGAATGTTGAGTCACAATAATATGTGCTCTCTCAGAAATGATCTATCAAGAATGTAGCTCATTAGTCTTATCCTAAAACACAGAAGCGGCGGCGGCGTAAGGTGCAGGCGTAGCGCAGGCAGGCACATAAATTGTCTTTACAAGTTTGGCGGCGGTGCCTTACACCCTCGTCGCCGCATCTACGCAATTGACACGTGATTGACTTCTTAGAACGTTCCATGAAATGGTGGTAATGTTTGCTGGACCTTTCATGGGGTTTTCATACTTACCGACTGTCTGTAGTACTTCCGGTGTATGGTCCGGAAATGTTCCGATAGCGGGTAGGTCTCCTTCTGTGATATTGGCAGAGGCGTGAAATGCTATGGTGTGATCCAGGAGGTCAGCTTCCGTAGTAAAAATATCATGACAAATCACACATGAATGTAAAGCTAGCAGATCCGGCCCAGAATCAACCATTTCCTAAAAATATATTAAAAAATAATAAATCATGTTTCTGTTTCTCGGGAGTTGGTACCTACCTCTTTATAATCCGAGATGAATGCACTATCTCTCGTTAGTAGCTGTGTCTTTGGCTACATGCGATAAATTCATGTCAGTCTGGGGTTGCTTTAAACTAGCTCTCGATATGATTTTGTGTGCTGCGCTCGCTAGCTCGTTACCCATTATTATAGTTGGGTAGGTTTTTAAAACAAAATTGTTTTTTAGAGATACCTACTTATGAATTTTTGTTTACCTTATTACTGGCGGAATCTTGAAGTGGTATCAGGAACTGATTGACTGTATTCTCATCTAATAATGTTGGTTCGTAATTCAATAAATTTTCAGGTTGAATAACAAAAATATTTGTATTTTGATCACATGCGCTATTTTCTAGCAGGTATGCATTTTCTGAACTAAAAAATCTTCCAGAATCATTTGAATGGAATGCCAATGGATTTGCAATATTATTAATAATGGTTTCATTTATGGCATCGGGTAAAGGGTTAGTATTTTTGTTCAGAAGAAGTTCATCAAACGTTTCTGATAACTCTTTGTATGGGTAGTCCGGTGGATCAAACATCATGTTGTATTGGCTCCTGAAACATTTCAGAATATAACTTTACTCAACCCGAAGTTATTTTGAACTCGATAATATTTATAATCGATAGAAAATCTAAACTTGGTAGTTTGTGTAGTCACCTCTCTAAATTCATTTGACTATACCCAAGAAGTCAATGTCAAAGTCATATTCATTCAAGTGTCAAGTAAATCAAGTTATTAAAAAAAACATAATATTTGTGTTCGGTTGTGGATGTTGTTGTTTTCGTAATTTTGTTTATTACAATAAAAAGTTAAAATGAAGACTGATACAGCACCTACAACGACAGACAAACTTAAGATACCTTTACCGACACTTTCGCAAATAAATGCAGATCGGATAACCCAAGTAAGTTAGGTTAAAATTCTGGGTTTCACAACATTGTACCATAGCTCCCGAATTTTAGTGATTATCCAGCCGGTTTTCAATCTGGTGTGTCTTACATTTAATCATGAAATGGCTATAAAGCACTTTGTTGATCTATTGTTGGTTTTTGTTAATAACAGTTTACTAACCTCAATATTTACTACCTACCTTAGGAGCTTGTTTCCCCCCAACACTACTAAAAGATCAATATTTTGAGGATTATCATCCTAAAAATATTAAAACTGATCTTTTTTCATACCCGATGCAAAATGTTGTGAACTGATTCTTCACATAGCATCCAGGGATAACATTATCCCATGTACTTACTCCTGAATTACATTGTATAATATCTGAATTCATTTGTAGCCGGTTAAGAGTTAAATGGCATTGCATGAAATGTCCACTATATTAACTCTTATTATTCTCTAATAGCGAAATTTTACATAGATAGGATATGATTTCATTTTTACCATGTAGTCTAGAGGACATTCCAATAGCTGGTTACAAGCATATTTTCACCATGGATAAGGGTTGGGGCTAGTTGATTTCAGAATATTATTATTTTATTCATTGATAATGCATAGAGGTGTATGTGGATCTGATTCTTAGGAGAGAAATTGAATGTATTATAAATAAGGATATTTCAAGCTAAGTTGTTGAAAAGTTACCAGCAAAAGAGAGATACATGTTTTTTTTTTTTATTGTATGACGGTAAAGTGCTTGGCCTTCATCTCACCTGGTAACAAGTTAAGATAAGGCCAAAGGTGGAGGCACACTTCAACCTGAATCCTCAACAAGCTGAGCTTTCTACAAATATTAAAAAGTAATTTAGAAACTCTGTTTTATTGTAAGGAGAAGGCAATTTATTAAATAAAAAACATTGTTTTTTGGACCTAAGTAATATAAGACGAATGTTTTTACATAAAATGCATCTATGTTTGACAAAAAACACAAGCCACTGTTGATTTAAATATTTAAATGGTGCAACTCAGTATCACATGCTTTATTTATTTTATAATCCAACAAACACCTTTAAATCAAAATGGAATTAACAAAAATTTAAAATAAAAATTAGACAAACATGTGAATACATAACATTAGTGTTGCATTCATTAACATTATAATAGCATTAGCTTTTAAGTTTTTGGCTGAGTTTCAAGATAAAATATAGCCATATAGGAGTTCATGCTATTTATTTATAATTTAGTTTTTACTTTATGCGAGCATGCATGGAGAATCAATTGATCAATCGGTGTGTAGTTTTGGTGTGAAGTGGCAAAACATTGTAACAAACACACATTTATCATATTTGTGGGATGTTCTAGTACTTACAATGACCTACATATTATTGATATGAACCTACCAGACCTGAGTATAAAATAACAGGGGCCTACTAGTGTTGCAATACCATTGAAGAAATCTATATAACTATCCACATTGATTTGCACTAAATCAACATGGTTGCACATTTCAGTTGGCCAACCAGTATTGGTCTCCTGCTACTAAGGACAACCACCTACCTTATGATGCTGCTATTGTGGAATCCATATACCGAGCTGAAATACTTGGATCCAAGTAAGGTTTTCAAAATTATTCAGGTATTTTTTCAAAAACACTTTTACTTTCAGTGGTCAGAGCCTAACTGATTTAAACAAATGAAGGAATTTGGGGTTGATGACCAGTGGATAGGTCCATTGACCTTTTTATTCATCTATTTTTCAAATTTTTACTGGCCACTTCTTGCAAGGAAATTTTAGCTTTATTTAATGGTTATTTAAAGTGCTTGTAAATATGTGATGGGTTGATTTTATTAACTCTAATAATCATATATTAGATTTAGTAAAAAAATTAAATCATTATTCATAGAACCCAACTAGGGTTATTTTGGGAGCCTAAGATTCCCTTTTTCAGGTCAAAAATTTAACTAAACAACATACATATTTTTTGGACAGAGCAAACAAGGCATTGCATTGCGTCATTGCAAACTTCATTTTATGCCAATTTCAAATGGATGGTACTCTTAGGTTTAGGCTTATCTGTTCTGGGCAAGTTTAGCAGGGAATGAAATGGTTTTTTTATAATAATCTTTTGAATAATGTGCGTAAATTATGAATAAGTTATTGAATTGTAAAGACAGAAAGTAAGTTCCTTCAAATGTTTCCTTTTTATAAGTCACACTAAGGTCTAGATAAAAGATGTATCACACAGACATAAAAGTTATCATTAACTGGCCTCAAAGTGCAGTTGGTTGTAGCTCTGCCTTCTGCGCTGTAGGTTGCTGGTTCAATTCCCACCTAAGAAAAACATTAGTGTGCTGAATATGATGTTGATGATAGATGTTTGTTAAGTATCTGGGTTTCATATGGTATCTTTAGTAAATAAAAAAAGTTTTTTTTTTATTATACGATGGGAGCTGGCCTTCATCTCACCTGATTTTTTCAAGTTATGATAAGGACGGATGAAGATGTAAGCGCACTTCACTTAGAATCCCCAACAAACTGAGGAACTGATAAAAAGGTGGAAGCATTTCTATTCATATTCTTCGTAATCTAGTTCCCATATTAGTTTTGGACTAGACCGCCTCTGTGGGCTAGTGGTTTCAAAAAATGTCTTGACACGCTGGTCTAATAAAGCAAAGGAAAAGTGTAAAGCTCGTGTTATTTCTTCCAGCTTTTCGGTTCGTCGTATCATGATGCTGGAGTTCTCACAGTACCTGGAGAACTACTTGTGGCCGTACTACGAAGCGGGGCAGGCGTCGCATGCGCACATGATGTCCATCATAGCGATGATCACTGAGAAGTTCCGCGAAAGAGTGCCGGCTTGGCAGGTGGGTCCCCTTACTTACTTATTTTAGTGTTTCATTACGACCCAAAGGGTGCCAATGGGACTTTTGGGTTGTATTTGGGACCCTTTTTTTTGGTTGATGGTAGGATTTTGTTTAAGCCTGCTCTGTCGTCATAACAACAATTATTAAATTGTTGTGTTCCGGCATTTAGAGGTAAGATAGCCAGTTCCTCAGTTTGTAGAGGTTTCCATCTTCATCATCTTAGGATGGAGCATGCTTGTCTAAAAGGAACCTAGTCACTCTGGACTTGAATACTCCAAGATTGTATATACTGGTGCAGTAAAAGAGTGACGACGAGTAGGACGAGGGCAACGAGTTCCACTTCTTACCTGTACCAATGACAATACCGCTTTCCAGGTGTTGGTGACTACACTAAAAGACACCCCTCTAAAAAGACACAAGCACAAAATTGTATTTTGTGTCACAAGTTTTTTGTCTCCGAAGAGACTTCCTCCTTGTGTGTGTGTGTGTGTGTTCCGCTTGTGCATGCTGGGCTTAGGTACCCTGACTACGTACTAACGTCGCGCATCAATCATGATTGTGGGTACAATACTACTATATTTTGTAACGCTGATATTGTGTTTTTGTTATTTTGTTGATTGATTGATGAGAACAGAAAAGTATTAAGAAACAAATCCGCTGAATTCGTTTGACAAAAAATCGAATCGACACGTGTTTCGTCTCTACACGAGGCATTTTAGGAAATATAGTCTTGCTCTGCTAAATTGATGAGCCTTCTGCCGACCTGTTGCCACTCCGAGCGCCGTGCTAATTTGTTTTTTTTTCAAACTAATTTAGCGGATTGGTTGATAAATATTTTTCTGTTTTCATGTCAATTTCGAACAATGGATTACCGCATATGAACACTATGCTTAAAAGTCTTTGGATCAACTATTCACGCACCATATTCTGATCAGTAGGCATGTACCAGTGATAATTCCAATTTGCAGGCGTTTCTCAATAAGCCGGAGCATTTCGCGGCGTTTTTCGAGCAAGTGCTACGAGCGAGCGTGGCGGAGGACCACGCGGCCCGCAACATGCGCGAGCAGACCAGCCTGCTGCTGTTCCTGAACCATTGCTTTGGCAGTATGGAGGTGCAGCTGTGCCGCGACCAGGTCAAGCGGCTGGTGTCGCTCAGCATGTGGATCAGCTTGCAAGAAGGTAAGAAATTTACAACTGTACAAGTTTTAGTGCGTGTGGTACTAAATATTTTTTTATTTTTTATTGATGATAGTCAAGCGTTTGACCACCAGCTTACATGTAAAACAATTAAAGATGTGGCCTAAGATGGAGCACGCTTGCCTAAAAGGTACCTATTTACTCTGGACTTGAAGACTCCAAGATTGTACTCGTGCGGAAAAACAGACGAAGGCAAGGAATTCCATTCTTTACCAGTATTAATGATAAAGGTAGAGGCGAAACGATGTGTTCGGCACAATGGAACATTTACAAGGTACGAGTTGTAGCCAGCCGTACGTCTGCTAGTCCGGTGGAAAGGGGATGGATTAGGTCAAAGATATCGTGCGCGCACTCGCCGAAGTGGAATTTATAGAACACAGACAGCCTGGCAACCCGTCGTCTATGTTCTAGGCTTTGCAAATTAGCCTTAAAAAGCGAATCATCACCTATGAGCCTAGCAGCACGACGCTCAATCGAATCCAGGGCTTCGAGCTGATACTTGGCTGAGCCATCCCAGAGATGGCAGCAGTACTCCATACAAGATCGGACCTGAGATTTGTACAAACTTAAAAGCTGTCCCGGTGTGAAGTACCGCCGAACCTTAGCAAGAATACCCAGCTTCATAGCAGCGAATTTGGTCTTAGACTCGATATGGGACCCAAAGTTCAAGTTCGATGAAAGTTCAACGCCTAAAAGGGTCAAACTGTCATTGAACTGGAGCGAAGTGCCGTTAAAAATAGGTACGGGATGAAATTGGCTTTTATAGCAGAGAACACACACGCCTGAGTTTTGGAAGCGTTAAACCGTACAAGATTTACCCCCCATTCAGACACAAAGTTAAGCTTGAGGTTCAAACGCTCCACCATCTCCATACGGAGGCTGAAAATTTCGTTCGCACTAGCACGTGGACTGGAAAAATATCTATCAACAACTGTGCTGTCATCTGCGTACCAATAGATACCGGGTATTATCAGATCATTGATATGAAGCAGGAATAGAGTTGCTGATAGAACAGACCCTTGAGGTACCCTGGCATTGATAGCCAATAGATCAGACGAACAGCCACTAATGACTACTCGAACCGATCGTTCCCTCAGGAAGTCTGTGATCCACAGTAAAAGGTACACAGTAAAATAATAGTTCTAGCTAGCCGTATGAGCATAGGTGTGGATATGCTTAAAACACTGGATGGAGTCGATACGTATATTTAACTGAATTACTGATAGTTAGAAAATTAGGTACAAAATACGATTAGTATGTGTGGATCGTGGGCAAAGACTTGGGAGTGACTGCCTTATTCTAATACAAAACCCGCTTAGATCGGCAAACGTAAAAGCCATAACTACTGTTAGATTATCTGTGTCACCACTTTTTTTTTTTATTGTACGTTGGGGAATCTCTTAGCATCAATCACCTGGTTTAGCCGTTTATCACCTGGTTTCACGTTATAAGGCCGAAGGTGGAAGCGCACTTTACCAGTAATCCTCAACGGTCTGGAACTGGCTTTCCTACCTCTAAAATTCCGGAACAAAACAATTGAGAATTGTTATTATGGCGACAGAATTAGGTAAGATGGTGGTAGCTAGCCAGGCGGACTTAAACAAAATCCTACCACCAACCAAACCAAGCACAATATTGCTCCCCTGGGGATCGAACCCGGGACCTCTGGATCTGAAATCGGTGGGTTGAACCACTAGACCACAGAGGCGGTTAGACCTTAAAGAGGAGAAGGTAAAACCTTAAACCTTTTTCTTAAAGGTAAGACCATTAACCTTTTACAGGAAGAAGAAACCAAGAGTTCAAAAGCGTTCCGAAATGGCGGAAGTACTGGCGCGCGATCCAGAAGAAAGACAAACCAGATCAGATGGAGAAGCTGACTTGGGAGCGGAGGTACCTCCAGCGTCTGATGATCAAGTTCATGAGGATTCTCGAGAGCATTCCGGAATCTGAGGAGGTGGCCGTGGATCCACACGCTGTGCGGTATGTTCCCTAAAGTAAATCCTCTTGTGGTCAATTGCGCCTCTTTACTACAATCAAATACACAAATGGAAAATGAAAGTGGAAATACATTTATTAGTTATAGTTCTGCTCGCTTTGCCCGCGGATAACCGCATGAAAAGTAGCCTATATGTTTTCCCAGTCCATATCAATATCTGTGCAAAGTTTCACCCCAATCCGTTCATTCAGTAGTTGCGGCTGAATTAGGAACAAAAATTCCAACAAACGCCTGCATTTATTATATTTAGTTCCTACTAAATAGACTAAATAGAATTCTCTTATTAGGATATGTAAAATAAAATAAATTACAGTACATTAACTTCACACAGCGCCATCTAGCCCCAAACTAAACATAGCCTGTAATATGGGAACTAGATAACGGATATAATACTTAAGGATTTTTTTTTGTAAATACATACATATCAAACAATACAACACCCAAACAGAACAAACATCTATATTCATCACACAAATGGTTGTCCTGGGTGGGAATCGAACCCACAACCTACAGAAAGTTACTACCAACTGAGCTATGATGCTTGTTGTAATTGTGATTGTAACATCACCCATTCCACAGATACTGCGAACGTTTCCTGGAGCTGATGATCGATCTGGAAGCCTTGCTGCCGACGCGACGTTTCTTCAACACCGTGATGGATGACTGCCATCTTGTCGTACGCTGCCAACTGTCGCCGCTAGCCGAGAGACCCGAAGGGCAGCTGTTTTCACAGGTCAGTGGAATTTTACTATACTATGGCTTAGCTGCCTTAATTATTTATTTATTATAAAGCAGTTACAACCCCATATTAGATACACACTTAATATTAATCGGTGCTGAGCACATTGAACAATATTGGAGCTAAAAAAAATATATAATTATACATATAAAATAACACAGTTTGAAAAATAAGCAAATACATTTTTTTTTATTGTACGACGGGTAAGCACTTGACCCTCATCTCACCTGGTTACAAGTTGAGGTAAGGCTGAAGGTGGAGGCGCACTTCACCCGGAATCCTCAACTAACTGAGGAACTGGCTATATTACCTCTGAATGCCGGAACACAACAATTTTAGAATTGTTATTATGGCGACAGAATTAGGTAAAATGGTGGTAGTTAGCCAGCTGGACTTAAACAAAGTCCTACCACCAAACAAACCAAGCACAATATGTTGTACTGCCCATGGGGATCGAACCCGGGACCTCTGGATCTGAAATCGGTGGGTTGAACCACTAGACCACAGGCGGTTCCACTCAAAATTATTTTAACAATTATTACAAATTTTCAAGAATAAGCTGTAAAGCTGCAAAGATGTCTACGTTATTTATAGTAACATCATTTATCAATCTAATAGCACAGGACAGTGGTGCAAACTTTAGCAAGTTGGTTCGGGATACTAGATTACCTTAGGCCGTGTCACTGGGACTATCCCCATATTTTTTACCGCTGTGGTGTAGCAGGTCAACCCACCGATTTCAGATACAGAGTCCCGGGTTCAATCCCCAGGCGGAGTACAATATTTTGCGTGGTTTGGTTGGTGGTAGGACTTTGTTTTAGTCCGCCTGGCTAGCTACCACCATCTTACCTAATTCTGTCATCATAACAAAAATTGTTAAATTGTTGTGTGCCGGCATTTAGAGGTAAGATAGCCAGTTCCTCAGATCCGCGTCGTTTCAACACCGTAATAGATGACAGCCATCTCGCCGTTAGCTGAAATACCCGAAAGGCAGCTGTTCTTACAGGTCAGTTTTAATTACAATACCCCAGCCATATTCTATGTACAAATAATAATATAGCTTCCTCCCTCTACCGTCAATAGCATTCTCGGAGTGAGTGGATACAAAGGTCTTGGAGATTTAGACCTTCACGGATCATACTAACATATCGCCTGCCGGTTATACCGCCTCTGTGGTTTAGTGGTTCGCCCACCGGTGGGAGATATCGAGATCCCGGGTTCGATCCCTAAGAGAGTACATCGTACATAGTGTGCATGGTTTGTTTGGTAGGATTTTGTTTAAGTCTACCTAGCTACCACCATCTTACCTGGGTCTATCGCCATAGCAACAATTCTAAATTTTTGTGTTCCGACATTTAGAGTTCCCTCAAGACTGTTGAGGGTTCCAAATACAGTGCGCTTTCACCTTCAGCCTCATAACTTGAAACCAGGTGGGATGCAGGCCAAGTGCTTTACCGTCGAATAAAAAGCCTGGATACTAAATTGTTATATTGATTGAATAAAACAACAACTGTTCAGTTATATTCGTGTTTATTATTCGGAATTAAATGTTATAAAAATAAATGATTGTTATATTGATTGAATAAAATAACAACTGTTCAGTTATATTCGTGTTTATTATTCGGAATTAAATGTTATAAAAATAAATGCAGTATTTTTATCGTTAAAACACAGAAAAAAAATGCACAAGTAAAGATATAAAAAGATAAAATGCATAGAAAATCTTGATTAAAACAATGCACGTTATTGAACTTACAAAATAAGAGAGCTAATACAGTCAAATATTACTAAAATGTCAAAGATCTTACAAATACTAGTTGACAACATACAAGTGCTGGACGGAAATATCGATATTTTGAGCTACGATAATTAACATAGTTTGTATTTATCACAATTTTTATGACAATAAATGCGTATGGCGTGAGATTTGTTAACGGCATCTCGCTTCACATCTCTTCGATCAGCCTCTATCTCAATCCAACGTCGATATAATTTCGATATATCCTGGTTATGACCATAGTAATTTAAGTATGTCATCTTCATTGAAAACTTGTTAAACTTACGCTTACTAATTAAGTATCTTTGTGAGCTGCTATGTCAACATTTAATACAGATATGATTTATCACTTTAATTAAAGCTAATAATGCCTGTTGATTCTGTACAGAATCTCAAACCAAATTCGGTACCCATAGATTAATTTCATAAAACATTGTAGAAATGTATTTTTTTTTCTCCGGAAAATTTGTTAAAATTGCACAGAATCAACATCAATATTACGTGTATAATACATTGTTGTAATAAAGATTAAAATATAACTTCATTCGCTTAGAACACTTGTCAAGGCACATTTTAAGGCCTCATTAATACATTTTAGGTGCTACAAAATACTTGATCGTTCTCAATAATGTGCTTCTAAAGCCATGAAAATTACCTTACACATAACTACTTATGTTTTGTCATTTTAGTAATTCGCCAATTGATTTCTTTCGAGATTCAACACTCAACAGTACTCTACAATACTTCTTATAGGTCATATACTTACTTAAACACTTACAGGCCAGATATATAAAAAAAAAAGTGTGTGTAACTTGGTATAAACCGGTGAATCTCAATGCGTTCAATCCTTTTGAATTCCTTCATCAAATTCATCGTCATCCTTTGATATACTCAATATATTGTACCAAAAAACTACAAAAGTGCAGAAGCTTCCAAATTGATCCATCAGCATGACTGCTCAGTAATAATTTCCTCCGTTCATATGAGTCATCTCATCACCCCACTCACCTGTAGGGACTGGTTCCGCGTAACAGCAACTCTTTCGCAGCAAAAAGGTCACGTGGTTCTGTCGTAGCACGCACACATAGAATATCAACACGGCTTGCAGCAGGTTTACAATCACGTGCGCGTAAATCAACTCGTTGAAATTGAGCCACGATAGCAGGAGGAACAGCCAGGCCATTGTCATTATCAGAAATAATTGGAGGAATAGGTTGAAACTGAAATAAAATAGATAGGCATTCAATTAGACATTTACACTCGCATGAACCTATTTGTTTTAGGCAGTTTAAATTTAAAGTGTGTATTTCTATTGCCGCTATAACAGATAATAAAACAAAATAAAGTTAAAAATTGAAAGAGGGCTCCCCGCAGAAGAGACATGATTTTTTGTCTTGGGAAATGGGTCAGAATTAAACCCCTCGATGTGCGTGTCCGCGCGTGCGGGCACGCACATGGCAAGATTTGTTACCTAGGAGGCAGGAACCACATTACTTCATGATTTCCTTTTTTTGACAAATTTGAAAATTTAAAGAAATTTGAAAGCATTAATATCTATTTATTCTCTAGATATACTTGTTCCCCATATACACACCGTCCGCATTGCTGCTCAAGAAATGTAAGGCTGAAGAAATACATTTTAGTGTTAAGGTACTGATTAAAACACCATCTATTTATATACTTTTTTTGATACCCATTATGTCATGGCTAGACTCCGCGTAATAACGATACTTAGAGTAGGTTACTTAGGTACTGCGAATCGTAAACTTACCATCCTTTTAGTTTGTGATGAATTCTGCCATAAATATTTATTCTCTTGATTATTTTCAAAGTCGTCACATAGAAGAATACATTGAATATGATCGTGAATGCCACTGGGGTAAAGAATATGGCGATACCTAGCAACCCTGAAACAGAAAAACGTCTAACTTAAAAATTCTAGCCCGTGAATCTAGAATACTTAAAATTTTCAATTTATAGGATTGTGCCTTTCCTTTTGCGTTTAATCAAAGTTTTATTACAGCAACCCAAAAAAAACACGTAAATCTGGCGACCATACATTTATGAAGTAATTTATACTCGAGAAAGGTACTTACCAATAGTTTCCTGTTCCGCATCATCGATTATTATAGAGGACGAAAACTTTTTAGTTCCCACATCCAGTAGGAAATGCGCGCAAATCGCCATAGCAGCCATAACGGCTACACACGTCCATACAACACTTGAGTAGTAGCAGTATTTACGTACGTCTGTTACACGCAAGAACACGTTTCTAGATCTGGAAATAGAGATCATGTTAAAATTTAAACCAAGCACTTTCTATACGTAGAAAATTAATTTGGCTACCATTCTGTTGAAAAATTGTTTCGGTGTCTAGGTAAAGATCACAGATTCCAAAGAATCATATCAATGATCTGATTTATTAGCTGATACCTAGCTGAATATAATATGGCACGGAAGTCTGGTGATTATTACCCTGATGTGTAAAACAACTTACTTAAATGTCTTCCAAATGTAGAAACCAAAACTATTTAGCCAGAAGAAGGCACTCAAGAGGCTGATGTATAAAATGATATCTGAAAATCAAAAGTTTAATCAGTCAAATATCAAACTGGCTATTTGAAACATTAAGAGTCTATGATACGTGAAATGGCTTAGCTTCCGCGATCATATAATACTGTAGCATTTACTTTGAAATTAATATATGATATAGTTCAGGATTGATGCTAGAAAGCTTGTGTTTCGAAAACATGATTACATAAAATTTTCTCGATAGAAAAATAATCCAAAGTGGACTCTAATTTGTACCAAAAATGTTCGCCATTCAATAAATACGCCCAATTAGGCCTTGACATTTTGTACAGTAAATAAACACAGTGTACATCAGACGGTCTGTGTTTTCGATTTTCAAAATTAATGTTTGTTTTACCGTAAAAAAATAAAACGTTGAAATTCGCGAGTATTTGTCATCTGGTGGTCATAAGCGCCGTGGTTGAGCGCACAGCAATGTCACCTTTATTATAACTATATCTTAGTTCGAAACTAGAGTGAAGTTGCGTTGTGTTGCTAATCTGAGCTACTATAGGCCGTTAACATAAACATGCAACTGTTTTAATAATCAGTAATGGTATGAACACTTATATGGGGCGACTTTTTTCAAAGAATAGATATAGTTTGTTATGTTTACCTGTTATCATGAAGCTGACATGGTTTCTGAATTCCGTGAAGATCCTGACCAAGTCAGCAGCTTGACTCACAATCAAGCTTACCATTATTGTTGTTATGATATTTCCTGCCAAGTCTCTCAATGTCGGCAGCACAAAGTATATTATAGCCACAAGTAGGTACAATATCATTGCTATAGCATGAAACATTGGGTTCAGTACTTCCTTAAGTACAAAACCAGTGTCATTCCAATTGCTCTTCACTTCGGGCACACACACTAATGCAAATAACCCTGTTGTGTTTACATCTGGTAAAAGTATCTGTAAAGAGTTTACTTATTACTTTAACAATTAGCTTTCTATGATAAGAATAAGTGCATACAGGTATATTTGTATGATTTTATCATATGCCTATTATGTGTTACCACACAACAACACAACATGCAATATCTGACTACCTACTTGTATTTATCACGGATTTTACTTATCACTTGTCCCAAGTTCTAGTCTACCTGTGATGAAGGCTGGTACAACTCCATCAAACCATCAAAATTGTTTGATTACAGGTAAAATATGTGTAAAAAAAACACCCATTTATTTTTTATTGTACGACGCGGAAGCGCTTGGCCATCATCTCACCTGGTAACAAGTTAAGTAAATCCTCAACAAACTCAGGAACTGGCTATCTTACCTCTGAATGCTGGAACACAACAATTTTAGAATTGTTATTATGGCGACAGAATTAGGTAAGATGTTGGTAGCTAGCCAAGCGGAGTTCAACAAAGTCCTACCACCAACCGTACCGAGCACAATATTGTATTCCCCTGGGGATAGAACCCGGGACCAATCGGTGGGTTGAACCACTAGAGAGGCGGTTATAATAT
Source organism: Venusia cambrica (assembly GCA_951394065.1). NCBI lineage: Eukaryota > Metazoa > Arthropoda > Insecta > Lepidoptera > Geometridae > Venusia > Venusia cambrica. Next base: position 7,534,400 of record OX596042.1, read on the forward strand.
CAAATGTAAAAACATCAAATATGCAAAATAAAATATGTAAAATTTACCTTATCCAAGCAATATTTGTCTTGCATAAAAACAAACGAGGCTGGCTCCACCACTACTGGTATAGGAATGTTCTCATACAAGCTATGCATGTTGCTATTGTCTTTAATACTCTCCAGACTGTGCTCATGGTAAATTAAATGGTGCAATCTACCATCTGTCAGCAAATTTAACCTGAAATAATAAAAAATATATATATTGCAGGGTGAAAAGTTAATTGAAAATCAATAAACAAACAGCAATTTTTTAAATTATATCACAACTATTTTCTCTCTTTGTCTTGCATTGGCAGCAATGATGACAATGGATCTCTATCCCATAATATTCCTTATCTTGTAGACATTGGAGTCCTAAGTTAATAAAAAGACTTTCAACACCTCTTAGTGGTTCGCCCACCAATATCAGATCCAGAGTTCAAAATCCAGCAAGTACAATATTGTGCTTAGTTTAGTTGGTGGAACCACCATCTTACCTAAATCTGTCGCCATAGCAATAAATTCTAAAATGTTGTATTCTGGCATTTAGAGGTGAGATAACTAGTTCCTCAGACTGTTGAAGACTCTGATGATCTGGTGATGTGCACTTCTACCTTCAGACATATCTTGACTTGTGAGTAAGAGGCCAATCCCTTACCCCTCATACAGTAATAATAAGTAAAAAGAGGCAATACAGATAATTTACAGTAAAATATAAAGATGCTTAGGTAGGACTGAACATACTCATCCTCTGATTTCTGGTTTCCCAAAATGATGATTGGGGTCGGTTGTGTTGTTTCACAGTCTGGATAACCGTGCACATATTGATAATATTTTACTTTCGTGTCTTTGCCATCTTCAGTCTTGAATTTGGGCTTCCATAAACCTGAAATAATACACAAGTTATAGTGTTATTTATGGTAAATAATGCACACAGGTTTTTGATTTGCAAAGATACAATACATAATTATGTGTATTGCATCTATATGCTTATTTCATTTTCTGTAATATTTATTTATTTAAAACCATGCACACAGTATAGTTATTTTAAAACCCTTGTTATAAACCGTTAGTTTACCTGGTGAACATATATAATTTAATTTACCTCATGGAGTCCATGGGACTCCCTACATAAAAACATTGTTTTTTTATGAAAGCAAAATACGTTATTAATAGTGGTTTATCAAACTAAAAAACATTATGCTAATAGGCTTTTATATTTAATTACATTGTCACATTGTTACATGTCTTAAGAACAATAAAAAAATGTAATACTCTTAAAAATATGCAAACAAAAATGAGTGCCAACTTCTGGCTAATAACTAAAATATAACCATTCATTATTTTTAACTTTTTTTCATAATATAAACATATCTTTAAGTATTAGAAACTAAGTAAAAAAGGTGTCGTTTTCATACGAAAAAAAATAAAGTGCAGCGCTCCTTTGCTTTAGTTTATATCGGACACAATTTTTCTTGGTACATGCCAATCATATTGGCTCCATACACATATGTCCTAAGTACACATACTGTCTATTTTTTGGTGGCTAGGATATATGTGACAGTGTATCCGTAGATCTTGATGCAAATTTTTACCTTTCTAGACCTAATAAAAATTCGTTAGGCGCCTATTCGTATTGTGGTCCCTGTTGTTGTTCTCGCACTTCGTCGTTGGCTCTAAGCGAGCCAAAAACATATAGACTCGGTATTTTGTTGAAGTGTATTTATTGAATATCTGTTTGAAGTCATTTTGTTGCCTCAAACTGAAAATATTGATAATACAACAAAATAATAATGAATTCACAAATTTATCACACAAATACTCCCATCATGGAGTCCAATGGACTCCATGATTGCAACTACTCACGTGTAAACATGGTGCAAGTATGAGTCCTCTTTACCCAGCGTCCCGAGCGCTACTACAGGAAGGTACTAGGATACGTGAACAAAAAACCACGTGATTTAAGTTTTTATGTTAAGGTGAAACATCGCACGGAGTCCCTGGGACCTAACAGATAAATTAAGGGTTAACTAGTCCACATTCTGATGAACATAATAGAAGCGCCTTATGCCCAACACCACTGTTCCATGCAAACATAGTTTTTCAATCATTGTATTGAATCAGTTTGTTGCGGCTTATCCAATTTAAAAGATTTAATTTATATGTTATATATATACTCTTTCGTATAGATAGGTATATGTTTTTTTTTATTGTTTTTAGAAAAAGTAGAGCACTGCATACTAGATATTTCTATACAATTACACAATGCAAAATTTCTTTTGGATCAGACATGCCAATTTGAAATTAAAGAAACTATATTTGTATGGGAGAGTGAAAATCAGCAGCACTCTGGGGCATTCTTCAGTAGGTAGGTACTCATCTGATGGTAATTCAGTAAGTCATTAGGCTAAGTAGTCTTAAATAAGAAGTTTAGGAAAGATTTTTTGATTAGATTTGATTACACAAGCTAATACAATATTGGAACTTCTTACCAACAGGTTTCTGACCAGGTTTCTTGTTCATGGTGGTCTATGACCAACCCTGGACCGTAGATTATTACAAAAATGTTTTGAGATAATCTACAGTCAAGTCAAGACCTTCAACACTGGAAGATTGCAGAGAATTATAGCTCACTGTTTCTTAATAATACAAAAGTAGTGATTTCTGTAAAGCGTGAAACTTTTGTAAGTGTTAGAGAATCTTTATTGCTGATTCTCGGTACTTACTTTGATTGTATCGTTCAGCTAGTCGGCATGCAATGTCCACCCGAAGTTCGTTGTTCTCACAGCATTTATTCAGCTTCACAGAGTTCTGCTGCTCTGATATATCGTTTAGGTCCGTATCACTTAGTTCTGCACGTAAATTATGCACTGCTAGAAGTAAATATATTCCAAAAACGAAATGCATTGTGCATTCAATAAAAGGCAAGAACGTAAGGCCGATTTGCTTAGTGTAAGGCACATAGGAATCACAATGTCACTATAATGTTATTTTATAATAATCCTGCATTTTATCAATTTCTATAATACAGAACATGTTTCATTTTCGCTAAACATTATATTCAATTTATTTTTGTAAATGTAAACACACAGACAAGACAAGCAAGACTCAGACCGACCGTATATTTCAAACTTCAATCAAAGAGTATTAAAGAGTACTGATACACAGAATCGCTCCGCTGCTGCTGCCGCCTGCCGTGCTCCGTGTTGTAATTGAATCTATTATAGTTGTCACTGTCTATGTTTCAACTTTTAAGCTACGGGTAAGGCCTCTAGCTGGAAGATGACGATATTAAAGCTGGCCCCCAGAGGTTAAACTTTTAATAACTGAATGATGTTGTCTGGTTGGTTTTTTGTTTGCGATGCGATATGGCTGGCCCGAAATTTGGTTGGTAGTAGGACTTTCAAGAGTAGTAGAAGTCACTATAGGGGAGTGAAAGGGCTCGTCCGTAGAATGTCTATCACCATACTTATTTCAGCCGCCAAGCAGCATTTCTGTGTTTCGGTTTAAAGGGTATGGTTGCCAGCGAAATTACGGGTACGTGAGGCTTAACACCTTTATGCCTCAAGTTGACGGGCGTAATGCAGTGCCGTGTAGGCTATGTTCTTTGTGGATGTGACCTACGCAGTAAGGCTTTGTCATAGGCAAGAGTACACTTAACACCAGGTGCGCTACTTGATTGTCCCGTCTCTTAGTAGTACAAAAAAATAAAAAAACTTTGTTTATATTCTAATTCTGAGCATCCACCTATATATCATAACTTGAAAAAAAAACAGATGAGATTAAGGCCAAGCACCTCCCCGTAATACAATAAAAATAAAATAAGACGAACCAATATTAGGGCCCGTCCATGGTTTTATTTAACGCCTCGGTCTTCGATGGTCTGGTGATCGCAAGCGCAGTGGAGCATGGCATGGACGGGAGTGAGCGTGGTTCAGCGGCGGCGGTGACAGGCACCGACGCGAGTCTTTAGGTGCGAAGGTCGGAGCAGAGAATTTCTTGGGCTGCACGCATCTGTACAGTAGGTACAGATGCGTGCAGCCCAAGGAATTGGTTGGAACGCGTTGGTAAGTACAGGTTGGTACATAGTAATGTACCAACCTGTACCTACTAACCAACGCGTTCTTCACATGTGAATTCAATTCACAATGAAATAAAACAGTGCTTATATAAGTTCGTAAATATTTTTATTTCAAACATGCATTTCAATAATCACAATTCTTTTACATTCTATTCATTACGTTTTGGCACCTTCTCATTGTATCAAGAAACCTAGGTAACACAAGTTAAGATTTCAATTATATTTAACCTATTTATTAAGTAAGTAGGTTGGTATGTCTATACCACCACAGGCACTTACCCACTTAGGTAGGTATATGTGTACATTCGAATACCTATTACCTATTACTAAGATGCTTATAAAAATTTTTGGAATTAACCTACAGATTAAGATTAATTTAGGTACTAACATAGAACATATAGATATAGGTAATTCACGTACGTTACGTATCTACGAATACTTTATTTATTACCTACTCCATTCTACTACTTTCCTGTAAAGGGTTTCATCTGGGATACCAGCCTAGAGGCCATGTGCAGTTACTTTGGTTCAATGAGCCATGATTTAAATACAATATTATTTCACAATAAAATAATTCAATAGGTACTTACCTAAATTAACATCATATGAATTATGTAATTAATCATAACAAAAACTGATACCCTTGTTGAACTAAGTGATCCAATGAGTAAAAAGCTATCTAGTGTATTCGTTTATCAATAAATATATTTCGAGAATTTAAAATAACAATAACATATTATCGAGATTCTTTTGACTTTCCATTCAAAACGTCTCTATTTTAACATAAATTTATCATATTAAAATTTTATAATTGACTTTTGTATATGTTCTATGAACAATAAACATTATAAATCTTATATTCAAATCTTAAAAGAAATGACTAAATCTTAGTACAATAGAAAGTTAATATAATTTCTAGTAAATGTAATGTAAGTTGACATTTTCAGCTTAAACAGTTACCAAATTGGTACTGACTTTACCAAAACAAGGAAGAACAAAGACCCAAAAAGTTCCGAATAAAATGAAAACGTAAAGTTTTTCATTAATTTTGAGTTTCCTGCAGTTTTGGTTCTCTATAAAATTGGTACTGACTTTACCAAAACAAGGAAGAACAAAAACCCAAAAAGTTCCGAATAAAAAGAAAACGTAAAGTTTTTCATTAACATTGAGTTCAGTTTTGGTTCTCTATTCACCTTATTTGTTTAGTCTCTTTGATTTCGGGCTAAGCTCACTAGCAGTCTTCCTTGACAGCATTATAGGAACTAGTTCAGCCTGACCTCCGCCGTATCATCGGCCAGTATCTGCTGGTCTTCCATGTCGTCATGTGGGCTCAGCTTGTCCGCTAGTGGCCTGGTGACCGATAAGCAGCAGTTCTCTTGCGCCAAACCTTGCATGGCGCGTCTTCTCAGCACAACTAGCAGGAAGAATATCACGACGCCTTGTAAGCAGTTGAAGGTGTCCATTATTTTCCTAAAAAAAATGCGAGCGTGAACTACATATTGCACCCCCTTTTCATGATGATTATATTTAGGTAAGTGAAATGACCGTCCAGTATTTTGAAATTGACCATTATCCTCAAAGTAAAAAAAAATGAATTCCTGTATGTAGAATCCACGGGCTCTACCTCTCTTAAGCCGCGTTTAAAGTAAAGGTACTTACCAAATAATGTGAGACTCTCCATGAGCGAAGCTAGCAATTTCGAATATCCACGATATACCCATAACTAGGAACAGCTTTAGGGAAAGGAGAAATCTGTAACAAAATTTCAATATGCTTAGTGTATGTCTTTGTAAATCCAACTTTTTACCCGACTGCTTCAGGAGGGTTACGTTTTTCGAGAGTGTGTATGTATGTACACATACATCCAATGAACTTGTTGAGTTCTGGTTACTTCAAATGTAAAAACCTTTTTTTTTATCGTACGACGGGGAAGCGCTTGGCCTTCATCACCTTTTTAATGGAACGCCCGATAAAGTACCTTTTTACTTGTCACATTAAATTACATTTAAAATCCTCACTTTTGGACACGAGTCTCCTCAAAGACTGGAGAGATTTGCTTAATCTTGTAGGTACTATTCTCTTCTTATAATTCAGTAGATACCTTATAACTATTTTGTTAATACGGAGGGGGGTTTGATTCTGCTTCAAAATTTATTTTGTTTCATTGTGCCATTTAGTTGAGGCACAGATATCAGAATACTAACGTAGTTACGACGTGGGTGAGGTGCCGAGTTGCTCACGACTCGAACACACCATATTTGGACAGCACAGTATCCGAATCGACAGATTTAATTTTAATTAAAAAAAATACTGGCAATGCCTATCCCAGTTTCTCGTCGTTTATCCTAAAATTTTTGAAATCTTGAATTCTCTGCTCGTAATCTAGTTCCCAGTTTAAGGCTGGATGGCCAATTGTTCTCAACAGTTTACATAATATTTACTTATGGTCTAAATTCCGTAAGTGTATTTACTAATGGTCTGAACTCCGTAAGCCGTAAGAAATAAATATATTTGCAGCTACTTTTCAGCTAGTTGCAAACCGTGGGCATGTGCCGAGCTTATGTTTGGAAATGCCTCTGACTACCCCTTGGTATTACTATATACTAGGGTGTAGTCAGAGGCATGTCCGTTTGCAACTAGCTGAAAAGTAGCTGCAAATATACAAGGTGAAACAGAATATGTGCACTAAGCAGTGGGGGGGCTTTTCGGACCAGGAAAAGTATTTGTTGTGGTGGGGAGATAATAGTGAATTCCCATTTTCAGTTTCCCATACAAATCTTTTCATTTTCTCAATAACAATAAATAGTGACGACCCTATTCCTTTACCGCACTATGCATGTAGGTAGGTAGGTATCAGTTGGTGCAATTGTCTGTGTCAAAGAGTATTAAGGACAGATGAACCAATTTTAGTGAGAACTTGGGAGTCATCTCGTGAAAGTAGGTTATTAAATAGAACATACACATTGATAAATTACATAGGCACCTACAGTCACAAAAAGACGATAAATGCGATATTGGACGAACAAAAGTACATTATAGGAACGATTATTTTGTATTTTAGCTAACAGATAAAATTCTTATTGATTTGACAAATTAAACCTTCTAGTAATGGATTGTCTCATTAGCAGCCCAGGCTTTTCGACGATTTTCCTCTGTTAGTGAAAGCGCTTTTCGTTCTTTGTGATTGTGACCTTCTGCTATGTTGCCTCATCTGTCTAGAGCTGAGGTCATTGACGCGAGTTAAGAAACAGCTGATTTTAGGGTAGTCTTAACTCAAAAAACCAGCTGTTGGTGTCAGAACTTTGATCTTGTTTTACCAAAAACTTTGAACCAAAATTCAAAAAGTCGTAAAATAACGTTGTTCCACGAGTCGGGTCGGATAACCCCGTTTCGGCATAGTACACATATTCTGTTACAGGTTGTATTAAATATATCGGTGATCCTCATAATAGCTGATCACTACATCAGACGGGAACCCTCAAAGGGGGGAAAGTCGTGAGTCTGTTTGTTACTTATATACTATCTCTGCTTTTGAACTTACTTGTGCTTCAGGTTGTTGAGTTTGTTGACATCGTATTTGACCGTTTGCTGCCACAAGTTGAATGACGATAACGCGAATAGTATTATGTTTGCCGAGATGATAATAGCGATCGGTCCGTAGAAGAAAAGCCAAGTTTCTGCTCGTCCTGTAACAGTTTAAATTATACGAACACTGCTGTACTACTAAATTACTGTTTTGGAAACATAAAATATACATTAATAATCTTTGTCTATGATATCTTAAGAAGTCGGCGACATCTTCAGATATATAATCGACATCATTTCGCTCTTATTAACTTATTCATTTTATTGCTCAAAACCTACAAAAATAGTGTACCTAAATTTGGTTATTACTGATTATAAATTACCTATGATGATGATGTTTTTTTACGGAATAAAAGAGTTCAAATTTCACATTGTACAATAGGGGAATTGGCTTCGGCATTATCACCACGCGTGACAGGCGGACTGGAGATCGCAGTGCTATGTATTTAGGTGGATCTTGCTCCTGGTCCAATGCCTTAGCTTATTACGATATCCACGGGTGGATAGAAAGGGGGTCCCTGGAGCCTATATTATATGGGTTCCAGTCCTAAAACAAGGAGCTTTCGCGATGCTCTTCAAAAATTAAAAGAACACATGTTCGGGAAGATCACAGACCTCCAAACCAGCAAGAGCCTTGTCCAAAGCCTGGCTTGTAGTGATCTCCTTCCACGAAGTTGGTGATCAGCGTCACGATCAGAAGAAGCACTGGGCTACCCCACGCGTAGCAGCTATACCAGAAGTACTGCCTCGTTTCGGTCTTTTTCACGTGGCTTACATCACTGGAACCAAAGAGTAGGATTTAGGAGCAAATTAGAGCAATATTACAGAATGAATAATAGTTTTAACCAAATCGGTTACGTTATTTCTTTTGATACTATTTTTAAGAAAATATATATAATTCCAAAATAAACTTTTCATAGGCAAAACGATAATACATTTTATGAATAGGAATGCAAGAATTCCAATCCATCGATTGTTTTTTATTTTTTTTTGAAAAGATAATACGCTGGCAAAGTTGCTGGAGGGCAACAGCTTTCCGCGGACCTGGCTGGTGCTGAAGGCGCGACCCCAAAATGAAGACGCGAGCCCAGCCATCTATTGAATGTGAATCATATTATCATATTAAGATGATTATATGATTCTGAATGATGGTGGCCTATGCGTACAAAAGAGATATGATCTCAATAGCATTAAAAATAGTAATTTTAAGATGGAGAATGATACAGAGAATCAGTTGTCAGTCGAGAATCAGCTGCATTATCCTACTGCCTAATGAACATCGGTTTAAAAATGTATATGCAAATAAAATGAACTTAGCTGAATAGATACTGTAATCGGCATATATAAAGGCATCAGTTATTCAATAAATCAATATCATAGATTCGCCCATAATTAGAAACACATGGCTCTTGAAACGGGGCTATAGGTACACTGAACTCTCACAATATTAGTTTCAATGAGCATAATGCCTACAGTATAATGATATGGATCTAAATGAAACGAATAGCTTTATTTCACTTTTTAAATGTCCTGTAGGTATAAAAGTTGACCACGTGGGCCCCGCAAAGCGCCCGTGGATGACGTAAAAGGGCACTAGAATGCACCAGGAGAAAGGCGACAGAATCCACATAACACAAAACCCCTATTATATTTGTGGCATCCACAATTTTTTTTAGGTTATATCCAATGCTATCCATACCACAGATAGTAAAATACTCCATACGTTACTTATTATCATAGACAGTAAACAACATAAAAGTTGAAGTGAGTAGGTATAGGTACCTAGTTGTATAATATAATATTTTTTTTTAGGTTATATCCAATGTTATCCATGCCACAGATAATAAAATACTGCATACGTTACTTATTATCATAGACAGTAAACAACAGTAAAGTTCAAGTGAGCAGGTATAGGTACCTAGATGTATAATATAATATACTAACCTATATATATACTAACTAAAGTAATCAAGAATAAAATACGTAAAACTTGTCACGACATTTTGTTCTTAGAATTGCGATTGGGAATAACCGTAAACAAATAAATGTGAGTGTCTTCTGTAGGTAGGTATAGGTAGGTACTAACTTTACTGACTTGTACATGTTTATGCATATCACGTTCATCCAGAAGAATGTAGCCATCATCCAGAAGTATATGAGGAACCCTGTAAATAAAATAAAAAAATGAACTATAAACAGTCGCGGGGTTTTACTATATTGTTTGACAATTAACTACGGCTGTATGCTGAAAATATCGTCTACAAATTTGTTAAAATGTTAATAATCTCACATATAAATTTCTCTAATTAAGCCCGCGGATAAGCTGACGAAGGGATCACGCCAGAAAAATAAACCACATTTTGTGTATATTTTTGATTATTTTTGTATTATCGAAAGCCTTTAATGCGATCACCAATCCGTTTGTCTCACGTGGTAGTTATGGCAAAACCTTTCAATTTATGAGGAGGCTCTGTCTAGTTGTGGATATTGATGGGTTCTTGATGAAGACGTATGACAAAGGTTGAATAAAGAAGGTTGAAACCGGTTAATGCTGATTGAGGTGTTTTAAACTTACCTGTGATCGTACACGCTTCACCTCTAAAGCCGGGACTAAGTTGAAGTATTCCAAGTGACAGAAACCCTAAGGCCATGCTGATGCACATACACATAAAGCACAAGCCTTGAATGTCCCTGAAATTGAGGACAACATACTTTAATATTGATAAAAAAAAATTGTACGTTAAATATGAAATATGAAAAAGGAATAATCCTTACTCAGGTCAGGTTAGATAAATAAACATGATTAACATTGGTCAAGTAGAACCCTAAATAGGTATAATATAGACGTGCTTAGTTTGGGGCAAGATAACGATGTGTAAAAATTTAAAGCCCAGTATTTTTTTACTTTATTTCAACAATTATTTTTTTTTAGCCTCCGTCTGGTACTGGTCTGTAAACGGTTTAGTTACCTATAGGCCGTTTGTAACGGTCCTTAGGTAGTCCCACTGATTCCTTTGTACACAGTTAGTTTAATTCAAAAATTAAAAGGATAATTATTATATAATCCAATGTAATCGGTATCTCTTCGTTGAATTGCGTTTGTTTCGTAAGACAACAACAATCGGAGTTCAACGCTTGCTTATCACACCACAACGTCATTGATCGCTGACTTCTTGACCTTTGTTTATAATCATTATAAGACATGTTCATTTGGTGAATAACATTATCGCGTACGCTACTGTAGATGTAATCGCCATCGTTTGTGAAAGCACGCTCCATCATCGTAGAACCTAACATGGTGATGTGGAAAAATTACGACGAACGAAGGATGATACACTGTCCGTCCATCCATTGACGGATGGATTAATGAGACATGTTAGCTGTTGCTTTGAAATGTGGGTCGAAACCCTCGGTGTGCGTGCCCGCACTTGGCCAGTTTTATTCTTGTTACGTACGATCTCCAAAAAAAACACTAATAGGCATTTTCTGGGAAGGCCTTCATCTCACCTGGTTACAAGTTAAGATAAGTCTGAAGGTACAGTCAACGCAGAATCCTCAACAAACTGAGGAACTCGCTATTTTTCCTCTAAATGCCGGAACACAACCATTTTAGAATTGTTATTATGGCGACAGAATTAGGTAAGATGGTGGTAGCTAGCCAGAGCTAGACTTACACAAAGTCCTACCACCAATCAAACCGAGCACAATTTTGTACTCTCCCTGGGGATCGAACCCGGGACCTCTGGATCTGAAATCGATGGGTTCAACCACTAGACCACAGAGGCGGTTACAACAAAAAAGAAAGTAAAATAGAATACCGAGTAACATTAACATTAACCTCATCTGCGGCAAATAAGTGTACACAGCCAGCGTAGCTATCAGGAAGACTACCGATATAAGTGTGAGTATCCCGCTCGTCTCTATGTCGCTAGTTCTAGTAATCTTCTCGAAGCACACCAACGCCACTGGTATTATGGTGGCGTTGTGGTACATTTGCCCGATGCAATACCTGGAAAATAAATATCAAATGAATAAATGATGCGGATAATACAATTCTAGTGCGGAGTCCAACAGCAACCTTTACAAGTCTACTCAGCTTTCTGGGAAAGCTCGTCCAGCGTGAAACTCATTCTTGCCCAGGCAAGCCTCGATTTTAATAGTCGACTCATTGTATTTAATAACATTTCATAACTTTGAATTCTCACTAGCACTGACCAAATAAAAGGTTTTATGAAAAATAAGAATTTGTTTCATCACACCATCATATAAGAGGTATTTTTTTTATTATTTTTCGTTAGGCTTATAAATTCGAAACGCCAATCATATTTTTTATCTGTTTTCGGTTGGGTATGAAAAGGTACCAATACTTACTCCTCAGGGTCCTCGACAAATATAAAGTCTGGCGCATCTTGCGTGGACACCTTAAATCCGTTCAAGATGATATCCTTTAGCAGCATGCGGCCGTTTGTGCAGTTCATGCTGATGAGTCTTTCGGAGCCACAGGTTCTGTTCTTGGTTATTATTTCATTGTTGAGACAACATTGCTTCGGCGAACACTCAACTGTTAAGATGCTGGAACAGCTGAGTACCAGAAGGAATATGAACACCTGTAAAAAATGGCAAGCTTGATTCTCTGTTCCATTCGATTTGTTACGTGTTCTGGAATATTGGTTTCAAGTGTTCTAGTGGTTTGCCCACCGGTATCAGACCCAGAGATTTGTGCTCGGTTTGGTTGGCTACCTGACTGACCTACATCTGTCGCCATATAAACATTTCTAATTGTGGTATCCCGGCAATAGAGGTAAGATAGCAATTTTCTTAGGCCGTTGAGGATTCCGGGTGAAGTGCGCTTCCACCAACTTTCCCCGTCGTAGAAAACAAAAGGTAAGGTCCGAAAATAATTTCCTAGGACGCAGTACCACATTATCACTTTTCTTGTTTACTATCATAATTTTTAAATTTTGCATGATTCACTAGTAGGTGCTTTGCTTATAAGGTGAAGGTAAGTAGTGTTATTCGATTACTGAAGTAGGTCAGACACCAATTAATGATCGGCTGATGATATGTAAAGGGGCTAATATGATTGAAAATGCGAGCTGAGGTCAGTGGGTGAAATAATATGTGAAAAACAGATGGTCCCTTCTATGAAGCTATATATAAAAAAAGGCTGACATAAGGACTGCCTATACCACCGTCTGAAGACATCTTAATTGTTTTGTCTTTCTTTTGTGAATTTGTGAAGTTCAAAGTACTGGTGAAATTTTAAGAAGAGCTTAAAAAAAATGTAAAAAAAAAACATTTGTGTGTCGTTGGCGCTGTCAAATCGGCATGTTGGTGACGCGAACCCATAAGTTTTACCCCAACCAAAAATCTCTCAACGTGGCTAAAGAAGTTTTCACTTTAAATATGCGACTTAATGACTGACAATCGAACTTCAAAAAGTATTTTTTGTACTACTCCCGACCCTTCTCAGTCATACTTATACATACAGTACAGTATACCCGTTAGCCCTATTATTTATTCTGTATGTTCCAACATGTACATATTTTTTACATAGAATAAAAATACCCTGTTTAGACATCCCTGTACAGTGCTTACCCTAAATGAATATTAATAGTCAAAATTAATATTAATAGCCAGAATTAATATTAATAGCCAAAATTTATAAAGATTGTTTCAAAATGTGTGAAACTAAATAATTATTAGTAATTGAGATACTAAGCACTGTTTATGCTCTTCGTTAACTAAACTTAAATAAAATAATAGGCAGTGTCATTATTTAAAAAAGCCTGTATGTAAGTAAACGGGGTGGTAAAAATCTGGCAAAGAGAGCCTCGAGAGAAACTAAGGCAAGGTTTTAGTGTTAGTCATCATTCTGACGAATGTTTATCAAAGTTTTGGATAATATTTGGCTTTACTTAGTAGGCATTCGAAGAAAAGGTATTTTCCTGGAAACCGAAAGAACAATTATATACCTAGTAGATTCAGAAGTTTTTGAACAATTCCACATACAATATATTATTATGCGACGGGTAAGCGTTTGGCATGTATCTCTATTAAACGCCTCTGATGGTTCTAATGGTTCGCTCCCCGAGTCAGATTCAGAAGTCCCTTGTTCGATCTCCAGAGGAATACAATATTGTGCTTGGTTTGATCTGTGGTACGACTTTGATTATGTCCGCCTGGCTAGCTACCATCTTACCTAAGTCTGTCACCATAATAATAATTCTAAATAGTTGTGTTCCGGCATTTAGAGGTAAGACAGCCAGTTCCTCAGACTGTTAAGGATTCGGATTCCTGGTGAAGTGCGTTCCACCCTCGGCACTACTATAACTTGAAACCGGGTGAGATGTCCAAGAGCTTCTCCGGCGTACATTACAAAGAAAGCTTACCATGTGAACTTCAGGTATCATACAGATATAAAAGTACACAAATTTTACCCCCCTAGGGATAAGACCCGGGACCTCTGGGATTGAAACCGGTAGGCGACCCACTAGACCACAGTGGCGGTTAAAATAATAGATAGAGAATAGCAATAATTTATTAAACGCCCTATGATTAACAGGGTACACTAAAACGGATTGTTCACTAACAAAATTAAATGTTAAAATAAAACAATGACCTAACGGTTATCATAAATCGTAATGTTCACACGTGACTTTGATAGCGCTTTCATATGTTTACCGAGTAACACTAATTTATTAATCTCGACACTATATATTATATCATAATAGTCTTCAGCTTGACCCGGTAATCTTTTTTTACTTTTTATTGTACGACGGGGAGTTGCTTGGCCTTCATCTCACTTGTTTTAAAGTTATGACAAGGCAGAAGATAAAAGCGCACCCGGAATCCTCAACAAACTGAGGGGTTCCTTACCTCTAAATGCCGGAACACGAAAAAGGAAAATAATTGTTCTTATGGCGATTCGGTCGCCATAATCCAGGCGGACTTAAACAAAGCCCTACCAAACCATGCAGACTATTGTACTCCCCCTGGGGATCGAACCCGGGAGCTCTAGATCTGACACCGGTAGGTGAACCACTAGACTACAGAGGCGGTAATATGGACAAGCCATTGTCGTTTCTAAAAAAAAAATAGTAAATAAATAATACAGGACATTAATTTCACACAGCGCCAAAGAACTTTCGAACAATGCAACACATATATATCCGCTATAATTGGATTTTTCATTAATAAAGTCCTGTTATCTTGCTATCCATCTCAATTGGAAAATACACAGGAATTGTTGCCCCCCATTTTCTTGTCTGCGAAGGGTTTGATCTTAATGTTAAACGTGAACAAATACTTCGGATTCATCGCAAACATAGCTAATATTTTTGTGGTCTACCACTAGTTTGTTATAATGTGAGGTGATCAGGGTGATTCTTTGTCGGTGTAACAGACGTGAGACTATTTTATGTTCTCTCATTCATTTACTTCGGCCAAGAATCGAAGAAGTAGGTAATATGTCATGTTTTATAGGTTGAAGTTGCTACGCGACGACACATTGTAAAAAAATCAAAGCTGGAATGTTTATAGTATTTTATAATGTATGGTAATATGTATCGCAGTAGATATTACGCTTTGGCGTTGGAACTGCAATCAATAGCGGAACACTTAGATAACGCCTATCGTACTATGTGTGGAGTGCTGTTATAAGAATCAGTTATTAATTTTGATTTGACATCTAATAAACAAGTTCGAGTGTTGTCACGCACGTGTGTATACCAGCTAACCTGTTTTCTTAGTATTCAAATGTTTGATTAATTAAATACTGCTTCCAAATTGGCAAATTGTTGGCAGATCAAAATATACCTGATGGCAAAGGTAATTTCTAGCCGTTCTATTCAGAGATTTTAAAAGCTATCATTAAAAAGATAATTAAAAAGGTTTTGGTCAGTTCCAAATTGTATTTTGTCAGGTACGATCCGATAATTCGAAGCAAAAAGTAAGGGGTGCAAAATAAACACCAAGAGGTTTTGGTCAGCTCCAAATTGTATTTTGTCAGGTACTATCCGATAATTCATATTCATTATAGTAATTATATAATCATCACAATGATTTTGCTGTTTAAATAGCATTTTAGCTGATTAAATATAAAAAAAAACATTTAATTACGACTAATTTCAATAACCACCACCATTTAGCTCTCATTTTATTGTAGTATGCCTACACAGAAACACATAATAGTAGTAGAACTCCTTGCGAATGGCCTCGTCCGGGGAAGCACTTCCACCATACCTATTTCGGCCGCCAAGCTCGCTGTGTTTCGGTTGGGGTATGGTTGCCGGTCAAATCACGGGCGTACTGTGCTTAACACCTTGACTCAATTTGCCGGGCGTAATGCAGTCAGTGCAGCATAGGTCATGTTCTTGGTGGATATGACCTACGCAGTATGGCTTTATAGGCAAGAGTTCCACTTAACATCTGGTGGGCTGCTTGCTTGGTCAGTCTCCATGTTGTATAAAAAAAATGGTCAGTGAGTGATTTTGAAGTAAAACCTCAAGCAATTTTCTTGTAAAGTTTTAAATCGACTTTTTTATAATAATGTAGTGGTTTTTAGATAGCCGAGTCGAACTTAATAAGCATTTACGGTTTCGCAGCTATAGAATATAAGTTGGTACACACATATTCTCGAAAAACATAACCCACCTTCTGTGGCCGTCGGTTAAAAAAGTTACTGATTAAAACCGGTTGACATGCCGAGTTTACTTAGTTATGTTTAATACAGCTGAGAATAAAGGTCCATTGGAATGTAAATGTAGGTATAGTCTATTACTATAAACGAGTTTAAGATCGTCGCTCGCCTTGGAAAACGAAAACAGAACTGTAGGTACTTTAGAAGGGTGAAATACAACGAAGAACTACGACTGGCTTCTGAATGAACTTTTCACGCCAAGTTAACCAAGTCTATTTTTGAAGGGCTTCATTTTCTTAGTAAGAACTAAAGAAACACGCATCGGTATGCATTGGGGTCGCTTCGTGATTTATGTCTAAAAAATGCTGGTATCCCAGCGACGAAGAACTATAGGCTTGATAACGAATGACAAAATATCATAGCGGCCTTTTTTCGCCCCCCACAAGTATAAGTGAATATGAAAGTATTTAATTGCCTTCATTCATCCATTAGGTAGAAAACTATAGTACGTAGGTAAGGTTAAGGTTCGGAAGCTGTGCATATTAAGCATCATCGTCATGTGTATCACGTGCGGCCTGTCTCATCAGCCCATCTTACTGTTGGGCATAGGCCTCTTTTTTTTTACGCCGGTTAATCTCTTGGCCTTCATCATTCATCTCACCTGGTTACAAGTTGAGATAAAAAGTGCGCCGCCAAAGGTGGAGGCGCACTTCACCCGGAATCCTCAACAAACTGAGGAACTGGCTATCTTACCTCTTAATGCCGGAACACAACAATTTTAGAATTGTTATTATGGCTACAAAATTAGGTAAGATGGTGGTATCTAGCCAGGCGGACCTAAACATAGACCGACCACCAACCAAACCAAGCACAATATATGGTACTCCCCATGGGGGTCGAGCCCGGGACCTCTGGATCTGAAATTGGTGGGTTGAACCACTATACCACAGAGGCCTCTCTTCGTTTGTGCCAACGTTCTCGATCCTACGCAAGTCTAACCCGTAAAGCACATTTTACTATGTCGTCGACCCGTCTTGCTTGCTTTACCCACATTTATTTTGCCTTCTCGAGGCCATCATTCAGTAAGGCCTCTGCTTCACCGCTATCACTCCAGCTGACCACATGACCTTCCCAACTCCATCGAGCCCCAATATTCTCACGTTTAATCGTATCCAAATATAAAGTAGTTATATACCTTCCGTTCCGTACATAATAGTTACATTATACATTGTTGTTATTTGTTGTAATTTCCGTGTAAACACATGTACCTGCACGAACGAGTACTTTGCACTCGAGATAAATAGCACTGATTTAGACCCGGTCACAGCAAGGGCTTGCAGATATCTTAAATTAAATTTGTATATTTAGATCGTTTGCGGGAAGCAAGAATTTTGTGCGTTGTTTACATCTTTTGTTGTTACAAAAATGTATCTAATTAGACTAAGACTAGAACTAGTATAGCGCAGATACGCAATCGTATCTGCGCTAAACTATCATTACTAGTTCAGCCTGCTTGCACCCACTGTGGGGTCTGTATATCAGGTGAACTAGTCAAATGTTTTTTCAAAAAAGCTAGTGTCTACTTTCCATCACGGCTATAGCATCGCTAGATGAAATGTCTCAATAAATTTGAAGTAGACAATCCTAAATGTAAGTAACAGAAAACCGTTAAATTCAGTCATTTTATTCCATGACCCTGCTTGTCACCCTCAATTCTTTTTTTTTATTTAAAAAGTGAAAACACTTCGCTGCAATTAGCGCCAAATAACTAAACGACAAAAGTAAATGATGATAATATCTTTCTGTTTATTTAATTTAACAAAAGTTAGTGAAAGCCTATTCCGCTGCAATCAATTTAGCTTGAACGCATTCTACCCGCCACGAGTTTAATCATAATTTTAAGACCTAAATTATTCTCCCATTTATATCAATTATGGATATTAATATGGACATAAATGTATTGCACTCACCTGCATAGTAATTAATCTAGTAGCACTATAAGAAAGGGTAATCGTACACTGACAGTGATAATCCGACCTTATGCACGTCTTGACTGACTCGACGAAACAATACTAGTGATGTGCATGCCGCTACAGCTATCAGCTAATAATGCGACCAGCGCGGCGGCGGCGGCGGTAACTAGGCTGCAGGATCACTCGATTACTCGTTGATGAGTCTGAAT
The DNA here is from genome assembly GCA_951394065.1 of Venusia cambrica. Taxonomy (NCBI): domain Eukaryota; kingdom Metazoa; phylum Arthropoda; class Insecta; order Lepidoptera; family Geometridae; genus Venusia; species Venusia cambrica. Next base: position 7,552,909 of record OX596042.1, read on the forward strand.
CGATTGTTATCGATTAGACTCCGCCAGCGGCTTCGCGTATCCCATGTATCTCTGGATAAAAAGAGTCTGTAATGTCTGTAATAAGTTTGTATCTTAAGATGTAACATAGGTAACACTAATTCTATGGTATTTTTAAGATATCTTTGGAACCAATCTTTTATAAATTGATATATATATAAAACTTCTATCCAAAGGGTGGTCTCCAGATATTTGGTATATAAGATATTTTACGTAACTCGGGATTGGCTTTAACTAATAGCGTCACAGCCACCATTCTCCCGTACATTAGTTATTTGTGTTATTAGACCAGTGAACTACTATTTACGTTTTAAATATGATTTTTATGAAACGTAATTCTTTTAGGAAATGCGTGTTTGCTACAGCTCTAGGCGACAGAAATTGTTTTATAAACTTGAGGAACTAACCATCGTTCGGTAAATGAAAGATTGTATTGATGTGAGGCGTACATTTTTGTTGTATTCCAACATTATTATCCTCATCCCTCCTTATCCATATCCTTATCCCCTCATGCGACACAACCACGTATTCCTAAGGAGAGTTGACGTCAGGCAGGTTAACATTTCAGCCAACACTCAAACAACAAGGACTTGATAAAAAAACAAGAACACGTACTGTGCCGACCCCACCAGTGTTAGATAACGGGCAGGAAGATAATGATGATTAGTAATAAATGCAATATATATATTCGAAATGTTAAATTAGTTTTAAATAAGCTGTCCAAGCTCGAGTCGGTTCCATTAAAAAAAAAAAAATCATTTAGTTTGCAAAGACTTAGCGTTATTTCAACTCGCACTTGACCAGTTTTTAGTATTGTTGTTATACTTACTGTGAGTCGGAAAGCTCCAGTGTGGTTTTTTTTATTGTAAATTTGTGTCAGAATCTGAACTATTGGTGTACGAGTCTGATTAGCATTCTATTACTCACATATTTTACTTGCAACAAGAATAAGTAGATAATAAGCAAGAAATAGAATAGGACTAGGACGAAACAAACGATATATCTTATAAATCCCAAAAAAGTTTTGAAACATCTTACGTATGTTGCATAATTTACTCACAAGTCATATCCGTAAATCTCAGGATGTAAAATTATATTTATTCCACATTTCCGTCTTAGAAAATTTTGGCATTTTATAATTTTTGCAGGTCAGTTGCAATGACTGTGTTTCGTTTATCTCCAAGTTCACGCATTTTCGTGATACTCGATCTGCCCCCTAGGACTGCTGTCTGCTTGATTCAAGTTTCGCTAAACTGAAAAACAGCATTGCCCCAGGCAATGTTGTTTTTGAAGATTTTGTTGACTGCATCAAATAGCAGCCGATTATACTAATAGCGGGATATTTGGTGTTTTCAACTTTATCAGCTGGACCTGCTCATAAGATTACGGTTCCTTCCAAAACTTTGTATAACAAGGTTCGGTTTTTGTTTTGTCTTGTCCATAAACTCTTAGTCGATCGGGTTATCCGTACTTAAGAGACTTGGTCGTGCATATAGCTAGGCTTACTTGTATTTAATTTACACATCGTATTAGTATACGTCCTACCCCTTATCATATAATTTGAGCTCCGATACCCAATCGGTGCTATGACATTGTGGAAGGCGCACGCGTTTCTACATGAGGAGACTGTAGTACAAATAAAACGTTTTATGGCTGTTTGACTGAATCACTAACTGGGCGACAATCATCAGCCCAAATGAGATATGTACAGACAATCTCACAGAATAAAGTATCTAAATAATTTATTTTGAATATACTTACATTAAAGTTGATACGTAAAAAGTTTAGAAATCCTCTTTGTCTCTTATCTAATATCCTATCTTATGGTAAACAAGCCTCATGGCTCAGTTGGAAGTAACTCTACCGTCTGCTTTGTAGGCTGTGGGTTCGATTCCCACCCAGGACAAACGTTTGTGTAATCAATAATGATGTTTGTTATGCGCTATATATATATGTATAATATGGTAGGTACGTTTGTATTTACTTAACAAAAAGTATTCCATCCGTAATCTAGTTCCCATATTACAAGCTATGCTTAGTTTGGGGCTAGGTGGCGCTGCGTGAAATTAATGTACCATAATATTTTATGAATAAAACAATAATAATTTGTTACTAATTCCGGGTTCGATCCCCAAGGGGAGTACAAGATATTGTGCTTGGTTTGGTTGGTGGTAGGATTTTGTTTAAGTCCGACTGGCTAGCTACCACCACATTACCTAATTCTGTCGCCATAATAACAATTCTTAAAAATAATGTGTTCCGGCATTCAGAGGTAAGATAGCAAATTCCTCAGTCAATTGAGCATTCCGCGTGAAGTGCGCCTCCACCTTCGGCCTTATATGAACTTGTTACCAGGTGATATGAAGGCCAAGCGCTTCCTCGTCGTACAATAAAAAAAAAACTTACAGCATTTAATGCTAATTCTTAAAATAAACATAGGTACCTTCTTAAAAATACATTTATGTATATAAAAAAACATAGTTTCGAATGCCTACGTGGCAGGTATATAGGTACTAATATATCTAAATAATAGATAAGTATGTATAATATAATATATAAGTATATATATATAATAGATAAGTAGGTACCTAGGTGCTAGATAAACTTCTAAAATTCAATTCTGACTAAATAACTGTAGATTTGAAAAACGTATTTAGTACGTTAAAACAGCTTAGCGTAGAAGTTAGTAAAGTTATCTGCAGCTTTATGTTCGTATAAACTGCTGTTGTTATGTTTATGAAACTGTCTTCATCATTATTATTCACGATATGTATGTTTCCCTTATTCACGTTACTAAATAATTCACACATTATTAAAAACGTAGTGATGTGACTACTAAATTTATTAGTAATACCTATCTATTATTTGATCAGACCAAGAAAACTGTCTGATAAAGATGTTAACTTGACGGCAGCTGTGAAAAACAAATTAAATCACACCCAGAAAATGTTAGGAAAAGTTGCGTTTTTAATTTTTTTATTAATTCTTAAATAGAAATGTTTTTTTTTTCAAAATCACAATTGCTGGTCAGACAATCTACAACGTAAAACGAAACATGACGTATCCGATGACGGATTGTACGTTTTTAAAAACAAATATGAGAAAAGTTCTTTCGGATCCATCGACCGCCTGACCCTACTACGAAAATCTAATTTTCGTTGTAGGGCCTCTGGAATCGAACCCAGCTGGCTGGATACGTTTTCCTCAGAATGGCAAATTCTGAGGAAAACGTATCCAGCCCTCGAAAAGATAAACAATAATGTTGTCAGTTGCATTTAAGTACATCAAAAACATGAAGATTTTATGCTAAATTTAATATCGTATTAGTATACGTCCTACCCCTTATCATATAATTTGAGCTCCGATACCCAATCGGTGCTATGGCATTGTGGAAGGCGCGCACGCGTTTCTACATGTTTATAGTATAACTGTTTGTCTGACTGAAAATCACTAACTGGGCGACAATCATCAGCCCAAATAAGATATGTACATACAATCTCACAGAATGAAGTATCTAAATAATTGATTTAGAGTATACTTACATTAAAGTTGATACCTAAAAAGTTTAGAAATTCTCTTTGTCTCTTATCTAATACCCTATCTTATGGTAAACAAGCCTCATGGCTCAGTTGGTAGTAACTCTGCCTTCTGCGCTGTAGGCTGGGAGTTCGATTCCCACCCAGGACAAACATTTGTGTGATGAATATAGATGTTTGTTCAGTGTATGGGTGTTGTATTGTATGATAAGTATGTATTTACAAAAAAAAAGTATTTAAGAATTATATCCGTAATCTAGATCCCATATTACAAGCTATGCTTAGTTTGGGACTAGGTGGCGCTGCGTGAAATTAATGTACCATAATATCTTATGAATTAAACAATAATAATGTGTTACTTGCAGCATTTAATGCTAATTCTTAAAAAAACATAGGTACCTTATTAAAAATACATTTATGTATATAAAAAAAACATAGTTTCGAGTTCAAACAGTGCCTACGTGGCAGGTATATAGGTACTAATATCGTAGATAAGTAGGTACCTAGGTGCTAGATAAACTTCTAAAATTCAATTCTGACTAGATTAACTGTAGATTTGAAAAACGTATTTAGTACGTTAAAATAGCTAATTTTAAAATAGAAAACGAAAAAAAGAAATGCATTTTTTTTCAAAATCACAGTTGCTGGTCAGACAATCTACAACGTAAAACGAAACATGACGTATCCGATGACGAATTGTACGTTTTTCAATACAAATATGAGAAAAGTTCTTTCGGATCCATCGACAGCCTGACTACTACGAAAATCGAATTTTCGTTGTAGGGCCTCTGGAATCGAACCAAAGATCTTGCCATTCTGAGGAAAACGTATCCAGCCAGCCCTCGAAAAGATAAACAATAATGTTATCAGCTGCATTTAAGTACATCAAAAACATGAAGATTTTATGCTAAATTGAAACAAAAAATCCGAGCTTAGCTCAACCTTAAACTTCAAGCATGAATTTGCCTAGTTCAAAAGTCATAAAGACAGTAATAATGTGTTGATAAAAGTTAACCTAGCTTTTAGACGTGCGTGTCTCAACAATTCAGAGATAAATTTGGAAAAGTATGCAAAACTTCGTCTTTGATTCAGATTGTTTTTCTATCGAAAACATTGTCGTTCATCCAATTTTTCTTTTCTTTAATAACCACTCCCCAAAATTTGATCTCTAGCTTTAATACGTGCCGATAATTATGTAGTGTTTATGAAACCGAAATTACGTAATTACGGCCTCAATAGCTGCCTGAAATGTCTATCAAGCATGAGGCACACACTATGTTTTAGTGCATAAAAAGTGTGGAAAGTACGTTTACTGATTTGTTTCGCTCATGAGGATATCAGTATGCTGAATAACTTTTTCTTCTGCATCATCCCCTGCCGCCAGATATCTCTCTACTGGCTTCGCGACACAGTCGAGCCAGCCGTGTCGGAGCATTGCTTTTATCACTTTCTTGCGGAAAACCACCAAGACCAGGAATATGAGCGGCCCTTGCAGCGTGTTTATGACGTTGAGGATAGACCTGTTCATGTGAAGATAATACATTGTATCGATCAGTTATAAAATAAAATATAATCAAATGCAACAATTTTTTTTCAATAGTAACTTATTTTTAGCTTTTTACGTTGTAAAACCTACGACACTACGACGTCTACGACACCCTATTTGAGATTCGTGTGAGGGTTCGATTCGAATAATACGGGATTCTGAGTAATATCTCCGCAATGATGGGAACTAAAAAAAATACAGATGACCTGAACAAATGTTAAGAATCGGTTCATACTATGGTGCAGTGCACCATGTCAGGATAATGGGAACGATTTTTCGTTCCCATTCGCTCGAAGTAGGACAGCAGCTTATTTCTACGTTTTATCTAACGCCTTTACTGTGATTTACCGCTTTTGTGGTCTAGTACCATACATGTAGTGTCCGCTCACCGGTGTCAGATGCAGAGGTCCCGGGTTCTTTCCCCATGGGGACTACAATTTTGCTTGGTTTGGTTGGTGGTAGGACTTTGGTATAGTCCGCCTGGCACCATCTTACCTAATTCTGTCGCCATAATAACAACTCCTAAATTGATGTGTTCCGACATTCAGAGGTAAGATAGCTAGTTCTTCAGTTTGTTGGGGATTCCGGGTAAAGAGCGCTTCAGTCTTATCATAACTTGAAAAAATCTGGTGAGATGAAGGCCAAACACCTCTTCGTAAAAAAAAACATCACCAATCCACATGCCAATCGTTCTATGTCCAGCAGTGGAACATAAAGTATCTATCTACTCGTAAGCGTTAGATGACGGAAACGTTTCAAGAAATACGTACCATACAATATGATCGTCCACCAGTGAGGAAATCATTTCAAACGCCCATAATAATCCCATCACGAGAATCAATCTAACCGTCATTGTCAGTCTGAAACAATAATAATTGTAAGTGCCATGTGATCCGGAACAATTGCAGTTGCTCCCGGTCCAATAATGGGATGTCTCTCACCTATATCGAAGCGCTCTTATGTCTCCCGAGGAGGTGTGCCGCCATATGATCGTAGATGTGTAGATGAAAATCAAAATGTTCACGGAAACCATTATCGTCATCACACTATACATGTAGTACCATTGCTGTCTCATATCTATAACAAGTTAAATTCACAAATAAATTAAAAATCCCCTATACAAGCTATAACAGAATATGTGTACCATGCCGAAACGGGATTATCCGACCCGACTCGGGGAGCAACGTTTGTTTCACGTCTTTTTAGATAATAATAGTAACGTTATTAGTGATTCGCACCGTGTTTACCCGCACTAATAGGTCTAATATAACTAATAAGCCTCATAGCTCAGTTGGTAGCAACTCTGCCTTCGGCGCTGTAGGCTGTGGGTTCGATTCCCACCCAGGACAAACATTTGTGTTATGAATATAGATGTTTGTTCTGTGTTTGGGTGTTGTATCATATAGTACGTATGTATTTACAAAAAGTATTTAAGTATTTTATCCGTAATCTAGTTCCCATATTACAAGCTATGCTTAGTTTGGGGCTAGATGGCGCTGTGTAAAATGAATGTCCTGTAATATTTATAATAAATCTTTCTAGGTACAATATTTGTCTCAAGCTTCACTATGGAACTAGCTGCATGCACGCAATATTCGGAGATGTGTAGGTTAGGTAGGTAGTGCAAGGTATGGTATACCTTAGACTACAGATTCAACATGAAAGTAAAGTAATAGGTGCATGAAGGCCCATTTTGACTGCAGCTTCCGTTTTTATTTTTCGTAGGTAGTCTAAAAGAACCCTAAAATTTTTCGACAAAAATCAAATAGATACCTACCACAACACTAGCCGAACCGAAAATACTTTAGTGTCGTATCGTTCGCGGTTTGGGTTGGCCGTTGAGCAATTTTTTGAAAAAAAAAATGGAGACTTACAGTAATGATGAATATTATACTATGATGTTGAGTGTTTGTGAAGCTCCAAATAATGAGCTGACGGCGGCAGTGCGGAGGCTCTACCAAGAGAAACACCCGGGCTGCCCTCTTACCGTTGCTTTCGTGAGCTCGTAGGAAGACTCTTTTCGACGGCATCAACATAGTGAATTTGTGCGTGCTTAAAATTGTCTTGTAATCTTCCAACCAGCGGATACCTACCTACACGAACGAGGTACCTACAAAACTTACAACATAGGTAGGTAGTAAATTTGTGCGTGTTTAAAATCGTCTTGTAATCTTCCGACCTGGTGATACCTACCTAAACGAACGAGGTAGGTACCTACAAAACTTACAACATAGGCAGTGAATTTGTGCGTCTTTAAAATCGTCTTGTAATCTTCCGACCAGCTGATAACTACCTAAACAAGGTACGTACAAAACATACAACATAGGTAGGTAGTAAATTTATGCGTGTTTAAAATAGTCTTTTAATCTTCCGACCAGCTGATACCTACCTACCTACATGCACAGTGAAGTAAAGGAATAGGGTCGTCAATATTTATTGTCATTGAGAATTTGAGAAAATGAAAAGATTTGTATGGGAAACTGAAAATGGGAATTCACTATTATCTCCCCACTACAACAAATTATTTTCATATGAATGAATGAAAGAATGAATTAATGAAAAATACTTTGTTGCACACCTTAAAAATAAAAACTGGATAACTTAAAAATAAATGTAGATACAATGGGCGGTCTTATCGCTAAGAAGCGATTTCTTCCAGACAACCTTTGGATGGAGTGGATTTCATGGCTAAAGAGGTGGTTGGTGGTGCACATACTAATTAGGGGTCTAGCTAAATTAACTATAAGTATATCATACATTATAAGTAAAGCTATGCTACAAATATACACACTACTTATATAAATATAAATACCTACATATTATACACTATCTCACCTGGTAACAACTTAAGATAAGGCCGAAGGTGGAGGCGCACTTCAACCGGAATCCTCAACAAACTGAGGAACTGGCTATCTTACCTCTGAATGCCGGAACACAACAATTTTAGAATTGTTATTATGGCGACGGAATTAGGTAAGATGGTGGTAGCTAGCCAGGCGGACTTCAACAAAGTCCTACCACCAACCAAACCAAGCACAATTTATTGTACTCCCATGGGGATTGAACCCGGGACCTCTGGATCTGTAATCGGTGGGTTGAACCACTAGACTACAGAGTTGGTTAACACGTTTTACACGTTTTTGAATCCTAATTATAATATTATATTGGTCATCAGACCCTACGTCCCAATTCCTCAACAGTATGCTGTCGATTCAGAAGTATCGTCCCTGTCCATCGTGCTAGTCATCAGACCCTGGAGTATGGACTCCAGTTTGTCAACCGTTGAAATATTTATAATGCAATGAATGCGACCGAGATCCCTTCAAAAGCTGGGATTCGGATCTGATGAATATCATCATAGTCTAAAAGGCTGCACCAATTTCCACCAAACATAGCTTCATTCTACATATATTTTTATAGATATAGATATTTTTTAAATCTACCCCGTTGCAGTTACAGGGTTGCAAAGATTTTTAAATGAATTTAGTATATTGACGAATTGACATTTTAATTGTAATAGATACTAAGCAAAGTAAATTATGAAACATTTGGTCATCGTTTTGAAGGCTAAAAAACCCTCCCTTCAAAGTAACCAGTCTAATATGAGCTCTAGTACATAGAGTTTACTACGCGCAAGGGTTTTTTTACCATAAAGTTAATGTATGGTTAGTATTCCATTTATTAGAATGGGACTATAAGCGCTTTAAAAATTTAAATTCAACGAACTGGAATTTCCTCTCTGTTGATAATTCAATATAATCAATTGTGGGTATTCCACACCTGTATATGACTAATGAGTCATGTAAATTTACCAAAAAACCAGCAGTGGTTCAATCCGATGCCGGGCCTGGAGTGACTTCCCGGATGGTAGTTAATGATTGCCATTATTATGGTTAATATTGTCGGACACCCCCACGCGTACAATGCGTACCAGCCGAACTCTTTCCAATTGTTATCAACTGATGGTCTCCTGCGAACAATATATACCGTGAATTAATATTGAACAAATAACATTTGGGTGTATTATTATGCGTATTGACTGAAAATTAGAACTTACCATGTACTCCTCAAAATCTGTATGGAAATCGCATTTGTCCAGAAAAATGCGGCGATTATAAAGAAATACGCCAAAAATCCTAAAAATTTAAATGTTAATGAGATTTATTTTGAAAAGAGCTAAACGATGCGAAAAACCCGGTAGCAAACTCAAGGTCAACGTGTCAGTAACCTAAATAGTACCTCACCCGTCTTCAAGCCTGCGCGCTGTTTGCCTGTCATACAAGTTATTGATAACATTATTGGCAGATAAAATATAAAGTTGTATAAAGTGCTCGTGGATATTATTATATTATTATACTTTTTGTATGTTTCCAAAAAAAATTCGCGTCCATGCAGGCTTTACATCGTCCAATTTTCCAGAGACACGTCCCAATGGCACGTTCAAAGTCAAAATATTTTATTCAGTAAGATTTAACGATCGTTACGACAACCGTTACCGCATGTTCGGAATCGCGACCAATTTGTACCTTTTGTTCCAAATTGTGTGCTCATCATATATACGGTTGAAAATATTCCTTATGTGATACGTATGGTGCGCGTATAATGTCTAATGTATGTAAGTATGGTCGCTTCCTACACGGTGCGTGATATAAATAAATATTACAGGACATTCATTTTCACAGCGCCATTTAGCCCCAAACTAAGCATAGCTTGTAATATTATGGGGACTAGATTACGGATAGAATACTTTTTGTCAATACATACGTACTATATATGATACAACACCCATACACAGAACAAACATCTATATTCATCACACAAAAATGTTTGTTCCGGGTGGGAATTGAACCCACAGCCTACAGCGCAGAAGACAGAGTTACTACCAACTGACCTATCAGGCTTGTTGCATATTGCGGACAGTCGCGGAATAGTCTGCACTACAGCATTAGAGCTGCTATTGAAAACTGTTCGCAAAATCATCCGCGGAATCAAGCAACGTGTTTTCAGATTTTAATTCAGATTACAGAATTGCAGAATCTTTGGATCATTTATGATGTTTTTACATTTATACTTGATTTCTTATAACTTTATTGCTTCTGCATTAACTGATTGCGCCATATGTAATGTCAGGTTTGTTATATTAAAACAATTGAACCTTGTACTTGCTTTTCGATCTTTCCCTGCAGCTTTTCCCTTACCTCGTGTTGCACAGAGATTTTTATCAGAGTATGATAGAAGCTTCATTATTGACAATATTGCTAGGCCTAAAGCTAAACTTCCGCAAAAGTTTATTATACTTTTGCCTTGTAGATCTCTGTAAATAAAAATATCAGTATCATTAACACTAGGTAGTTAAGGTAGGGGATATATGATATATAAGGTAGAGGATAGGTAGTTATAATGTCTTCGAACAAGAATTATTTGGAATCGTGGTGTAAGCTCCATTGCAGACCATATCCTGCCAGTTCAAGGTTTTAGGTCAAGCGCTTACCCATTTTAAAAAAATGCTCCAAAATATAAACAAGAATATGTTTCTTAGCAAAACGATCAAGCGAAAGTGTATAAATTTTATAGTTAGCGAGTATTTCATAAAATAATGGGACAACCATAATTCGGGGCTAATTAACATTAAATGTATATTATTGAACTAACTAACGAATTTTATTGGTTTGTTAAAGTCAAAACGTACGTACCTGATCTCCTTAAAATATGCATATATTATGGCGGTTAGCGCTAAGAAAACTACGGAGATTATCATACAGATTCCATATACCAATTCTGAAACCAACTGCGTGTCCTCATCAAGGCACAACAAGGCAATGCTCCTGAATATTGTTCGGTTTAAATTTGTCTCGTTGCCTGCGCATGCTCTGAAAATTAACGTGTTATGCTTCAACTTCCGTAGATTATTTAGCGATGATTAATTTATTATGACATGTCTATGTAATGCTGAGTAATGGGCCTTTTCTTAGTAATTTTAAATGCGCATTTTTTTAATGTTTATTATATTTTTTTTAGAGTTTTGGAAAAGTAACAGCTAATAAATACATAGAAATAAATACAAATTAAAATAGGGCCAATTATAAGTTTCCACAAATAGGTAGTTATAAAGTTATGATATAAAAGTAAACAGTCCTGTGGTGATGTAGACGGTAATAAATTACAATGAGAAATAATTATATAGGTATTTAAATAAGACAAAATTATCAATCCTATAGTTTTCATATGGATATTGCGTCGAATAAACTATTATTCTATTCTATTAGCCATTTCCAACCATCGGCGGTTTTGCGGTTGCTATCCTATTACACACGGCATGACCTATAACCACAGATATTTACACAGAGGGTCTTTCAACGGTGCGTGTCGGCCCGGTTTCGAAGACATTCTGTCATTCAGACGCATGTGCTTGTACCGCACTTTGGAGACATCAAATCACGGGGATTCCAATTCGCTATGGACTGGTTCACGAATTTTCAGACGAGACTCTTTCCACAGTGCACATGTGCGACCAGGCTTACCCTCGAACCCAATAACAATTCCAATTCAACATCAATGGCAATCCAATACACTAGCAGTATTGACTAATTGCCTCTTGAAAAACAATTTGATAGCATTATGAATTTGTGTTAATACACTTCAAAATTTGGGCTTTTTAATCAGTACAAAGTGCTTACAAATAGGTTTAAACATCATTGTAAACATATTTTCAAACAAATCCAATATAAAAATCGTTGTTTTGACAAAATTTTATTATTTATGGCGGCATGGATGTGTTGGACGATTCAATTCCAATCGCTATTAGTTCATGAAATATCCACACAATATGAAATTAATTTGGCGCTAGGTTCGCATTCAAGAGTGTTCAAGAGTAAGAAATGACACAAATTCAATACCGATCGATCGGAATCGTGTTCGAGGGTAAGCCAGTGGTCCGAGTTCGTCTGCAAAAGCGCCTATCGGTTACGGTTATTTGGGGAAAATCGTTTAAAAATTCGTAAAATAAATATTTATTTTTATTGTTGATGGGGATGTGCTTGCCCTTCGTATCACCTGATTTTCAGGTTATGATAAGGCCGAAGGAGTGAGCGCACTTCACCCGAAATCCTCAACAAAGTGAGGAACTGGCTATCTTACCTCTAAATGCATTTAACAAATGAAAACAACAATTTAATAATTGTTGGCGGACTCAATCAAGGTCCTACCACTAACCAAACCAAGCACAATATTGTACTCCCCCTGGGGACCCAGGACATCTGGATCTGACACCAGTAGGCGAACCTCTAGACCACAGAAGCGGTTAAATTTGTAACTTGTGTTGTTGACTGTTGTAAGTCTTTCTGTGTATTCGCTGTGAATCCTTATATGTTATTTTTTGAGTTATGTTTTACCTTGCTTGCCTGAAAATTCAGCAAACCCAAATGTGGTGACGCGATCGAGTAGGTATGGAGCAAGTAGAAAACCGACTCCAAACACACAGAGCATACAGCTTTAAGGTTTTTGATCAGTACTTCTTAAATACTGCTACCTACTACTTGGTAGGTATATTATACTTAATTTATTGATAAACATACACTTGTCAACATTCAAATTCAATGCTAATGATACGATGTTGTTTGCTGAATTGTACTTACTGGCTAGGTTCGTACACTTTAGGTGGTACATCAGGATGTAAATATACATCCAGTTCCATATTTCCGTCAGAGTTAATTCGAAATTTTGGCGTTCTGTTATTTTTGCAGGTCAGTCGTAACGGCACTGTTTCGTTTGTCTGCAAGTTCACGCATTTTTGCATCTTGTAAAACACGATCTGTCCTTTAGGACAGCAGGCAATGCTTTCATTTTGTCCCGACGTTTGAGCGATAACCAAAATCAATACACTGAGCCACTTGAACATTTTTTCGTTTGATCAACTGAATCGTCTAAAACTATTTGATTATTTCAAAAATGTATCCTCACTTATTTTGAGTACGTTATCATACCGTCTGGTACTGACGCTTTCTGCTTCGCTACTGACAGTGAGCTGTGCCTTAGCACTTACCAACGCAACCATCTCTCACTGTCTCGCAGTCTCAGTAGCATCACGGACAGCACACATTACACATGCTTCAACTAAATAGATCGAACGCTGCCAGCGGTTCCACCAAATCTATTTTTTCACTGCCTATCATCACGTGCTATACAAAAATAGATAAATCCTATTTGAAAGATGAATTATTTTCTGAGTAGGTATTATTTAATTCTCCAGAACCGATTAAGGAGAATGTATCTGTCTTTTAGAATTTTTACTCAGCGCCATCTAGCCCCAAACGAAGATAACCTAGGGAGATATCCCTATCCCTAGGTAGAACATTAATTAATCGGTTAAAGTTTTACATTTACAGAGTCATACCTGACTCGTAAATTCGTGATCACTCATAGGATACTGATCTAACACCGGTGGGTGGACGGCAAGACCACAGACGTGGTAAACAGGTATCTAACGCTAACCTTAGAGATCAGTATCCTATGAGTGATCACGAATTTCACGAGTCAGGTAGGACTGTGTAAATGTAAATGTACCGATTAATTAATGTTCTACCTGACCGGATAGACTGTGTCCTCTCACAATTTCATTTTTACTGTGACGTATGTATGTGGATTACAATAAACAATGTTCTATTCTATTCAAGCTCCTAAATGTAGTCAAATTTTTAAAGAAAACTCGTTCAGCAAAATATCAATTTCTATATGAGTGTAGTCCCAACATATGAGTTTACGAACATCACTAGTTCATTTTTATTTTGCTGGTGGGTACTTAGTATGTAATAACTATGTACCTAGTACCTACCAAAGTTAATATGTATCATGTACGTATCAAACTATTTAATTTGATACCGAGTAGGGTACTTACCTGCAATCCTGCTAGATGGCGTGAGTAGCAACGATTTCCAAACTCTGCAGTCGACATATCAAGCATACAAATCCACAAATTGGCCAATGCCTTTTGCTGCCTATTATAGAAAATTCATTTAACAGCGATGAGAATAAAGCAATTAAAAAGTAAAGCACTCACATTTAAAGTCGTAAAAACCTACATATTTATTTTACCGAAACTAAAACACAGCAACGATCGTATTATTGTAAGATCGTCGATCTTTAAATTTTACAGAACCACCCTGAGTAGTATTTTTACTACTCATCGCTAGATGGCACTGTTATGTTGATTTACTTTGCTTACTAAGACTCATAGGCACTATTTGATTTGATAAACCCATTGAAGAATAAACAAATTTTATCCTATGGACTAGATGGCGCTGTGATAAGAATGTCCTGTAATATTTATTATTTATTTTATCCAGTCTGCGTGGAACCCTTATAAAAATTGCTTATGTATGCCCTATGGCATGCACTATATCCATGCAAAATTTCATCACGATCCGTTCAGCCATTTAGTTGTAAAAACCTAGCTAAAAAATAGAGTTACTTTCGAGTTTAATACATTGGTACGGTTGAAAACTTATCGCGATTGGACTCGAGGAAGTACAGGGCAACGAGGCACATAGGTGAAGAGTATTTTGCCAAAGCAAGGTTGGACAGCCTACCCATCGCCGCCGCGAGGTGGCGTGTTGCGTCGGTTTTTACATAATGTACTCGTACTACGGTGAGTGTGCCCAGGAGATTCACGACCTTCCGCAATTGCCATAATTTTCAACAAGATCAGCGCTTTCAAAAATATTTTATCATGCGCTCTACAAAAACTTAGAATTAGCTTCCAGTGTCTGTATTTCCGCTGTGTTGCAACCCTAATGCCTACAAGAGAGAGGGAATAGGCCAATTTTGGGTAGGCTCAATCCATCGTAGACCTCATCCTTGCATGAACATGTTTTGAGATCATGAGTAGACCCAACTAAATAAAAAAAAACGAACATGTCCGATTGATGAGAGCACTTAGCTATAGCGGTAGGTATCATACAATTATTGTGTCAACAGCAGGCATTCGGTAAAAGGTTCTAAATTAATATATGTAGGGGTAAAATAATGAAACAGCTGTTCTTAAAAATATAACATTTATATGAGTTTATTAACATTACATAATCTAACTTAGATAACCAGCTTCCCATAGAGGTTGCGTGATAAACTCGAAATAATGCTATTTTCCGATTATCGCTTGGTGATGTTAGAATCGGCGTATTTCTATCAGTAGGTAGTTAAATTCTTATGTCCTAACTCTCTTTATATATTATCACTTCGGCTGAATTTGGGTAGGTACGGTAGGTGGGTAGCTTGCTTTAGGCACTATGGTTCGCACTTCCAGAACGACTGTGATAATGACCGGGATGTAAGCAACAGAATGAATGGAAGATGGATGAAGTAGCGACAGGTTGCTAGCACAACTTGTGACCCACCGATGCCTCCTAGCTTAAGGGGAATGTCTACGAGACGGTCAAAACACCTCTCATTTTGTATGGATCATAATGTTGACTAATGAAAATATAATGCAAGTTACTGAAATGCGAATGTTGGATGTGTGACAAGGATGGATAATATTAGGAATGAGTACATCATGTTTGGAAGTTGTCCCAGTGACTAAAATAATGAGGAGTAACAGGTAAGCGTGGTATAAACAAGACATGCGGAGGAAATAACAATAATAATAAATATTACAGGACATTAATTTTACACAGCGCCATCTAGTCCGAAACTAAAAAGCTTGTCATATGGGAACTAGATTGCGTATATAATACTTACATACTTTGTTTTTCTGGTCATTAAATGTTTATCCTGGGTGGGAAAGAAAACCCACAACCTACAGCGCAGAAGGCAGAGTTACTACCAATTGAGCTGTGAGTCTATTTGAAAGGGAGTCATTTTACTAAAATGTTAAGTAAGAATGCAGGTGACAGACGTAGGAGGGGTAGACCGAGGAAGATTGGATGGACTGTGTAAGTAACGATATGTATGTAAGAGGAGTGGATGCTAAGTCAACGGGTAACAGGGGAGAGTGGAAGAGAAGATCGTGATGTGCCGACCCAGCCTGGGTGTATAAGGGCAAGTAGAAGAAAAAAAAAATGAAAAAAACTCAAACTACATTACATACTTAGTGACAATAACAATACACAATATAAAAATGCTGACCTATACAATATTTAGTAACACCAAAATATTAGGTCCTTACATATGAAATTGGCGTTTTGTCGTACTGGCCACTTTGATCTTCAATATCTCCTCTTTGGTTAGGAATTCCAAATTCAAATTTAAACAGCTATTTACTCATGCATTTGTGTTTCGAAAACCATAATTCATTTGTTTTTTTTCTCTTTTGGTTTTTTTTTCTGCGTCGCTCATTTCACAAAATGGAAAACTTAAAATATCGCATTATTTACGAGTACGAGTTCCACCGTGGCACCAGTGCTGCAGAAACGGCTCGAAGGATTAATGATGTGCATGGTGGTGGTGTCGCAAAAGAAAACACGGTGCGTTTTTGGTTTCAACGCTTTCGTTCTGAAAATTTCGATCTGCAGAACAAGCCCCGTGGACGGCCGGAGACCAAGGTCGATAATGATGAATTGAAGGCTATTGTGGAAGCAGATCCATCGCAAACCACATCACAGTTAGCTGCAGGCTGCGGTGTTAGTGACAAAACCGTTTTAATCCACTTGAAGCAAATTGGGAAGGTGAAAAAGCTTGAAAGGTGGGTACCTCATGAATTGAGTGAAGCAAACCGACAAACGCGCGTCGACTGCTGCGTTACATTACTCAACCGGCACAATAATGATGGAATTTTAAATCGGATCATTACATGTGATGAAAAGTGGATCCTGTACGATAATCGTAAACGCTCATCGCAATGGCTGAACCCTGGTGAACCAGCAAAATCTTGCCCCAAGCGAAAATTGACTCAAAAAAAGTTACTTGTAAGCGTTTGGTGGACTAGTGCCGGTGTCGTACACTATAGCTTTCTTAAATCTGGTCAGACGATTACGGCTGATGTCTATTGTCAGCAACTGCAAACCATGATGGAAAAGCTCGCTGTTAAACAACCGAGACTTTTCAATCGCTCTACGCCACTGCTGCTTCAAGACAACGCTAGACCACACACGGCCCAACAGACGACTACCAAATTAGAGGAGCTTCAATTGGAATGTCTAAGACATCCACCGTACTCTCCGGACCTTGCTCCAACAGATTACCATTTTTTTCGAAATTTGGATAACTTCTTGCAAGGAAAAAAATTCAATTCCGATGAGGCAGTCCAAACGCTTTCAAAGATTTCATTGATTCCCGTCCGAATGGTTTTTTTAGTAAAGGGATCAATGAACTACCTATAAGATGGCAAAAGTGTATAGATAGCAATGGTACATACTTTGATTAATAAAATATATTTTAATATGAAAAAATTGCCTTTATGTTCCTCCCATACAAAACGCCAATTTCATATGTAAGGACCTAATATATGCAAAGTGAATAACCTTAGATAGAGACAGTAAGAACAGTGCTAATGGACACATTCTTAGTTATAGGTCGATGAGTAAATCTAGGTCAGTTTAGTTATGCATTATAATATTAAAAAAAAAAAAAAATTAGGTATGCATATACTTACCTCATAATTAATTAATTAATTAATTAGGTACTTACTGGTTGTTATAATGTTATAATATATAGTTAAGCAATATTTTGTTGTAGAATAATATTTAGGCATAATCTAATTTTAGGTACCAGAGGTTAGTTAATTAAATTAAAATGTATAAACCTAGATTAATGTATTTCTCATTGTATCTCATTTTAAGTGAACCAGGTGTTCGTATGAGAGTAAAGTTCTTTAAACCTAAGAAGAAGAAGAATAATGTGAGAAGAAAAATATCGTTAGATCACAGTTTAGAGCGATCGATGTTAGTTTTAAAGTCCTAATATATGCTACAGCTATTATAATATTTTTTTTTGTATATTTTATAAATGTATGTTAATAAAAATACTGACTATGTAATTTTTTTTCAATGTAAGTACATTTAGTTAATAAATGTATATTATGTATAGTTACACTTTCATCTATCCTGTACTTAGGTATACTTAAATCAGTGGCATAATTACTATTATATCAAGGTGTAGGTATCACGCGACCAAAATTAATGACTAGAACTGTTGATACCTACTGACTCCTTGATACCGACGTACGGCCAATATTATAACTTTTTCTATTGTTTGACTTACTTCAAATAAAAAAATTGACTGAATAACTAGAACTCCATAGCCAAATAATCTGCATATACGCCTCACGCCTATTTCCCCGAAGCGTAGGCATCATAAAGCAGAGACAAGTTGTCCACATACGACCCATACACCCTTTTGTAATATCACGGATAAAATAATCACGGATTCTTCATACAATAAGCATATCGATTTAGATTACTTTTGACCTGGCCCTTCTTCTGAACGTGTCTGACTTGAAAAACGTTCATCTCTATGAGATCCTTTCTCTTCGGATCTTTGAAGTAAACAGAACCGTTGGGAGTGCTCCAACTAAGTGTAAAATTCGCCATATCGTTACTCTTTTGGTTAACCCACTTTCACCCAGCCGCGCCGGTCTATACATGCCGCATTATGCCACACCGCGGCCTCAACGTACCTGTTTATCGATGGAAAAACTGTCTACTTATGACAAGTTACACACTCATACCGAATCCACACTCACTTTCTTTCAAATCATGGTAACAATTGTCCACAAATAGTTTAAACAGCCAAGGTGCAGTTTCTCTCTTTGTGTAAAACCCTTTTCGTCTCATATATTCTCATCCCCTCTGACTTTTTGCTCCTAATCTTTAGGTAAATTATCTTTCGAAGATAATCTAATTATAGGTTTATGCGCAAGATATCTTTGTCCTAATCCCTCCATCACCGGACTTGTAGACGTACGGCAGGCTACAACCCGTACCTTGTAAATGCTGTGCGGAACTCATCGTTTTGCCTCTAACCTTTATCGTTAATACTGGTTATTCATTTTATCCGTAAAACATATGCAATTTTTTATAATGGGACCTTAGACGCAACAGTTTCGGTCGACCTTATATCAATGATCGTTCATAGGTATATCAGTATGCTGAATCACATCTTCCTCTCCATCGCTTCCAGCTGCAAGATATTTTTCGACTGGACCAGAAATACAGTCCAACCACCCATTTCGCAGCATGGCTTTTATAACTTTCTTGCGCAGTAGAACCAAGACTAAAAATATGAGTGGCCCTTGCAGTGCGTTTACAACGTCAAGAAGAGACCTGTAATGTAAAAATCACTAATTTTATTAAATAAATAAGTATTACATGACATTAATTTTACACAGCGCCACCTAGTCCCAAACTAAACTACTAGTAACTAGTAAAAAACTAAATTCATACTTATCATACAATACAACACCCAAACACAATACAAACATCAATATTCATTATACAAATGTGTGTCCCTTGTCTTTTTGTACATATAAAAAAAAACTTATAGCCATTTTTTTAACAGAATGTCGAGTATAAGTTTAGTCCTATAATTGGTTTATTCCTATGTATTTTGGTAGTTAGGTCAGATCGCGTATCCAGAGTGCCGCTTTTATGATTTGATTTTGATGTTTAAAACCTTTTGGTTAATTAAATTCATGGTTTGTTTTGTCCACAGCCACTTTTGTAAAATGATATTCTAATTCTACGGTTCTATCAAGTAATCAAAAATCTAAGAATAACGAAATATTGATTATAGGCCGAGCAGACCTATACAGTGCGTTGCTATAAAAAGGAAGTAGAAATGTGTAAAAATAAAACCCCATACAAGGAAACAAAAAATAAAATAACTTACCAAACTATATGCTTATCCACCAGTGTACCAATCATTTCGAAGATCCAAAGCAAACCCATCACAATGATTAAACGAATTGTCATAGTAAGTCTGTAAAGGAACAAAAAGTCTTTATTTTATTTTACTTGGCCTTCATCTCACCTGATTGTTCAAGTTATGATAAGGACGAAGGTGGAATGCGCTTCCACCTTCACCCGGAATCCTCAACGAACTGAGGAACTGGCTATCTTTCTTCTGAATGCCGAAACACAACATTTTTTTAAGAATTGTTATTATGGCGACAGAATTAGGTAAGATGGCAGCTAGCCAGGCGAACTTAAACAAAGTCCTACCACCAACCAAACCAAGCACACTATTGTACTCCCCTTGGGGATCGAACTCGGACCTCTAGATCTGACGCCGGTGGGCAAACCACTAGGCCACGTAGGCGGTTAAAATTATATCACGCATGCAAAAACTTGGAATCACCTTCCAGCGTGTTATTTCCACTGTCCTTATCGTCTTCAAGAAGCTTGATTCATCGTAGACATCATCCTAGCTAGATTGTGCTCGAGATCTCATTGAATTACTAGACTTTATAGAACATTGTGATGTGTTTCCAGTCAAATGATTAATTGGTTAGCTCTGACGTTTTTTATGATATGAGTCGTGTTTAGTGTTTGGTGATTTTATGTTAGAAAATTTTTACCTATATCGTAGCGCCCGAATGTGTCCCGATGAAAACGTGTGCCGCCATATAATCGTAGATGTATAAACGAATATAAAAATGTTAACTGATATCAGAATGGTCATCACGCTATACATGTAGTACCACTGCTGTTCCTTATCTATAAACAAATTGTGTGTTTAATATTTATTTGGTACGGCCGTACCTGATAAAAATACAACATATAAAGCTCTAAAGGACGCATCAACAATTATAATGGTTTTTAGGTACCATTTAATGAACCAGGAAACACAACTACAGAGATGTCATGGTAAAAATTTAATAAAGCTTATATATTCATCTACAAAGATAGCGAATAAAAACTGGGCAGTTCTGTACAACATTTCCACATAAATACGTGTTTACCGTCGCAAGAATCGATGAAAATGACGAAAAATTGTGTCTGGATAGGTACATAAATAGCTAAATCAGCTGCAGCTATTTTATAGTGAAAAATATTAAATTGTGTCTTTTATAGTACTCTATATATTTTATAGTTTATCTTATATTTTTTTTTAAATAAATTAATTTTCCAACTATGATAAATAATAGGCAGTCGTAAACGAACAAAAATGTCTCCATACATTTTTCAAAGGAAATCTGCTTTATAAATAGACCCGATTACGTTTCGGCACACCATTCCGCGCTCAGACGCGGTCATGGATGGGTGTTTTGCATTTTTTAATATAGTATAGGGTTGCCAACTAAACTGTTTTTCACTACGTTATACTTTTTACTGTTGAACAAAAATAATGTTTACATAATACTGTTTTCAACGCATCACTGGTACACTGTACACTGAAACCTGTTCAAAAAGTAAACGTAACTGGTGTGCGTGTGTGAAAAGAGTTTCTAATAGAATTGTTAATAACTTTATGCTTTTCATTGACATAGTTAATTAACATCGAAAGAAATGGTAAAGTAAAGTAATATTTATTGCATGAATACATGTGAAAAATAAAGATGGTAACAATGTCGGAATGTGCATCAAAGTATTCTACCGTATAACGGTGTACAATATTAAAATATTAGAAAAAAATAAAATATCAAAGAATATAAATTAAATCAGAATAAAATTATGCATCAAAATTATCAATAAAATGTCTATCATTCATAAATTATGCGATTTTATAATAACATGTGACCTTTAACTATTTCTGAAACAGTGGGGTCGGTAGTTCCCTTAATGTGTTTAGCAGATTATTATATATGTGGTAGGTTCCATGCAAAATATTCTCTAGCGCATCATTGTGGTATTTGATGAATGTACACATATCTTACTTTGGTCTCTTCTCTTACGATATCTGAGGGTCGACGATACAAACAGACGAAGACGAAAGACGAAATTTCTTCCCACAACTTTTCTCTTGGGTCATCAGACACCCTGTTGTTAAAAACCCCGCCGCAAAGAACTTCTTTTTAAAGTAGTTCGTTTACAGCTAAAGCTGTTAGGCTGTGGAACGCATTACCTGATAATATTAAAAAGACGACATCGCAACACACTTTTAAATTGAAAGTTTTTCAGTATTATCTATCAGTTGATTCTTAAATTATCATTTTTATCCCTCATTATTATTATTATTATCATGATTATTATTGATGTAATGTTATGTATGTATATTTTGTTTTATATTTGTTATTCGTATAGTCCGCCATCCTTGAAAGCCGTTATCTTATCTGTCCATCCAGCAGTTGCCTGGAAGAGATCGTTTTCAGTGATTCGGCTGCCCATCGTTTTACCAGTGACGCTTAGATTAAGTTTCCACTATCTGTATTTTGTTATGTTATTTGTAAATGGTGAACAATAAAGAGTTATATATCTATCTACTGTTAGGATTTTTGGTTCAATATCAATCAGTATAATTGGCTTTCTCTGATCAGATATAAAAATAAAAAACCTAAATTTTCTAAAATGTTCGTTTTCCTTTCCATACCACAATATTCTTCTAGTATTATTCTTATTCTTTCTAGTAAAAAATGTTGGCAACCCTATGCTGTGTCTGTTTATAGTTGATACATTTTTAGACCGAAAGAGAAGTAATGTTCGCTATGTAGATACCTACGTATAAGTGCTTATTACCACAGAATTGAATTTGGAAAAGTACTATGGTAAGTCCATCACGATCGAATCATTGATGAAAATATTACGAATATGACACTCATTTTGGAATTCAAGATGGCGGATATGTCACTTGTTCATGTAATATCAATATGCATATTATTTTCGGGGTTTGTGAGGGTGAAGTTATTATATATGTTTTTTAAAATAAGCGCAAAGAGAAGGACTGCGATTTAAAAATCTCGATAATATCAAGTCTTTCAGCCTACAGAGGCTGTTCTTTCACTGTCAGAACAACCAAATGCGAGTCAGACACGCACACTGAAGGTCCACAATTCTAAGCAAAAAAAAATTGTTTTTTTTTCAGTCTTAGTGCGGGTCCGACTCACGCTTGGCCAGTTAAACTAAGCGTTATATTCACACTAAGTTAAAAAAATGTCGATATTAATATTAGCTAACAACAGAGCTAAAATAACAATGTATAAATACGTTTCTTGTATGTGAATCCCCTTTATTCATTTTTTTCCAGGTTATTCGTGTGATAATACGTTTTCTCTGAAAATTTGAACCTGTTACAGTTCAAAAGATATACCTCTTTAAAGGTTGTTTCCTTAAATATTTGAACCCCTACCCTTAAATTTAGCATTGCTTATTTCATATGGGCAATCTACATACGAATTTACAATCGTCTATCATGTACGGTTTCGAAAATAAGCAACATTCCACTCCGAACTTTGAGCCCCAATTTGAACCCCTTGGGGTGAACATTTTCAAAATTACTCTCTTAATGAGCGTTTGCACACCAAGACAAATATACCCTCCAAAAATACTTTCTCTAGGACCAGTGGTTTAGGCTGTGCGCTGATAATATATTTCAGTCAGTCAGGACTTTAAATTTTATAAATATAAATTATAGTATAGAATAGAAAGAAGAAAATAAATACTCGTGTAGCACCACATGCTATTGCCAAATTTTAACACCTAATTTATTAGTTTTACTAACCCATATGGATTTTTATTATCTGAAATAATCAATTTTTGTTTTATTTTTTTCTTTATTTTTATTATCCTTATGTACCCTACTTAGTAACCTTCAAGTATCAAGATTAGTTTGACTATGCATTAAATCGGGCGTCAAGCAGTTTCGATGTGTTCGTGGGCTCTTTGCTGGTAGTGACCTAGCTAAGATACATAAAATAGAGCGCGTCAAAAATGAAATTCCGTCCTTAAATAATTTCTTACTGATTTTTTTTATTTTCCTCATGAAAACATCTATTTCCGAACCAGTGTGCCTAGATTTGTCTGTAAGATACGGCGGACAGTCTTCATAGTAAATGTACGAAGAATGTTTCTTTTAATTTTCCTAAAAACTTACCATTAAAATTCGTAAGTTACTTTGAGAAAATTGTTACCAATGAGAAACAGAGTCGTCTGACACCAACTTGCTAACCTAAAAAAAAAGGTGACTGCCCTGAAGGCGCTAAAAATCGCGCCATCCTGTATACTGTATTTCGTCAGCAACAGAGCAGATGTAGTCTATTTGTTCAGGTTGTTTTGAAATATCTCTAAATAAATGCGTGTAAAATGTTGTGCAAATGTCTAAAATGTATACCTGTGATGTTTGATTCTTATCAGTGCTGGTTTTTAGGTGGGCTTATTATCAACAGCTCTTTGCTGAGCATAAGCCTCCTCCTAAACGCCACTCTAACCTGTTATAAGCCCGTTTGCATCCATGTTTTACCCTGTACTATAGCAATGTCGTCAGTCCGTCTGGCTGGTGGTCTGCCACTGTCCTTCGCCTGTGGCCACCACATTATCATGGCCTTACATTTCCTGCCATCACCAAATCATCAACCAAAGTGTCTTGCCCAGCTCCATTTGAACTTGGTAATACGGTCACCCACGTCTACTAACTTAGTTCTACGCCGGGTTCCTATATTTGAATATACCTACCTAAAAACCAGCAGTGATTTAATCCGATTCCGGGTTTGGCATGATCTCCTGGGTGGAAGTTGACAGTTGCCATGGCCGTGGTCAGGACGGTCGGACACCCCCATGCGTAAAGTGCATACCAGCCAAACTCTTTCCAACCGTAGTCAACAATCGATGGTTTGCTGTCAACAAACCATTACTTCATTATTTATTCTCTGACGACTATTAAAAGTACAAGATACCCCATTCAGATGATTAACTCATACCTGGTACTCCTTAAAATTTGTATAGATATTGCACTTGTCCAGAAAAATGCGGCTATGATGAAGAAGTATGTCAAAAAACCTGAAAAACAAAAATTTATCGGATAAGAAATGGACCTTCATTCTTCAAAGCGCTTTATTAGACTTAGTCCACTTATTATGTACCTAGGATACCTACATTACACAATTCTTAACACATGGCTTAACAGGCCTCGGAGTACTGTTGATTTTCGCTCTCCCATACAAGCGTAGTTTGTCGTTATATGGGGAATGGTCTATGGTCTTTTTACAGCATCTTACCTCGTGCCGCGCAGAGCTGCATATCTGAATAAGGCGGCATGAGCTTCATAATGGCTAATATACCAAGGCCTAAGGCTAAACTTCCACATAGGTTTATTATACTTTTGCCGTGCAGATCTCTGTAATAAATAAAGATGATTCAATTATGTCTGTAAAAAGTTGGTTCGCAAAAATTGTCGAGTTCAAGTTATATGAAAACTCTAATGATATTGAACTCGCGATATCACCACCGCTATCATCATCATTATTATAATAACACATAATATTCCGTTAATATTCGACATCATTGAGCTGGATGGAGATGATACATAACAAAGGGGAAGTGCTCACAACTTCCTACAGAAAATCTGCACATAGTCAGAAGACTGATCGCAGATCAACAATAACAAAAAAAAAAAAAAAACATTCGACCTCTCACAATGTTTATGAGATCGCTTCATAAAAATGAGGATTAAATCGAGACTAAAGTTAAGTGAAATCTCGTGTGGACGGTAACATCTCTGTTTCGCTTTTTATCCCAGGTTATGTAAAGTTTACAGAGCTCGTTGTCGTAATGCTGATATGTAATTTGCATAACCCACCTGAGCTCTTTCAGCGAGGCGTAGATTATGACTGTTAGCGTCAGAAACACGGTGGAGACCACCATACAGTGTCCCAGGATTTCGTCTGGTATAGGGAGCGGTGGCTCCTCTTCGTAACAAAGCAATGCAATTCTTCTGAATCCCGTTCGATTTTTATTTGTTTCGTTACCGGCGCATGACCTGGATTGAAATAAAAAAAAATACATTGTAAAAAAAAAAGTACTCCCTGTTCACCCCTTCAGTAAGTTTAGATACGTCAATCAATCATGTCAGTAAGTTTAGGATTTTATCAATCAAGAGTTAATCAATGATGCAATAATATGTCGATGATGACGGGAATAAAAGTCCCGGAGACGTAGTCTTAAAAACACATTAAATATAGTTTTTGCAACTAGCTTGCTCGCGTTGTACCCGGAGGTTTGGTTATTTTGTTATATATTTTTGTTGTTCCTGGACTTCAACAAAATCTGTACTAAATTTCAGCTCAATTCGTTCTGTAGTTCGTTAGGTGCTTAGTAACACACACGGTGTGTTTCCACGTACCACGGAGAGGTCAGTAGGTACCCAAAGAGTTGCATGGAGCTTGAAAAGCATGGAGGATTATAATATTAGTAGGATTGATTAATAAATAACAAACTCATTACGATATTATGTCTTGATTTGGAAGAAGAAGACGTGTTGCGCCGACCCTACCAGGGACCATACCGCCGACGGCGAAGCCGATCTCCATTGATGGCCTGGGACCGTACCGCCGACGGCGAAGCCGATCTCCATTGATGGCTTTAAATTAGCTTCATGAGAACTAGAAACGATTTTTACCATCAAATGTACTGAACGGATAGGTTTCATAACATGTGTACACTTTTGAGATGGGAAACGCCATTTCGGATATGACACATACCTAAATCGGTAAAAATCGTTTCTAGTTCTCATGGAGCTAATTTAAAGCCATCAATGGAGATCGGCTTCGCCGTCGGCGGTAGGGTCCCAGGTGTAGGATAACGGGCAGGAAGATGATGATTAATAAATAAATACTTACAAGTCAGGTCCTACTATTTTCGGACGTAAATTTTGTATCGGTATTTCTACGTTTCCGTCGGAATTTATAGAGAATTTAGATACTCGTATGAAGTGTTCGCAAGATATCCGCAAAGGCGTTGTATCGTTACTCCCTAGTGTCAAACATTTTTTCATAGTATACCACACGTGCTCTCCTTCTGGACAGCAGGAAATACTTTTATTTTGAGCTGGAGTTTGGGTAATTTTGGAGATAATAATCAAAACACTGAGGAAAGTAAACATTTTGTGCGATTCACTGAGCACAAATTAGGGTAATTTATCATGAAGATGTGAAAACTGAAAATGTCTAACATTATTTTCACGATGTTATTTATTTTAACTGCAATCCATTTGAGTTCCAGTATGGTAAAATCATAGAAGCGCCGCACCGCGTTGTGTTAATTTATAGGCTAACAAATATACGCAAATCGATGTTATCAATCATATCATTGAAAAAATACTGTAAAACCTTATACTTAAACACAGTAAACGGCCACAACACACGTCAGTGCCGCAATAGCACTGTTAAAATACTTGATTCAAAATTTTCTTGCCGCTGCGATTATAACGACCCAAAGGGAAAAGGCTGTAAAACCCAAATAAGAATTTTATACGGAAGTAAAAAATAATTTGCACCTGAATGCTGCTAACTGCCGTATATATGCTGTATTTAACTGCCTCTGTGGTCTAGTGGTTCAACCCACCGATTTCTGATCCAGAGTTCCCGATGAGGGTTCGAACCCCATGGTGAGTACAATATATTGTGCTTGGCTTGGTAGGTGGTTGGACTTTGTTTACGTCCGCCTGGCTAGCTACCACCATCTTACCTAATTCTGTCGCCATAATAACAATTCTTATAAAAAAATTGTTGTGTTCCGGCATTTAGAGGTAAGATAGCCCGTTCCTCAGTTTGTTGAGGATTCCGGGTGAAGTGCGCTAACACTTTCAGCCTTATCTCAACTTGTAACCAGGTGAGATGAAGACCAAGTGCTTACATAGTGTTAATTATTTAATTACTAAAATAAGCGCTTTACCAAATATATTTTAAAAGATATGTCTAATCTGCAACTCTGTACTGTAATGTACCTACATTCATTAGTGTGCTCATTTCGTAACTAAACATCTCTACCATAAAATGTACTAACTAGTTTTCATTGATATAAATGTGCCGTGGGCTACCACTCACTGTCAGTCAGAAGAATTCTGAAATTTTTACAGCTTCAGTTTCCGAGTATCGGGCCTTCGAGTTTCGAGTAATACTAAAGTGTGGACCATGTTATTACTCGAACCTCATGGCTCAACGCGATATTTATCGCTATTTAAAGAAATCCCAATATATCATGTTTTGCAACACAATATATATATATAGTCTATAAGGTAAAACAGCTCGCAACACATTGTGGCCACATAAGCAACGCAACGCAAGCCCCCTCCGTCGTGTCTGCGGTGCGCACTCACTATGAACTGAAGCCCAGCTCTAGTGTGCGTACGCGCGATCGAGTCATGTTATTATAGCAGTTCGCGGCAGCGCGTTGTCGTCTAGTGGAGCGCAAACGTTTATTCTGCAGACTTCTCAAGATCGAACTAAGACCAGACACCAAGTGTAATAGATCTGTATACATATCTTCTGACATTCTCAGATAGTTTTGATAGTCAGTTGGTGTCAATTCTCTAATATGACTGACGTGACTGTTAATGGCTACATTGAAACCCGCCAGACAGAGCCACTGTACCTTGGGCGACATGCTTCTGGACGTCTAGCCGGGTCGTTTGTGTAGACCACACGGCAGTTACAGTCTGGTTTCTTCGAGATTTCGGTCCTTAAAACTGAAGTGTAGAAGTCTATGCACTGATTTACATGTGCGTACGGGACATAGACGCAACGTGCAACTTATCGTAAGGCATATTTTCGTACTTGATCGTGAGTTTATCTTCGCAGGACCATACACATAGGGGGACCACCAGTTACATCAATTGTGTCACCTCAATGATATAATGATTGATAACGTGTTTATTTTGTTTCAGCTCCTAAATATGCTGAAGTTCTACGCTCGGTTTGAAATAAGTGATGAAACTGGTGACCCGATGACTGACCGTGACATGGCTCTTCTCCATTATTCCAGAATAACGTCTTTGCAGGTAATTTCAAAAATGTCTTGCAAAAAGTTATTGTGATTTATATGTTACACATATCACTGTCGATTAATTTTTACTTGTTCAGAAAGCTGCCTTCTCGAAGTTTCCAGACCTTCGGATGTTTGCTCTCGCAAACGTGGCAAGTGTGGACACTCGAGAATCTTTACAAAAGCACTTTGGAAATTTGAGGTGAGATTCCCGCACTTTCCCAGACTTACGTCGGTACCTACTGCCTGTATCTGTGTCTTTTATATTGAATGTTTCTATTTTGTCCATAGTGATAAAGCTCTTCGAGCGATAGCCACGTACCTGAATTTGGTGCCTACGGAAGGTAACGAAGATGAAGCACCATGGCATAGATTAGATGAAGAATTCCTGAAAGAACTATTGGTACGTATCTTTAAAAAAGCTTTTTTACCACTAGACAGAGATTCATCTGGTGATAAAAAAAATATTTTTGGTGCTACAGCTTGTTATAGATTGATTGAAAAAAGTGCCAGTTGATCATTGCTTACTAATTATTATTATTTATTTTTTACAGCTATCATTGCATCATCGGTTTTATGATTAATTTGTTAAACCACCCTGATAAAGATCCGCAACGTAGTTCCCATATCACAAGCTTTGCTTTGTTTGAGGCTAGAGAGCGTTGTGTGAAATTAATGTTCCAATTGTATTTACTTTTTTAAAGATATCACGCCATGAACGCCGTATATCGCAGCTTGAGGAGTTGAACTCTATGCCGTTATATCCTACGGAAGAAGTTATATGGGATGAAAATGTTGTGCCAACAGAAATATACAGCGGAGAAAACTGCCTAGCCCTCCCTAAACTCAACTTACAGTTTTTAACTTTGCACGATTATTTGCTTAGAAACTTTAATCTATTCCGGCTAGAGAGCACATGTAAGTTATTCACCATGTTTTGTCATGCTCCATTAAAATTCGACCTTCGTAAGAACGTCGACAATCCGAAGCCTTAGTATGAGTTTCTGACAGCTAACTGAAACTATTTTCGTTTTCGTATAGGGCGCGTATTTCCATACATTTGGCTAGCGGAATAGTAAAGCAACTGTAGTTCCTTTCAATAACCGCTAACCAAATGTATGGAAATAAGCGCCCTATACGAAAACGAAAATAGTTTTCGTTAGATATCAGACACTCATACTAAGGGTACTGAGCGGCTATATTTTTTCATAATAATGTTCCTGTCTGCACAATGTCTTTTTGTGCACTGATGACATCAGAATAAATCTGCTTAAGATATTATCGTTGAATCACAATCATATCCCTCTTTCAGATGAAATAAGACAAGACATAGAAGATGCTGTGTACAGGTTAGCACCATGGTAAGTACCCGAACCCTAAACGACAAGTATCTTAAAAACGTAACCAATAAGGAACGTAAACCCCATTGCCGTACGAAGACTCATGCACGCTCACTCACATTGATTACGATCCTTGTCGGAGTGTTTGTACAGAGTGCCTCATAATATACCTACGTCTTGTAACCCTCAATGCTCGATATGCGAGTATTGCAGCTTGTATTCAGTCCTAAGATTATAACATAATATCCAACAGGCGAACAGAAGATGACAACGTGATGTTCGGGGGCTGGGCTCGAATGGCCCACCCTATAAAAAGTTTTGCCGTGGTGGAAGTAGCTAAACCGAACATCGGCGAGAAGGCTCCGTCGAGAGTGAGGGCTGACGTGTCCGTGACTCTCAGCGTTCGTAACGAGATCAAGCACGAGTGGGAGAGCCTTAGGAAGCACGACGTTTGTTTCCTCGTCACAGTCAGACCGACTAAAGGAATCGGTGCGTATACCTCCTGCGTAGCAGTATGTAACGCTCAGCTCTTGTAATTGTCACTTGAATTTGGAAATTCATCGTCAACTGTGGCGCCATTTACCTTTAACGCTCTTGCTTTATTTTAAACTTGGCTATTGCTTGTGGTTGTGACTACTCATGTATGTTTATGCATAATACATTTTTCTAACAAGATTTTTGCCGGAACTACCAACAGAAATATTATTTACCAAAATAAACAGAAGTGTCATGAGTTACATTGATAAGCTTCTAAATATATTACTTTTATCTAATATAGGAACAAAATACGACTACAGAAAAAGTATGACAGACCAAGCGGGCATAGTGTTTGTAAGAGGCTGCGAGGTGGAAGGTATGCTGGACGCCTCTGGCCGTGTCATTGAAGAAGGTCCGGAGCCTAAACCTGATCTAGAAGGAGACACTAGAACCTTCCGGCTACTGCTGGATCCTAATCAGTATCGACACGATCTAGATCGCGCTAGCAAAGGCAATGAGGTAAATTAATATACCCTTTGTAGATTGTCATTTGCTTATCAGCTGGGCTTTTGCCAGTTCCAGATTTGAGTTTATCACTTTATCAAATCCTTGTTTTTTTTTACCTGCGCTCGGCATACTATTCCGCATCGTTTTCTTGTCAACTGTTTTGCTGCTTCAATACCAAATGTCACACATGTTTTTGTGTCATTAATACCTGTGCTTTCCAAAGGACGTGTACGAGACATTCAATATCGTGATGCGACGTAAGCCCAAGGAGAACAACTTCAAAGCTGTACTGGAGACGATCAGAGAACTCATGAACACAGAGTGTGTTGTACCCGAATGGTTACATGATATCGTTTTAGGTTACGGAGATCCTGGCCAGGCACATTATACTAGGTAACTAATCACCTCTATGAGGGAAATGATTGTGATGCTGAAAGAAAGACGGTCGTTGACCTTTAATCACGATAATGATTTGCGGTGACGCGACGGTTCTACATGTCTGAATGATGATGTAATGATAATATTAAAAAAGAGATCAACTACGTAACTATTCATTCTTCACCGATGTAGTCTATGGTTTTCGGTTGACCTATGAATGGTCTGTTGAAATGTCCAAAGTTTACCATTATTATCAGTTACATACTTAGCCATGCTATGCTTAAATGGACCTGGGCTGGCCATGTCTGTCGTATGCCAACTCAACGATGGGCGAGGGTGGCCACCGAGTGGCGCCCAGCCCCGGCCAGGAGGCGTTGCGGCTGACCTAAGCGCAGATGGCGTGATGAGCTAGACGTATTTTTGAAGACTGGAGGAATGATGCCCATGATCCGGAAGTCTGGAGGGAGTGGGGGGAGGCCTTTGCCCAGCAGTGGGACACTGAAGGCTTAATATAATATAATAAAATACTCAGCATTGTCGATTTTTTTTTTTCTTCTTTCGAGAACGTGGTTCAAAATTGTTTTATTTCACAGGATGCCAAATGAAATTGCGACATTGGATTTCAACGATACGTTTTTGGATATGCAACACCTACGCAATAGCTTTCCGGGCTGTGAGATCAAGGTGCAGACAGATGATCCACGCAAATTAGTGCGGCCATTTAAGTAAGGACAGTTTATAAGCACATGTATAAAACTGCACCCTCGTTTCTAGCATGTGTTTAACGTATATACCTTATTCATATCGGACGCAACTCAGCGACGCGACGTCGTAAATTTACCGGAACATTTCGCTTATTTCTTATGTTAATTTACAACGCCTGGTTAGCTGTCAATTTAAGTGACAAAGATGTATGGTGTGCAGTCTATTCAAATTCTTATACGTTTTAATAAAAAAAAAACAGAAAAAAACCAAAAGAGCAGTTATGTCGTTTTTCTCACGTCCCCGGGTTAGAAACGATGTTAAAATGTATAACACCGTCTGGTTAGTGTGGTTTGCAAGGTTTACTTTTATTGTATTGTATTATTTTAGTTTCGATAAATTGTTACACGTAATTTCGCAGCTCAACTCGCTCATCGCTAAACAACTACCCGTAAAATATACGGATATTACAGGACCGGAAAATAATTTCAAAAAGCGCCATCTAGTCCCAAACTAAGCAAAGCTTGTAATATGGGAACTATATTACGGATATAATACTTAAATACTTGTTTTTTTTTATATACTATACTACTTTTTTATATATTATATACTATATAATTTTGTATATACTTACTTATCATACAATAAAACACTCAAACACAGGACTAACATCAATATTCATCACACAAATGTTTGTCCTGGTGGGAATCTAACCTACAACCTACAGCGCAGAAGGCACCAACTGAGCTGTGAGGCTTCATTTTTTTTTTTATTATAATTTTTAATGTAGCCATTTTTTCGCCTGGCCCATTTTTATGTCATTATGAAATAAAAATATTTGAGCTATACTTGTAGTTGTGATCTGTAGGTACACTACACACTCTTGTGTGCGTAACTGAAGGTAGCGTTAGCAAGTTCATCGCTATTGAACAAAATTAAAAACCTGACTAGTAAAGTTTACAACTAGGTAGAAGTATATAACGTAAAATACAAGTTGCAAGTCAATTTCGGGTTCTAATTACAGAATATTTTTTTCACGTACTTCTTTTTATTTTGACATGGCTATATACGCGCGAATAGCTAATATTTATTATGTGGTTCTGTTAGAATTGATAAAGCAGATTTTAATGGTACCTAAGGAAACAGACTGCTCAAAATTATTTTTGCTTTCAACCATTGTTCACTTGATAAATACCGTTACGATTCAAATTCGACCTCCAGACATGCTTACACGTTTTGTATTATTTTGAATACTTTGTGACTCACAAACCTGAATGTTTATTTTAGAGCACGTTTTGCAGTTTTGTTGAAATAAATCAACATGTTAAAGTTCGGTAGATGAGGTACAGCAGATTTCTTCTAAAAACGAATCTCGGGCAGACTCGCTAAACTACATATACCTACTAATAAATGTTGACCATGATTTTGCGATTTCTAAATTACGTTTTTGTCGTAGCTGGGCGTTGTATTCGTTTATTCATCGCGTATTTTAACTATATTTATCCCGATGTTTCGGTGGGATTGCACCAGCCGTGGCAGCGGGCAAACTCACTAACAAAAGTTTAAAATTTTATAGAACTTCCATGATTTGTTCAGGTTGACCTTCGAGAATGTAGTGAGAAAACATCAGCTAGGTGAGGATGCAATGGACGAAGACGATCCTAAGAAGGTGATCACCGTGGAGCCCCACGTGCAACCAAAGCGGGGGCCCTATCTGTACAACGAGCCGAAGAAGTAAGTATACCTTAACGTTTATATTAATTTCGCTATTAGACACGCTAATGTGAAAATGCGACTATGCATTTATACCTCTGCCCATTGCTCAAAAGCCGATGGGCACAGTATGCCCTATTTCTCTATTTTCCTCCATCAATCGTCAGGTCAGACATTCCTTACTCACCCAGATAATCCTAATGAAACGACTGACAAAAAGATAAAAGAGTCATCATTTCCCCCGGAAATTAATCATTTGAAGATAGATGTTCGGAGTAATCGGGAGGACAAGATAAAATATTTTGTCCCGAATCCCCCTGAGTGTCCAGGATGAGACCAATTTGGCATGATTTGGCTCTCACGATACGGGGATTTCACAGAAAGATTTGGATATTAGGTATGCTTTATTTTTTTTCCTGTTCTAAATAAAATATAATAAAAAACAGATCGTCATCACACAATCAGTAAATCAGCTACTAACGTTATGACGTATTTTTAAATGACAGCTTTACGTTTTATTTCCTTTATTGTTATTATTATAAGCCTCTTCTCTTTCCACACACTTACATTTACATTATAAGTTCATTTTATTAATTACATTATAAATTCATTTCATTAAAGTTACATAATACATTCATTTATCTAATTACATTTTAATAAATTTAATTGATTACAATATAAATTTATTTCATTCATTAGTTCATTACACCATGAATTCATTTCATTAGATATGTACTTAATTCAGTAATTCTACAACTGGATTGCATTTTAAATTTATTTCCACATACTTATTTAAAATGTTATTGAATATCTAAAACCCATTCATGAAGTTCGGTAAAAAAATTGAAAAGTCCCCTTTTGGTTACTAGCAAAGCAGGAAATATATAAACATTTGTACCTACATAATTGTTTCGTACAATCATTTATGTAATATCTCTGAACCAATCATAACATTTAGCGGTAATACTGAGTTCCTATTGGTTTCCCCCGAAACTGAAACATATTCGTTCATTGGCACGTCAATGTTTTGTACAATAGTTTATTACGACACGTATACGGTCATAAACCAATCGTGATATTTTGCGGTCGGTTTTGATTTGTAGGTCAATGTCTCGTATCGTCATTGCTTTAAATTATTTTAGGGCAGATGCCCTAAATATACTCACGCAGATTGCCGCATTCAGAGGTAACAACATGGATATCTCCTATGCATAAATAAAATAAACCATAGTCACACTGGTGTGGTAAATTGTGTGACTACGCATCGGTTGCGCTATTTTTTGGTTTTCTGCCATCAGTTTTCTCTAAACCTTATCAGCTCGTAACCGTCCACTTTGACATAAGACTGCAGCCTGACTAGAGCCTCGGAATGAGGGTTAGAGATCTTAATATGCAGCAGTAAGAGCTACTGCCGGTCAGCGAGGGAATAGTTGGTGTCATTCTTTGCCGATAGACCCCACACAGCGACCCTCTCGAATATCCTTTTCAGAAACATCAAGTATTATATTATTGTTATCAGGAACAACATTTTGTTCACGCCTACTCAAGTGGAAGCCATTCGCTCGGGCATGCAGCCAGGTCTGACGTTGGTTGTTGGTCCGCCTGGAACAGGTACCTAAGCATCTTTTGATACCATTTATGATATAAAAGCATAGTTTTGAATAAATTTCGGATCTTCTTTAAAGATGTTAACGGAAAACGCATGCTAGCATTTAGTTCGATGTTTATAATACTATCTCAATTCTTGGTGCAAAATTAATGGTATTCCATATGGAACTTGGGCTGTATTTCTTGTATTTCAAAGGTAAAACCGACGTGGCGGTACAGATAATATCGAATTTGTACCACAACTTTCCCTGGCAACGCACCATAGTGGTGACCCACAGCAATCAAGCGCTGAACCAGCTGTTCGAGAAGGTCGCTGAGCTGGATGTGGATGAGCGGCATCTGCTGCGTCTTGGGCATGGTGAAGAGGCACTGCAAACTGATAAGGACTTCTCCAGGTGAAGTAGAACTTATTATTGTATTCATCGGAATTTTCGAACAGTACAGAGTTCTGTTGAGCTGTTGAGTCATCCAAAATTCCAAACTACGATAAAAACTTATTTGCTTGGAATTTATGGTAAAGCATTTACGCTCTACGCACTGATAAGCAATGGGACAAACACATTATTGTTGTCATACCTCCATTCCATATTATACAGGTACAAACAGAACGGCAACAAAGTAGATAATCAAATTTTTCTTAGTAAAACCAGCCGAAAGATTGATTCATTTGACTTTTCTAAATGGTTTCGAGATGTGTCGAATTGTTGTTTTGGCGTCATACTAAGGTAAGATGGTGGTAGCTTAGCTGCTACCAACTGACCAGCTTCGTATCCTCAGATATGGACGGGTGAACTACGTACTAGCAAAGCGAATGGAGCTGTTGGGTCAAGTGGACCGTCTGCAGAAAGGTCTGGGAGCCGGCGGCGACGCTGGGGCCACATGTGAGCTGGCGCACCACTTTCACGTTTATCATGTCAGGCCTCGCTGGCACGCCTTCTGCGACCACCTGGCAGCAGACAAGGTAACTATCACATCCTAAGCAAGCAAGCGAGCAATGCTACTCCAATAGAAAAAATATATATATACAACCTGTAACAGAATATGTGTACTATGCCGAAACGGGGTTATCCGACCCGACTCGTGGAACAACGTTTGTTTTACGACTTTTTGAATTTTGGTTCAAAGTTTTTGGCACCAACAGCTGGTTTTTTGAGTTGAGACCACCCTAAAATCAGCTGTTTCTTAACTCGCGTCAATGACCTCAGCTCTAGACAGATGAGGCAACATAGCAGAAGGTCACAATCACAAATAACGAAAAGCGCTTTCATTAACAGAGGAAAATCGTCGAAAAGCCTGGGCTGCTAATGAGATAATCCATTACTAGAAGGTTTAATTTGTCATATCAATAAGAATGTTATCTATCTGTTAGCTAAAATACAAAATAATCGTTCCTATAATGTACTTTTGTTCGTCCAATATCTCATTCATCGTCTTTTTGTAACTGTAGTTGCCTATGTAATTTATCAATGTGTATGTTCTATCTAATAACCTACTTTCACGAGATGACTCCAAGTTCTCACTAAAATTGGTTCATCTGTCCTTAATACTCTTTGACACAGACAATTGCACCAACTGATACCTACCTACCTACATGCATAGTGCGGTAAAGGAATAGGGTCGTCACTATTTATTGTCATTGATAAAATGAAAAGATTTGTATGGGAAACTGAAAATGGGAATTCACTATTATCTCCCCACCACAACAAATACTTTTCCTGGTCCGAAAAGCCCCCCCACTGCTTAGTACACATATTCTGTTTCACCTTGTATTTTGAAAAATGTATGTTGACTGGTGTCCATATGAGGTATTACCAGAAAAAAATGATTTGCTGCCAATTTGACGAGAAAAAAAGACGCTGAGCTGGAAGTGAACTCAATCTGCCCGGTACATGCGGTTTATAGGCACGGCTGACTTGGTTTTGACTACTGATGGCAGAACACGTTTCAGTTGTATTTTTTTAAATATGGCGCATTTGTTACATTTAATCTTAGGTTTAGGTTTAATAGGTACCTATTTAAATTGATTCCTGAAAAGTAGAACCTGAATCGATGATTTAAGAATGGAACTAGTTGCCGTTATCTGTTTTTCCGCTCTAGTAAAATTTTAGAGACTGCAAATACCTTCTGATTGTTAGGATTGTCTTCTTGGAGACCTTGTTCAAGGCTAAACGCGCCATTAATTAAACCAATGGTGTCCTTAAATTATCCGGAGACCATGAATAGCAGATTCCATTTTGGAATAAGAAGATCATTGTGCATGGAATTAGTGTTTTGGTGAAGGAAATCTTTTCCAGCAAAGGAAAAACATTATCTTGTTGCAGACGAAATCGATCGAAACGATCAGCAAAGAATTTCCATTCCATGAATTTTTCGACGAAGCACCCAAGCAGCTGTTCCCCGGTAAATCGTATGAGGCAGACCTGGAAATAGCCAAAAGCTGCTACAGGTGAGCACCTACGTATTAGTGGAAGTATTGCTGTGAGCATTCCACTGTCCCTCGCAAACATCACCTAACTTAGATATTGTCGATGGTTCTGGAACTTAGGCACATGCCTGCGGTTTTGTAAGTAGCCAGTATTCAATATAGCTGAATAAGCTAAGCGGCGACGGGCTTGCAACCTGTCCCGTATTGAATACTGGCTACTTGCAAACCGGAGCCATGTGCCACGTGACACGTGCCGTTCGGGTTTTTGGTCCTAGGGATATCATTATGCTGGTTTCCTCACGACGTGACCTTCACCAACATGCCACCTTCAAATGGTTACATAATCTTCCGAAAAACCGAAAAGTCCATTGGTGCATGACCCTACAACCTTCGAATCGTAATGCAGGTCCATACCCACACAGCTCTTAATCTTTGATATTTTAAAGAAAAGAAAAACATTTCGAATTTTTGATATGCGTATACAAAATCGATGCCGGAAAGCTTCATAGTTCTGCCATAAATCTTTCACAGATGTGCCAAGGTGGTATTTTCGCTGTCGTAAATTCGTTATTTTTATGTTCCCTCGTCATTTCTAGATATATCGTGCATATATTTGAAGAGCTGGAAGAATTCAGGGCTTTCGAACTGCTGCGATCTGGGTTGGATCGTTCGAAGTACCTCCTTGTGAAAGAGGCGAAGATTATCGCCATGACCTGTACTCATGCTGCTTTGAAACGAAGTGAATTGGTTCAAATGGGTAAGTCTGCGGCTTTTTGGTCGGTGGTAGGACTTTGTTTAAGTCCGCCTGGCTGCTACCACCATCTTATCTAATTCTATTAATCCTAATATGAATCCTTATTCTATAGTATAGCCATAACAGCAATTCTAAAAATTGTGTAAGATAGCCAGTTTCTTTGACTGTTGAGGATTCCGGGTGAAATGCGCTTCCACCTTCGGCCTCACCTGAAACCAGGTGAGGTGATGGCCAAGCGTTTCCCCGTCATACAATTAAAAAAAAAACAATCGATGGTTGATTTTTCTTGTCATTTGATCCAGACATCGTCATCAATTTAATTTAAATGTTCTCTCACCGGCGAGACTGACGTACAATGATATCAAGTGACTCGACAAATAATCGCTAAGTCACTGTGTAATTGGATCGATTGCCATCTGGTTTTTGTAGGTACTAGCCTGGTGGGCG
Organism: Venusia cambrica; assembly: GCA_951394065.1. Taxonomy (NCBI): domain Eukaryota; kingdom Metazoa; phylum Arthropoda; class Insecta; order Lepidoptera; family Geometridae; genus Venusia; species Venusia cambrica. Next base: position 7,592,200 of record OX596042.1, read on the forward strand.
AGTCAGTTAGTGTATATAATTAAAGTCTTTAAAACCCATTAAAAGTTCGTAGCTTCCATGCTATTTCTCTGATGACCTAGCCTAGCCTAATGTCCACCCATTTAAATCAGCCCCTGGAAGTCGAAAAAGTAGTTGTATCTTCAATCTAAGTATAATGAATCTGATCGAACATTAGCTTATTACCTACCGGTACCTGCCTATGTAATAGTACATTATGGTACTAGTGTGTAACATTGGTGATTACCGCCGAGGCGGCTCGGGTCTTAAGAGAGCCGAGGACGGTAATCATCAATACATACGTGTATCATACGACGTTTTTCAACGCACTTATGAATAAAATAACTATAATTTCAACAGTGAAAACGAGTTGTGAAAAATGTTTCGCTATGGCGGGAAAAAATAATCAGTTTTCCTATGCGCGCGCATTGCGATCGGCGACAGACTAAAGGGTGGAGGTTTTTTTTTATGTTCCGCGCACAGGGTTTGCTCCTATTCTGCCACGTACAAAATGGGGAATTTAACGTTTTCTTTTATTATAGAAAAACCAAAAGTTACATTTGAGTAAAAGTTTTATTTATTAAACACGTACGAGAAAAATTATCTATTTAAATAAGAAGTTGCTTGAAATGAGCAAGCAATAGGAACACATTTTTGATTAAAAACTTTTTTAAGAACAAAGACAATCAACCAATAAAATAAAAAACTCACTAGTGAGTTAAAGCAATGAAAAAGTCACAGTTTGATTATGGGTGTCATTCTGTGCCTAATTGCAGTGAGCCACTATATGAGCTAGTGTGTTGAAAAATACATTTATATCCATTGCGAGAATATGCTCAAATTACAAATGATTGCTTGGCGTACGTGTGCCCTTGTTGAAAATCGGATAGCAATTCAATGAATCGTGAGGTCAACGCCCCTATCAATTCTCGATTCTAAATAAGCAATTTTAGCCGACACAGTTTTTTAGTAATTTTATAATTCCTTGACTTTGATCATCAATCCGCTTGCCAAGCTTGTTGATTATAGCAAATCCCTTCAGTTTTAGAGGAGGCCCTTACCAACAGTAAATATTAATGGGCTATTGATGATGTAACATTTTCGGCTTCTGGGGAAAATAAATGCTCTTATAATGTTATCTAGTTATTATGACGAATTCATATTGATGTATATAGGTAATAACTATGTTAGGTTAGCTGAAATCTCTTGAAGGTAGCAAAATGCTATGTACAGTTTTGCAGCTGGCGTGTAGTTCAGACGCACTCCGTCTTTAAAGGCTTACGGCAATAAATTATTATAAGTCTGCTTTGGTTCAGGCAAAAAATACAAGTAAAGGCGAATCGCAACCAGAGTTTCTGGTATACGATATTCGCGTAGAAGAATGTCATTGTCAAAAACGCCAAATGGCTGTCTCGCCTAAAGATAGCTCACCTAACCAATTCCAGGCGTATTTTTTTGATATTTTTTTTTCGTTTTAAGATTTCAGATCCAGAGGTCCCGGGTTTGATCCCAAGGGGAAGCAATATTGTGCTTGATTTGGTTGGTGGTAGGCTTTTGTTTAAGTCCGCCTGGCTAGATACCACCATCTTACCTAACTCTGTCGCCATAATAATAATTCTTAAAAAAATGTTGTGTTCCGGCTTTTATAGGTAAGATAGCCAGTTCCTCAATTTGTTAGGGATTCCGGGTGAAGTGCGCCACTACCTTCGGCCTTATTTCAACTTGTAACCAGGTGAGATTAAGGCTTCCCCGTCGTACAATAAACAAAAAAAATGGCTGTGTCGCCAAAAGATCGGTCACCTATGAACCAATTCCAGGCTTCAAATACGACAACATCCTAATGGAAGAGTCCGCTCAAATCCTTGAAATCGAGACGTTCATACCGCTGCTCCTGCAAAACCCCCAAGACGGGCGCTCGCGGCTCAAGAGGTGGATCATGATCGGCGACCACCACCAGCTGCCGCCGGTCGTCAAGAACATGGCGTTCCAGAAGTACTGCAACATGGAACAGAGCCTCTTCACCAGGATGGTGCGACTTGGAGTGCCTTACGTGGAGCTTGACGCGCAGGGCAGAGCGAGACCTACGTGAGTATTCCTTCTCGTGTTTCCGTACCCTCAGAGACCAGCTGTCCGACTTTCAAAGGGTTGACATTTTTAAAGAATATGATTGTGTCATTACCACCTAATAAATAATCTAAAGTAAAGGAAATAAGAGGGGTCGTTTTTCAAGTTTCTTTAACATAGGGAAGTCTTTATTCAATCAAATGTACAGTAAAACTAACTAAATATGTACAAAGGAAACAGTTAGATAACCTAAGGACCGTCACAAACGGCCTGTAGGTAACTCAACTGTTCCTAACCGGTACCAGATGGAAGCGTGCCCGAGACACTGGCGGCATTGCCACGCTGAATAGCTATGCTAATTCGCTGGCCTAAACAAGAGCCAGCCCTTGGTCATGTGTCGCCTCAATCAAAAGCACCGCAAGATATTTGAAAACGCGTAGGGCACCGGCTCCCCACGGACCCAAGGTTCCTAACCCCTAAAACTTTTGTATCCTCAGCCAAATCAGCCGCTGCACCAGCCCTAACTGATGTCCCAGGCAGATGAGATGGCGCTACGTTTCTTGATTTAATAATGTATATAGTAGCTCCATCGTGTAAGCGGTAGCAACTACAAAGTTCTTACTTGGTGTAATTATGGTGCTTACCTTGATGTATAAAAACAAATACTTAAAACCCGCTTTTTATCAGGAGCTTGGACCTATGAAGTGGCATTAGACTGTTATTTTGTAGTGCCTAAACCACAAGTGGTTTATTACGTCATATTCATTAGCACTTTCCAAAATTCGCCAGCGCAAAAATAAATACTTGTGGCTAGTGAAGTAATTTAATGTTTGTTTGCATGTTTCATCTTAGCAGGACGTTTCTTTGTTGCTACTTCACGCCAACGCCACTGAACGGATAGACCTGATATTTTGCACAGATATTATTCTAGACCAGGAATATGTACCTTGAAGCTGTACCTTCATTTATTATCCGTGTACAAATAGTGAGATGCTAGCTAAAAAATTGTCCGTCTTGCCTGTTTCTATTTGTAATCTAGATTAATCGTTATAGTTACCAATAAACTGGTTGATACGTGATGTAAATTGTTTGGGGTGATGTAAATGATTACATCACCTCGCTCAATAAACATGATACAATTGAGTTAATTTGCCATTTGTGATACGCACCACGGAATATCTCTCTCGCGTGTTTTGTCTTGTCGCGATCATAAGATCGTATAAGAGCTCTAAGATAAATCCACTTTGGTGCAAAAATAAATAAATGGTTAAGGGAACGTACAAAGTCACCCACCTCAATAAATGCAATTGGCTGGCCACGTTATCAGGCTCGTGGTGTAAAGCGTGTGCCGAGTGGAGACACTTGGTTAAGGGAACGTAAAAAGTCACCCACGTCAATAAATGCAATTGGCTGGCCAAGTTATCAGGCTCGTGGTGTAAAGCGTGTGCCGAGTGGAGACACTTGGTTAAGGGAACGTAAAAAGTCACCCACGTCAATAAATGCAATTGGCTGGCCAAGTTATCAGGCTCGTGGTGTAAAGCGTGTGCCGAGTGGAGACACTTGGTTAAGGGAACGTACAAAGTCACCCACGTCAATAAATGCAATTGGCTGGCCACGTTATCAGGCTACATAAAAAAAAACAGCTAAATGACATGAAGAAGGCCTACAGACATTCGGTTGAAAATTGTTAGAAAAGAGAAGAAGAGCTCAACTTATAATGGCAGGATGGAGTGCTCTCAAATAACTGCAACGCTTTCAAAACATCCTTGTGCGTCCAGCTTTGTGCGTGCGTTGTTTTGAACTTTTCACCGATATAACTCGAAGCACCAAACCTAGCTATTGTTTATTTTTCGGTAGACAAGAAGTCACGACATCGCTTGCTAAATATATTATTCTAGAGAAACGCCCGGGACCTCGTTCCCATCATCCCGTAGGAATTTCATAAAATAATTTCTGCACTACAAAGGATGGATATATCCTGAAAATGTCAAGTCTGTAGGAGCTCTGGTTGAGCTGTGCGTTGATTGTCATTCAGTCAGTCATCTATACGACGAGTAACATATTGAAAGTATATGACATGATGCCCTGTTTAACGTTATTCCGAATGAGGACTTTCTACTTGGTGACATGTTATTTTGTAGAAATGCTTTACTAAGCTTTTATTAAATGTCTATAATCGCAAAACTTTCAATGTAAGGATACTTTTGAGATCTGCAAAACGCGTCTGTGAACTGAGTGACCATACCTTTAGGTCTATAACTTTACAAATTCCCAGATTTGTTATTTACAATATTTTTTAGACTTTTACTTTATGCCTAACCATTGTCTTCTAAAATCCCAGTCTGGTCACTCAATCCACTTACACATCTACTCACGCTACGACCACTAAATAGTACGATAAGCATTAAACCTCTTTTCTTTAAACTGCCGTCGTCGCGTCGCCGCGCTGGTCCTGTTTCTCAGTTTATTTTTGTCACCGCAGCCAGACTAAAGCGGGGTGATGATACATTTTTCACCGACAAAACGAAACGGTATTTAAAGGATCACTCAAATTTTAAATGTGTCAGTGATTATCAGTGATAGTCATGGCAATTGAGGTCATCTTATTATCTCCTAACCTAAACATGTATGGAACTTTCTGTTGCCTCCTTTCACATCTGGCTAATGGGGTCACTTCAATATATCTCATTTCGCACAACCGTCCCATTGTGTGTAATACAATAGCCTGTATGTTTTCTGTATACTAATGCTTCGGCCACATATCCTCAACGCCTAAAGTCCATCAGCGCGATAATAATTGCTACCTAAATACTACAAGTACATCGCGATGAATAGAGTGGCTACACTAGGATTTAGCGTCAAATGCCAATAAACTATGCGTTGGAAATTACATTACTTGAATACGGAAGTTTAAGCTGCTGTATGCTTCATGTGAATTATAACTACATTAGCATTTTGCATTCGAATTCGAATGGAGTAAAACCTAAACTTTAGATAAAACCGTGGATGATAATAGTGCACTTGAAACGTGATCGTATTTTTCAGGATATTTTATTGATAGGAATTTAACACTCAAATCAAAAACGTCATCCATTTGTATTTTGCCTGCAATACGTAAATGGTGCCGTCGAGCACGTGCGTTCCCGTCATGATGCACACTGACAATGACAAATATTAGTCTTACCACTGCTATGTAACCGACACGCAGCCCGAGCCCAACGTCAAATGCCATTGTGCATGCCGTGGTAGTAGTAACGTAGTAAAAGTAGTGTCTACGCAACGTCCCTATTAGCGCAATTATTATTGCCATTTCTCGCAGGTGTAGCCTTAACATAAAAAACTGTTTACCTGCGAACCCGAAGACCTCGAAGCCGCGGTTCACTCACGATGCTTTTGGATTTAATAAACCATACAACCATTTTTGGTGACTTATCATTTAGGAACCGGCTACAAATAGCAGCAAATTTATCACGACTCATAAATACTTAAATATATACTTACTCCTTGCTACATATTTATAAAAAATCAAAAATGGGGTTCTCATTTCATTATCGTAAGAATTACCAACAGAGCTTTTATTAAAGCGCTATTTTTTTATTAAAAAAATCCATAAATATTGAATCTTGATATGCTAATAGGTGCTATATCTACATACAAATTTTCAAGTGCTTATCATTATGACAGTGTTTTTTTTTATGATTGATGCGTTGGACACAACATACTCTATTGTTACCCAAGTAGGTCCACGGGTGAACAGTGGAAGTAAGTTCTCACAACACACTTTTTTAACCGCCCCTGTGGTCTAGTGGTTCAACCCCACCGATTTCAGATCCAAAGGCAATATATTGTGCTTGGTTTGGTTGGTAGTAGGACTTTGTTTACGTCCGCCTGGCCTAGCTACCACCATCTTACCTAATTCTGTCGCCATAATAACAATTCTAAAATTGTTGTGTTCCGGCATCTAGAGGTAAGATAGCCAGTTCCTCAGTTTGTTGAGGATTCCGGGTGAAGTGCGCCTCCACCTCCAGCCTGAACTCAACTTGTAACCAGGTAAGATGAAGACCAAACGCTGTCCCGTCGTACAATAAAAAGAAAACACTTCAAGACTAGTTTAGGTTTAGTTTACGCACGACTACAAAAACCCCGCTTGACTGACTGAATACATATACATCCTTTCCTTACATGTTTACATGTAGTATCTTTTACTGCTTGTCGTATATTACCTTGTACGTTACTCCTAGGATATGCAACCTTTACCGGTGGAGGTATCGCGCTCTCGGCGACCTGAGTCACGTGACCCGCCAGCCAGAGTACCGCGCCGCAAACGCGGGCCTCCGCCACGACTTCCAGCTGATCAACGTGGACGATTTCAATGGCGCCGGCGAGACGGAACCTAGCCCCTACTTCTACCAGGTATGTTCGTTCAGTAAGATAACTGCCTTGGATTTTGGGGCGCCTCCAGTACTCTCGTTATACAACAACACCATACAATTATATTTTAGTTCCCTATTTGGCCACGATGGCTCTCTTTATGAGACGACTACCTCTTCAACAACCGCCTGTATGGTCTAGTGGTTCAACCCACCGATTTCAGATCCAGATGTCCTGGGATCGATCACCAGGGGGAGTACAATATTGTGCATGGTTTGGTTGGTGGTAGACCTTTGTTTAAGTCCGCCTGGCTAGCTACCACCATCTTACTTAATTCTGTCGCCTTAACAACAGTTCTAAAAATTGTTGTGTTCCGGCATTCAGAGGTAAGATAGCCAGTTCCTCAGTTTGTTGAGGATTCCGGGTGAAGTGCGCCTCCACCTTCGGCCTTATCTTAACTTGTAACCAGGTAAGATGAAGGCCGAGGGCTTCCCTTAGTGGGATAGAGGGTTGCATGTTTGCTTTAACATCGAATCAATCAAACCATCAATGTTTTTTTTCAGTTCACTTTGTGGGATGCTAAACCTTAAAAAAATAAAGCGGCTGTGTTCACAAAGCGGTATCGTTACTTCCGCAAGTTCGCAAGTAAAGCCCCCTTAATATAGTCGCACTCATTCGTTGATGCCTCTCATGTTTTTAGTGGGAATAAGCAGCATTCGTTTATTTTGAGCAGACCAATTTCGTATGCCATTGTTTTGTTTTTTATGACTGTCTGAATCCGTTTTAATAATGCAAAGTGACCCACACCGCAGTATGTCCAAAAAGACGATTTTTATCCATTGGATTCTTAATTATTAGGTTTCTGATCTCAGACATATCAATGCAAAGGTAGACTATCGGTTGTGGGATCAAAGTGGCTTGATTTGGTAATGAATGCTGTACCGCTGCGCTGTAACTCACTATTATGTGTATTTTACCCTCAAATAACAGATGTACATCTGTTTATTGTGGGCGTTTGTTTGATATCTCATCTAATGAATCTAGAAATTACTAAAACTAATCAAATTATCAGAAGTCATTTATATGAAACAAGTGTTTATGCTTATTTGTTACTAAATTACTCTCACACCGATTGAAAAGGTACACATTTTTTTTTCTGAAACGGGAAAGCCTTTGGCCTTCATCTCACCTGGTGTAAAGTTATATGATAAGGCCGTTTGAAGCTCACTTCACCTGGAATCCTCAACAGACAGGCTAGCTTACATCTAAATAGCGGAACACTAATAGAATTAATAATAAGAATTGTTGTTACGTTATCATTCATTAGCTAGCTGCTAGATGGCCGGACTTATAAAAGCCCATCCACCAACCAAATTGAGCACTAATTTGTACCGCTCTGGGTTTGGGGTATATCATTTATATCTGTCTAATGTATCTATCTAGTGGGTACTAGATAGATACATAGAAAAATATTTATCGTTTACCGATATAACAAAAACAAAGGGAACAATAAAAATATTGTAACAATGCTCGGTCTTCTCGTTTATACTAGATCACAAAGTAAAGTATAGGTTATATGTTTAGGTCTGTGTACATTTAAATTTTACCTAGTCTGTGATTTATATGTGCTAAGTTGTGGACAATGCTCAGTACAAGATAAAATTGCCGCGTATAATTAAAGGCTATAACTTTGGTTTGAATAGGATCCTCAACCCAGAATGTATGAATATAATTGAGAGAGCAGACATATTCCTTTTGTCCTCATAAGTGCTAGCCTTGGACGCTGCAGTTAGTAGATACTTACATACAAGTATTATACATTCGATAAAATGTGTCTCCTGTTTGTTTGTTACCGTTTCGCAACTTAATAGCTGAACGGATCTTAATGAAATTCGGGATTGATGTAGTGTACGCCAAGGGGAAGAACACACGTATACGGAACTATACGGCTACTTTTGCTTTGGTACCACGCGAGCGAAGCCGCGGGCCTAAGCTAGTGTAACATAATGATTATAATTCTGAGTTTTATCTAATTTAATTATTTTTTACTATTTTGTCATTTTTTTAAATTATTTAATCCTAACTAATAATGTTATTTGATATCTATTAACCATTGGTAACAATATTATTTAATTAATGATAATGGATTTTATTCCAAGGTACTTTTTATATTAAGAGTAGCAATCGCCCGTAACTTTTATCACTTTCGTCTTGTTTTTACATTTACTAAATAGTACAAGTTTTCTATATAGAGCTCTGGTTGAGTCACAGCGACACGTCAGTCGCTTCCTAGTTGGTTTTGTTGGAACAACTTGATCCCAAATATATTTTTGCTATCATGACCCTTAAATCAGGACAGGGGCGAACACAAACCTTGCAAGGAGAATAAATATTACGCTTCAACGGCCTTCTAATGTGGATCTTCACATCTGACCGAACACCGACTACAATGAATGTTGTATGCAAATAAAATGACGGTTCTGTCATACACATAAATGGTATCATCACTGTCACACCCTGATTATGTCACAACACTTCGTCATAAGGTCATTTAAAAGGCAAGTAACATATAAATATATAATTTTTACTTTTTTTTACGTTTGGTCAGGGGAAAAATTTGCTAAAAAGCTATTTTGACAGCATGTAATTCCACTACGGAGACATGGCTCCCCTTGTGTTTCATTTGAGGGAGACAAGGTGATTCTGCTGGTGCGTTGGCTCCCCGTGCATAGAAGACAAAATACTTATGGCGTGAGGAAAAAAAGGTTTCTTGCACCCTTTCAGCATGCACGTTGTTAATTTAATTCACATTTTTTTGGAGCTGACCAAAACCTCTTTAACTAGCTGGCCGTTTGAATTATAACCAAATTTAAGGCTCATCCAGATGGTAGGAGGATCAAGTAAAAAATAATGGTTTGAATTTCATCGTACTCCGATTAAGCGCTTTGACAGTTTTCGTTAGTTTCTGGACATACAAACGCGTGTTTAATGAGTCTTAGTTGACGGCTGATGGGCTGACATGTTATGTCAGCATGTTCATTTCCTCCGAAATGAACATGCTGACAGAACATGTGTAGCCCAGAGGAACCACCGTTGCTTGATAGGATTGAATGCAAAACTAGCTCACGCGTCGACCTATTAGCGAATAGTGATCTCAAAATGAAATCATCACCCATATGGAACAGATTATGCATAACTATTGCAGATTGAAATAATTATGTATTCTTAGCGGAGCTTAATGGATAACTCAGCACATGGAAGTCGTGATTACAAGTAGGGGATGGTATGTATCATCTTTGTCTTGATCTAGACATACCATCCCCTAATCTCATCAAATCAATTCATCACTAATGAATTATTATTTTTTTAATACATTTTCTTTATCCTATTTTTAACATTAAAATTATTATATTCTTGCCTTGACTTGATTAAAATCATATTTCTATAAAATGTAAATCAATTATTGGTCTTAAGAAAAATTATACATAATTAAATATTTTAGAATAAGGACTGTTGATTTAGTAAGTAAATAAAAATAAAAATAAACTTCTCTGCGCTTAGCAATCCGCCTGCTGCGTGGCGTTTATGTCATGGTAAAACCCTCCAGTGATCCGTAGCCGCTGCGCAAACTGTTTTTTGCCGACACGGCACCCCAAAGGCACTAACGCATACCTACTAGGGCAATAAATAATACATAATAATTTAATGTTCTGTATTACATGAACTCACTTTGCGTGAAAAAGTTTTTTTTTTATTGTACGACGGGTAAGCACCTTTGTTTTTTCCAGAAACATGTTAATTATGACTTCATTTGCCAAGATGATGAAACTGGTCGAAATATGTAAAACCTGAGACAATTTTTGGTTATGTTTTTCGTTAATATGCAATTGTTAATCTTTCATAAACATTTTTTCTTCAAAGGTTTACGATAGTATGGTTGAAATTCAATGTAAATTTAAAGAATCGTCGTAGAAATGACGGACTGACAATAAACGCACAGCCCAAACCAGAGGTCTTAGAGGCTTGAAATTTTCAGATCTATTTTCGTGTAGAGGTGCGCAAAGAAAGGATTTAAGTAGGTAATTCCCACGGGATGATGGAAACGAAGTCTCGGGCTAGTTCCTATTATATTTTTTGAACATAGTATGTTCATTTTCAGCTCAAGCCCTTGATTATGTTTAGCTCCCGCGGATGAATTTTCCGAGCTAAAGCATCTATAGAAAAGCATAGGTACATAGAAGTACCTATGCACCTGAGCCTCCTTCATCCAGCGACTCCCTGTGACTGCCACAATTTCGTGGGACCATCGAGTCTACCCACACTCCGTTTCGCGTTTAACCGTGGTCGCTACGCATGAAACTGTACACCCCAGTGGTTATCGGTTCTGCGAGCTATATCCCACTGCCACTTTTGCTTGATAATTCTAAGCGCATAACCACATTTCGAATTTGATCACGTAGTGAAACTCCAAGCATAGCTCTCTCATACTTTGCTCAATGTGTGTTTTTGAACTTGTGTAGAATACTTGAATGCATTTGTACAGAACCTGGCGGAAGCCGAGTACGTGGTAGCTGTGTTCATGTTTATGCGGCTGGTGGGCTGGCCCGCCGAGAGGATCTCCATGCTCACGACGTACAACGGACAGAAACATCTGATCCGAGACGTGATCGACAAGCGCTGCGCCGACAACCCGCTCATCGGAAGACCGCACAAGGTACGTGCGTACTGTTAGCTAGTATTCGATCAAAAGACATGCTTCCTAGCTTTTTTTCTCACCGTCTACCGAATGGGTCTTACCCAAAACTCCACCAAAATGCATATGAGCAGCAGTTTTCATTAATCACTCGTCTGTCAAGGTCGTAACGAAGGCTACGGGGACTTGGATCCCCCAGTGGCTCGCTTAGGGAGCCAAGGCGATTCTAATAGGGCTTTGGTTCCCCCGGACGGGGGATTATTATAAAAGTGTTTTTGGCTTATTGCTTAGCGTATTTAGCTGTTGAGCGAAGCATTACATCAAACATAATGTACCTTAATCTTCGGTTTTTCAAAGATATATATATTTATTTTACATAAGTATTTTGATATAGTAATCGTTTCATTAGCGGATAATCCCGTTCTCGTGGGAATATCGAGATAAAAAGTAGGTTAATTTGGTGTCCGAACAAACTTACGTAATACTGTACACAATTTAACAATATTTTATTTCAATTTAATAAAAAAATCTTATCTAAAAATAGTTGTACACTAGACAAGGGGAGCAGCCAAGAACACTTTTATAATTACGGAAAATGCATGTTTTTTTGTCTCCCCGGACGGAGGAGCCTTGGCTCCCCCGGACGCCAAGGCTCTGTCAGAATCACCTTGGCTCCCCTAAGGGAGACACCGGGGGAGCCAAGTCCCTGTAGCCGTAACGAACAGTAGCTTAATTCGCATTTTAAGCTCTAATTTCTCAAGATGCTATTGGTTTGAAAAGCAGTTACTATGTTGCTTTCTGTTATTAGTATAGCATGACAAAAAAAGCCACTGTTTTCGCAGTGCATTTGTAAGGCAAGTAACCTTTGTTTTTTCATCTAATAATGCAGTGTACGAGATCAAGAGCCCGATGTCTGTTTTGGAAGTCGTTTGCCTTGGCATTATGCAACTGGTTGTAAAAACGTATCATTTTTTTTTTATGGGTAAGCTCTATATCTCGAATCTCGTCTGGAATGTCCAGAAAGAGTATTGAGCCGGTTGCAAGATGTCGGACCTTTACTGGTTCTAAGTTACTCATTTTATCATCACTCTGCCAGTGAAAGTCTCGCCAAAATTGGTCTAGCTGGTTCGGAGATTAGCTGGAACAAACAGATAGACAGAAAGACATTTTTTTTATGATTTACGATTTTTTATGATACCGTCGTATGTATACAGTAAAAAGTTGTTATTTTGCCATAGCAAACAGATATTGCAATTGTATTTATTGTATAGATAACACATAACAATCATGTTGTTTTATAACTACACTATATGCAGTGCCATCTATAAGTGTTACACGACATTAGAACAGCTTTTTGCCACTTAAGTTCATATGATTGTTCAATTGTTTCTTGTCTGACATATTCATATGCCATTAAAATACTGATTGGCACACAAAACAGCATACACGAATTGTCTTGTTATTCGTTACATCAACGAGAATTATCACAATTTGAACCAGTTAATATTATACCTACATGCGGCCAAACACGAGTACTGAAATGTTTATATCAGTAATCGTGTTTTGTAGATCGACTCCAATATGCAGTCAAGTTTATCAATTTAGATTTATTCAAAACAAAATTGGGTATGAATTTTGATTAGAGGTGTACACCATATACTGTCGACGTTTAAATCAAACATGACACGTACTAAAACTTAGTCGACCGCCATCTTTGGCGGCTCGAATGCAAATTGCAATTTACCATATTTTTTATTGTCCTAAGTAGTTTTATTGAGGTGTTAAACGTGTATTAATTTAATTAATGAATGACATGATTGTGGTCTGCGGCTTACATGTTATATTCACACTTACGGAAGTCTAAAATTCTTACCCTTTGAGACTAGAATCACATTAGCTCAAACTCTGATGTTACCACTTCTGGACTATGCTGATTGCTGTTACCTTGATACCACTGAGGAGATTTTCAATAAGCTGGAACGTCTTCAGAACTTGTGCATCAGATGTATATTTGGATTGCGCAAGTATGATCACGTCTCCGTTTACAGAGCTCAATAGAAATGGCTACCGATCCGTCGCCGCCGTGATTTGCTTAAAATGTTATAGAGAAGAGAAAGAACGTTTCTCTTCTCTATAACATTTTAAACAATCCTCTCTATCTATCTTATCTTCGTGATCGTTTTGATTTCCTTGTCCGTGGTAGGCCATGCAGAACACTAAAATCCCTTCTACTCTCTACTCCCCGTCACTCCTCCAGTCGATATGGAAGCTTCTTCACTTGTTTTTCCGTTAAGCTATGGAACTCTCTTCCTCATGATATCCGCGCTAGTCCCTCGCTTGTTATTTTCAAGCGTAAAGTCAAAGAGCATTATCTTTCTTTATAAATTATACATGTATAGTTATTATGTAAGTATGTTTATTTTATGTATTATATATATTTATTGCTATAGTTATATACGTATATGTATTTAAAAAATATTATTAAGTTTATTGTCGCGTCATTATGTACTTATATATATTTTGTTAATTAGTAAGTATTCGTTGTGTTATATTGTATTATGTACGCTTGTAATTGCATAACTGTCCGTATCTTGTTCATCTTTACCTTGTGTATTTTGTTGTATAACTTATAATTTACTTTGATATTCAGATATTTGCACATACCCACTATTTTTAAATTTCACTCTCTCATAAGGTTTGCTGGAAGAGAACTCTTTGCAGGGTTAAACTCGCCTTTGCCATGCTCATTAATTTTAAGTATGTTTATAATATATGCTGTATTTTGTGTGTGCAATAAAGAATAAAATAAATGCATTATGGATTTCACGTAGCCTACCTACGTGAAATCCATAATGCATTTATTTTATTATTTATACCACCCAAACTTCACTAGATAAATATTACTTGACATTTAACACAAGCACATCTAGCCCCAAACTAAGCAAAGCTATATATGGTAACTAGATGACACAAAATACCAATACTTCCAAACTTTTATTTTACTAATACATACAATCTAACAAACACAGACCAAATATATATTAATAAAATATATTCATATCACGAAAGTTTGTCCCTGTCCCGGGTGGGAATTGAACCCGTCACCTACAGCGCAGTAGGTAGGGCTATACCAACTGAGCTGTAAGGCCAGTAAATGAATGTTTGAGATGATAATAATAATAATAGCTTTTATTTTCCTTTACACAAATATTTTAACTTAACTAACAACATAAAAAGTATTTAATATAAAAGTACATAGCTAAAGTAAATTTATAAACGTCTGTTGTTTTTTCTATTCTATTCTTTATAGATGCATAGACTGCTTTTAACGGCGGTAAAAGCTTCGTTCCATTTTTCTCGGTCTATAGCGACTCTATTCCATGTTCTGCCTGCTAAATGTACGATTTCTTCGTTCGATCGTTTAGACGGTTTAGGAGGTTTAGGTTTTTAGGAGATTAGTATCTCAAACGTTAATGTGATGGTGGTAGGACTTCGTTCAAGTCCATCTGGCTAGCTACCATCTTACCTAAGTCTATCGCCAAAGCAACAATTCTAAACTGTGTTCAGTCATTCAGAGGAAGATAGCCAGTTCCTCAGTCTGTTGAGGATTCTGGGTGAAGTGCGCTTCGGCCTTATCTTAACCGGAAACCAGGTGAGCTGAAGGCCAAACGCTTCCCCTTCAATATATAAAAAAAAAACATAAACATTCATTCAGTTCCTCTACAGTCCCTATGCTAGTGCATACAAACTCTCATTGTTTGATGTTCAACAGGTCAAACAATTGCGTTGATTGTGACTAATACTATATTAAACAGCTCTATGTTTTATTCTATGCGCATATTCAACTATTTAAAAGCTCGGTTCTTTTTAAGCTTATCTAATCTACCTATCTATGCTAGCCATTGAACTGTACTTTGTGTTGTAACTTGGGTGCGGATTTGAATTTAATCTTGGGTATGGCTCATACCCACACATTCAACAATGGTCTATTACTAGAACGGTTACGTAAGCTAAAAGCTAAACCGGAATGTTGCTATATCGTTCTTGTATACTTCACTAGCTGGCTCACCCATGTGACACGCTTTCGTAGACAAAACAAAGTAATCTCGTATTGGCTTTATGAGAACCTTGAAACGTTAATCGTTGATATGTTTACATGATGCGGGGTATCAGTTTTTTTTATTATAAAAAAGCATTAATTTCACTTTACGCCAACTAGCCCCAAACTAAGCGAAGCTTGTAAACTGATAACCAGATTAAGAATATAATACTTTTTTGTAAATACAGATTTATGATATAATACAACAACCTCTTTTCAACCTCTCACTTCTTTAGCCATGAAATCCTCTCCGTCCTGGAAGAAATCGCTTCTTAGCGATAAGACCGCCCATTGTACATACATTTTTTTTTTTTTAGTTATCTAGTTCTATTTTAAGATTTGCAGTAAAGTATTTTCATTCATTCACAACACCCAATCACAGAACAAACAGCTATACTTATTTATTACACAAATGTTTATTCTGGGTGGGCATCGAACCCACAACCTACAGCGCAGACGGCAGAGTTACTACCAATACCAACTGAGTTGTACGGCTCGTAAATTTCATTTATTCTCATCATTCAGATGGGCAGCGAAGGTTTTCTCACAATTATCTTTCACCAACCAAAACCTTGAACCAAAATAAACATGGCATCTCCATAAGTGACGGATTGCTTTTTAAGGGTATACGTAATTGGTTGGCGTGAGAACAACCTCCATATTCGGTCCCCAGGTGACCACAGTGGACAAGTATCAGGGCCAGCAGAACGACATCGCGCTAGTCTCCCTCGTCCGCACCAAGGCCGTGGGTCACGTGAGGGATCTCAGGAGGCTCATCGTAGCCGCCTCGAGGGCGAGGCTGGGACTTTACATCTTCGCGAGGGCGAATCTCTTCAAAAACTGCTTTGAACTGCAGCCTACTTTCAACCAGGTAAGATTCATAAGCAAACAAACATTATTATTTTTTGTCTTTTAAGTGACCAAGTTCACAAAAAAAAACACGGATCAACCCCTGACCGCCAGATCTGCATTGTCTTTCAGGGCGTCGTTAATTATGTTTAAAAATAAATACTCTGTTTAGGTATGTTTATACCGTTAAGAATTATAACGGCTTTATTTTTTTCATGTTTACCTGCGGCTTGAAAGACGCTATATATACAAATTTTAATGGTTTAGCTCTGGTTGTGTGAAGTTACATACCCAAACCTTTAAATATCTTCTGAATTGATTCCGCAGTCGGGTTTAAAAATATCGCTCCTATTGAGCAACATATTATGAACATGACCAGTTCCTGAAACTGTTGAGGATTCCGGGTAAAATGCGCCTCCACCTGAGGCCTTAGGTATCTTAGCTGTAAACTAACTAAAAAACTTGTAACCAGGTGAGATAAAGGCCAAGCGCTTCCCCGTCGTACTTACAATAAAATAAAAAAATATGTTCCATGTTCAAAGTTAAAGCAAGTAAAGTGATTAATTATTAAGGTAATAAAAAAGTTGGTCTTCGTGGAATTCATACCATGAATTCCACGAAGACCCAACGCATCTCCGTATTTTAAGCTAAATTCCTCATAAAATCCCCGACTCGACCCTTAATGAGGAAGTCTGGAACTCCAAAATATCCTCAAGTCATATCTCTGTATGGGGCGTCGTCGTGGAATGCAACAGCAAAAAATGTCTCGTTTCCTTAATTGTAGGTACGTATTGTTGGTTTGTTCCCTCCGTCACCAAGTACGGGTTAAGCTGTCACTCGGCATTCTTATGCCGAGCTAGCTGGCGCTTTTCCATTCAAAAATATATATAATATGTAACTCAGCATGGTAATTTGATCATTATTATGCCAAGCTAAATTTTAATTTCCGCTCCGCTTCCGTTCGCGTTCGTCCAACACTTTTACCGCTGCAGTAGCTGTCTATCCAGCTGGTGGAAATGCCCGTCTTGCTGGAGCTCGTTCTTCTCCATTCACTTCTTTCACCCGCTGCTCTTTAACCAACCTCAGTCACACACACCCTGACACCATCACTCACTCTGACACCCCAACAGACAAACACCATAACACCCTTAGTCACACATTTTTTTTTTATCACAGGACATTAATTTTACACAGCGCCATCTAATCTAGCCCCAAACTAAGCATAGCTTGTAATATGCGAACTAGATTACGGATATAATACTTATTAGAATACTATATGATACAACACCCAAACACAAAACATCTATATTCATCACACAAATGTTTTCTGGGTGGGAATCGAACCCACAGCCTACAGCGCAGAAGGTAGAGTTAAACCAACTGAGCTATGAGGCTTGTTCACACACACACACACACAGACACACACCAACCGCCTCACACACACTATGGCACCCGCACACACACCCTGACAGCATCACTCATCCTGACACCCCAACAGACACACACCACAACACCCTTAGTCTCACACACACACACACACACACATCGACAATTTGTAGATTATGATCACGTTTGCGGTGTACCGTTCGCTCTCCCCTCCACGTCCACAATAAGTGACCACCGTTGATGGTTGCGTACCTACCCACTGCACACAGCTGGTGGAAAGGCCCCTCCAGCTGGAGCTGGTCCCGGGCGAGCGGTACCCGGCGCAGCGCGGCGTGGCGGCGGCGGTGCCGGCCGACCTGGTGCTGACGGCGCGCGACATGCCGCACATGGCGCGCCTCGTCTACGACATGTATCTGGAGCGGGTGCAGCATGCGAAGCATCAGTACCAGGTAACGGTGGTTTGCCTTGCCCGTCTGGGTTTTATACCAAGATGGCGGTAGCTAAGTCAGTCGCGTCTTATATTGTTGTGTTCCGTCATCTAGAGTTAAGATAGCCAGTTCCTCAGTCTGTTGAGGATTCTGGGTGAAGTGCTCGTCCGCCTTCGGCCTTATACCTGCATTTCTATTAAAGGGCGAACTTTTGAAGGTTTTTTTAACCTCCTTTGAGGTCTAGTGGTGTCAGAACTAGAGGTCCCGGGTTCCCCGGGTGGTTTTGTTCAAGTCCGCCTGGCTAGCTACCACCATACTTAAGTCCGTCGCCATAACAGCGATTCTTAAAAAATTGTTGTGTTCCGGCGTTTAAAGGTAAGACAGCCAGTTCCTCAGTTGGTTGAGGATTCCGGGTGAAGTGCGCTTTCACCTCCGGCCTTATCATAACTTGAAAATAAGGTAAGATAAAGTTCAAGCACGTCCCCGCATCACGTGATATAAAAAAAACGAATACGCCATTTTGGAATTAACGTCAAACAACGTACAAACGTTGTGACGACGTGACTATCAGCTGTATTCCGTCTTGACGTGAGCAGGAGGATAAATATAATACCTTATGATTTTGGAGAAAAAACTACGCATACCTGTGTGAATACGCAACAATTCGGCAGAAATGCTCGCTTTGTGTACATTGTGTCGGCGAGAATTGTAAGAATAAACACGTGGATAGCCGAGGCTAGACAGCTCTGTTTACATTGTGATGCTAAATACGGCGCACTTGAAAAGAACTGCTTCTTGGAATTTTTGGTAAGACCAGCAAAGATAACCGGATTACTACGTCAGCGATAGCATGTGTTGTGCATACATGTGATGTGCAATCTAGACGGTATTGGAACTAGATGGCGCTGTGTGAAATTAATGTCCTGTAATATTTATTTACTGTCGGTTGGTGGTAGGACGTATACGGCGAGACATGGCAGCTCTTATTTAAATATGTTATCTTTTGTGTTTTACCTGTGTTTCAAGCATTGTATTGTATTGTACTTTGTTTAAGCCCGCCTGGCTAGCTACCACCATCTTACCTAATTCTGTCGCCATAACAACAATACAAAATTGTTGTGTTCCAACATATGAGTTAAGATAGCCAGTTCCTCAGTTTGTTGAGGATTCCGGTTGAAGTGCGCCTCCACCTTCGGCCTTGTCTCAACTTGTTACCAGGTGAGATGAAGGCCAAGCGCTTCCCCGTCGCATTAAAAAAAACTACCGACATGGTTTATCCGAGGTCGCATCTTTCGTGAAAATTAGACAACTAGCTCACCATTATCTATTTTTTATAGCAAAACCTTGCGCTTGGGAATCGGTTGCGGCTTTGGTCAGTATGAGGAACTGTCTATCTTACCTCATATGACGGAACACAATTTAGAATTGTTGCTATGGCGACAGAATTAGGTAAGACGGTGGTAGCTAGCCAGACGGACTTTATAAAAGTCTTATCACCAACCAAACCATGCATAGTTAGACCTCTGACACCGGTGGGCAAACTACTAGACCACAGAGGCGGTCCCGGGTTCGATCCCAGGGGAGTACAATATCACAAACCGAGGACATAAACAGAGTCCTATCACCAATGACAAGGTTCGTCCGCCTAGCTAGCTTCCACCAACTTACCTAATTCTGTCGCCATAACAAAAATTCTAAAAATTTATGTGTTCCAGCATTTATAGCCAGTTCCTCACTCTTGAGGATTCCGGGCGAAGTTATTGCACCTTATCATAGCTAGATGAGATGATTTAGGCGAAGCGTTTCCCCGGCATAAAACAAGAGGTGTTTCTTCCAGGATACCCGTTCGTCGTGGTCCGCGCCGGGCACCGAACGCGCTGCCCGCTCGCAGCAAGCCTCCCACTTCGTGCCGTCGCACCCCGGGGCCGTGGCAGCCGACAGCGATGATGAGGACACGCCCCCTACCGCCGCGCCACCTGCCGCCTCCTTCAAACCTACAGAGATCGTCAACGAGATCGAAACTCCAGATAAATAATAATATAAATATAAGTGGAATATAATAAGCATCAATGATTAAGTAAAATTTGGAATTCTATGTATTGGACTTTTATTTACATAGTTGCCTTTGTGTGTACGAGTACATCTGGTAGATATTGTTAATTAGGTGTTCAAGTGACAGAATTTACTAGACGTGAATTTCATCGGTGATTCATGATTTCATGTGTTGCAGCATTGTTGTATTTTTATACATACTAATATAAAAAATACTATAAAAAAACATGTAATTTGTACAGATAAGTGTTATTAAAAGATGAAGGATTTGACAGTTGTGTTTTTTTTACGTTTAGCGCCTGGTCTCATACGCGGGCGTCATAGTGAATAAGGGGACAGATGAGATGTCATCTGCCCCCTTGTTCACTATGACGCCCGCGTTACGATATTTCATGCACGTATCGTAACGCGAGCGCGTTATACACGATTTCTCATAGTGAATACGGGCCCAGGTCTAAAGTTATGATAAGGCCGAAGGTGGCGCACTTCACCAGGTCACCTCAACAGTAGGAGTCTGAGGAACTAGCTACCTACCTCTTAATGCCGGAACACAACAATTTAGAATTGTTGTTATGGCGACAGACAGGTAATATGATGGTAGCTAGCCAGGCGGACTTGAACGAAGTCATACCAACAACCAAACCAAGCACAATATTGTACCCCACTGGGGATCGAACCCGGGACCTCTGGATCTGATAGATAGACCAGAGGCGGTTGTCGCAGACAGTTCTTTAGTTCTCATTTCTGCGATTAATATTATTTATGAATAGGAATAAAAATACCTAATCAATCGTGATAATAAAGAGGAAGACACTAAGAGTAACTTTCATCGTTATCATTAAGTCGTTAAAATTTTAGGAAATCTGGAATTATATCTGAATTATACCTTTGAAGCATTCGCTGAGAATAAAATGACGCTTGCAATTTGTAACAGTATAATAACATCCAACACGATAACACACTTTATATAAACTAGAAGAGGCCCTCAATTTCGCCAGTCGCCGTGTTCAAGTCGATATCGTAGATACTAGGCCGCGTGGGCAGTCCTGGCATTTTGGAGATCTCGCCGACCATGGGGACCACGAACCCGGCGCCGACCGACGCGAAGATCCCGTTGATCTTCAGCGGGAAGCCGGTCGGGGCTCCCTTCACTGACGCGTCTCCGGTCAGAGAATTGGATGTCTTGGCCATGCAAATCGGGAACTTGTCGTAACCCTGAACAAAAATATTACTAGATTACGTTTACATTTGAGCTACTTTGTCATGGGTGAGCTCATGACCTCAAGGCTCTTTTAACCGCCTCTGTGGTCTAGTGGTTCTACCCACCGATTTCAAATCCAGAGGTCCCGGGTTCGATCCCCAGGGGAGTACAATATTGCGCTTGGTTTGGTTGGTGGTAGGACGTTGTTTAAGTCCGCCTGGCTAGCTACCACCATCTTACCTAATTCTGTCGCCATAATAACAATTCTAAAATTGTTGTGTTCCGGCATTTAGAGGTAAGATAGCCACTTCCTCAGTTGGTTGAGGTTTCCGGGTGAAGCGCGCCTCCACCTTCGGCCTTATCTTAACTTGTAACCTGGTGAGATAAAGGCCAAGCGCTTCCCAGTCATCAATTAAAAAAAAAAACATTTGAGCTACTTTGACATGGGTGAGCTCTTGACCTCAAGGCTAGTTTATTAACAAAACCTAGGTGAGGGAAAAGCGTCTTGGGAAAGCGTTCCCAGAAGCTGCCTTTTTTGCACTGGCAATCCCGTGCACTGACGGAACACAACACAAACAACTTTGCGCCGGATTTCCGCAGGAGAGTAATTGCAAGCCAGGCCATTAGGTCAGTTACAACCAGGCGGTTATCAGCTACACCATGTCAAATGTATAATCATCAACATTAATTCATCAATTCAGCCCACACTCAACCACTGCTGTACATAAAACTGCCACTAATGTCACCGCAAATAGCGATTTAAGCTGCCGCCAGTCATTGTTTTTCCGTGACCGTTGCAACGCCGTCGGATTTATTTTTTATTATTTGTAACTATTCCAGGAACCTTCTAAAATTCAGGATATCAGGTATCTCTAAAAGCTACGTCAGTCACATTGGGTCGCCTACGGATATTGTATCAGAAGAGAACTTTGTTATAGTGGATTGCATTACATTGATACCGTAATTACTTTTATGTCGATTTCGGGAAAAAATAATGAAGTACCGATGACCAAATTTAATAATGTGGATTATAGGAGGGAAGAAAGGCTTAATGGAAGGTTTTAAAATCTTTCACCATCCATAAAAGTAATTTAATATTATGTAAATCACACATTTATTTTATCTGGTAATTCCATGTTATCAACTTTAACAAAGAGGTAGGTACGGTTGTCCTCATGAAGGCCTCATACATTGAATTTATGGAATTCCTTTCAATGTAGAATTCTGAGAAGCGTCATCCATTCATAAGGTATAAACGAACCCATAAATAGACGGGTATTCGGCGAATATGATTTAAATAAAAATATGTTAATTAGATTTCTAGTTTTACGCCTGAGTATAATTTGAGTCAAACAATATGTAGGTACAAAACTAAAGTTTTTTTTTTTTTAAACAAAAATGTGTAAGATATTCACTTACACTTAGCAATAAGTATAATCTAGGGTACATTCTCACCGTGCTAGTTTTAAAACTGTGTTACGGCAGAGAAAAGAGTCCTGTATAATACATATTGTACGGACAAACAACAAGATATTTGAATCTGTGGCTAATAATTGCTCAAAAATAAAAAAATAATGGGTACAGTTATGTATAAACATAGTAATATAAATTACAGGTAACTGGTTAAAGTAGGAATAGGAAATTTCAGTTTACATAGTATGTATTATATAAAATAATAGATTAGAAAGTAAATGTGTAAGTAAAAAATTCGGGGTTGCAGTAAAAAAAAAGCTTTTAAGTTTTACTACTGAAATAAATTTACTTTACTTTAATTAAAACATTATTTAAGCTTTCTGTATGTACTGTTTCGTATAAACTTGAACTGTACCAAATATCACACCTCCATTCGCGCAATACCTACTCTTGACAAGTTCTCCGTATATAGACGGATTCTCGGCTTGGTTATTATAAAAAAGACAATGAAGCCTTTATAATATCGCATGATTCTTCATTAAATTGGCTCGTCGGTAAACCCTTGCCAAATCTAATCTGAAACGACACGGGATCAAGCAAAAACAATAAAAAGATACTTGCCTTTAATAACGTAGGCATACGACGTTGATTTATGTCTTCGTAATCATAATAAACGTCATTAAGATCGCTAATAAATTATAAGATACCTACTATATAAAACATTAGACCTTCTTGTACTAAATCACGATAACCTTTTTAGAAGCCGAGCCTAAATAAACAAAGCCACAACAATGAAACAATGTACATTTTATCCATATTAAGGTAGGTCTGTCGAATTACGCCTGGATACTAATTACGCCTAAGCCCTAAAAATCATAGAAAATACATTGACAAAGTACAAAGCATTACACACCACTCGACGATCCCGAACCCAGCCCGCGTCCCAACCCTCTCTGGGAACTAGTAGTGGACTGATCTTTGGCGAAAATAGTCGATGTGCTATTTTTACTAACGGAAAGTAAGAAGTTCTTGTAAGTTTTTCTCTTTTTTGTAAGTTTTTCACGAAAATCTATGACTTATTCTCTAAAAAACTATTCCCTCGTCCTTATTCATCATCATAAAAACATTTAGCGATCGGTTTTTGTTTAAATATTTTAGAAACTATTTGAATTGATCAGGACAGGTAGCTACGCCTAGGCGGTATTGCCCATACCAAATGCTGCCGCAGGCGCTATTACCCGTCACGTTGACGAAGGTAGCCTATAGGTAGGTTTTACAGATGCTTCTGGCAATGAAGATGCCTCTGATAAAAAAGATGCTTCTGAGGTTATGACAAGATTCATCTCGAGACTTCTCATTCAGCAACCTTTTCGAATTTATTCATCTGGATCCGATACTGATACAAATTCTGAAGATGAAAAAAACAAAGAAAGACAAACGTAAAAAAGGATAAAGAAAACAAAAGATGTGAGTGGTATTGCTATGCTTGTTATGAGGACCGTATTGCTGATATGATATCATGCTTTAATTGCTAAAAATGGTACCACAGGGAATGTATTGGCTTTACTAAAAATGGTAGAAATATTTAGATGTCCTGATGGTTGTAATTAAGAATTGTTATTAAATATAATGTTTGAGCACACTATTTGATGGCGATCGACAATTTGATGATAATGTAATATAGTATGGGATGTGATTTGCAACTAAATGCGTGGTTTGTATGACCCTATCGTCGATCGCCGTCAGATAGAGTGTGCTTCAGCTCTAAGTAGGCGTTATAACCCTGACCTATGTTTAGTAACGCCTATTGTTGATAATTTTTCGACTTTATTTTTATTAAAAAAAATCTGTCTAAAATACAGTTTAATTAAGTTTAAACTACGTACCACTGAACGATTATTAATAATGAATGTTATGCCTTAGTAATTTAAGATTGTTGTTATATGGTAATAAAACCTGTAAAAAAGGTTCTAAAAATCAAAATAAACTGATGACTATGCTGTACTAACGAGATTGATCGTGTTCCTATTAAAAAAAAACTATGAAAATGTTCGAGTAAAAAGATAATGAAAGAAAATTATCACAGGCGTAATTAAAACTCTGCCAAACTCGATGTGTTTTAGATAGGTCATTTCTGCTTTGTTTTTTTCTTAACAGTATTATTTTTTGTGTTTATTTGATTCATTATAGAACATTCTTTCGATATGCACACTCTTTTCTTTGTTCCCTTTATAATGTATCAGGCAAAATAAGCAAAACCTTAGGTAGGCGTAATTCGACAGACCTACCTTATAAATAGTTATTATCTACCGAGGGATTCCGTACCTGAGCCTATAGAATGTAGTCTGTAGTTTTATTCTAGTAGATACTACGCGGACGAAGGCGCGGGCAAAAGCGAGTTATTAGTAAAGGGCTAAGAGCAATAATTAAATACAATTAATGTTGAACTTTGCAAAATTAACTTTTTTAGTTAGCCAAGACACAGCCGCCCTCATATTCACTATGATCGACCAGGATCATTTGATGGCCAATGGCCAAAAATGGATCTAACTTATAAAAACTTGGTTGTATATACAACCAAGTTTTTTTTTTATAAATGATTTAGAACGGAAACAGTACATTCAGCCAAAAAAAAATATTTCCGTTTCACCAGCACAGCTTTTCGACAACAGGGCTTTACAGAGGCCAAAGCAAAGGCGGTGAAACGAGCTTCCCCAGAAGGCACGGGCTCTCCCAGGCATCGTGCACGGGACACGGCAAACAATACATCCAACAATTATGTTGGATGTATTTAAAAAACTTACTGAATAAACGCTAACTGATTTTCGCCGGGCTTCGATAGAAGGGCTAATAACGACACATTTGCAGTTCACCAAAGACAGCCCTGTAATAGTGTTACCTTTTCCGTGAACACCCTGATCTTGTCCAGCACTTCATCGGTATACTCGACCTGTCCCGCTCCGTACATCTCGGTCGCAATCTGTTGGATCTTCTCCTGGATCGAGAGACCGAGAGGGTACAGGTACTGGAAGTTGGTCTCTTTCTCGCACGCTTCGATAACGGCATCTACAAGTTAATGTTTTTATAAGATTTTGCATTCAAACTTATCCTGCAGAGGTTTGAGGTTTTCCCTAGAATCAACGGTAAGGGGTTTTTTAAAGAGTCGGCAACGCGCGATTATGCTTTTGGTGCCATACGGACCATATCCTTATCATTATCATAATTTAACTGAGCAAAACTGTCTTCGAAAACGTGATCAAGAATAAACAAGAATACAGTCCACTAGCAGCCTTTCATTTGGAGATCGGAGCCCAGTAGGTACCTAGCAGTAGCAAGTAAGTAACGTTTTGTAGAAGAAACACAGAATCTTATAAAGGTTCAAACAATCCTAAAATGCAATTATGGTCTGTTAATGTTATTGTATGGTTCCTATTGTTAACATTACCTGCCCAGAAAAAAATATCCTATACATGGTGAAAAGTTACTGCAATCAGGATAAAACATGACGGAGTACACGTTTTTCAGTACAAAAATGATAGAAGTTCTTTCACAGAAGAAGCTTTTGGTAAGTGCGATAAAATCTCGGTAAGAATATAAAAGGCAGTTTTAATATTCGTAAAATCTGCTAAAAGTTATTTTGAAAGCATATACTTCGAACCTTAATTTGAAAGATTTTCAAATATAAAGTCACAAAATTACTATCTGAAAAAGCATACAAGAATTCATGGACGACAGATTGTAATTATTGTCGAGACCTGCCTTAGTTTTATTAACATTATTAGTTAGGTATACGATGACATTCGTACGCCTGTAAATATGGCAAAACATAGCCGATCTGTTTTATAGTAATGTATACCTACCTATCTTTGTATTTACCTATGATTCAAACAAATAAATGATTGATTGATTGAAGAATGTCAGATGTCTTTGTAAGTGTAACTTGTTTCTGTATCGACATTACCTGCCAGTTCCAAGGCTCCGAGGCCTCCCTTGGCCCAGTGGTCGCAGAGCACCGCTCTGAACGCTCCGTTCTCGAGTGCAAACTGTTTCACTAGCTCCAACTCCGCCTGTGTGTCGTTTCTGGAACATTACTTTGAGACTATAATTATATTACTAGTGGGCAAAATATGTTGATCAGAAATGTGTAGGTACCATGACAGATTTAATCATATGAACATTTAAGAATATTCCTTTCTTATTTATTATATTATTATATTCAATAATAATAATAACTTTTATAAAACGATAATGTACAGTAAAAATATTTTTATCATCTTGACTCACAAATATTATAAGAAGCAATGATGTTGTCTTAAATAAAGTCTACCACCAACCTCCTTCACGTCAAAATTTTTGTAAGCTGGATTGAGCTGAAATTTTGCACAGATTGTTCTGGACAATAAAGATGCTATATTGGCTACATTCAATCCGAGGGCAAAGCCGCGAGCAGAAATTATTAAATATATATAATTATACGAATAAACGAAGCCGTTTGTAGGAAATTTAGTGTTATATACCTTGTATGTGTGTAGGTTATTATGCGTGTAAGTCAATATGCGTGTACGTCAACAATGCGTGTACGTCAATATGCGTGTACGTCAATCTGCGTGAACCATTGCAACCACAATGTTGCAAGCAATATTATCATTACCCGTGTTTGTTGATTGCCACCACAACCGGAACTCCAAATTTGTTTCCGTTGGAGATATGTTTGCCCAAGTTGCACAGGCCTTTCTTCAGCAATTCGAGGTTTTCCTATAAAAACAATACTTAGTAAATATACCTAGCATCTGATATTGAAACAAGTTATGAAAAAGCCAAATCCCAATGGTTATCCTACAATAATGGAATTTACATCACGATGCATTCGGTCAGATGCTATTTCTGGGCCTTGTAAACAGAAACCACACCTCAACCCAAATTCCTGGGCCTTATTATAGACTCACTTCGTACCACATTCCTTACTACGCCCAAAATGTATAATGTATCTTTCGATTGCTTTGTTTTCAATTCAATTCATTTATTTCTCTAAACTATCATACAACAAGCTTTATATCTACACACATAGAAAGGTACAACGTAAAGGTATACTTCAATTATATCTATAACCTACAAGAGAATGGCTATGTTGGTAGCACCTAACTCTGCCTTCTGCGTTGTGGGCTGCGGGTTCGATTCTACAGAGGCCAAGCATTCGTGTGAAGAATGATAAATGTTTGTTTTATTTGGGTGTTGTATCATATGGTATTAATAAAAATGAGTATTAAAAGTTATATAAGTATTATCCGTAATCTATATAGTTCCCATATTACAAGCTCTGCGTAGTATAAGGTTAGATGGCGCTGTGTGAAATGAATGTCCTGTAATAGTAGTGGTACCTTACAAACGAACTCAATATAAAATATGTTTTTTTTCAATTATCAGTTTTTTAATGCCTTTCTTGTGATACGGTGTTAGTAGATAGATCTACAAAAAATCTCTTTAAATTTTAATATAAATTAATAATGAGCAGGTAAGTTCTTCATTGTTAGTAGTGAAAACCAGTAGTTGTGTGTAAACTTATTGTAATAGCGGGTAAATTCGGTAGGTCCCATTTGTTCTATGGAACATGACGACATAGAACTAAATTCGATATTTTTTCTTATTTTGTACTATGGACCATGTAATACTTTAACGTACAAACAGGTTCATTCAATAAAATGTACAATTAAACTAACTATGTACAATCAGTCAGATTACCTAAGGACCGTTGCATGTAATTCCATTATTTCTCAAATTTTTCTATAGGACAAGGTAAATGAGACCTCTTTAAGATTACTTATTTTATGAACTGGTGTTACTAGAATGCTCTGAGACTGAGAATCCTCTTTATAATCTGGAGAGTCCTCCCACCGTTTCTTGCTACGAATATCCATTCTTTCGATTTTAAGGATATCTTTTACCCAGTCAGGTGTGTGATCAATGGTATTTATTTTATTTTTATTTATTCTTATTTATTCAGGTATGACAGAATAATTGTCATTATCAGTGTTATTTAGCTTCTCATGGAAGGTTTTGGGAAAATCGGATTTGCATTTTGTTCTATGTCATGAAAATCGAGTTAAGAGCTAGTATGTAGATGACATCATATTCCATAGAACGAATGGGACCTACTCGCAAATTCCACTCGCGTAGACATGTCAACTAGGCAAATTTATAATACAATATTTTAATCAGACATTTTTATTTTTTCATGGGAAATTCCTGTTTGAGTTTACGACGTATATTGGCGGCCTGCCATAGTAGTAATAAGTAAGGGACAAGGGAAACCAAAGTCAACAATATATCTTGCTCTTTCTTGTTTAATTTCCTAGAGAGAGAGATAGAGAACTACTTGTTTGAAGGTGTGCCAAAATATGAAAACCGAAATATATAAAAAGAATGTTTTGCGTCAGTTTTTTGGTATTTCCCAGTACATAGTTTATGTGACAACATCGGGTGTATTTTAGGAGTCCGAGAATAAACAAATTACCCACAGCATAAGGAAGAGTGACATCTGAAAATATTTACCTTCCGTTTTTCCAATTCAAATAATAAGGAAACCTTGGCACATCCTTCCGGTTCCGTTCATATAAATGTTGTCCGGAAGAGATCACTTTTAGCGATAATATCGCCCATTGTATATTTACACATACGAAGTACATGTTCTTAGTATATGATCTAAGGTTTTTAGTAACTAACTTTAATGAATTGTATTCGATTTGATTGAAGCAAGTGGCTTCACAAGAACAATGACGATAGCAAGCTTACTCATAGAAAATTATGCCAGGTCTAATCGCAAATTAATAGTTCTGTGCCTAGAAGTACCTAGACCCCTACAATTACTCAGAAAATAGCAGATCTCGATGCAACCTCGGTAAAGTGACTAAACGAGTTTAGCGTATCTCTAAGTTAAACTACAATCAACACTGTACTTTCAGTGTACACTATTACAATTGTAATTGATAATCAATGGATCAGTTATAAATTCTGTAAGACAAAACCCTGTTTACCATATCGAATTTCTAACAGATACCTCGTGCAAATGCAGGCAGAACTAGTCATTATGTTAAAACCTGATTCATGAAGCAGACAATTCATAAATCCATATTTAAACCGAAATAGGTACCCTTTATGAATTCTAAAGTGTCATTGTTTGTTTGTTTGATACCATACTTTACATATTTCAAGACTAAATTGCTAAACGGATCTTAATATATATTATAGAAAATGAAATGAAAGGAAAATGCATAATCGATTTTTGAACTTAAAGCGTAATGGATAGGGTAAATGAGAAACAGGTGTATCGCAGCACCACTGCCCGCCTCACC
This sequence comes from Venusia cambrica, assembly GCA_951394065.1. NCBI lineage: Eukaryota > Metazoa > Arthropoda > Insecta > Lepidoptera > Geometridae > Venusia > Venusia cambrica. The sequence continues at coordinate 7,622,102 of OX596042.1, forward strand.
GATATACTATCATATGGTTCAACTAGACTAGTGGTTCTGTAAGAACGGTAGACCTCGCGAACCCTTATAACCATGCAATAACCGATGCTTTTCTCTTTCACTTTTCTTTTGAGACTTTTGATCAAATATGGGTATAAGTTTTAGCGATTATTCGCGTTCCCTTGGTCTGAGGAGATCGAACCTGGTGTCTACAGATTAGTCTTGCAAAGGCGGAGAGGACTAAGTAGTCCGATTAGTAAACGTAGGTATACATTTTCCGAAAAAAAATAAATCTATAATTGAAATCCTACGGTAAACTTTTCCCCTTTCCCCCCTTCAGTCACCCTTTTTTTTTTCACAACATCTTGTGTAGAATTGAATTCTTAGTAATTTAATTTGATTTATTTTTTTTACAAAATTCCTTTGTACATAGTTAGTTTAATTGTACTTTTTATTGAATAAATGAAAATTCATTCAAAAAAAATTAGTGTCTTTCAAATTTAATTGGAATCCGTTGATAAATAACGCCAAAGCAAACATCCCCCCTTTTCTCCCCTTTTCCCCCCCAATCAATAATCGCGATCGACAAAAAAAAGGGTGAGTAAAGGGGGATTAGGGTAAAAGTTTACCGTAGGATTTCGATTATAGATTTTGTGTGGCTAATTTCATCAAAATCGGTTGAAAAATGCGACCTGTAGGCGAGAACAAACCGACAGACAGCGGACAAAAGCATTCTTGGCCAATCTCGAAACTGAGACGCTTCGCTCGCTCGGTCAATTAAGAATACCTTAAAACTAGACATAATAAACACAACAAAAAGTTTTAAATATTTAAAAAGAGACAAGCATGGTTAGAATATTGGTGGGGGGTGTAGGTAAGTGTGAATCTGATAGCACCGGCCTCGTAAGAGTCGGGTAACAGAAAGTTGTGTAAATGACGTGGAGTATACAGTACGCTATTGGGAAGAATATTGGCAACGTTTTATCTGTGCAGGTACTCGATATCACGCGGGTATTTGTATCTGTAAGAACTTCGTCCTGCGAACACATAGGTCATAGAATGGGCTCTCTGATATGATGGGTATATACATACCCACTATTAATAGCTACAAATCATATATATTATATGATTTTTATAATAAAGGTGCCTTATAATTTTATTTTATAACCACTACACCACAACGACTAAGATCTTTGCTAAGTAAAAACCTAAGGTGCAAACTGGTCCCGTCTTTTATTGTGTATATTTATTGTAAGTATATAATTATATTTTATGTATAATTATTTACATTAGGAACCTTTGTTTCTATATATATTCTTAGGCTTAGTTTTATTTTTTAGATTTAACTTTATTTCTTCTAGCATGTATCTTAGTTCACTAATGGATTTTTTTGATTTGTTTTCGGGGTAGGGCGCTGTCTCTGCTACTTGGTTTTTATAAACGTTTTGCAGTGTTATCGTTCCAATTATAACGTACTAGGGGTGATCCAAAAGTAATGATAATCAGTTATTTCTACTGCACACAAAAATACAAAAAAAATATCAGTCACTTGCTCAATTACCAACTAGTTCAGGAAAAAAAAATCATATAAATAGGCCACGATTCCCGGGAGCTACATTCATTTGAATACGGACTGTCAAGGAGTGAACATCAAAATGGAAAAACACGAAATCAGAGCTGTCATTAAATACCTCTGCTTGAAAAAAATGTCTACCAAAGACATACATAGCGACTTGGTGGAAACATTAGGGGACTCTTCTCCTCCATATTCCACAGTTGCACGCTGGGCTAAGGAGTTTAAGCTGGGAAGAACATCGACGGAAGACGAACACCGCGAAGGACGCCCATCGACGTCCCTCACTGAAGAAAATGTGAAAAAAGTTGAAGAAGTTGTATTGGAAGATCGAAGAGTGACTATCAGGCATGTAGCTGAGGTCACAGGGATCTCATATGGCAGCATTCAAAGAATCCTTGCGAACGAATTGCATATGAGAAAGGTCTCCGCGCGTTGGGTACCGAAAATGTTAAACGACGAGCAAAAGAAGAAACGAGTCGACATGTCAAGAGCAAATCTCGAAAATTTCCAGGCAGACAAGGATAATTTTTTGTCACGTTTTGTGACCATGGACGAGACCTGGATCCACCATTTTGATCCTGAAACAAAACAACAATCGATGACATGGAAACGATCCGATGAACCGACGCCGAAGAAATTCAAAGTGTCAAGCTCAGCAGGGAAGGTTATGGCGTCTGTTTTTTGGGACGCTGAAGGAATAATCATGGTGGACTACTTGGAAAAGGGGGCCACTATTACAGGCTCCTACTATGCAGAACAAACAAGAAGATTGCGGGAGGCTATTAAGGAGAAAAGGCGAGGCAAACTGCGGATTGGAGTGCTGTTCCATCAAGACAACGCACCGGTTCACAAAGCTGCAATTGCCATGGCTGCCATTCAGGAAGCGGGCTTTGAGCTGGTGGATCACCCCCCCTATTCACCAGATATAGCCCCCAGTGACTTTTATCTCTTTCCACGACTCAAGGAACATCTCCGAGGCAAGAAATTTGACGATGATAGCGACGTGATGGCCGCGGTTGATGACTTTTTTGAGAGTCAAGATAAAGATTTTTTTTCTAAGGGAATTTTAGGTTTAGAAAAGAGATGCGACTAAATGTATAGACTTGCTAGGAGACTATGTTGAGAAATAAATTTATTTTTTTATTTTATTCATTGTGTTTGTTATTGATTATCATTACTTTTGGATCACCCCTCGTATGTACCCCAAAATGTGTTTCCAATAAATATTGTAGAGTTGAATTTGAATTGTACGACGGGGAAGCGCTCGATTTTCATCTCACATGATGTCATGTTATGATAAGGCCGAAGGCGGAATCGTGCTTCACCCAACTATTAATTTTCTTTTTACAAGCTTTTATTTAACTTGCAATGTATGTTAGTTTGACTAGGTCAAATCTTGCAACTTGAATAAGACACCTATAATAATAAGAGCAATATTGTACCCAATACTTTCAAAATGCCCGTGGCCACAAGATGGCGGATGGTGCATTTTTTGTCCACTAAGGATATCAACAAAAAAAACTAGGTGGACAAATTCCGACGACAGTATAACTAAAACTTAACACCAATCTATATGTACATAACAAAAACTAACTACAAATGTTATAACAAAAATTCACAACCCGCGACGGGACTCGAACTTGCACATTTTTCCCAAGCCGGAAACGCTCTCACTAATTACGCAACGAGCTGACGCAGTTTTTTAATTGCTGTGACCAAGTGCAATCGCTTGAAATACAAAAATAAAATAAAAAAGAAATAATTATGGCAGATGATTTAATGAGCCAGGAGCTGTTTAATAGAGCATAATAAAAATAATTTAACGCAAACATAATTAAAAATGGATCGCTCAGAAGCGTTTGTATGTTTAGTAAAACTCAGTGAAAATCAGTAAATATCTGTGATTGTGCTCATTTCAATCAGTTTGCTGGTACCTAATAAAAGCTTGTTTTCAAAAATAGTTTATCGACAAAAAAACGATTTTGAGTAAATGATAGTTTCTTTACAACAAACCTGTACATAAACATCGTGCAAGGGCAGGCCGGGCGAGACGGGCGGGCCGCCGCCGTGCATCTTGAGCGCGCGCACCGTGGCCACGATCACGGCGCAGTGCGGCCGGTCGCCGCTCGCTCGGCACTTGATGTCGAAGAACTTTTCCATACCTGTATACAATTTCACAATTACGGCTATACTCTATTTGAGCAGTTAATCTGGGGAGGCCAGAGGCCTTAGAGTTTCTGACAGCTAACTGAAACTATTTTCGTTTTCGTATAGGGCGCTTATTTCCATACATTTTGTTAGCGGACATTGAAAGGAACTACAGTTGCTTTACTATTCCGCTAACCAAATGTATGGAAATAAGCGCCCTATACGAAAACGAAAATAGTTTCAGTTAGCTGGCAGAAACTCATACTAAGGGTACAGCAGTGCTGTGTGCTTGCTGTGAGTAAGGTCACCAGCTCCTTTGAAAGGGTCGGCAACGCGCGAGTGTTGTTCTGGTGTTGCAAGCGTCAAAATTCAACGGTAGCCGCTTACAATCAGCTTACCTTACCTTAGTCTGTTTCATTTTGGTTTAAATCAAAATGGCGGCATTTCTTCTGATTTTTTTTTTGGGTTTCATTGAGTTGTCGAAGAAAAGCCACCAATTTTATGAAACAGAGTTAGCTAGTAAGCCAGCAATTCAATAAATTTCTGGCTTATTAGCTAAATAAATAAATCGCAGGACAATAATTTCACACAGCGCCATCTAGCCCCAAACTAAGCACAGCTTGTAATATGGGACCTAGATTACGGATAGAATACCTAAATACTTTTTTTTTGTAAGAGCTATTCAAACAATTATTTTTTTGTATTCGCATAGAAACTAGTAGTTTTACCCCAAAAGTTAGTTGTAAAATAGGATAATCAGACTGAATTCATTCGTGTATTTTTCTAAAAATGACAAAACAATTCATAATATATGGAACAGAGATTTACATTAATGTTTACTCCTCCTGAAGAGTAAGGCTTCACCTCAGTACGATTTATTTCTTTTGGCCTTCATCTCACCTGATTTTCAAGTTATCATAAGGCCGAAAGTGGAAGCGCTTTCACTCGGAATCCCTAACAATCTGACGAGGGTATTTTTCATACTCCTGAAGATTGCTTCAGGAGGGTAACTAGTTCAGGCAGAGCTTACCAATATCAGACCCGAAGCCAGCCTCAGTCGCCACGTAGCCGTTATCCCTGGCGAGTTTCATGGCGATCTTGTCAGCCAGTATAGACGAGCAGCCGTGCGCGATGTTGGCGAACGGACCCGTGTGAACAAGCACTGGCGTCCCTTCGAGAGACTGCATCAGTGTCGGCTCGAAGGCATCCTTTAGCAGGACCAGGAGAGCTCCGGTCATACCCTGGCAGAATACAGAACGTGGAGAATACATTTATTTATTTAACCTCACAGCTCAGTTGGTAGTAGCTCTGCCTTCTGCGCTGTAGGTTATGGGTTCGATTCCCACCCAGGAAAAACATTTATGTGATGAATGTAGATGTTTGTTCCGTGTTTGGGTGTTGTAATGTATGATAAGTGTGTATTTACAAAAAAAAGTATTTATGTAGGTATTCTATCCGTAATCTAGTTCCCATATTACAAGCTATGCTTAGTTTGGGACTAGATGGCGCTGTGTGAAATTAATGTCCTGTAATATTTATTATTTATTTAAAAACAATTATAACACCATAGATAATGAACAGTCGCGAAATCTACAGTGGCGGGCAGCGAGTGGATGTGAAAGGCCAAAGATCGGGCTCAGTGGCGCACCTTGGGGGAGACCTACGTCCAGCAGTGGACTGTGTCATAAGTAAAACGATAACAATACACTCCAGGTAATAACATTCTAGTTACAAAAAATAAAGTTATGTAGTTTCTAAGAGAATCTGTGCCATAAATAGACTTTCGACGGGCTATGATCTAAAGTATCAATATGATTCTTCGAAACTATGTTAATAAGTCTAATGGCGCAAGTCATCGGTGCAAACTTGAGTAAGTTAGTCCTAGCTGTAGGTAGACTAAGCATGAAGACATCAACATTTTTTTTTAGATTTACATCCTCTTTGGTTTAGTGGTTCGCCCGCCGGTGTCAGATCCAGAGGTTTCATTCGATCCCCAGGGGAGTACAATATTGTGCTTGGTTTGGTTGGTGGCAGGACTTTATTAAAGTCCGCCTGGCTACTAACTAAGTCGCTCTTCAGGCCGTTGAAAAAAATGTGACCAAAGTTATTTCAGATTTTTAAATACTGAACTCACGTTAACTAGTAGTTCGACGGTAAACTTATTTTGAAATCAGTCTCAACCCCTATTTCATATGATATTTCATGTTTTAACACATTTTCAAGACTTCATACTTTTCTTTTTTACCCCTTTTGCAACCCTTAATGTAAAAACAGGGGTGGTTTCAGTAAAACAAAATAAAGTTTATTGTTTGTTTGTTTATTTCTAAAAATTGCAACACAACAGAATTCTATTCTAAGGCGTTACAATTGTGAAGATAACCCCCCTTTAACAGTTTATCCTACAAGACATACCAAGCGTTTTAAACCCTTAACGCGCCCCTTTGTTACAAAAACCACCCCTAATAAAAAAATAAAAAATATTTTATGCATGTGCAGTCGATACTCTTTCAAATGACACCCCACAAGCCAAAAATCTTCTCGTCTCACTTAACAACCCTATATCTCATATAAAATCCTCGTACCGATTGATGAGTATTAATATAATCTCTGCATGTTCATATGCATTTGAACTTCATGTGCAATTTTGAATTGATCGGATCAGCCATTCCAAAGATATGGGCGCAAATTTTGATTTATTTTCATCCCAGTATCTCAAAAACTACCCCTCTTTGTAAAAATCCCCCGCAACAATCAAATTCTATTTACGTTATATCTATTCAGTTTAAATTTCATGAAAATCGGATAATCCGTTCGAGAGTTATGCCGTCACAAACAATGCCACATACATACAGTGCCGGATTTCCCAACTTAACTCAGAGATCTTGTTCGCTTCGCTCATTCGATCAATAATAACAGAAATAGATAACGATGAAGAATTTAGAACCCATAGGTTACCATTTCATCATCATAATCCCACAAACATCTGTTTCACTGCTGCCTGATGTACAGATGTTTTTGCTAATGTGTCTATTTTTGTTTGAAATAAACTCCACACCGTCCATGGACGGTGGTCATGACCACCAAGGTCACAAGGACATGACCAACAAGGTCACAAGGACATGACCAACAAGGTCACAAGGACATGACCAACAAGGTCACAAGGACATGACCTTGACTTAAATTAATTATGTCCCAGACCTTGATTTGTGAAGATTTAAGAATAGCTTTCTTTCCTCGAATCTGTCTATATGTTATTGAATAGGTACTAGTGGTCGTCTGCTGGTCGAAAATCGACCAATAAATATGTTACCTAACTTCCATTCCCTTTACCAGGGAGTTTTAACAAAACCCTTTTTTAGTGTTACGCAATAAAAGAAAGCTACCTATTTCAAGTCTGGTTTGGGCTGTGCTTTGTTTATCAGTCAGACTTCCTGCTACATGGAGATTTCATATATTCAGAAAAGTTAATATTAATGACGCTAAGAGAAAGCATTGACCACCTTAAGAATATTGGGCCCACAGTGAAATTAGGAATAGTTAATGATAATTTTAATAACGTTGAGAGAAAACATTGAACACCGTATTATATTATGTTGGGCTCACAATGGAGGGAGAAATTAGGAATAGTAAATGTTAATATTAATATGTATATTCATAAAATAACTACATATTTATGATAAGTAACTAAGTAAATGTAAATTTGTGTGTAAGTTTTCTTAAAATTTAAAAAATAAACTATAGTAAAATTTCTACGGAAAAGTGCAGAAATGTAAACATCTTTGTATAGCCGATTTTTCAAGATTTTTTTTACGATCGAATTTCGATCACCACGGGTCTACTATCAATAAATAGGCAAAGTTGTATGTGTGGCGTGGTATGGAAACAGCTAATGAATGCACCTAAACCTAAACTTATGATTGTCATCAAAAATACGATAAAAATTCGATGTTTTTTGCCTTAAAATTGATTTTCTCAAAACATGGTTTTCTGAACTTACTTCACCTTAATTAAGAATCGGCTACGAAGATCTAGAAAAGCAATATGACTACGATAACGTGACGGTTCAAAACGGAGTCCGTAGAAAGGTTCCCTTTGCACTCTTTGGGTACGGAGCTCTAAAACGGAATAGTAGGTACGATCTTCAAATAGAGTTATTGAACTACCGAGGGCGAAATATCAAATTTACGAGTCTGTTGAACATCTGGCAGTAAGTACAGCTGGTAATACCATGAATCTATTTCCAAGCGAACTCAATATATTTCGAGTGGCCACAACGATTGACGGAAATTACTGGCTTCGTGTAGTTTTTATACCGTGTGCCAAAAGCGCGGGGTTTTCCGAAAACTGTGATGCAATTCATTATTCCTGCAGTAAAAATAACATGAACAACCTAGCGACTTTGCGTTCTACTTTATTTTCGGCTTGTATCATATATTTTTGACAAAAGGCAGTAAACGAATTCTAAGGCTGTTTTTTCACGATCGCAAAGCGGGGCGGGGCGGTGATGAGAGGAATCAACCAACAGGGGGTATTGTTGCTGTGCCGGGACTTTTTTGACTAAGTCATCAGCAGTGACGGGGTTACCGCTCTTGTCCAAAGTCACCACCATCTTAGCCAGCCGTGTCTTGATATCGTCGAAGTAATTTCCCAGTGACGTCCCACTAGAGACTACCTAATATTTTCGCCATCCCTCTACTTTTATTACTTTATACTTTTATTATTCGTTCTTAGCAAGTCATCAGCAGTGACGGAGTTACCGCTCTTGTCCAAAGCCACCACCATCTTAGCCAGCCGTGTCTTGATATCGTCGAAGTCATTTCCCAGTGACGTCCCACTAGAGACTACCTAATATTTTCGCCATCCCTCTACTTTTGCTACTTTATAGTTTTATTATTCGTTCTTACCAAGTCATCAGCAGTGACGGAGTTACCGCTCTTGTCCAAAGCCACCACCATCTTAGCCAGCCGTGTCTTGATATCGTCAACGTCATTTCCCTGTGACATCCCACTAGAGACTCCCTAATATTTTCGCCATCCCTCTACTTTTGCTACTTTATACTTTTATTATTCGTTCTTACCAAGTCATCAGCAGTGACGGGGTTACCGCTCTTGTCCAAAGCCACCACCATCTTAGCCAGCCGTGTCTTGATATCGTCGAAGTCATTTCCCAGTGACGTCCCACTAGAGACTACCTAATATTTTCGCCATCCCTCTACTTTTGCTACTTTATACTTTTATTATTGGTTCTTACCAAGTCATCAGCAGTGACGGAGTTACCGCTCTTGTCCAAAGCCACCACCATCTTAGCCAGCCGTGTCTTGATATCGTCGAAGTCATTTCCCAGTGACGTCCCACTAGAGACTACCTAATATTTTCGCCATCCCTCTACTTTTGCTACTTTATACTTTTATTATTGGTTCTTACCAAGTCATCAGCAGTGACGGAGTTACCGCTCTTGTCCAAAGCCACCACCATCTTAGCCAGCCGTGTCTTGATATCGTAGAAGTCATTTCCCAGTGACGTCCCACTAGAGACTACCTAATATTTTCGCCATCCCTCTACTTTTATTACTTTATACTTTTATTATTCGTTCTTACCAAGTCATCAGCAGTGACGGAGTTACCGCTCTTGTCCAAAGCCACCACCATCTTAGCCAGCCGTGTCTTGATATCGTCGAAGTCATTTCCCAGTGACGTGCCACTAGAGACTACCTAATATTTTCGCCATCCCTCTACTTTTATTACTTTATACTTTTATTATTGGTTCTTACCAAGTCATCAGCGGTGACGGAGTTACCGCTCTTGTCCAAAGCCACCACCATCTTAGCCAGCCGTGTCTTGATATCGTCGACGTCGTTTCCCAGCGCTAGTATGGCCATGATTTCAGAGGCTACTGCGATATCAAAGCTGGTTTCGCGAGTGAAGCCCTTTTCAGTTGGCGATTGTCCGATCGTGATCTTGCGGAGGTATCGGTCGTTGAGATCGACCACTGGAAACATATCAAACCTATCATAAAGTAGCACTACCACACTATGGAGTGTGTTAGTACATTTTTAGTCATGTAGTTCAGTTTTTTTTGTGGAAGTGCTTGGCCTTCATCTTGGCCGAAGGTGGAGGCGCACTTCATCCGGAATCCTCAATTATTCAGATAACCTGTAAAATGCACTACAGAAAGGTTATCTGAAATAATACATAGCTAGCATTAAGTTCACACATGAAGGTACTTCTTTGAAGTTTGAAATGAAGTATTTCTGAACACAAAATATGATTGTACTTTATCACACTTAGATAAATCTTATCAACTGCCGCTTTAGATTAGATAGAAGATTGAAAAAATAAGCGCAAACAAACATTTACGAAAGTAATTTAACTCAAGTGCCTACTACAACTACTACGTTAACAGATATCTTTTAAAATACATTAGTATTGTCCACAGTTGGACATGAGTCCCCTCAAAACTTCTGGTGGGTTTTGCCGAAACCGCTTGTACAGGCAGTCTGAGTTCGCAGTAGAGGTAAAAATACTCAAAAGGATGATCTTTCTTATAAATGACTGTAACAAAGTTCTATCCGGACCAATTTATATCCGGGTTTATATTCAGCTATGCCGCAGGCGAAGCCGCGTGCAAAATCTAGTACTGATATAATTCAAGAAATTGGTACACGTTCAATGAAATCTAGACTATAAATTACATTGATTAGCACTCGCCGTTTCTAGCTTAAAACTTTTTACACCGTGCAATTCGCGACTGTCTAATTGCGTTGGAAACCCCAATTCAAATCGGGAATCCACATGATCTCATAGTAAATTGCAAAACAAATAGATTAATTGAACATCTACAATTGATAGTTCCTAGTAGGTACATCTGTTTAAACAATTAATCAAGTACAATTGTCTGACTAGCGAAACCTATTACGTCTAATTCTAGTACATGGGATGGGTATTTTCAATAGGATCGCTTTAACATATGGACCTCATCTTAATATTTCTATAGTATGTAATCCATTTGACATTTATTGAGTCTACGTATACAGTTAGTTATAGTTTAATATAGGTATAATAAAGTATTTAGGTAAATAATTTACTCTCAAATGGTATTCAAATTATTTTAATCTCAGTAACTAAGGAATGGATTATGATGAACTACACTAGTATTTTATTATTTGTGATAAAAAACTAGTCTGAGATTCTTGCCTCTATCCTTGTGTGTTAAAAAGCAAAAAAGTCTTGCAGAATTAAAAAAAACAGATTTTGACTTTGACTTTGATGAAGCTTTATAAAGTATAGAAAGAGATAGGTAGATTAATATATCTTATAAAACACATCACATACAAATTGGCACAATAGCATTGCCATGGCAACCAAACGAAGAAAAGCGTCGCATCCGAGAATCGAACCTAGGAGCTCCTGCTCATTAGCCGAACTCTACCACATGACCACGGAGGCAGCTGTCTAGGCTAACTTACCAGGTTAAGGTAGTATTATATTATAGGTACCTCTGTTCCACATAATTTTGTTGGTATCAATGTTCAGTCTGGCGAATTTGGTCTTCTCTTCATCCGTCAAAGAGTCAGGGTCGCTCTTATTGATACCTAGTCGCTTTAGCCTTCGCATTTGGATAGGCGAGAACTTTCTTACACCCTGAAAAATTATACAATTTGTAGCACAGTACTTGAATCCACCCCCCATGAAATCCCAGCCCCAATCCGAACAGGCGTTAGGTTTGACGTTTCAAAATGATCCTAAAAAATGTTAATGAATAAAAACCCTATGACTATTGACGTTTGAAAAAATTGCTGTGTTCCGGCATTAAGAGGTGAGATAGCCAGTTCCTCAGGTCTGACCAGATGAAGGTCAGGCGCTTCCCCGACGTACAATAATAAAAAAACTACTAAAATAATCAATGGAAAACTCAACAGCTCGGGCACTAGAACGTTTCTAACACTACTCTCTCTCTCTACGTTATCTCTCATATTTACTTTGCACCACCACACTATTCGGCCGCTAAGCAGCATTGCGTTCCGGTTAGAAGGGTATGGTTGACAGTGAAATTAAGGGCACGAGAGGCTTTAACTCCTTCCTAATGCCTCTAGTTGACGGGTGCAATGTAATAGCCGAGAGATGCACTAAATATAAGGCAAGCTGCTTGCTACCTAGTTCCGTTCCAAGATGAATAAAAAAAAACGCGCTACGGATGATTTTTTTTTTTTTTATTGTACGATGGGATTTGCCTTTATCTCACCTGATTTTCATGTTACGATAGGCCGAAGGTGGAGGCGCACTTCACCCGGAATCCTCAACAAACTGAGGAACCAGCTATCTTACCTCTAAACGCCTGAACACAACAATTTAAGAATTGTTGTTATGGCACTGATGATTTTAGATTATGCTAAAAGATAATCACATAAACATAGACTAAAAGTTTATGAGCACTCTCACTGGTAGTAGTCATCATAGCCATATACAGGCTGATTCATTTTACCTCGATCAAACGATGTGGAGGAGGTTGGGGGTTACAATATGCATGTATGTTCTACCATTTTCTATAGTTTAGGAGATATTTTTGCTTTTTCACAATTTTGGTCAATCTCCAGATTGGTTCACGAAATTATTATTGTTTTATACTAGGGTGCTAGCATAACATAGGGTGCCACATCGTTTGATCCAGGTAAAATGAGTCACCCTGTATAACGGCTACGGTCCACCAGGGTAACACAGAGAACACAAAAAAACGAATGTGTATTTTAGCAATGACGACAACGAACCTTGATTTTGGGCACCAGCCTGTCATACAAAGGCCCGTCCTTTTGCGTGAGCTCGTGGAAGATTCTGGCGTCCATCTGTGCGGCCAGGAGATTGTTGGCGGCGGTCACTGCGTGGATATCGCCCGTCAGGTGAAGGTTGAACTCTTCCATGGGAATCACCTTGAACCAATAACGAGCACGCTACAGACGGCAACGACGCGGCAGTTATTTTTCCCAGAATTTTAGCAATTTGGAATTTATAACTTTTGAAACTATCTATCAACACCATAACTAAAATTAACGGGATATTAACCAAGATTTGTTATTTTTTGAGTAATTTTTTTTTTAGTAGCTTTTATTTGAGGCGACACGTGACCCAAGGGCTGGCTCTTATTTAGGCCAGCGAATTAGCATACATATTCAGCGTGGCAATGCAGCCAGTGTCTTGGGCACGCTACCGTCTGGTACTGGTCTGGAACAGTTGAGTTACCTATAGGCCGTTTGTAGCGGTCCTTAGGTAATCTGACGATTCCTTTGTACATAGTTAGTTTAATTGTACTTTTTATTTAATAAATGAATCTTTTTTGAGTTATCTGATATTTCGACATCATCATTTGTCCCCACGATACGGGCTGTACCTAGTGTGGGGATCAGCTGACAATTAGTACTTGTTACAACCCACTCTACATAAAAACTTATATTAGTGTGTTACCTAGAATAATGTTGTTCTTTTTTATTCCATATGTTTTATGTAGTGATAAATATATTTTTCATTTTTCATTTTCGTATCGATCATGGCGCATGCAACTGCGTCGAAATGTCGCGGATACTCTCCAGTGTCTAGAATGTATTTCTTAAAACACTGGGATACATAAAATAAGCTAGGTTGGAAAAAGGTAATTAAATCATTCCTAATTTTGAGTTCCGGACAAGAGATTCTGTATCCCGGTCCTAAGTCCCTTAAACTACGTTCATTCAAAAATCACTCATTATGCTTCACAACTTTAGGCAAAATAGCAGTCAAACGAAAACCAATCAAGCTACAAAAAACAATAGCGAGTCAGAATTGTGGTCTTTAAAAAGGTAACACAATACCTTTTCACGGCTAAACGGCAATGCAAAGAGATCCCAGAAATAAGATGAGATAGAACAAAACTTTTTAGATATTCACTTACAACTAGGTACAACATTTTGGTTATAAGTCAAATATTAGGTAACAGCAATAAGTATAATAATATATAAAAAATATATATAATATGTATAAAGGGTACATTCTCTCCGTGCTAGTTTAAAAAACTGTGTTACGGCAGAGAAAAGAGTCCTGTATAATACATATATACGGACATACAACAAGGTATTTGAATCTGTGGCCAATAATTGCTCAACAATATAAAAAAATGGGTACGGCGTAGGTCAAGGACTGAGGAGGAGAAATATTGAGGGTTCCAGCGTTATTTCAAATTCTGAGTTTGAATTGATACAAAATGCATTGAATTATTCAAAACAACGCGAATATGGTCGTGTGATAATTTCAGCTGCTGTTTTTCTTACTCACCCATGTATTTTCGGTACCTACGCGAAAATAAACAATTTTCATTTCATGTTATAGAATTGAAACTTGTGTGGCTATGCAACATAATTAAATAAATGAAACGGTTATTACCACAAAATTTTTACGTCGATTTGCTGACGTTTCGAGATCATTTTGAGACCCCTTCTTCATTCTATTCATTTCATGTTGATATGATTATTTTGCCAATCTATGGTTAGCGCCCAACGCCTGCAGTAATCCTAGCCACGTCGTACTACTGAAATAAGACTGGCTCCGTCATTATATACCTTTAAATTGAGGCTGAAAAATCACTACCTTGCTTCTATTTAAATCTGACCCTGTCCAACTACTTATATTGATGAATATATTTATTTGACTATTTGATTTATTGTTTAATTGTATTGTTGTAGGTATGTATTAGTCCATAGTTTGTATTAATTATATATGTTACTAATATGTGTTGTAATTTCTGTTTATATTTATACTTATTGTTGTGCACTACTTCTGTTATTTTTTACAGTTTACATTTCTTCTTACAAGTTTGCCTGGAAGAAGCCCATTGTACTTAGACGCTATTGTTACTTAATGTTTGTGTTGTTCTATAGTATTATTTCTGTGTACAATAATGTGTTCGTTCATTCATTCATTCGTTCATTAATTCGTACTGTACCTGAGAGTAGCCACCGCCGGCGGCGCCGCCCTTCACTCCGAAGGTGGGTCCCTGGCTGGGCTGTCTCATGCACGCGAACGCGTTACGTCCGCGGTGCGCGCCCAACGCCTGCACCAACCCTATCAATGTCGTGCTCTTGCCTTCTCCGAGAGGCGTTGGTGTGATACTGTGCAACATACAAACATTTATATGTTGTTAGATCATCGTCTGTCATGTAGCACGTAATATATTTGATAGTTATTTTTTTACAAACAAAATGTTTAGTTGCTGATTCTGGTTTAAGGGTATTTTAAGTTTAATGCATGCAACACTAATGTTTTTGGATTCACATATTTGTCTACAATCTAGATCCGAACAAGATGTCATAAGTAGTTATTGTAAGTCTATTTCGATTGTAAACTGTTTTGTGAATTATTAATAATTAAATAAATAAATAAATAGATAGAAAAGGTATCAAAGTGAGAGACAGAAAGCTGGCGACAAGGTAACCGTTTATAGGGACTCGTACCCAAAGGTGCCAATGGAACGCTATTTTCACAGAGTGTGTATTTCTATTGCCGCTAAAACAACAAACCATGATAATAAAATTAAAAAAACAATTAAGGAGGCACAAGAAACGTGAATTTTGTCTTGATATATTTATTTGGTTCATTATCAAGACTAGAGAAGACTACGTACAAGTACTAGAGTTAAAAATACCCAAGAACGGCACAATTAGATGCATAAATCAACGAGAGCATAACCTGCCGCCGCGCGACCGCCTCTGTGGTCTAGTGACCCATCGATTTCAGATCCAGAGGTCCCGGGTTCGATCCCCATGGGAAGTACAATATATTGTGCTTGGTTTGGTTGGTGGTAGGACTTTGTTGAAGTCCGCCTGGCTAGCTACCACCATCTTACCTAATTCTAAAATTGTTGTGTTCCGGCACTCAGAGGTAAGATAGCCAGTTCCTTAGTTTGTTGAGGGTTCCGGGTGAAGTGCGCCTCCACCTTCGGCCTATCTTAACTTGTTACCAGGTGAGATGAAGGCCAAGCGCTTCCCCGTCGTACAATATAAAAAAAAAGACTAAGACGCTGGTGGCATTTCACGTGTGATACCTACTTAATAATTCAAACTTCCACTTTCTTTGGTGCACTTCAAAACTAACTGTAGGCAAATAACTACTGTACGGTTACCTAATACACTGGGTATCTCGAGAAGAGAAGAGCGAAACAGAATTCAGGTGAAAATTATGAAGTGAAGTTGAACGGTATGCTAAAATAATATCAATAAAAAAATAGTACCCGACATTTTACACAACGCCACCAAGCCCTGAGCAAAGCTTGTAAAAAGCAATCTAGATTACGGAGAATATTTATACTTATATAGTTATACATATGTTTAAAGTTATCTACTCATTTTATTTGTAAATACATATTTATGGAACAGAACATACATCTGGGAAACAAGCGTGAGGCTATGTACGAGTATGTATGTATACTTATGATACAATTAACACACAAAGACAGAACAAACATTAATTACACAATCGTTTGTCCCGGGTGGAACCCACAACTTTCTACCGACTAAGCTGTCAAATAATGGCATTGATGTTCATCTTGACATTGCTTCATACTGTAATTTATAAATATATTTTATACAACATGGAGACGAAACAAGTATATCAAAGCCTTACAACTTTTTTTTATGTACGACGGTGATGTACTTATTGGGTCTTCATCTCACCTGATTTTCAATTATGATAAGGCCGCAGGTGGAAGCGCACTTCACCCGGAACCCTCAACAAACTAAGGAACCGGTTATCTTACCTCTAAATGCCGGAACACAATTTTAAAACTGTTGTTATGGCGGCAGAATTAAGTAAGATGGTGGTAGTTAGCCAAGCGGACTTAAACAAAAAACTTTTCCTACCACCAACCAAACCAAGCACAATATTGTACTCCCCTGGGGATCGAACCCGGGACCTCTGGATCTGAAATCGGTGGGTCGAACCACTAGTCCACAGAGACGGTTAATAAATGGTATAAATACATACCCAGCGACGACGATATATTTCCCCCCTCGCTGTCCGTTCAGCCTGTCAAGCACGGAGAGCGATATCTTGGCCTTGGTACGTCCGTACTGGGAGACTTCACTCGGGTAGAGACCGATCTCGGCTGCTAGCTCGCTGATGTCCTTCGGCTTCTGCGATCGCGCGATTGTGATGTCGCTGGAAAATTAACCAAAACAGGCGTGATAATGATTTAATTGAAAGAAATAAAGAAAGAAAGAAAGAAAGAAAATCATTTAATTGACACAGGCACAAGACAAAGCACAGACACAGACACAGACGACAGAAAAAAAAAACTAAACACTACAACTTACTATCCAATATAACTAAAGCTAACAAGTAATAAACAAATAACTAACATTTAAACCGCCTCTGTGGTCTAGTGGTTCGCACAACGGTGTCAGATCTAATTCAAATTCAAATTCAAATTATTTATTGCACTTCCGTCTACCTTTTTTTTTACGGGGGGAAATCTGTTCGCAGACACCCTAACGCACCGAGGGATGAAAGGGTAGATCCCAGGTTCGATCCCCTTAGTTGGTGGTAGGACTTTGTTTAAGTCCGTTAGACTACTTACCACCATCTTACCTGTGTCAGTCGCCATAACAACAATTACAAATTGTTGTGTAGACCACAGAGGCGGTTAAAAACGCCGTATTTTCACCACATTTGGTGAATAACATCACCAGAGATTTAACATACCAGATATACTCATTATACTCAGCAACTTTTACTCAAAACTCCAAAAAGTACCTTTTTTAAAAAAAAGGTTAACATCATAGCGTAATCATAGCGTGTCCAAAGCGGAGCGCTGTAATCTCGCCAACAGGTTTTTATGAGACCTAGTACGAGGGACAGATTTCAGCCAAGGTACACTACACAGAATAGCCTTCTGAATGTAAAAGGTACCATAGTCTTTTAAGTACATTATTTTAATATGAAAAAACGGGTACTTAATAAATACCCGCGATAAATACAGGTAAATACGCGATAAATACCCGAGATAGACACGCTATAAATACCCGTATCTATTTTCTTATTAAAATAAGAGAAACCTTAATCTAAGTCAAGTAAGCTCTTTAGGTCGTGAACGCAGACAGGCGGCTTGCTTCGCGACTAGTGAGTCACCTAGCGAGTAACTTGGTAAAACGAACGTTCTAGAATGTTCATTACATTACACCTGGCGCCTAGCTAGTCAGTGTGTATCAGTAAACAAACGTGTTGATTTTTTATCACGAGGCGAGCTTGACTCGCTAGCTTCTAGGCGCGAAGCAAATCATCTACCTTTTTCATCACCCTAACGCACCGAGGGTTGAAAGGGTAGTGTGAGGATGACGGACTCGTCGACTCACTAATACCACCCCGGTGGCCGGCTTTAATGCATGACGAGGGTCTCCGACAACTCTCTCTTAAGCCGTCTGCCTGTGCGGACGTACCTTAGTTTATTAACGTACCTAGGAGGCGGGACTAAGGGTGCGATGCGTAGCGGGCGCAACGACCAGGCGGGAGCTAACAGTCGGTCCAGCTGCCTCAGCGCGGAGAGGACCGTGTTCTTCATCAGCATGGCCACGGTCATCGGGCCCACGCCGCCGGGGACCGGGGTCACGAAGGATGCTACTTGCAGAGCCTCGGAGAACGCCACGTCGCCGACTAGGCGCTGGCCGCTCTTTTTTGTTGCGTCTGTGATGGTATTTTAAATTCATATATTAACGCCATCTAGTGACATGATAGAGAACTTCAAGGAAGAAAGTAATATACCTACTAGAAAAACGAGCATGCTTGTCCCTTTTACGATGTAAAGTTAGTTAAAAAAATACCATTTTTTTAATACGACTAGGAGACGAACAAGCAAGAATAATAAATAAACATATTTGAAGATGGTGCTGACTTGCTAAGCCAACCAACAGTCGTCATAAGGTAATCTCATTACAAAGCGATAAGCACCGCGTTTGCTAAATATTTGAACATACCATACTTTTTTTTTTTGTGAAGTCGGTTTTTTTTAAGTAACTTATTTTAGTTTTTTTGTTTTGTTTTATTTTAAACACGATTTTATCACTTTTACCTGCTAGTGAAATGAAATGAAATGAAATGAAATGAAATGAAATGAAATGAAATGAAATGAAATGAAATGAAATACATTTATTTGGCGATACACACACAAAAAATTAAAATAACAACAATAACAACATCATTTGAAATACTTAGTGCAGTACAGCCAAACGGGCCCAGACTCAGCTTAATGCTGCCAGGCACCAGCTAGGCGTGCCAGCGCTGGTTTTCAGTCTGAGCCGGAGTGATGGAGGGTGTTGTTGCACAACCAGGCACCAAACACACACACACAAGCCTTATTATCTAACAAAAATAAAAAATAACAGAGAACAACGTACTTATATAACTAATATAATTAAAACGTAGGTACATTTAAATAGTACATACTCAGTCCATTTGCCATTATTTAGATACATTTTGATAAAACTAATATAGACAATTTACATAGGTATTATACTTATTTATATATACATATACATACATATCTATACAAAATACACACTGGCCTCACAGTTGCGGTTATAGAAGTTGCTTAGCAATGTCACTTTATAGGTACCTCAGATTGAGCGGTCAGAATAAACTTTTTTAATTTGAGTTTGAAGGTAGATGCGGTTTTCATGATGCGAATTGGAGGTGGTAGGTCGTTCCAGCAGCGAGACGCTGCAAACCTAAAAGACCCCCTAAACGCCACTGACCTATGTCTTGGTGTAAGAAACACAGGAGTACAGTACCTTTTTGCATTACGAAAGTGGTCTCTCGCCCAGATCAGCTTTTTTAATAGATACAGGGGCATGTTATTACATATTACACCGAAGAGTAAGGTAGCTAGATGAAGACTTCTACGAGCCTTCATCTTCAACAGATTTTTTGTATTCAGAAAAGGTGTAATATGTGTACGGGGAGGAATATGAAAACAAAACCGCGCACATGCATTCTGTACCCGCTGAATTAGCTTCTCGGTTCTGGATAGGATGCATGGACCGTAAACAACGTCACAATAATTCAGTTTTGATAACACCAGGGACTCACACAAAGCAATTCTAAGGTGCTCACTGAGATAGGGACGCATTTTATATAATAATTTTATTCTATATAAGCAATTCCGGACACACTCAGCTATATGTTTTTCGAAATGTAGGTGACTGTCTATGATTAAGCCGAGGTTTCTTGCTTCTGTAACTCTTTCGACGTTTTCACCACCGACCCGTATATTAAGCTGCAGACAGTTTAGCTTCTCAATCATAACTCGGGTGCCAATCACGACGTACTTTGTTTTTTTTGGGTTAAGGACAAGAGAGTTCGATTGAGACCAATTGTAGACTTGGGCTAGTTCGGTGTTCATTATATCAACAGCAATAGAACATTCATTTGGATGGAAAGGGTAATACAGTTGGACATCATCTGCATACAAGTGAAATCTACAATGAGTAATAGCTTTGGCGATGTCAGCACTGTAGAGAATAAAAAGTATTGGCCCGAGGATTGATCCCTGAGGAACACCTCTAGGTACTGGTAAGAAAGAAGATCTACATAGCTAGTCACGATTTACCACCAATGTCAATAGTGTCCAGCAGGAATCGAACCCAAATTTAGTTGAAACCACCACATAAATGTAGGTGTCCAATCAAATTAAAAATCAATCGATTAATGATCATGCAAATCGGACCTCAATTGGCGGAGATGAATGATACAATTACTGTAGTCCGTTGAGGAGTTTTGATCCCCAGGTCCAAAGAATGGGACCAATTTCGAGCCTACCTCCATCGACTTTCCAAATCGGTTGATTAATGACGGAGTTCTGAGGTAGTAACAGAAATAAAAACAATCAAATTAAGAACTCTCGTGCCGGTCGTGATTCCGAACAGGCAGTAGATTTGACGTTTCAAAATGATCCTAAATAATCTTAATGAATAGAGAAAATAAAAAATCGGAAATTGAAAATTAAAGTCGGTTAAAAATGGCGGCACAAACACGAATATTTCGTAACAAATGTGACAAATGACAAAAAACACAAAACAAACATCTAGTTTTCTGTTTTGATACTATTTGTATCACAGTATTTATGAAAATAAGTGGTATGTATTTATACTGTCCGTGATCATTTCATTTCGTGACATATCATTTCATTTCATGACATTGTATTTCATTTCATGACATTGCATTTCATTTCAATGAGAGGTCACAACTTTAAAAATGTGACATGTAAAAGTCTGTTTAATTATTTAGCAGTGTGTGGAAATTAATTGCAATGCGATAATTAATTAACAATTACGTTTACCAATTACGTAGCTCTTGAATCACAATTTTTTTCCTACTGGCAGGAGTGACATAGCTGTCAATCCGTAATCTAAATCCCATATTACAAGCTAGTTAATAGTTTAGTGTCAGTAGTTTGGGGCTAGATGGCGCTGTGTAAATTAATGTCCTGTATTTTTTTTTATTACTTTTGCAAATAAGCTGACAGCGCAAAGCTCGTGTAAATTCTCTCGAAAATGTTAAAATAAACCCCCTTGCTACTAGTCATGACAAGAAGATATTTTTACCAACCCATGCACTTACTTGTTTTTCAGTTAAATTGATACGCCGCTCGAATATTTGATTCATCTTGCGGTCTAGTCGAATCAAAGCAGACATTTTTACCTGATTATTATTTTCATTTCAATATACCTCTTTGATAATAGAAAAAAAAATAATGAATTAAAACATGGCCACCAATTCACCGTGACTGTTGTCAACTGCTTGCATTTCGCTATTGTAAAGGGGATGTTGAAGCGTATTGTTTTATCAATATTTAGATTCCCCGACTAGTTCCGTTCTTTGTCCATCCCCGCTTTTGTATATAAGTTACGAATCGTTACCTACAACTCGTATTTGAACAATTCCGCCAGTGAAATTTTTATTTATATACAATTATTTTTTACGAGGTTTTATTGGCTGATAAGCAAATCAAATACAGTATTTCGTCTCAACTTGCAGTGCCTTTCAGTGACGCGTAACAAATTGAAAATTGAAATAACTAAAACCTTGACAACGCATGCTTATGTTTCCTGTAGCGACATCTAGTTTTAAATTGAAATAAGTATAAGTACTTACTTATAAATGTGAATAATTGCCAGACGAATAAAATGCCACATCACAAGCCAAATTTCATCAAGCCGTTAAGGCTGTAGAGTGAAAGTTATAAATCCCATACATACATACAAACTCTCGAAGAACATAATCCTCCTTCTGAGGCAGTCGGGTAATTACTAAAATGACATGTAACCATCGACAGTAGAGTGTCTAAGATGTTTATTCTATTATGACTAGTGTAGACATAGAAGAGCGATGTTCGTTGTGGGGTAGCGGTAGGTGTGATCATCCTCACAGGTAGGTGTGGTTAAGGGTTTTTTTTATAGTACTACGGAGAGGTGCTTGACCTTCATCTCACCTGATTTTTCAAGTTATGATAAGGTTGAATGAGGAACTGGCTATCTTACCTTTAAATGGCGTTATGGCGACAGACTTAGGTAAGATGATGATAGCCAGGACTTAAACAAAGTCCTACCACGAACCAAACCAAGCACAATATTGTACTCCCCCCAGGGATCAAACCCGGGAACTCTGGATCCGACACCACTAGACCACGGCGGCGGTTAAAACTGGCACCGGTAGGACCTCAAGGTTCACCTGGCTAGCGACCGCCCTCCTGCCGAAGTCCAACACCAAACGGTGTTCCGTCGGTGAGCCAGTGCCATCTGGGAAACCTCGCTCTACCGTAAACCACATCTTTGCTAGCCGAGCTAGACAAGCCAGTTCAAGACAAGTGAGTTCAATAGCTATTTGTAAAAAGAGCTAACTCACTTTAAAAAAATCCTCATTTAAAAAAAATGCGGGTCAGTCTTTTGGGACTGCCGATAGAAGTGAAAACTAAGTTACTTGTGAATTGTATCGTCGAGCTATTATATTATTATTTTTGAATTAATTTTGGCTAGTAAAGAAGTGTTAATGAAGGCATTCCCCTGGTAATTAAATAATAAATATCACAGGAAAGCGCTATCTAGACCCAAACTAAGTATAGCTTGTGATATGGGAACTAGATTACGGATAGAATTCTTAAATACGTTTTTTTTGTATAAATTATTATGTTAGCCAAAGGTCGACATGCGGCCTCTTCGCGGAATGAAAAATATATGATGGGGTATATCATCGTTTACCACAAAGGGTATTTAAACTGTTTCGTGTCCCAAACCCTTTTCAGTAAAAAGTTACATTCGAAGGTTTTTACCAGTTTTAT
Organism: Venusia cambrica; assembly: GCA_951394065.1. Taxonomy (NCBI): domain Eukaryota; kingdom Metazoa; phylum Arthropoda; class Insecta; order Lepidoptera; family Geometridae; genus Venusia; species Venusia cambrica. The sequence goes on from OX596042.1 coordinate 7,645,148, forward strand.
ACCCTTCAGAGGGGTAAATGGAGATAATAAGTTTACACGATCCTTGCCAATGAAATCAGTAATAACTATACCTAGATAGTTTCATTCAAACTCATGCATTGGTATAGCGTTATGTGCGTCCAAAGACAGACATATAGACACACATTACAGTTTTAATATAAGTATAGACAACGTTTACCTGGGATGGGGTTGATCCCACAGTCGATGACGATCGCTCCCGGCTTGATCCATGATCCTCGTACCAGTTCAGGTTTTCCAATCGCCACCACCAAGATATCAGCTGTTTTTGTCTGAAAATAATTTGGTTTATATTATTCAGACCATGGAAAAACGACTGAGTAATTTTAAAAATCTAAACTAAACTTATATCGTAAAATATCAATTGTAAAAAATGTTTAAATGACACACTTTTAATTACCTTCATCCATAATTTAAAAAGATATACCATGACGTACCAACAATTTTTTTTTATTTCATTAAAATACAATTCGGCCAGACCATTTTTTTATTTTTTTTTTATGACATTGGCTGTGGCCTATAGCGGAGCGCGCTAAGTGCGGTGCGGTAAGGGGTTGCATTAGTTGCCATATTATTTTGAACGTGTTCCAACATTAAAAATAATATATAAAAAACACATTAAACTAATTTTTAATGTGTTCCATTCCATTTTACGTACATTCTGAGTTTAATTACAGTATGAAACTGCACATAGCCATGTATTAAACCCCCTTTCATGCATTATGTACAACTATTATATAGCAACACGTAGGTACAATAATATATTTGGGTTAGTCAAGTTTAGTTAACGACAGGGAAATGCTTTGCCTTCATATCACGAAGATGGAAGCGCACTTTAACCGGAATCCTTAACGGACTGAGGAACTGCGGCTATCTTATCTCTAAATGACGGAACGAAACCATTTAGAATTATTGTTATGATGACAGACTTAGGTAAGATGGCGGTAGCTAGCCAGGCGGACTTAAACAGTGTCCTACCACCAACCAAACCCGGGACAATACTAAAATACTAAAGACCACAGATGCGTTTAAAATGGCGATTGCTGGTGGTAGAACCTATAAAGAAACCGCCTCTGTGGCTAGTCGTTCGCCTACCATTGTCAGATCCAGAGGTCCCGGGTTCGATCTCCAGGTGGAGTACAATACTGTGCTTAGTTTGGTTGGTGGTACGACTTTGTTTAAGTTTCTAAATTAAAAAAAAAAAACCTAATTCTGTCACCATAACAAAAATTCTCAATTCTTAAATTGTTGTTATTGCTGCTCAGTTTGTAGAGGCTTTCGGGTGAAGTGCGCTTCCACCTTCGCCCTTATCATAACTTGAAAATCTGGCGAGGTGAAGGCCAAGCAAATGTGTCAAAAGTGTCGGTAAGGTATACGGTGTCGCGAGCTCAAAAGTTTTCCCATCTCCAAAAATGCCCAACGCGCCTAAAGAAGTTTTCACTTAAAAAACGTACAATCTCACTGAGGTTCCTCGTCTTGGAGTGGCAGACGGTGACGGTCGCGTGCTCCCACTTGAGCAGCTCCGACACGGGAGTGCCCACGATGCGGCTCCGACCCAGCACCACCACGCTCTTCCCCGCGATACCCGCTCCCGTCCTCTTGATCAGCTCCACGCAGCCCGCGGGCGTGCAAGGAATGAAACCGGAGAAATCACCGCACGCGATTCGACCTTCGTTCACTGTATTGAGACTGTTAAACGTATGAGATTACGAGTTCAATTTATCACACGATTGGAGCACGAATTAATAAAAAAGGTTGGGGAACATAAGAATGATAATGATAGGTTTTATTTATTTATTTATTAAAAGTAAAACCGACAGCACATTAATATTAGATAGGCACAGTAATGTAACACAGAAGGCCAATGAAAGGTTTTCACGTAGTGTTGCCGTATTTTGTTTATAGAGAGGTTGTGAACCATAAGTTATTGTAACCAAATAAAATAATAAAGGCACCCGATTTGAACACATGGGCACATGAACCAGATACTGAGGTCGCGACATCGCGACCGTCCCATGACTCCACGCGAAACCAAATATTTTGTTTTTAGTCCTAGCTAACCGAAGAATTTCAAAGTTCAACGCGGGGAGGAACGTTGTGTCGTCCATAAACCAGATGGGGATAAGCTGTAAAATCCTGTCTTAGAAACACTACCCGACTGCAATGGTAAATGTACTCGGCTTTAGCGCCCGTCAAATGTATTGTTTTCATATATAGCGTATTTTTTTTTTTGTATTTCAAGTGATTCCACTTGGCCACAACATTTACAACTGTTAAAGTGACACAAAAATTCCCAACCCGCACGGGACACGAACCCGCATCTTTTCCATAATAATTTGATCGTATATACACGTATGTTTTGTGTTTCAAATCCTTTTCAGTAAAAAGTTACATACTAAGGTTTTTAAACCCCTTCAGAGGTGTAAAGGGAGATGATAAGTTTACATGATCCTTGCCAATTATATCAGTAATCATTATAAAAATAATAATATTACAGGACATCTAATTTCACACAGCATCATCTAGTCCCAAAATAAGAAAAGCTTGTAATATGGGAACTAGATAACGAAATATTACATAAATACCTTACCTTCATTACCTTACCTTACTATTACACCTACATCGTTTCATTCAAACCCATCCATTGGTATAGCGTATAGCGTTATATCAAAATTGTAATAATAATAATTTGATGAACGCTCAAGCTTAGTATCAATATGACACAAAAATCGGAATCTGCATCAGGACCCTCGTGGCTCCGTTGGTTAAAGAGATTCCGGCTTCAGGAAAAGATGCGGTTACCAGTCCCGTCGCGGGTTGTGAATTTCAGTGTATAACATTTGTATAGCGTATTTGTGACCTACTTCTTATTCTAATCTGTTTCAAGTTATCAGAATGACGCAAAGTAACGCATGATTCTATGGATAATCATATGGGTAATGTCCCGTCGCGGGTTGTGAATTTCAGTGTATAACATTTGTATAGCGTATTTGTGACCTACTTCTTATTCTAATCTGTTTCAAGTTATTAGAATGACGCAAAGTAACGCATGATTCTATGGATTATCATATGGGTAATGTCCCGTCGCGGGTTGTGAATTTCAGTGTATAACATTTGTATAGCGTATTTGTGACCTACTTCTTATTCTAATCTGTTTCAAGTTATTAGAATGACGCAAAGTAACGCATGATTCTATGGATTATCATATGGGTAATTTCCCGTCGCGGGTTGTGAATTTCAGTGTATAACATTTGTATAGCGTATTTGTGACCTACTTCTTATTCTAATCTGTTTCAAGTTATTAGAATTACGCAAAGTAACGCATGATTCTATGGCTTATCATATGGGTAATGTCCCGTCGCGGGTTGTGAATTTCAGTGTATAACATTTGTATAGCGTATTTGTGACCTACTTCTTATTCTAATCTGTTTCAAGTTATTAGAATGACGCAAAGTAACGCATGATTCTATGGCTTATCATATGGGTAATGTCCCGTCGCGGGTTGTGAATTTCAGTGTATAACATTTGTATAGCGTATTTGTGACCTACTTCTTATTCTAATCTGTTTCAAGTTATTAGAATGACGCAAAGTAACACATGATTCTATGGATTATCATAAGGGTAATGTCCCGTCGCGGGTTGTGAATTTCAGTGTATAACATTTGTATAGCGTATTTGTGACCTACTTCTTATTCTAATCTGTTTCAAGTTATTAGAATGACGCAAAGTAACACATGATTCTATGGATTATCATATGGGTAATGTCCCGTCGCGGGTTGTGAATTTCAGTGTATAACATTTGTATAGCGTATTTGTGACCTACTTCTTATTCTAATCTGTTTCAAGTTATTAGAATGACGCAAAGTAACACATGATTCTATGGATTATCATAAGGGTAATGTCCCGTCGCGGGTTGTGAATTTCAGTGTATAACATTTGTATAGCGTATTTGTGACCTACTTCTTATTCTAATCTGTTTCAAGTTATTAGAATGACGCAAAGTAACGCATGATTCTATGGCTTATCATATGGGTAATGTCCCGTCGCGGGTTGTGAATTTCAGTGTATAACATTTGTATAGCGTATTTGTGACCTACTTCTTATTCTAATCTGTTTCAAGTTATTAGAATGACGCAAAGTAACGCATGATTCTATGGATTATCATATGGGTAATGTCCCGTCGCGGGTTGTGAATTTCAGTGTATAACATTTGTATAGCGTATTTGTGACCTACTTCTTATTCTAATCTGTTTCAAGTTATTAGAATGACGCAAAGTAACGCATGATTCTATGGATTATCATATGGGTAATTTCCCGTCGCGGGTTGTGAATTTCAGTGTATAACATTTGTATAGCGTATTTGTGACCTACTTCTTATTCTAATCTGTTTCAAGTTATTAGAATGACGCAAAGTAACGCATGATTCTATGGCTTATCATATGGGTAATGTCCCGTCGCGGGTTGTGAATTTCAGTGTATAACATTTGTATAGCGTATTTGTGACCTACTTCTTATTCTAATCTGTTTCAAGTTATTAGAATGACGCAAAGTAACGCATGATTCTATGGCTTATCATATGGGTAATGTCCCGTCGCGGGTTGTGAATTTCAGTGTATAACATTTGTATAGCGTATTTGTGACCTACTTCTTATTCTAATCTGTTTCAAGTTATTAGAATGACGCAAAGTAACACATGATTCTATGGATTATCATAAGGGTAATGTCCCGTCGCGGGTTGTGAATTTCAGTGTATAACATTTGTATAGCGTATTTGTGACCTACTTCTTATTCTAATCTGTTTCAAGTTATTAGAATGACGCAAAGTAACACATGATTCTATGGATTATCATATGGGTAATGTCCCGTCGCGGGTTGTGAATTTCAGTGTATAACATTTGTATAGCGTATTTGTGACCTACTTCTTATTCTAATCTGTTTCAAGTTATTAGAATGACGCAAAGTAACGCATGATTCTATGGATTATCATATGGGTAATGTCCCGTCGCGGGTTGTGAATTTCAGTGTATAACATTTGTATAGCGTATTTGTGACCTACTTCTTATTCTAATCTGTTTCAAGTTATTAGAATGACGCAAAGTAACACATGATTCTATGGATTATCATAAGGGTAATGTCCCGTCGCGGGTTGTGAATTTCAGTGTATAACATTTGTATAGCGTATTTGTGACCTACTTCTTATTCTAATCTGTTTCAAGTTATTAGAATGACGCAAAGTAACGCATGATTCTATGGCTTATCATATGGGTAATGTCCCGTCGCGGGTTGTGAATTTCAGTGTATAACATTTGTATAGCGTATTTGTGACCTACTTCTTATTCTAATCTGTTTCAAGTTATTAGACTGACGCAAAGTAACACATGATTCTATGGATTATCATATGGGTAATGTCCCGTCGCGTCGGGTAATTCGGTTATGTCATTGTAAATAAACAAATGCTTACCCATCAACATCCTTTTCCGGCGAGACGGCGTCGGTGACGAGGTGGTTGTCGATGGCATGCGCCGAGTCCAGTGGCATTTGGACGATGATACCGTGGACTGAGGGGCACTCGTTCAGTTTCGTCACTCGCGCCAGAAGCTAGGAAAATACTGTCACTTTACATCATTCCCCATTCCGTTCATGTTTATTTAATGCGCTCCCATAATAAAAAGGCTAACACACAAACATAAATAAATATTACAGGACAATAATTTTAACACAGCGCCATCTAGCCCCAAACTAAGCATAGCTTGTAATATGGGAACTGATTACGGATAGAATACTTAAATAGGTACTTTTTGTAAATACATACGTACTATATGATACAACACCCAAACACAGAACCAACATCGATATTCGTCAAAAAAATGTTTGTCCTAGGAGGGAATCGAACCCACAGCCTACAGCGCAGAAGGAAGATTTACTGCCAACTGAGCTATGAGGCTTTGTTACAGTAGATAGGTACCAAATATAATGGCCATGATTACCTTTCATCAAATTTGTTGCATTCAGATATATAAATAGAAATAAATTTAGTGGCACCTTATAACAAACCAAACAATTAATACCTCATGTAAGTATACAGAGATAAACTGAAGGTAATTACAGTTTCATTTCAGTGTTATTACTGCTACCTAAACTAGGATATTTATTACCCTGTATGATATTCAACGGTGCCCACACCTTCAAAAGGACTCAGAACAAAAATTTATATAGATAAAGGATAAAGAATAATTCAAGAGAATAGATCAAATGCAATTTACGAGTAGCATCAATATGAATGCTAATAATGCGGTCATAACGACCTAACAGTTCGTATCAACACTTACATCATACACGCGAGAGCGTAAACAAATGTTTCGTGATAACAAGTCAAGAGATCAAGGAGACGTCAGCAATGCCTTAATCATACCTACATCAACAGCCCGTTATTGTCCACAGAGCCTTCTCCAAACCCGAGGGTTTTGCCATAATTAACACGCTTGACAGGCATATTGGTGATCGCAGTAAATGTGTAGACAATACACAGAAGGAAGCGCTGATGCCCTTCTTCTGTTGAGATCCCTTTGTCGGCTTTTATGACATCCATGGGCTGAGTAGAGATATCTATTTTTAAGCTAGGTGCCATATACTAGATGCCATGCAGTGGTTGAATTTCCATTTAAACTTAACTATGGCAAATTTTACACTTCTCAGTAATCGCATCAAGCTTAAAAAGGAGTTCTAAGTTTTCTGAACGTATTTATATATATTGTTATACGTGAAGAATAAACTTCGGATAGGTACCATTGTACGTGAAAAATTAGGCTCTTCTTCTACACGGCAAACCGTTTGGCGCCGAAATAAATGTCATTGTAAGACGTACCCATTCCAAAAACTTTGGGCATATAGTCGTCATACATTATTTTTTTTATTATCAAACAAAGAACTCATAAATGCAAAAAAAATGATTTTAAAAAACTCGTTTTACAGAAAAACTATAAAAAAATAGTTTTTCTTTAATGCAGAACTTATTTTTTTTTAATCGAGCACGTAACTCCTAACTTGACTTTTCGATAACTCTCACGGTTTAGGACTTGGCCTCAGTGACCCTGGAAAAAAAATCACCCTGTATATTAATATACGTGAAGAATAAACTTCGGATAGGTACCATTGTACGTGAAAAGTTAGGTCTTCTTCTACACGGCAAACCGATTGGCGCTGAAATAAATTTCAATGTAAGACGTACCCATGATCGGATTTTTTTTTTCTATAGAATTAGAGAGAAATATCTCTTTTATTAGGACTTATACTACTATTTACTGAGAAGTTGAAAAATAATTTAGCGTTGTATGGTGTTGAATATGAGTGTAGAAGGATATAGAAGGCTTTGTTAAAGTATAGGTAGACTGAAAAGGATGTGATGGATTGTGTTAGGGAAGATATGGACAATAAAAACATTCGGAGAATAGACCCTTGACCTAATCCCTTCCTTTGTACCACCAGACTAGCAGACGAACGGCAGGTTATCTTAATTTACATTCGTTCTATTGTGCCAAACACAAAGATTGGCCTATGCCTTTATCATTAGACTGGCACAGGTAACTGGTAAGGAACGGAATTCCTTGCCCTCATCTGTCTTTTCGCACCAGTGCAATCTTGGAGTTTTTAAATACAGAGTACGTTCCTTTTAGACAAGCCTGCTCTATCTTAGGGTATCGCTACATCTTTACTTATTTTTCAAGTGAGCCAAGGTCAAACACTTTGCTACCAAAAAGTTGTCATTTTTGTTGTTACAGGAAGATGTCATTTTTGGCGACCCCGACCAAGTATGGGATATCAGTAAGAAAAAGGAGGACTAACCATTCTTATAATCGACTCAATTATCTCTTTCTTCTATGATGATTTTCACTAAGTTCAGGTCATAAAAACCCAACAAGCAAGGGTAACGAAACATTTCTTTTTTCCATATTGTGCGACAGGGTAGCGATTGGCCTTCATCTCACCTGGTTACAAGTTGAGATAAGGCCGAAGGTGGAGGCGCACTTCACCCGGAATCCTCACCTGGAACTGGCTATCTTACCTCTTAATGCCGGAACACAACAATTTTCAGAATTGTTGTTATGGCGACAGAATTAGGTAAGAGAAACTAGTTTTAGAGAAACTCACCTCGGTTTCAGTGATGTCTCTCGGGAGGCAGATCCTCTCAGCAGTGATACCGATATTCTCAGCCGCCTTCAGCTTCATCCGGATGTACACGTTGGAGTCCTCGCGCCCGCCGACCTGAACGATCGCAAGCTTCGGCTGGAAGCTGGGCAGCTTTGCCCTGGCTTCTGATACTTGCTGGCGAAGCTCATTCTCTATGGAACTGATATAAGGAGGAAGAAGGGAGATTATTACGAAAACGTCCTGCAATGTCTCAATTTAAAATAACAAAAAACTGCATTCGAACTATTTGTATAGGTCTATCTAGGATCAAATATGTATTTTAGTTATTATATAACTTGAGGTAGGTACTAAGTCTGTGTATTTCTTAGTAACGTTCAATTGATAAAAGAATACTTTATTATTTTCGATCGAAGGTATTATTATTATTAGGAGAAAGGAAGTTTTCGCTTCTCTTTGATTAGGGTTTTTGAAGGACAGAAAGCAGGTAGAAAAGGCTACCTTAGCAGTTATATACACACATTATATGTAAAATTAAGGAATATAACAATGATAAGTAGGTGCATAACTCAAGTAGGACTTCAATAAGCTTTTGTTTTTTTCTTAAAAACTTACGTGGGTAGGTACCTATATAGGTATTGTAAATTAGGGACTTATGCCTTTTACTCAGGTAAAATAGTGGACAAATGGAATAACAGCTAGTCTTTAAATGATACCCACCCGGCAACTTTAAGTCCTGATATCTCTTGTGCCACCATTTTGGAGCTGCTATCGCACTGTCAGTCAGACTTCGACTGGTAGATCACAATAGCTGAGCTGATCGATAGTGGCACAGGTGACCTGCTGTGATAACCCCAGCAGATACAAACAAGTCCAAGTCATTATGGTTTTGCCTATGCCATAATCTAGCGTAATATTAACTAACATAATTCTCTATGGTACAACTTTCCAAAGCACATGGCAATAACAATATTATTCGCATTGTTTGTGAGTCTTTCTGTTTGCAACGGTTAATTTTAGAAATACCTGATATACCCTTTAATTTTAAGTTTTTACAGGATAATAATATAAGTAATAAAAATATGGGTTAAATTATTTTTACACAGCGCCATCTTTTTACCAAACGATGACGAGCTTGCAATATAGGAACTCAATTACGGATAGAATACTTACACTTTGATTTTTGAAAATACAAACATATGATACAATATGAAACCCAAACACAGGACAAACATGTATGTTCATCACATAAATGTTGGTAACGGGTGGGAATCGAACCCTCAACCTACAGCGCAAAAGAAGCAACTACCAACTAAGCTGCGAGGCCTGTGTAAATATATAAGCAAAGCTTGTTATATGGGGACTAGATTGCAGAGAATACATGGGAAAAGAATAATAGGTACATATATGTATGTTCTTCGCTTTAATTTAGGTACATACATGAAGTTTTTAAGCCTTAGTGATGCCAGGATCGAAGGCATCAGCTAGATCAAATAAAAGAAATATGTATCATACCACAAGCAATCTTCACAGAACTTTCTCATCGCAGATGAGCCGATTCTTCTGGCAAAACTCATCATTATATCAAAGCTGTGTCGTTCACAATACTGAATTTGAAATCCATTATTATGGTCGGAGAGGTCTTAGGGTCATTACGGCATTATCACTTAAAGTACAGATAAGAGCGTACGGCGTCTTGTTGGGGATGAAACCATTACAGTAAAACAAATATGATAGAAAGTGTTTAGCAAAGATGTATCGATAATATGATTGATTGATGTTCGTGATTGAAATGGGCTTAAAACTGTCTTTTAAATAAAGATAATTTAATCGCAGTTTAATTCACCAGCTCATAAAAATGTAGGTAATTAAGCTAATTCATAAAAAACAGCTTCCAGCGACTGTATTCCCGTTGTTTTACGACCCTTATGACTTCAAGAGAGTTAATTGCACCTTCTGGATAGCCTCGCTCAATTGTAGATCTCAATCTTGCCTGGACAAGTTTCGAGGTTAAGAGATGACCCATAAAAACAAAAAAATAAAAAGGAGCTGTTCTTTCGATATATGGGTAGCTACAAAGCCTTAACACTATATTACGGCAGGGTAAAAGCTTCAACCCACATTTTGTCAAAACAATAGGATCGACGGACAATAGGTACATACCTATTTGATAATTTACTAATATTATATAAACGACGTTGCAAATGAAAAAATATGATAACTATTTAAAATTATTCAATACCTATACACTAGTGAAACGTCCGGGTCTTTTTTCCCGTAATACCGATGAAATTTTCCAGAATCCTTTCATAGTGTACTCCTACACTAAAAAAGGAAGTCTTTCTTAAAGTCTCTAGGACCACTAGTTTAGCCCGTACTTTGGTTGGAAGTCAGCTACCTGGCATTATTTATAATTAGATTAATATATTTGCCGTTTTTCTTTACCTATGACGAAAAACTGCTAAATAAGGGATAAAAAGTTAACGCGTTTATTTATTACTACAAAGATACAAGTCTTCGGCAGCAAAACTTTGCGTCCTAAGCCTCTTAAATTTGTAACTTTTTGTAATTAATTTATAGCTTAAAAAAAATATATGTTGCTACTTGCTATAATTAAATAGCACATATTATTTTCATGATGATGAATGCAAAAACCTCCGAAACATAATTTTGCCTTATCGGCAAATATCAACTGTTAAACTTTACAAGTATGTGATAAGAATAATACCTAATGCAAATAACATTTCAAGGTCTTGGCCATCATTGTTATGATGGAGTTTATCAACACTGTCTGCGTTTTCGGCACTTAACAGGAACAAAGTTAGCTGTATAATCATGTTTCATGTAATTTCAAAAGGTGTACTAATACATAATCAAAATCGCTAATAGGTACGATAAAATAACACGGAGGGAAAAGTTGTGTTACAAAACATCCTAAACTTTAGTAACTATAAAATATTGTTGACCATGATTAATTAGATTAGTTTCAAAGTATTTGCATACCCTGCTAGATAAAAAAAAAAACCTATCTTACACCTATGGTGTTCTCAATAAAAACCAAATTAATATAAAAACAATCGAACATCTTATAAAATAGTCACACACAGCTGATAATAATTCGATCAAACGTCGTGCACATTTGAAATGTTCATAGTTGGTACTTACATTAAAATCGTATCAAACGATTCTCGCGTCGACGGCGTCCACATGTTTTTATAAACGTCACTATTAAGTTCCTTATCACTTTTGTTTTGAAATACGCACAAAAACGCGACACAGAGCACAAAACTTGACGATTACTGTTCTCTTCTCAGGTACCAATTTCTGCCTAACAAGGAATGTTCGCGTGCTAACCAGACAACTGCCCAAACAGGTTTTTAACCGCAGTCACAGACTAGCGTTGCGTGTCAATAATGAATGGTCTATTTTATTAGTTACGCATGCTACAAGACGAATTTTATGTAAATTTATTATGCATGTTGTTTTGCTTACGTAATATTTTTTGCGTATGCAATATTTGTCTATTTAATTGTAATACTTTTACTTTTTAGTCACTTTTTTAGCCGCCTCTGGAGTCTAGTAGTTCGCCCACCGGTATTTGACCCAAAAGTCCCGGGTTCGATATCCAGGGAGGCACAAATTTGTGCTTGGTTTGGTTGGTGATAGGACTTTGTTTAATTCCGCCTAGCTACCTTATGACCTGTGTCTATCACCTTAGCAACAATTCCAAATTGTTGTATTCCGGCATTTAGAGGTAAGATAGCCAGTTCCTCAGTCTATTTAGGATTCTAGGTGTACTTCGCTTCCACCTATCAAGGTGAACTTATCAGAGCTTGACACAAGGGACTATATACAATAATCATAAAAAAAAACACTGCACTCTAAAGGGATGGATTTGAACATTTGTCGATGTGAATCAACTCTTACTTTGGAGAAAATAAAAAAAGCGGAATTCTTATATTTTATTTTAATCAACGTCTATTGAAAAGATACAAAAATAACAATTAAACACGATAATAGACACAAGTAGTTACTAACAGTGATATGAGTATTTATTTTATACACAAATTTAATATTTTTGAGTTGTAAATGCGTACAGATAAGTAATATTGACACTTATATTTGAATAATGTTGTAATAACTACTGTTAATAGTAACTAATGATATAGAAAGTATGCTTATAATGATAATATTCTTGAATGAATAGATTATTTTATGGCCGTTACTTTAGTACTGCACTCTCAAGAAATTGTCCTAGATTTGACTAGCATATCAACGAGAATTTTACATAAAATCTATACGGTTTCAGATTGAACTTAAGTGAGATACTTAAGTCTGGTTCATGTTAACTTATAATATCCCTTAATAACTAAAATAACAACACATTTTCACAGTTACACATTTTCAGACATTTTCAGAGTTAGCTAATGATTTATGTATTATTTTTTTTCATTAATAATATCATAAAAAATATGATTATATGATATGACGATCCTTATAGTATGGTGACTAAGTATAAACTTGTGTAACATACATGTAGATCCAACGATCGCAACGATACGTGTATCTCTAAAATCACAAAACTCAATTAAAGGAAAGGAAGACTAATCATTCGTTTAAATTACAGCAGCCGCTGTGTTCTACTAAAAAAAAAAAAAAAAACAATTTAAAGATTCGGTCAACATATCATAGCATCTTATCATATTTTTTTAATTATTCGCTTACAACCTCTGTAACGTCTTATAATAAATCAGTACACAAACTAAAGATACCAGGTACGCGATCACACAAAAGAAAATCCTTAGACCAACTAGCGACCGTTGTATTAGTACACTAATTGTTGTACGTTACTCCGACCAGCCTTGATCGTTGCAGTGAAGTCAATAAGTACAGTCTGCAATATTAAGAAGCCTTATATTTGCGTCTAGTAAATTCTGTGATTACTTTTGTATCTAAGCCTGATAGATACATCACAATACCAAAATAGCATATCTACTGGATACAAAATCATTTTTATAATTAGAATAGTGTATAGATGTATACATTATTGACTGTACATACATAAACTCGTATTAGCGTAAATGTAAACTAAAGGTATGACTTCGTGCGATAGAACATTTGTACAGTTCGCTTGATATATTCTCCAAACCTGCCAGCTGGTAACACGGTACACGGTTCGGCTCAGATTGGCCATTTTGTTTGAATCAATTAATGAGCGAACGATAGCTTAAACAATTTTGCGTAAATCTACTAGAATTGAGTCCGGCACGGTTTCATAACGAACTACCCCTAAGGAAATAAACAGTCACTCACAGCCCGTCCTTTGACGTTAAACTGCTTATAAAGAGATAAATAGTATATATATATATATATAGTAATATAGGAATAAAACCCGCAATAAAGATGTAGACTACAAAACATCATTCACCAAATATTTCTTTTGGTTTTTAAATCCAGTACCGCGCCCATAGGTACATTTTTTTTACAGCGCGATTTGGAATGGTAAACGTGGCGAAAAATGGTACTAACTAGCATTTGGTTCAACTGAAAAGAAACACGAAATAGTCACGTGTTGCGACACAGTCGCCCTCACCCGTTTGTGATGTTTACGATGTGTCGTTGAGCAGCACGAAGTCGCCTTCCTTCTCGAGATGCGCGTTGCTGTAGAGGTGGATGCGCATCGCGTGCGTCGCCATGGGCGCGGTGCCGCACAGCTTGCACGACACCGTCGCGGACGACGATATCGGTGTTCTGCAATGATACTATACGTTAACAAGAAAGAAAGAAAGAAAGAAAGAAAGAAAGAAATTTCATAGGTAAAATATACAACTATGTCACAATATTAACGCAAGTAGTTTTAATAACATTAATAGGTATAACATATTATTATATATACGTATTGCAGGACAGCGCTGATTTTCAGGCAGAGCCTTACGAAGGATGACGGCACTATGGGGGACAAATACTTATACAGATTGAGCTACGACTGATGATAGGCATCATCACAGGACACTGCGAGCTATTCTCAAACATTCGGAAAGCCTTGTCGGATCGAATTCGGAAACTTCCGATGGAGATTCCGAGAACGCTATTTTTAATCTAAAAATTTATGCAATAGTATTTGAAACTTGCACAGAAGATTTTCAGAAATGGTTTGAGTATAGCGTTGAAATCTATTGGATTCTCAGTCGGTAGGTAGGTTTAGTTAAAGCCATGGAGGACAATGCACAATACACCCCACACCGGGACATCATTGCAGGCCTTGGTCACTCCAACTCAGAATAAGAATAAGAAAGCTTCACAGTTCAGCAGGTAGCTCTGCTTTATGCGCTGCAGGTTGTGGGTTCGATCCCCACCTAAGACAGACATTTTTAGTGCCCGTCGGAGAAACGCGTGGCCTTGCATCTCACCTGATTTGCAACAAGGCCGGAGACGGGAGCGCACTTCACCCGGAATCACCATCTGCCTTCTTACCTCTAAATGCCGGAACACAACAATTTCGCAGGCCGTGATCTCCAGCTCCTCTGTCCCTGTCATACCTGCCAACGATCAGCTTCAGATTGTCGTTGTCTCTCTTCAGCGCCAGCAGATGTTCCCGCGAGACCGGGTACAGCTCCTGCGGGGAGTGCAGCGGGTACACGACCGCGCGTTCGATCATCGCCGGGACCGTGATCTCCAACAGCTCCTCCTCGGGCACGGAGCGCCACTCCCACGCGTTTTGCACGTTCTGCGGCTCGCGGTGCTTGCGACGCTTCGTCAGAAGCCTGGGACCAATTATTGTACATTAAATACAAGCCGCATAGCTCAGTTTGTAGTAACTCTGCCTTCTGCGTAGGCTGTAGGTTCAATTCCCACCCAGGACAAACAAATGTGTGATGAATATAGATGTTTGTTCTGTGTTTGGGTGTTGTATCATATAGTATGTATGTATTAACAATAAATAATTTAAGGAAATCCGTAATCTAGTTCCCATATTACAAGCTATGCTCAGTTTGGGGCTAGATGGCGCTGTGTCAAATTAATGTCCTGTAATTATAAAGTGGTAAAGTGCGAGTCAGACTCGCACAGCGAGAGTTCTGACACTGGCACATTTAATTACAAAAAATATGCGGGTATTTTGATCCTTAGTGTGGGCCCGCCTCACACTTGGCTCGTTTACTACTTAACATAACGAGCCAAATGTGAGACGAACCCAGAAGCTATATTATCATACCAAGAATGAGGCTAGTACGTCATAGATGAGGGCCACAATACTTAATACACAAATTTGTGAATGTATATAAATAAAAATATATATCGGCGCGAAGCCATTTGTCTGCCACAGCATGGTTACAAAAACAAAGTAAACAATGTTCGATCAAATGACTTATTCAACCGATTGAAGAACCATAGAAAAGTTAAGTCAAAGTTACAATACAATGAAAGTTAAACAACAGTAAAAGTTTAAGCAATGTTATAGTTAAACCACAGTTAAAATTACAACCATAGTCAAAGTTATACTACAATTAAAGTATAACCAACGTGAAAGTTTAATTATAGTTAAAGTTTAACCACAGTCAAAGTTAAGCCATAGTTAAATTTAAACCACAGTTAAAGTTAACTTATGTTAATAATAATCACAGGAAGTTAGACCACAGTTAAAGATAAACATAAAAAATTAACTCGAGCAATCTACTTGGCGTTTAACTGTTATGCTGCCCGACTGAACGCCAGAAACACCTTGCTTTTATTATTCACTTAAATTGCTAATAAAATATATATCGGAGCTGACCCACACCTCTTTAATAAGCTGACAAAAACCACATTAATTAGGTGACCAATGGTACTCACTTGATGATATCGCTGCGAATGATCTTCGGTATCATGGGGCGCGTCTGCTCGTCAGCCGTCGGCATATCTTGCCCCTCCTTGCAATACATCATGTAGTCCATCAAGTGGCGCACGTGATTGATCTGCAAACATCACCAAGCATTAATAAAACCATGACAGTTTTTATTTTTTTTATGTTACAGGAATGTCCTGTAACATAACTACTACGTAATACACAGCGCCATCTAGCCCCAAACTAAGCATAGCTTGTAATATGGGAACTAGATTACGGATAGATACTTAAATGTGTTTTTTTTTGTATACATATTTATCATAAAATACAACACCCAAACACAGAACAAACATCTATATTCATCACACAAATGTCGTCCTGGGTGGGAATCGCACACACAGCCTACAGCGCAGAAGACAGAGTTATTACCAAATGAGCTATGAGGATTGTTAAATTAATTGACACCTGAAATCCACACATGGTCCTCTTCACTTTCTTGTTATAAGAACCCAAACTTTGTGAAAAGAAAATGCAAGTTGATCGTCTCAATTCTGTTTCGCCATTATCCCGTTTCAAACACATCAAAACGGTGAACCTGACGCTGGCTGCCTCAACTAACAAGTTAAGGCCGAAGGTGGAGGCGCACTTCAACCGGAATATTCTTAAAATTTATTTTGTTTCAGACCTGCCATTTCAAAATCTTCAACATACTACAATTGTATGTAGTAAATCCGTAAATAAACAGGGGCCTGCTTCAGTCGCTAGAAGTGGTCCGTACGACACTTCCACGATTGGAGAGAAAAAAAAGTCAATGTTGCTTATTTCCACACACTACTTAATTATTATTGTTTTTTTACGACGGTATGTGCTTGGCCTTCATCTCACCTGATTTTCAAGATAAGGCCGCAGGTGGAAGCGCATTTCACCCGAAATCCTCAACAAACTGAGGAGCTGGATATCTTACAATACTAACTAATAAACGTAAATGACACTTACCGTGCCTATGTCGTCGATAGACATGTCTGCGTCTATGTTGAGTAGCAGATCGTGCTCCGGGAAGTACGGCTGTGCGTCCTCAGAGCTGCCCAGGCCGCAGAGCGCGCTCACGTAGCGAGTACCTTCTCTGTCGCGACGTAGCTCCGCACTGTATAACAAACAAAACAACATAAATATTAAATATTACAGGACATTAACTTTACACAGCGCCATCTAGTCCCAAACTAAGCATAGCTTGTAATATGGGAACTAGATTACATTATGTAATACTTGAATACTTTTTGTAAATATATACGTACTATATGATACAACACCCAAACACAGAACAAACATCTATATTCATCACACAAATGTTTGTCCTGGCCTGACCGACGGACATGAGAACAATCATGAATTTTCGTTATGGCTATAGTCCTTATGTCACTCTCATTATGAATCAAACGACAGCTCAGTATGTCAAAATAAAGCCGGCTCTCCGAAGTACGGCAACAAAGTTGTCACAACAAGTGCGTGAGAATTTTTTCTCAGTTTTGTTATGTACCAGGAAAAACAAATATACGGTAGGTTTTCACCACATGGGTGAAGCCGCGAGCTAGTATAAATAATATGTTCTCATCGTGATGTACATATAACCTATTTCTATGTATAAAGTTGTATCGTATAATTTTGAATGTATATATTGTACAACCCTACTGATCCTTATCCATCCTCGTCATCATCATCTCCCGGATGCTCATTTTTTTACTATTTAAATTAATTAATATAAAATATATAATTATTGTATTGTATATGGCAATCGCAAATCGCGCGTAGCCAGAAAAAAAAAGTACATTTACAAAAGACTACTTAGACTTACATAGGACAGAATAAAAGCGCCATTAGCGCTGGCAGGCCCGGGATATTTGGCATGAGGGTGGTTTGACGCAGAGTTAGTTTGCTGCTCTGCTCATTCTGACCCACGTTCCCTGCTACCACCAATCTAGAACCAAAAAAAATATACACATCGTAAAACATGTATTTATCTCTAAAAAAAACTCTTGAATGAAGATTTATTTATTTCATACTAAATTATACTACAAACGAACATTTTATTTAGTAACAAATAGACACTCTTTTGCAGGGCTTTTTCTAAAATTAGAAGTGGACGCTAAACTAGTGCCTTTATGTTAAATGTGCTAAGCTTATGGATCTCTGGTATGTTAAAGCTTGTGGGCACATGCATAAAAAAAATATGTTGCTGTGCTGATAGATCTGTACATAAAAATGTTGAGATTGTGGACATATATGTTAAATGAGCTGAGATCAAAAACCGTTCCATAGAAAATTCTGAGCTTGTGGACCTATAGTGCCTTGGACGTGATAAGCTTGTGGATCCATATATAGAATTATAATGGTGCTGAGCTCATAGATCTCTATATTGAACATAAGGAGCTTGTGGTCCGCCTCTGTGGTCTTGCGGTCCGCCTCTGTGGTCTTGTGGTTCGCCCACCTTTGTCAGTTCCAGAGGTCCTGGGTTCGATCCCCAGAGTTACAATATTGTGTATGGTTGGTGGTAGGACTTTGTTTCAGCCCGCCTGGCTAGGTACCATCATCCTAAGTCTGTCATAACAAGAATTATAAAATAACTGTGTTCCGGCATTATGAGGTAATATTACAGGACATTCATTTTTACACAGCGCCATCTAGCCCCAAACTAAGCATAGCTTGTAATATGGGAACTAGATTACGGATAAAATACTCAAATACTTTTTGTAAATACATACGTACTATATGATACAACACCCAAACACAGAACAAACATCTATATTCATCACACAAATGTTTGTCCTGGGTGGGAATCGAACCCACAGCCTACAGCGCCGAAGGCAGAGTTACTACCAACTGAGCTATGAGGCTTGTCTTAGTTGTATGAGGTAAGATAGCCAAATCCTCCGACTGTTGAAGATTCCAGGTGAAGTCCCGTCCACCTTCAGCCATAGCATGAAAATCAAGTGAGATGAAGCCCAAATACAACCCCGTAGTACTATAAAAAAAAATGCTCTTGAACCCATATGAAACTTGTGGGCTGTGCCGAGCTTGTGGATAATAAACCCGTTTCTAGATGATCTCCATGACAGGCTGCTACGCTCAGCAGATAATCTACTGCTTGAAATACCAAAACATCATTCTTCTGCTTTTGGTAAATCTTTTTCAGTCACTGCAGCCCGGCTTTGGAATAATATTCCGTATGACATGAGGAGAGTAGATTCGAAGGACTGTTTTAAAAGACTGATTCGTGAGCATTATCTCAAATCCTAGTATTACGTTCTTTAGTCTTCCTAGTTAGTATTTTATGAATTTGTTGTAATGTTTTTGATTTTGTATATGTATTTTCATTGTTGATGTTAATTATTTTTGTGTAGGTTCATTTAGGGGTACCTAAGTATTTAAATATATTAATATTGATTCTTATTTATAATGTTATAGTATAGTTTAATGTATGCAAATAAAATATGTATAGTATAGTAGATATAAAGATAGGTAGTAAGTATTAATTCTAGGTAATTAGTTATGTTGCTTAGTTTTATTATTAATAGGTAGGTATGTTAGCACGCCAACCTCTGTTTTTCTTACAATCTTGGTTTGGTTGGCAGTTAGAAAATGCCATCGGCATTATGCCCACCCATTGTACACTATTATTTTGTGCAATAAAGTGTTAAATAAATAAATAAATAAAAAGCTTAACGAATAAATGTAACCTCTCATGAGTCTCCTGCGGCGCGGTGTCAAGCAGCACAGAGTTGACGGAGTTCCATTCGATCATAACTTGCTTGTTTTGACTTGCGTACATTAGCGTGTGAAGGTTCGACTCCAAAGGACTGCCGATAAAAACACATAAGTATATCACATAAATTATACAGGCCTTGTCTTCATTGTTTTGGGACTTAAATTTATAAAAAATAAATATTAATATAAATAAAGATATTTGAACCAATCAAGATCTATTTTTTTTAAAACACAAAGGAATTATAAAAATTATCAAATATCAATTTGAAGCTTACATAAGGTAATATCGAGCTGATTTAAATAAGCCCTCAATACGGATATTTATTCAAATAGAAATCCATTGCCTACCCCTATGGGAAGAAAACTTGAGTCTATGTATGTATAGGTCAGCATTATCGAACTAAATGTTTCACGTTACGCTTGGAAAGTGGATTAACCGCCTCTGTGGTCTAGTGGTGCGCCCACCAGTTTCAGATCCAGAGGTCGCGGGTTCGATCCCCGAGTACAATATTATGCTTGGTTTGGTTGGTGGTAGGACTTTTATAAAGTCCATCTGGCTAGTTACCACCATCTTACTAATTCTGTCACCATAACAACAATTCTTAAATCTACTCCCGGAAGTACCTAGCCGCCCGCGACACAGGGAATCCTAGTGTGGGGGCTAGTGTACCACAAAATAATATAATATCAATTCTATTATGTAAGCAAATTTATAATGATTACTTCGTATGTTATTTTGTTTTGATGACCATGTTTCTTGTTACTTAATAAATAAATTTTGTATTTGTATTTTGTATTTGTATTTGTATAAATTGTTGTGTTCCGGCATTTATTTCATTCCGGGTAAGGTGCGCTTCTACCTTCGGGCTTATCATAACTTGAAAATCAGGTGAGATGAAGACCCGGAGGCCAATAAAAAAACAAAAAAGCGATTTTGAATACTAGCCACATTTGACATAGATGTACCTACGTACCTGTAGGGCCCTTTGAGGCAAACATCCGAGTTGCACTCCTTGGGCGAAGGTGGCTCTATCTCCCTCAGTCCATTGAACGCGAGCTTGGTTTGCTCCTGATTGTGCGCGCGGATCTGAACCAAATTCAATTCGCTCGCCGACTGTCTCAGGTCGTGGTTAACCTGAGAATAAAAAAAACAGAATGACAATTCTCAAACATTTAAAATAATATCTGCAATTAAACTAACTATGCTCAAAGGACTCTCTCCTTTGAGCATAGTTAGTTTGGCCAAGTGGGTATTTATTTATTTAATTGGAAAATAAACAGCTATTTTATCTTAGATATTTTACAGTAATAATAACAGAAAGCTTTAAAATTATCTGGATAAAGGCAGAGCACCTACATGACGTAAAATAAAAAATATACGAGTATTACCTTTGATTCGTAGCTCTCCTCGCACGGAATAGCGAAGTTGTCTTTGAGCAGAATCTCGTTGATATTGACATTTCCGCCGTCAGACAGCAATTCGATGGCTACTACTCCATGGACCACAGAGTACACCTGAAACAAATGTCATCATTTAACAGACAAAACTGACATTACGAACTTCTATTTGTAGAAATCTTTAGTATCCATGTTGCACATTTTTCACCTTGTCAACTAGTACAGTATAGAATTTGAGTTACAAAATATAGTGACCGTTTCCATGGTTTGCCTGATGCAAACTATGGAACTCATGGTAACATGGCATATTGACCTCAAAAATTGCGAAGGTTGCATTGTGGTTTGTTCACATTGAGAATCGTATTAGTCGCTATTCACCGCGGAGGAAATTAACCCACAAAGATGTCACCAAAGTACCAAAGATAAAAGGCCGGTACTTTTAATATTTGTAGCTCTTTTTGTTTTCTTATAGTTGCTAAGCAGACCTACATTATGTTGCTTGTATTAGTTTGTACACCGCCATCCTTGAAAACCATTATCTCTGTCCATCCAACGGTTGCCTGGCAGAGATCGCTTTCAGCGATAAGGTCGCCCACTGTTTTACCAGTGTCGCTTTGATTAAGTTTTCTTCTATCAGTATTTTGTTATGTTTTTTTGTAAGTGTTAAACAATAAAGAGTTATCTATCTATCTATCAAAGTACCAGGACGTTATGATGTTGTAGGAGTAACATACCTTGCCTATGAGAGACCCTCTGGAACAGAGGTCCTTGAATTAGTTAATGGTCTGCAAGGACCAGTTGCCGTGGTAGTTTGCCATCCACCGCGGGGGAAATGAACCTATAATGTTGTCACCAGGTACCAGGACGTCATGATGTTGTAGGCGTAACATACCTTGCCTATGAGAGACCCTCTGGAACAGAGGTCCTTGAAGTAGTTGATGGCCTGCACAGACCAGTTGCTACACAGAGTAGTTTGCCATCCACCGCGGGGGAAATGAACCTATAATGTTGTCACTAGGTACCAGGACGTCATGATGTTGTAGGAGTAACATACCTTGCCTATGAGAGACCCTCTGGAACAGAGGTCCTTGTAGTAGTTAATGGTCTGCAAGGACCAGTTGCCGTGGTAGTTTGCCATCCCCGCGGGGGAAATGAACCTATAATGATGTCACCAGGTACCAGGACGTCATGATGTTGAAGGAGTAACAAACCTTGCCTATGAGAGACCCTCTGGAACAGAGGTCCTTGTAGTAGTTGATGGCCTGCAAGGACCAGTTGCCGTGGTAGTCGTGGAGCGGCGGCGGCGCTAACGCAGCCAGGCGGCAGCGCATGGCCAGCGGGGGCGTCTCCTCGCATATCCCTGGGGGCAGTATGCGCAGCTTGGTCGTCGAAATGCGGGTGATGGCGCCGATGTCTATGAAAAGGATCTGAGAAACAAAACATAAATGAGCTTTTTATACATAGTATAGAACCATCCCTAGAGAGGGAGGGTGCATAGCGCATAGTAGAATTTAGGAAAAACTTTGTAATCATGCTCATCTTACTATGTTTCGGTTCTTATAACGGAAGGTTAGCAGGAGCATCGATTTCGAAATCACGTTTTCGAGCCATAGATGTCGTAAGAGCTAGTAACTTAGGGAACAACAGAAGGACAACAGCTTCCTTATGTGTCAAACACATTTATTGCGATCACCAATCCGATTGTTGCGTGGTGATACTGGCAATTCAGTTCTGGAGGAGGCTCTGTCCAACAGTGGACATTAATACGCTACTGTGTGTTCAGAGGGTGTGGGGCAGTGCCAATGTCTTTAAAAGACCTCTTTTGTAGAAGCTCGCTCCACCTTATCCTCGGCCAGGCATGCCTACAGGACAAGAGTTTTTTTTTTTATTTACAATTTATAAGTATTGTTATGGCGACAGACTTAGGCAAGATAGTGGAAACTAGCCAGGCGGACTTAAGCAAAGTCCAACCAACCTATTCACCACAAATTTGTATCTTTGGAATTCGAACCCGGGACCTTTTTTAGCATTCCATGCAGGAATGTTGCAGGCTAATAGCTCCTACTCATCATAAACAACCTGAAACACTGCAAGCGTAATGTGTACCTGAACCACGCTTCTAGGCAGCACTTTGATGACTTTCGCTCGCATATTCCCTTCAGCATGCGGTGCGGCAAATATGTCCCCGCACTCAATATTTCCCGTGTGCGCTATGAGCGGGGCCTTGTTCATCACATTGTGGATCTTGTACATGTCGCTGTCGGTCGACGCGTCGTCGTGAAGCACCCAGAAATCGTTCATGCTCTGCAGCTGTGGAAGGGAACTAGAGTGTACCATCAATCTATACCCAACATTCATCGTTGTATATCTAGGAGTGTCAGTACAACATGTGATTTTGATTACTTTCATTAGAGTATCTTCCATTATGTGAAATTGTCATCATTTAAATTCGTCATGACTTGACTGTCTGTAAGTCACTGACTGACAATCAATGCACAGCCTAAGCCCGAGGTCGTTGGGTTCTTTAAAGTTTTAGGTAAGATCTCTAGCTAGTCCTTTTGTAGTGTAGGGATGCAATTAGACAGGAATTTTAAAATTTAGCACCCTTTCTGAAAATAATTACTCCCAATTTCGCGGAAAAAATGCTATTTAATTTTGATGTTGAATTTAGTTCTGGAGCCAACGTGCGGGTTCGACTCACGCTTGGCCAGTTTTTAATGTTACATCAAGGAGCGCGAATAAATAAATTTCAAATCTGTTGGTATTATCGCTTTTTGCGGTAGACATATTTCGACACAAATTACGTTTTTTGAAATAGGGGGTGAAAGATGGTATTGAAGATTATGACTTTTAAAGTTACAAATGTGAAAATGGGTCTTGTATTTATTACTATTGTATTTATTATATTTAGTCCGCGATTTTGGATACCACTTATCCTTTAGGGGTGTATTTTGTAAACAGGCCTCACAGCTCAGTTGGTAGTAGCTCTGCCTTCTGCACTGTAGGTTGTGGGCTCGATTCCTACCCAGGACAAACATTTGTGTGATGAATAATGTTGTTTGTTCTGTGTTTGAGTGATGTATTGTGTGATTAGTATGTATTTTAAAAAAAATATTAACTTTATTTTATTTCAAATAATCAATAAAAATACGAAAGTATGAAACGGGAATTTTTGCCCGATGAGAAATTCATTTTAATTTTACCGATAGAAAATCACTACGGGTACATTGGCTGACAGGAAACAATGTGTCAAAATTGACCAATTTACTAGCTAAGATCGTCTGGTTAGCTATGGAGTTCCCCAAGGAAGTATTCTTGTACCATCACTGTTTCTTGTCTATATTATACTTTGCGATATGCAGATCAAAAAACATTCTTACAGTTAATGTTGCTAAAACTAACTACACAGACTTTAAGTATCACTGCGCACAAGTGTTCCGTGAGCTTTTCCAGAGCTTTTTTTTTGCTCTTACCCACAAGTTTCTCCCACAACTTCAGTTGCTTTCTAGGTCCCTATGTTTTCAATAAATAGTAACTTTCCTATATATCACCTAGTTAAAAGCAAATGTAGGTTAGAAATGACAAAATAAATCAAAACTTTGCATTATCAAGAAACCGAATACTTACTTTCTCCTCACAATAAGTTATTAGTTATAACAACAACCCAGACCGTTTCAATCTCGACTTGACACACAAACATATTCACAACGTACACACTATCACACACCCCCTCACTCACACAAACTGTCCCACCAGTTTTAAGAGTGTTTTTTTTTATACATAGCTTTTGTTCTGTTTTATTTTACTTTGTAACTTTATACTTATCCGTGGAGCAAGAGCACTGGTGACTTGTAATACAGGTTCTTTTAATCCTATCTCAGGCGCCAGTCTCTCACGAAGCAGGTTTCATTTTTACGTTTTAATTAAGTTACTGTGTCAGGATTAAGATACCTTGTGTGAGACAAATCAACGATTTTTTTTTTGTCATTCAATAAAATTAGTACACAGAGAGAGAGAGAGATACCATCATTTACGATGCTAGCACGTAGCGTCTCTTCAATACTAGACTAGCTTCAGTACACGGCTTGGCCCGCATAGCACATCATCATCAATCAATATTAAATACCACCTTCGGCCTAATCATAGCCTGAAACCAGATGAGATGAAGGTCAAACACTTCCCCGTCGTACAAAAAAACAAAAAATAAGTACATACGCGTCCACTTCATAGCCTCCTTTTTCCGTCGGTTAAAAAAAATGCCTATAATGAGTCATTACACATGATAAACATTGTAACCCTTCGAAATTTGAAGATCTGTTCAACCGGTTAGCTGTAATACGACAGATAGACAGATAGGTGCAGTCTGAGCCGACTCTTCTCAAGGCCCACTTAATGTGAGGACAAATGAACAAACTGTATTTATTAGCCATCAACTAACCTGGCATATCTTCAAGGGGAAGTAGGTTTGGTTGATGTCTGGTAATCGCGGTACCATCTTTTCCAAGTCCAAATCCTCTTTCCTCTTCTGCATTTCTTGGTAGAGAGCTTCTGCTTTTTCCACACTGGTCAAAAAGGCAAGTACACAGGGTAAATATAAATATGTGTAAGACTGATATTTTAGTGCAGGAATAGTCGTAATAATAATAGTAGAAATTTTATAATTAATATGCCAAAAAGAAAAAACATTGAAAACATTTATCACAAAAAACGTTTTCTCCCCGAAGAAGGGTAGAATGTGAAAATTTAGGTTTAAGCCAGAGCTGAGAGATATCTTGAATTTTGTGCGGCCGCTATGTATTCTACCCTTTACTCTTCACTACAGCTATCTAGCTCCCATATAACAAGCTATGCTTAGTTTGGGGATGGCTTTATGTTAAATTAATGTCATGCAATATTTATCTTTATTTATATACATTTATTTCTCTAGGATAGCTCATGAGATCCAGCCCTCGACCACGGTTGGTGTAACCCCGTGTCGAAACTTCGGGAATAATAAAAATGTGAATAACACGTTAAGTACACGTAAAACAATGTAAAATAAGGTATACCCTGAACAATAAATGTACATTACAGCAAATCTTACGGTAGCAATGGAATGCGGACGTCTATTTTCAGCTGCCTTGCCTTCACGGACTTGTAAACCGGAAGCACCACTTGTCCAGGGATTGTAGGATCCTGAAAACACACTGCATTAGGAACTTGTTTCACCGCCGGATGCATACAATACAATAAATGTAGGTAGGTCAGTAAAAGAGTACTAATAATCAAAGTACAAATACATCTCTTACGCCTCATTTTGAATTTTTTTTTTTACTAAGATAAATGGCTCATTCAATGTGAACATTAAATTAAATGTGACTCTTGCTTTAAGTATCTAATAAAAAAAATACACAAAATTTGAGATAGTGTGTGTAGTTGTGATAAACATGAAAAAAGTTTACTTACACCTTCCTTGTCACGCTGTCGCGAGTTTCCGTAGCCGTCGTTGAATGTCAAAAACACTTTTCTGAAAGAATAATGAGAAATAACCACAATTCTAAGTTGTCATGTTCCGATATCTAGAGGTAAGTAAGATGGCCAGTTCCTCAGTCAGTTGAGGATCTGGGTGAAGTGCGCTTCCACGTTCGGCCTTATCATAGCTTGAAACCAGATGAGATTAAGGCCAAGCGCTTGCCCATCTCACAATAAAAAAAACTGGCACTCCCGGAGTGCCTAGACAAGTGAAAATATGAAGTTTGACGATCTTTGCCGAAGATAAAGATAAAGATATTTTTATTTGCTCGAACATAATGTAACATAGATCTTTATTACAGGTGTTATCAATTAGTATCAATGATGTATCAATTATGTAATAATCTGCCTTAAAGAGCATACAAATATAAAAATGAAAATTAAACATAATTGCATCTGAAAGAGAATTAAAAATAAGCAAATTTAAATGTTAATCAAAAATGTCATCAAATTAAAATCATATTAAATTAAGTGTCAAATGTCAAATTTATAATAATCACAGTTTTTCATCTAAAAAATCATGAATACTATAGTAACAAACTTTTTAAGATTTGACCTAAATTGGGAGTCATTTATTGTATAGAGTAGATGCCATACAGACTATACTTTTCTGCAGTAGTGTTGTGTTGCTCTTATGAGTGTGAATTTTATGTGCATCCCGTCTTTTTCGAAGGGTTGATTATCAGCTTTGATTGCTGGTACTTAAATCTCAATATGTTTAAATTATAATGTGTCATAGGTGGAGTCGGTAGCCGTAACAGTGTCGAGAGTTCAATGGTTTTTTTCCCATCTCAAAAAATGCCCAATGCGCAGAAGATTCACTTCAATAAAAATTAAAAAGAATCATAGAAATATTCTCACTGGCTGTTGGTGTCAAAGATGACTCGAGGCTCGTCAGAGATCTGTTGCCGGATCACTTTCTTTATGGCGGCTGCGTACACTTCCCCCGGTTGGTTGTCCGGGAAATTTTTCAGGTACACCTGTGTGTGATGCATATTATTACTATTGAGACTGATTGAGGCTGCGACTACAACCTCAACACAACACACCAAGCTTATGGTCGATCCATATGAATAAACTTGGTGTGTCTGTGTGTAATGATCTATTGAGTAGTTCGCTTTATTAATTTGATGAAAGAATAAAGTAACAATAATAGGATGAATATTGCATAGTTTTAACACCTTTTTTATATAGCTTCTCCGAGATTAAATTAAGATGTCTGTGATACGGTGATATTTGTATGATCTTACCTCATCTTTTTCATTTTTCTGTGTTACAACTTATATTGTTAAATGTTTTATTTTTTACATAGTTCTTTCTTTGTGAACGTCCGCTGTCATCGTCTTTTTATTTTAATTCAGTTCAAAAGGGTTTTTAACGGAAGATCAGCGCAGGTTCTATGAGCCTGCATATACTGAGTTAAAACCTTTTTGTAGCTTGGCAACATATTGCAATAATTTATATTGCATTTGTGTTTTTATTATCTACTTCTACTGTTGTTCTTTTTTGTTTATTATGTATTTAATTATGATGTCCGAGATGCAAATAAATGTTTTTTGATTTGAATCGATTTGATTTTGATTAAATAAGAACCCACTATAGCCCGCTTATACAGTA
Source organism: Venusia cambrica (assembly GCA_951394065.1). NCBI lineage: Eukaryota > Metazoa > Arthropoda > Insecta > Lepidoptera > Geometridae > Venusia > Venusia cambrica. The sequence continues at coordinate 7,673,421 of OX596042.1, forward strand.
ATCCTCTCGGAGACCAACCATCCGAGCGGGGCGAATTTAAAACCAAAGTAATATTTTACTGAATACTTTATTTGTTAAAAAAAACATGTATAGTACTTTTAATTATTTTTGAAACTGATAGCACATTTTTGGCCAGTCGTAATATAAATAACATACATTTTTTTTTATTTGCTTTAATTCTTATATTGAATGGATTGTTGATTTGTTATTCTTTTTTCTCTTTTTTGGATACTTACCCAAAGTTAGTGTAGCAAATCTCAAACACACGACAAGTTTTCGGACCGGAAACATCACTTTTTATCGGATTCGACTCAGAATCCGATGAATTTCAACAAGCCTTCTAAATTAAGAATATTAATGTCAACATTTTAAGATTTTGGATTTCGGAAAAAGGTTCTCGAAATCTCCATCGGAAGTTTCCGAATTCATTCCGATAAGGCTTTCCGAATGTTTAAGAATGACCTCGAAACTTTTTATTGATTGTTGTAAATGTGGATGATATTTACCGTGTTCCTGGGATCCAAACCGCTCAACAGTTTGACCGCATCGCGCTCTCTGTCTTCATCGAGGGACACTTGGATGAAATACTGCGGGTAGAACGCACCCGCTAATATAACCTGGTAACAGAAAAAAAACATCTCATCTACAGCCCATACTAACATACTATCCAATTATCAAAGCACCACTTATCGTAGGTGAGTGTACCCAGGAACCTTATTCCGCCTTCAAATAATAATAATTTCAGATGCACGTTGCGTAATATTTTGTTTATTATTAATTTGTATTTATTGTGTGCGTATTTCCTTTGTAACTTGCCAACTGTTTCACCAAAGTATCCACATTTGAGGCTATTATTTAAAATAAACTATAATTCATAACACTTTCTATTGATACTGCATTACATTTAGTAAAATGTAAAATCTGCATGTAGATACTAGGTACCTATTGTTTTCTTAACGCTCACTACATTTATATCCCAATGAATAATCGTTTCCCAGTAAGTTTTATGAGAAATAAATAATCTTAAAACCGCATCTAAAAACTATTGAGCACCAAAACACGTAATAAAAGCATCTACTATTTTTTTAATGTACCTACGATGGGGAAGCGCTTAGCCTTCAACCTGATGTCTAATAATGTTAAAATGATCCCATTATTTTTCATAAATGTATGAATTGTAGAACAATAACATATATTGTTATTTTAACTATAATCCAATGATGAAGAGATGTTTGCTGAGAAGGAACCTTTAAAGGTAAAAACACTATTATATATTATAATTACTGAAAAATTTAAGATGGAAGCGCACTTCACCTGGAATCCTCAACAAACTGGTGGATACTTCCTCTAAATGCCGGAACACAACAATCTAGTCTGTTGCCTGAGCAACAGACTAGATTGTAGGTAGACTAGGTAAGGTGGTGGTAGCTAGAGACTTAATTGTAACCTGGGGATCGAACCCGGGACCTTTGGATGTGATATTGGTAGGCAAACTAGACCAGAGGCAGTTTAAATATTACTTTCCAATACTGAAAACAGAAAAATATTTAGTAACAAATCAGTAAATTTAAAAAAATCAAATCGACATGATCTGTTAGTTTTGCTGCTAAGCAGACAAGTCCTCTGCCAACGTGTTGCAAGTCTTGCAGCGCAGCGCTCGGAGCGGCAAATCAGAAATGTATCGCATTTGTTTCAATTTTGGCATATCAGAAATTTATCGGATTTGTTACAATTTTTTTACTGTTTTCAGGTTTATATTGAAAAATTGACAAAAGTAAACGAACCTTTAAAGCCAACGTCTGTTCGTGCTTAGCCCAAGGCGAGGAGACCTGCTCGGATTCGATGCCCTCCCGGGACAAGCGTAGTTTGAGCTCCCGCACCAGGTCATCGGTCTCGCGCAACGAACGCACTTGCACGTAGAACCGGCTCGCCCATTGCACTTCGTTGTTGCCTTGCTGCTTGAAGAAGTTCTGCTTGCGAAGGATGCTCCATACCTGATGAGTACCAATGCGTATTTATTTATCTATACAAATATTATACAACAGTAATAATAAATGATTTATGTTTTTTTGTACAATATTGTGCTTGGTTTGGTTGGTGGTAGGACTTGGTTTGAGTCCGCCTGGCTAGCTGCCGCCAGCTTACCCAATTTTATCGCCATATTATAATACATAGTTCCTCAGTTTGTTGAGGATTCCGGGTGAAGTGCGCTTTCACCTTCGGCCTTATCACAACTTAAAAATCAGCTGAGATGAAGGCCAAGCACCTCCCCGTTGTACAATAACAAACAAATAATAGAATTGAAATGTCTGTTTGTAAAGTCACAATTAAAGCTTTTACTAAATTCTTATGAAAGTTTATACATCATCATCATCATCATTGTCAGCCTCTTGTGTTCCAATATTGGATGTATGGCTCCCCTAATTCTTTCCACTGTGCTCTATTCCGAGTATCACGCCTCCACTCGTGGCCAGCTACGGCTTTAATATCGTCGGACCATCGTGCCCTCGGCCTGCCGGGTTTTCTGGTACCAGTCCGGGGTCTCAACTCGGTTATCTTGTAACTCCATCGGTCGTCAGAGTTACGCATGTGGTGTCCTGCCCATTGCCACTTCAACTGGGAAACACGTTTTCCAATATCTGTAACTTTAGATCTTCTGCGGACCTCCTCATTCCTTATTCGATTTCTTAAAGCTAACCGCAGCATCGACCGCTCCATCGCCCTTTGTGTAACTTTAAGTCTGGTCATACTGGCGTCTGTGAAAGTCCATGTTTCGCAACCGTATGTCAGTTTTGGCAGTATGCATTGGTCAAAGGTTCTTTGTTTGAGATGCTGAGCCATGTTTGACTTAAAGATGTGTTTCATACTGCTAAAACTAGCCCACCTAAGGCTTATTCTGCGCTTAAGTTCTGCCTCCATATTGTTTTCCATATTTATGACTTGTCCCAAATAAGTGTACTTTGACACTACATCTAGCTGTACATTTTGGACTTGTATGGCTCTTTGGATAGGTTTGTTCGACATGATTTTGGTTTTCCCAACATTCATGTTAAGTCTAACACGTTGGCACGATGTGGCTAAGGATGTTACCATCTGCTGGAGAGCTTCTGCGTTGACAGCGAATAAAACACTATAAAAAAATTAGAAAACACTATATCATCGGCGAACCATAGATGAGAGAGGTAGCTTCCGTCAATTTTGATTCCATGATCCGACCAGTCCAGAGTTTTAAACACGTATCCGAGAAGGTTTGTGAATAGTTTTGGGATATTGTATCACCTTGTCGTATCCCTCTCTCAATACGTATTGGGTTGGTTATACCCGCAACTTCGACGGTTAGTGTAGCATTCTCGTAGATGGTCCGTATCAGTTCAATATAGCGGTAGTCGATATGACATCTCTGTAGTGCTTGCAGCATAGCCCACGTTTCCACTGTATCGAATGCTTTTCCAAAATCGATAAAAGCCATGCAAAGTGGCAACTGGTACTCATTCGATTTTTCAAGTAGCTGTCTGACTGAGTGGATGTGTGATGATGTCTAGGGTACTAAAACCGCTTATAAAGCCTGCTCGACAGGTTGGAATGCATCTAGACGACCTTTTAACCTATTAGTTATGACTTTCATAAATAACTTGTAGATGTGTAATGTAGATTGCCCTGTGTGAAATGAATGTCCTGTTATATTGATTTATAGATTGTTTTATAATACAGATAGCAGGTGCAAGCGCTCTTACCTTGTAAACATTGAGGTAAGCAATGCAGTCGCTGGTAGACCCATCCGCCCACGTCAGTTTGGAGTTGAATGCGTTCAGTCTCTCGCGGAAGGGGCTGCTAAAAACGCTCTTCGCAGACATGGATGCCGCTAAAATAGGATATGATACACAGTGATCATGGCATAATATCACCAGTAAGAATACGTCAATTCGTCGCCACAAGTGTTTGCTGTTTTCTGCACCGTTTTTTATATGTGTTATCATGGTACTTCTAGAATATTTACTATAATTATCATGCATATAAGTAAATATATATATTTGTATAGAATAGTATGTAAGTACATAGTGTTTAATATGTAGGTATTTATATTATGTAAGTAGTGTGTATATTTGTAGCATAGCTTTACTTGTAATGCATGATATATAGTTAATTTAGCTAGACCCCTAATTAATATGTGCACCACCAACCACCTCTTTACCCATGAAATCCTCTCAATCCAACGGTTGTCTGGAAAAAAAAATTGCTTCTTAGCGATAAGACCATCCATAGTATATAATTTTTTTTAAGTTATCCAGTTCTATTTTTAAGGTGTGCAAGTAGTTTAATTCAAATCAAATCAAAATTATTTATTTGGGATATTACAAAACACAAAATAGGTAGTACAATATTTTTTTTAAAGGCGGGTAATCCCAGAAAGGTCCCAACTCAGCATTCATGCAGGCTGTGAAGCCTGCGCTGGTTTTTCGTTGGGGCCTGTGAGAACCCGGTTGGACGTGCTTAGACACAATAAATTATACACATACAGAACAAAAAATGAGAAATTAATTAAAAAAAAATAGTAATAAAATATTGAATTAATATTGACTAGGTTAGCATTGAAATTTAATTAAAATTACAGGTCAAAAAATTTAAATTAAATCGAAACATCCAATTTATAAAAATACCAATGAAAATTTATTATATTACAATTCAAATTTTAAATATGATCCAATTTAATATATTTAAATACACAGGTATTTCAATATATCACGCTTTAGAGAACATAAATATAATTTCAATATAAATATAAATATCTGTGAAGGCAGTTAAATAGCGCTCGTGTCATGACTTTTGCCAAACCAGTAAATATTGTTTAAGCTTTAACCTAAAACTTTGAACACTTTGTGGGTTCCTTAAGGGCGGGGGAATATTATTCCAGCATTTCGATGCAGCATTACGAAAACTACCTCTGAAGGCTACTGTTCGGTGTCGTTGAGTTGAGAGCTGCACCGAACAATGTCTACGTTCGCAGGATCTAAAATTTGACATATCCTCAAGTTTACTGTATAAGTAAGGAGGTTCGTTGTACTTTAAAATGCCAAAAAGAAGACACGCTAAGTGAAGTTTGCGCCTATGTCCCAACTTTAGTAGCGAATGTTTATTTAGAAAAGGACTGACATGACCTCTCCGCGGAATATCAAAGCAGAACCTTGCGCACGAATTTTGCACCCTCTGTATTAGACGCTTAGTTTTTCCATAAAGGCATAATTCATTCATTCAATATCTTACTAATATCGTATGAGTATAAAAGTTACTGTCAGCTCTCAGAATTAGCAGGCTGAAGTAGCTGTGGGCAGGTCGCAGAACCGATAATAACCGCTGGGAAGTATATGTTCTCGCATTGCGACCTCGATTAAATGCGAAACGGAGTGTGGGAAGACCCCCACTCGATCGACCGACCACAGCGTGGCGACATCGGGGAGTTACTGGATGGAGGCGTATCAGAATCTCTAATTGTGGTGTCGATTGGGGAAGGCATTTGTTCAGCAGTGGATTAATGTGGGATGAAATGATGATGAATATCTCATACGAGGTTACAGCTGAATGGTCACCACCAGGGTTAGGATCGCCTACAAAAAGGCCAACCTGACTAACGACCGCTTTCCTGCTAAATTAGCAGTTCCAGCAGTTCACCGAGCTCTGTCTGAATCGACCCCTCCAATTCTGCATATAGATGTCGTAAAAGTCGACTAAGGGATCCCACCAGAAGAGCAGCAGCTATGTATATTATCTACATATTTCATGCGATCACTCATTCGTCAGCCAAGCTTGGTATGGTAAAACCCTCCAAACTAACAAGCTGATGTGGGCAGTCAAGTAAGTAACAACGGACTCACCCATGATAATACTCTCTTCCAAACACCCAAAGATATATCCCAGCATGATTAGCTTGGAGACTTTAACGTCGAGCGGCAGTTTGGCCATAATGCGGCCCAAGTACGTGATCTCGCCATCGTTGGGGACCCATTCCCCGTTGAGCGTCTTCTTTAGAGCCCCGATCTGTACAACAACGGAGGTTTGGCTAGTTACATAGCGAACAAAAAATCAATGCCATATTAATTATGAGTCACCAACGCATATTAATTATGCAACCGCCTGTGGTCTAGTGGTTCAACCTACCGATTCCAGATCCAGAGGGCTTGGGTTCGATCCCCAGGGGGAGTACAATATTGTGCTTGGTTTGGTTGGTGGTAGGACTTTGTCTGCCTGGCTAGGCACCATCTTACCTAATTCAGTCGCCTTAACATATATTGTTGTGTTCCGGCATTTAGAGGTAAGATAGTCGGTTCCTCAGATTGTTGGAGATTATTGATATTGTACTCCCCATGGGAATCGAACCCGGGACCTCTGGATCTGAAATCGGTGGTGAAAATTCCGGGTGAAGTGCGCCTCCACCTTCGGCCTTATCTTAACTTGTAACCAGGTGAGATGAAGGCCAAGCGCCTTTCCGTCGTACAATAAAAAAAAAAGTAAACGACGTAGCTGATGAACTGGCAAGGAGAGGATGTGAAATAATTTGTGTGTGTCTTAAACACCCAGGAATTCCACACCAAACCCTGGACCGCCTCTACTGAATATCGATAAGCCAGAGCAGCGCTACCGACTACTTCACCAAGACTAACACAACGCCTTCTAAAACTTATGAGACAAGGCCTCAGAACGATCGTTGGACAACAGATAGGCCATTGAGAGATGAAAGATCTGTTCACCATTGTCGTTACGGACAGCCATCTATGCAGAGAATGTCTAACTGTAGAAGAATCAACTGTCCACATAGTCCTGGATTGGGAGTCACAATGCAAGGAAACCCTCAATAACCTAAATGAAGAATACATTTTTATATTTAACATATATCACAAAATGAATCTCGCATGCGTTAAGAAAAGCTTAAATAATAAGCTACATTTGAAAAAAATATAAAGTGAGTAATACCTCTTTCAAAACGAGCAGCGTACGATGTATGTTGGACATATCTGGCGGGTCTAACGCCAACGCCAAGATATCGCTCGGTGGACCCAAGTCCAACATCTTGGACAGCAGTACCAAACGCTCCAATGGGCATCTTTTGATTTCAGGCGTACCTTCTTCCGGCAGCGTGTCCTGTGAAATCAAATAATTACTTTTTAAAAACTAAAAAGAGACCGACTTCGATTAAGAATATGATACAATTTCGTTGACCTGGGTGACGTATTTTTTCCAATTATTTTGATGACAGATGGACGGACAGTTTTTTCCTTACTTTTGAGGTAATACACCCTAAAAATACCCAAATCGCTTCAAGTGTGCCTATAATATTTGAAGAGTTCCCTCGATCTCCCCATGATCTCATCATCAGATCCTGACTTGTTGACGATGGGAACACTCGTAGATTATACCTTTTCAATCAAAAAAATATTTATCCAAATCAAAATCTAGCCAGGCGGACTTAAGCAAAATCCTACCGCCAACCAAACCAAGCACAATATTGTACTCCCCCTGGGGATCGAACCCGGGTCCTCTGGATCTGAAATCGGTGGGTTGAACCAGTAGACCAAGGCTCATAGCTCACATAGAACTTGTCGTAGACGAGTCTGTAGACGCGTCCGTCACGCACGCGGCCGGCGCGTCCCGCGCGTTGGTCGCAGTTCGCTTTGGTCGCCCACGACAGCTGCAGCGTTGTGAAGTTCGTCTGCTCGTCTGCTACTAGCGTCTTCATGAGGCAGTAGTCGATCACTGAAAAAATGTGCCTGGGTAAATTAATTATGTATACACTCAGTACATAATATGGCTTGATTGTACACACAATAATATATATATATTATAGGACATTAATTTTTACACAGCGCCATCTAGCCCCAAACTAAGCATGGCTTGTAATATGGGAACTAGATTACGGATAGAATACTTAAATACTTTTTTAAAATACATACTTACTATATGATACAACACCCAAACACAGAACAAACATCTATATTCATGACACAAATGTTTGTCCTGGGTGGGAATCGAACCCACAGCCTACAGCGCAGAAGGCAGAGTTACTACCAACTGAGCTATGAGGCTTGTAATATATGAGATATATATATATATATATATATATATATATATATATATATATATATATATATATATATCTCATATATCTCATTAATTGTCATGGACATTAATTTCACAGCGCCATCTAGCCCCAAACTAAGCATAGCTTGTTATATGGGGACTAGATTATCATAAACACATTTGAATAACACGCATACAATACCCACACCACATAGGTACACCTATTTTGTTAGCATTATTATACTTATAACTCTTATTATAATAAAAAACTTGACTAATATACATTCTTAAATATAGTAATGAATCTATGTCATAATTGAAGGGGATGCGCAGATGTCTATAACATATAATTTAGTCTAGCACAGACATCTGATGCTAACCAAAACAATCATTTACCAATCACATTAATTTTATTTGAACAAAAAAATTGTTTCAACAATACGTCTCGCGGGAAGTGGCTAAGACAAACTTAGTCCCTGTGATGTGTCTACAAGCCTCATAGCTCAGTTGGTAGTAACTCTGCCTTCTGCGCTGTAGGCTGTGGGTTCGATTCCCACCCAGGACAAGCATTTGAGTGATGAATATAGATGTTTGTTCTGTGTTTGGGGGTTGTATCATATAGTAAGTATGTATTTAAGTATTATTTCCGTAATCTAGTTCCCATATTACAAGCTATGCTTAGTTTGGGGCTAGATGGCGCTGTGTAAAAATTAATGTCCTATAAAATGTGTTGACGAGCTTAGTGCACTTCACACAGAATCCTCAATAAACTGAGGAACTGGCTATCTTACCTCTAAATGCCAGAATACAACATTTTTTTAAGTATTGTTGTTATAGTAACAGTCATAGTTATAGTAATTTACTAATAACAAAATAATAGTTACAGATCATAAAACATAAGTTACATAATCCAATAAAATAAAATAAAAATTGTACTTGAATAAATTTTACATGAAACTATGTCCTACTTGTACGATTCATGTACCCCTATAAAAGACCCTATCTTGAGTCTATGCTTAGATGATTGTTGTGAGGATACTTTGGTAACGGTAGCGGGGAGACAATTGTATATTTTCGGTCCCATCACGTGAATCCGTTATGATGTCCTTGTAAGATGATGTGGAATACAGAGTATTTCTGTGTGTTTCTTGTGTGGTATCTGTGACCTTCACCAAGCCCAGCGAAGTTATCAATGTGTTGCCTTGTGTACTGTGATAAATAATGAGTCCAGGGAGGGTCATAATCCGTAACGCGCTAAAAATAGAACAAGCTGAGGTGTCGTACGGAGCTCTTACTATTGCACGGACAGCAACCCTCTTCAGCTGCCTGAAAACCCGCTCCCAGTCGGCAGCGCACCCCCAATAACCCCCAGTTGGTAGTAAACTCTGCCTTCTGCACTGTAGGTTGTGGGTTCGATTCCCACTCAGGACAAACATTTGTGTGATGAATATAGATGTTGGTTCTGTGTTTGGGTGTCTTATTGTATGATAAGTATGCATTTACAATACTGTATATATATATATATCTCATTAATTGTCATGGACATTAATTTCACAGCGCCATCTAGCCCCAAACTAAGCATAGCTTGTTATATGGGGACTAGATTATCATAAACACATTTGAATAACACGCATACAATACCCACACCACATAGGTACACCTATTTTGTTAGCATTATTATACTTATAACTCTTATTATAATAAAAAACTTGACTAATATACATTCTTAAATATAGTAATGAATCTATGTCATAATTGAAGGGGATGCGCAGATGTCTATAACATATAATTTAGTCTAGCACAGACATCTGATGCTAACCAAAACAATCATTTACCAATCACATTAATTTTATTTGAACAAAAAAATTGTTTCAACAATACGTCTCGCGGGAAGTGGCTAAGACAAACTTAGTCCCTGTGATGTGTCTACGATAATTCAAAAATATCGAAAGTATTGCAAATAGTATGCGTATAGACATCCGATTTTCATTTGAAACTAGTGGAACATCCAGTACTTCGTTCCCATTATCACGTGGGAATTTCCAAGTCCTTTTTTATTGCCATATACCGTCCTATATGTCTTCATATATCCCTTATACCATGAAAGGAAGCTACTCTAAAAAATCTAGTTATATTTCATAGGTTTTCTTTTTTTGCGTGGAATCCTAATTTAAATTATCCTATATTCAATAATCAAGACCAAGCTGAGGGTGGTTGTTAAAACCTTTTTCTTGAGTTTTCACTTCTCGACGGTAGCGCCCAAGTTCCAGTCTGCCCGCGACCACGGCGGGATAAATATAGGTAAAATAAGCGATAAATACTCGTTTTTCTAATCAAAATAAAGTGTTCTAATCGCGAAATTTTAAAAAAGATTAATTATTTTTATAAAATTAAAGTAGTATTATACGTTATGGAGTTCATAGGGATCATGTACACATCGACTTTCATTAGATTGTGTGCAATAGCCCGGTTATTGACAAAGGCTTTGGTTGCTCAATAAATCGGGGGGGAAATCTTCAAAAGAGCATGCACCTAGAAACATAAATATTGTTACGCCAGTCAGAAACGTCTAGAATATTCGCGAGCCTTCGCATAGTTCCGCGAAAATAAGACAATAACAACTTGTTTATCAATAACACAAATGGATGATTTATGACCGCCGCGCGAATACAATAGTCCCAGATTACGTAACAGTTCGCGTGACCATTCCCGCGCTTACTAGAAGATTCGATAGAGTTCGATATAAATAGACGCGCGATTCGAAAGCAAGTCAGTATTCGATTACGATACAGCGAGTTAACATCAAGTGATATTTGAGTGCGATAACAGTGCTTAGTGATTCGGTAGTATAACTAAGTAGTGTTGTACTGTGTTTAAGAGTAATTAGTTTGGTGCTGAATAAAAGTGTCTTATTTTGAGTAATAACCGGTTGCTTTTAATTCTTACGAACCCCAGCTTGTAATGTTGGTGTTGGATGGCATCATGAGCACTTACCATACTTGATGTCTGGCACAGTAATGGAGCTCTCAGCGATGTTGGTGGCAAGTATGATCTTCCGGCACCCCGGCTGAGCTCGTTGGAACACCCTGACCTGCTCATCAGCTGTGATCGTGGAGTGCAGTGGAAGCACCCACCAGTTGTAACGAGCCATTTCAGCCCCGCCTAACTCCTCACTGTGAATATATAAAGGAACGCATGTATGTATGCATGTTTTTTAATCAATTTTGGTTAGTGGTAGGATTTTGTTTAAGTCCGCCTGGCTAACTACCACCATCTTACCAAATTCTGTCGCCATAATCATTGGTTCACTCTCTGCTGCTATATGGAGTGGAGTTATAAATAAGAAATAAATTTTACAGGACATTAATTTCACACAGCGCCATCTAGCCCCAAACTAACCATAGATTGTAATACACTAGAGGCACTAGATTACGGATAGAGTACTTTTTTTTTTTTTGTAAATGCATACTTATCATACAATAAGACACCCAAACACAGAACCAACATCTATATTCATCACACAAATGTTTGTCCTGAGTGGGAATCGAACCCACAACCTACAGTGCAGAAGGCAGAGTTTACTACCAACTGGGGGTTATTGGGGGTGCGCTGCCGACTGGGAGCGGGTTTTCAGGCAGCTGAAGAGGGTTGCTGTCCGTGCAATAGTAAGAGCTCCGTACGACACCTCAGCTTGTTCTATTTTTAGCGCGTTACGGATTATGACCCTCCCTGGACTCATTATTTATCACAGTACACAAGGCAACACATTGATAACTTCGCTGGGCTTGGTGAAGGTCACAGATACCACACAAGAAACACACAGAAATACTCTGTATTCCACATCATCTTACAAGGACATCATAACGGATTCACGTGATGGGACCGAAAATATACAATTGTCTCCCCGCTACCGTTACCAAAGTATCCTCACAACAATCATCTAAGCATAGACTCAAGATAGGGTCTTTTATAGGGTACATGAATCGTACAAGTAGGACATAGTTTCATGTAAAATTTATTCAAGTACAATTTTTATTTTATTTTATTGGATTATGTAACTTATGTTTTATGATCTGTAACTATTATTTTGTTATTAGTAAATTACTATAACTATGACTGTTACTATAACAACAATACTTAAAAAAATGTTGTATTCTGGCATTTAGAGGTAAGATAGCCAGTTCCTCAGTTTATTGAGGATTCTGTGTGAAGTGCACTAAGCTCGTCAACACATTTTATAGGACATTAATTTTTACACAGCGCCATCTAGCCCCAAACTAAGCATAGCTTGTAATATGGGAACTAGATTACGGAAATAATACTTAAATACATACTTACTATATGATACAACCCCCAAACACAGAACAAACATCTATATTCATCACTCAAATGCTTGTCCTGGGTGGGAATCGAACCCACAGCCTACAGCGCAGAAGGCAGAGTTACTACCAACTGAGCTATGAGGCTTGTTAAACATTTGTATGCTTACCGCAGTTTAGTATTGCTCAGGCACATATAAAGCTCCTCAATCTCGAATATCCCAGGCAGGAAGATCAGCACGGACGGCAGGTCTGCCTCAGAACGGTCCGTGTAGCCGTCTTCGTTGCGATCTATCGTCTCGAAGGCATTCACCAGCTTCACCACGAGATGGTGCATCTGGGGCATAATGCAGGGGTCGTTGTTCTTTGGAGTGCATACTTCGAGCATCTTAAAAGAGATGGGAATCGTGCTTAGACCTGAGAGTTTATATCAGAAGAAGCCGAATTCCAAACTAAATCAGTATCAATATGACACAAAAAAAAACGGAATATGGCCCATTCTCAGAGCGTTTCTAGCTTTAGGAAAACATGCGGGTGCATTATTATAGCATCTGTAAATGTTGTGACTAAGTGCGATGACTTGAAATACAAAAAAAAATAGCATAAATAATATTCGTAAAACTGGGCTAAAGTTTATTTGCGTATTCATAAACACCCCATGAATGTCCATTGTTGTACGGCCTACTCCAATGCTAGAGGGTCATGCATAGTGTATATTTCCTGGGAAGGCTCGCTCCAAAGTAGACCTTTAGGTCTTGAGATCAAGAGCTGACTTATTTTAATTATTAAAAAAAATATACTTTGTTGCTGAAAACATAAAACGCAAGCAGTAATACACATTTTTTTGCATTTTGCAGTTTTTTTTTTATTGTACGAAGGGTATGCGCTTGGCCTTCATCTCACCTGGTTACAAGTTGAGATAAGGCCGAAGGTGGAGGCGCACTTTTTTTTTTTTTTTTTTATTGTACGACGGGTAAGCACTTGGCCTTCATCTCACCTGGTAACAAGTTGAGATAAGGCCGAAGGTGGAGGCGCACTTCACCCGGAATCCTCATCAAACTTCACTCCTCAACGAACTGAGGAACTGACTATTTTAACCCTAAAATGCCGGAACACAACAATTTTAGAATTGCTATTATGGCGACAGAATTAGGTAAGATGGTGGTAGCTAGCCATGCGGACTTAAATTTTGAACTGTCGAATATTGGTCGGCAATGCGCGAGTAATGCTTCTGGTGTTGCGAGCGTCCATAGGGGGTACCGCCTTCTATCAGGCGGGCCGTATGCCTGTTTGCCACCTAAGTGGAATAATTAAAAAAAACCCACACAACAAGAAAAACTACCATTAAAGATCAGATACTCACATTAGCAAACTGGTTGAAGTCATTCAAGTAAAACTTTTTCACATTGAACTTCTGTCTCGTATTATCAATGGTGATACACTTGGAGCTCTGGAGCCCTTGCGGCATCGGTGTCTGGAAGTACTCCGTGAATATGTTCGCCCTGATGGTAGCGGACATGAGCACCACTTTTACAGGAGATACTGTGTACAGTAGTTTTTTGACAACTAACAGGAGAAAGTCCATTTCCTGACCGCGCTCGTGAACTTCATCGAGGATTATGTGGGTGTATTCCTTCATTGTCTTTGCAGCAACTGTAACACAATGCAATACATAGCTACACTCATTGTGTATCCGTTGATACCTTTTGTTGGTGATAGCCAAGAAATTTACCACTAGATCATTTGAAATTAAAGATGTGGCCTAAGTTCATCTTAGCATACGGTAAGGATTTATAGGACACAGACTGCCTCGCAAGCCTCTACAAATTGGCCTCAACAAGCGTATAATATGCTTGTTGAGGCCAATTTGCCGACCTTAAATACCTTTTCCATTCGTAACAGAAAACCTTTAAAAGTGCATACCATACAATATTTTTTCTGTATTTCTCTAATACCTATTAAAGAAAATGCTATAAATGTTATCCTGGGTCAGTACAATGTCAGTGAACATTTCCAGCTCAGTCTGTTCGAATTTTGTGCTTGGCTACAGAATCAACAAGGGAGAAGACGGGCCTTAGGAAAATACTTGGCCCCGGCTTGGAGCAAGCATCATCCCATACAACACCAGTGTCATTTTCATTGTAGCTGTTGCAAGCTCAGGCGCTAAATAAGTATCACCAAAAACCCCAAAGATATTTTAAGGTGCTGGGCTGGCTGGGGTAGGTACACCCCACAGCGGGATGTCAGTGCAAGCCTTGGTCACCCCCACTCAGAATAAGAAGGTGAATCTAATATAAAATACCTAGCTTTTGCAGCAAGACACCTGTTGTCACATAGCTTATTCTTGTGTCAGAAGATGTTCTATTCTCAAGCCCCACCTGAAATTGTTAGATACATTGCATTTTAGAAATTGTTGAGATTCCATAGCTGGTAGCTGCAACAGGTAGTGTATAGATATAGCCCCTACAGATGGATATATCAATAATATCATGGATATATGATATGGAATGTAGACATGGCTTCCATCTGTTTTCCTGAGAACCACCATTTAGATCTCTGTTCAGCGATAGAGTAAATGGGTATTTCATTGCTCTTATCACCACTTAACAGTAACAAACTCACAACTTTTTTTTATTGTATTGTTGGGGAAGCGCTTAGCTTTCATCTCACCTGGTTACAAGTTGAGATAAGGCCGAAGGTGGAAGCCCATTGCTGCTTAGCAGAATACCAGTAAGTGACACATGCCACTCAGATTTTTGTTCCTAGGGACATGCCGGTTTCCTCACGATGTGACCTTCACTGTAAGAGTATGTGTATGTGTCAAATGCACACATAAACTTGCAATGAACCCGAAAGTTCATTGATCACATCCAGAACTGGATTTGACCTCACAGCTCTCTTAAGGGTGGTCTACTTGCCATAAAAAAATATTTTATGCAATGTTCTTACACCTCAATAAACTCGTAATGTATATTTGTATATCAAAAAAACCTCATAACAAAATGACAAAATAAGATAAGAAACGCAACTTTGTTGTTGGTATAAAAAAAAATTTCAAGTTACATTTTTCATAAGTAATCTAACCTGATATCCAACCAGACCCCCGACATCCCATCCCCTTTCCTGAGCCACTCTTTTAGCAATTGAAATTGCTGCAATCCTTCTCGGCTGAGTGACCACAATTTTGCAAGATTTGCGGGAATTTACTGCATCATCCAAGATCCACTGCGGTACTTGGGTGGTCTTTCCACATCCAGTAGGGCCCTCAATCACTACAACGTCCAGACTATTAATACTGCTCATGATCTGTAAATTAAAACAAGTTTTTTTCCTCATGCAATGTGGTCATATGCAAAATAGAAATCCTGTCCACAAACAATCATCACTTAGTAAACCAACTAAGTTACATAAATATTTTTATTTATTTTCTCTTCACTTTCAGATACTCTTTGGTAATCCTCAAACTATACTGGAAGAGATATTTTTTTTAAGATGAAAATGAAATGATTAACACAATAATTCAGCATTGTTGTATTGTAATAATTAGGTATAAAGGTGATACGCGGACTTAAACAAAGTTCGACCACCA
Organism: Venusia cambrica; assembly: GCA_951394065.1. Taxonomy (NCBI): domain Eukaryota; kingdom Metazoa; phylum Arthropoda; class Insecta; order Lepidoptera; family Geometridae; genus Venusia; species Venusia cambrica. Next base: position 7,689,399 of record OX596042.1, read on the forward strand.
ACCATACCCAGAACAAATATGTACCCATGTATTGGATTGAAAGCAGGGCCTCTGGGTTTAACACCGGTGGTCGAACCACTATAACTACACCACAGAGATGGTTCATTTAATTGTAGACCCGGAGTGGAACAAATAGTAAAAACAAGTAATGAATTAGAGTGGAATAGAGCGCTAAGACAAGCTCTTAAACATTTATTATGAAGTAAATTATTAAATGTCAGTCAGCCTCACCTGTACTTTACTTCTATTTATAGCCAGCTCATTAGTTTCCTCCTTTCTTGTAAATGTGTATTTGCTGTAAACCTCCTTCATTGCTTCTTCATTTAAATCCTCAAGGTTCATGACCGATGACCCATAAATAGAAAGCTTTTCCAAGGACTCCATCCCATCAGTTGAACTGTTGCATGCCACTCGTTCTATTTGTCGCTGATTCAATAAATTACATTATTAGCAAGGATTCTGAGCTAGTTTACTAAATGAACAAAAATACAATCTAGCTTCACAGCTTTGAAATTATTTTTTATATGTAAAATCTTTCCCTAAGCTTACTATATTTTCTGCACTGTATGTGGGTTTTTTATACCCAAACATTTGCATGATTAAAAAAGATGTTTGTTTGTTTGGATATTTTGATGGACATTTGTTCCTCCTTCATGCTAAAACTACTGAACCAATTGAGATGAAACTTTCCACATATTATGTTGCTCTAGACGGGAAGATATAGGGGAATGTCAAACATCGCCAGACATAACCGATTTGTTCTATTATGCTCTTAAACTTAATACACCTTCACAACAAAACTACTGGAGGGATTAGGCTGAAACTTTGATCAGTTCTAGTAGTTTAGTAGGATGGGAATGAGTTGTCTAACATTGCCATACAAAACTGATAGGTTCTTTAATAATCCTGCCGAAACTACTGAACGGATTGAGCTGAAAAAACCGGGAATGGGACAAAACCTACTTTTTATCCTATAAATCAGTTCCCTGGGATAGGAAAGGGAAGTGTTTTGTCAACCTGTCCTGTCCTCTCTATAATCTTGCAGTTTATTTTATAACCATCTAAGCATTCATTTCTCAATATTTGTCACTACATAATTTTCACACCTATAGTATTAAATAATATGACAATTCTCTACAATAGATAACAGTCACAATTATTATTTGGTTTGTTAGTTTTGGTAATTGGTTCCTATTACATTGCTAGTTATTCTGATTTATGTCAACAGCAGGTCAGGCAGACAAATATTTGGTAGTAATAAATATGAGGTATTTTTCTTTTTGTGAAGGCTGGTATTGTTCACTACATATATTTAGACCGATGATAGGCAGCATGTGGGAGTACAATAGGCTACTTTATTGCTATGAGTGTGTGGATTGAGTGAGTGAACCACCACTATTAGTTTATGTAAACATGAGAAGGTATGGGTACCTACAGGGGGTTAAAGATAAAAACCACACTAGGTCAGGTTGGCAGCATTACCAACGATTGCTGAGTAAATAAACATAAACAGAATTTATGCAATGATTGATCATGAATGGTTTCGGGGTATTAACACGTAGAACTAAATAGTTAATTACCCGCCGGTACAGTTCAGTCTCCCGCTGGCGAATTTCGCGGGCATAATCTGTTCCACTTGGCACAACTGAATGACGGTGCTCGACCTTCCTGTTAAGCTCGTTTATTACATTAAGTTTTGAAATAGCAACGCCACCAGTCAAAGGGCCACGAAGTTTTATCTTCGAAGAGCACGGGTTATTGAGAAATGCGCGCACCTCGTCCATCTTCAAGCGTTAAGATTCACCAAGGAGAATTATATTATTTCTTGACTGAAATCAAATTTTACGAAACGTGCGTTGCAGTTTGCATTCCTACAGAAAAGAAGAGAGGATATATACAAACAGTTCCAACTTCTAGGCGTTATCTTCGTAGTAAATGTTGGTAAATGTGAAATACGATAAAAATTGTTTGAAAAACAAACAATCCAAAGAGTACCCACGCCACAGACTACTATAATGTACTAGTACGTACCTGTACCTATAGAAAATATTGATTGAATTCACAGATTGAATTGAAAGAGTAAGAGTATAGTCTATGTTAGAGTATAGTTAGAGCCTGAATCTGTACTAAAACTGGATTGCGCACTCAAAAGTTAGGTACATGAAATTTACACTCCACGCGCTGAAAATAAGTTTCAAAGTTGTATGTCTTATGTCAAAGTAGAAAAACGAGCCAGATGAGATAGCTCAGTTATAGTAATGCTTCGTTGTCTAACATGTTGCAATTACATATTGAATTCCTCATTGGTAAGCCTTGGGAGCTTTCTTTGATTTTCTTATTTTTTTTATCATATTACTTTGATAGACATTGCATGAACAAATACTTAAAAGATTTTTAATTTTAAAACCATGAAATCCTCTACCACAAAGTGACTTACGAAATACAGAGTTTAGGCGTGTGAAAGTGATAATGCTAGTATTTTGTCATCCATATGTGTGTCCACATTGTTCAGAAAACTACTAAATCAATATGGCTTCTTTTCCTAACGGCTAAGCTAACCTTCAATTGCATTTAACGATTAACAATTTTATTATTTAAATATAGAGGAAATGGTGTATTTTTGCTGCGCGTATAAATGTGTGTGGTGTAGAAAGGAATGGTATCCCGGCTGTGGCCTGTCTTTCCACAGCTGGGTGAGCTAATTTACAATATTTCAAATTATGATGCAGTAGGGTATCCACAATCAAAGTGGATTCCGCGGATTTCCATTACCTACGTAGATATAGATATGGGGTATTGTCATATGGAGTATCTCATAACCATACTTACTCTACTTTACTTACGAAGTTTGCATAGGCAAGGATGAGGTCAAATATGGAGTAAGCTAACCCAGATGCCTATTAACTCTTTTCTTCTTGTATTTTCCGTTCTTAGTTCAAATCAAAGCTATGACCAAGACCTACATTTTCAATGACAGTGCCGTTTTTGTCGTATGAAAAACCCTGCTACTCCTATTACTTCTTATTCAGCCTATTCAAAGAACTACTATACTCCTGTAATAGGAGTATAGTAGTTCTCTGAACCTAAAAATGAAAATATATCTTATTAAACCTATTACGTACTCCTATTTTGTAATATAAATTTAAATAAATATTTTTTGTTGATATCTTGTGTTTTATATCCTTCAACGATTTTAGACACAAAAAACTCTTCTCGGTAAACGATAGACTCAGGTACCTACTTAACACATTCAAAATATTTTTTTTTAATCAATTACCTGAGTGGTTCCAGCTTCATAAAAGGCGCAAGCACCTATTTAGAAAAACCAAATTCAATAAAAACATTAATAACCTATTATTGTTACAATACTAAGAAAATAAATATATATACTAATTCGTATTTTCATTAATTGAAATGGGCGGTGTGGACACCCTATTAGAACGAGATGAATTACTATTCTCAAACCTCTCACTTGCCAGCTCGTTTTTAAGAATACAGTGCGCAGTCCAGTTTTAGTATAGGTCCATGGGTTAGACCATAGCGAGCGATATTATATGAATAGGGCAAGAACGAAGAGAATACAATACAACTACGTAGAGTATAAACATAACGTAGGGCTTTGTCGCTATGTGACCACATCGACCAATCATACAACCTATCATTTAAAATAATTAATTGTTCATTGTAGGTATCAAAATATTTCGCTTCTAATTTTTAAACGTACCATTTTCAACAAATATTTTTATCGATATCTTTTGGTGTGTCTAGTTTTGTTTCTCTCTAAAGAGAGAAATAAGAAAAAAAACTCAACTTCTCACTGAACACTATTAAGGCTTTGCTAGTAGACGTTTTCTCATTTTCAAATGGAAAATTATAGTACTTCTGAACAAGTCACGAGTCAAATTTTTGTTTATATATTACTTCAGGTACCTATCTACATTAATGGTAAGCTGAAAACATAATAGCAAAAAAAAACTCTATAAAAATATTTATTGAAAATGGTACGTTTTAAATATTAAAAGCGAAAAACTACAGGGGCACCGCGCGCTCGCCTTTCAATTTAAAAAAATAATAAGGCAGTACCTCTGCCACTAGTCTGTGCTGTGACCACTGTCAACGTCGGACGTGTGCTTGTCGTCGCCGCAGCAGTCAGACAACACCTAAGTACACTCGGAATAAATATTAGGACGCATGTAAATAAAATATTTATTCTACCTATGCCAGTAAAGGTACCATCATATGGTCACATTACCTACCTACATACCAGCAACGCAATCTCAGAACAAGAATTATCAAAAGGTTTTATTTACGATACGCATACAGCTTACCGTTGTCAACTATTATAATCGTTTCTGCCACGATTTTAGCTGCATAGAGCGCCTTAACATAACAACGCAACGGAATAGAATAGTGGCCTGTAATCAAAATGAGCAATCAAATCTCGGATCGGAATCTTCAAATCAAACAAACACACACTATTTGGACCTTGGATGCATAGGTACAATCACTTCCACAGATGACACGAGCCGATGATGGGCCACCAGCACCACCACAACCGCGCCGCCGCGCGCCTGTGGCCCGTGTTGCTCTAACTAAAGGGTTCTCGCTATCAATATCTATGCAGGCATCCAGTCCAGCAACTATAAACTAGTAATAAAGTCAGAAAACACATGGGTGCATGCTTTAATTATTTTGCAGATTACTTATGCTCTCACTTTAATCACCTCTGTGGTGTAGTGGTTCGCCCACCTGTATCAGATCCAGAAGCCCCGGATTCGATCCCAGAGGGTACAAACATATTACATTAACCCTAGCAAAGTATTGTTCCATATTTAAAACTTTTGAAGACTTTTGTTACATTCGTTTTTGTGTAGGTATATAAATAGGTACTTATTTCGTTTTAGTTAAGTTGATGTTTGTACACGCTGTGGCGTCCTGTAAATGGAAAACAAACTGTTTTATAACTACTTATGCATCTAACCCTATGTTTGATTTTTGTTTTGTCTGTTGTTGTTGGATGTCTTATTTTAATAAATATTTATATTGTGCGCGGTTCGGTTGGTGGTAGGAGTTTGGCGGCCTGGCTACCGCCATAACATTTAAGTCTGTCGCCATAACAACAATTCTTAATTGTTTTGTTCCGACAATTAAAGGTAAGATAGCCAGTAAATCAGTTTGTAGCTGAGATGATGTGCAGCTTCCATAGCTTCAGACTTCGTACATACACTCAGGTACCTACTACTAATTTCTTATTCATAAATCTAGCCATGAAATTCGACGAGTGGTGAGTACAATATTGTTCTTGGTTTGGTTGGTGGTAGGACTTGTAAGTCTGCCTGGCTAGCTACCACCACTTATCTAAGTTATCGCCATAACAACAATTCCAAATTTTTGAGTTCCGACATTTAGAGGTAAGATTGCCAGTTCTTCAGTCAGTTGAGGCTTTCACCTTCGGCCTTATCATAACTTAAAACCAGGTGAGATAAAGGCTAAAGGCATCCACGCCACCCTTCAATACAAGACCCACAAAACCCTAGCAGGTACTTTTATAAGTTGTAATTACAGCTACCTAGGTAAAGTATTATGATTTTACTGTGCTACAAACAGCTATAGGAGAATCTGCAAACAAAATAAAAACATTATATTTTTAATTATTTATGTTTTAACATTCTGGCATAGTAAAATAGTTCAGATCTCTATTGAAGCATTAAGTATAAAATACCTAAAACACACAATCTAATGTCTAGCCAAGTTCAGAATCAGGAATTACGCAAACTTACGATCTTAACTCAGTTTTGTAGGTAGAACCTACAGATATGTTGCAATTTTCTTAATTTAGAGCCAAGCAAAGATTGTTTTAGAATGACGTTCCAAAAACTAAGGTACCTACGTCATGTTATTAGGTTTTTTAGACCCGTAAACAACAGGCAACATTTGTACCTACATTAAAAAAAAAAAATCGCCCCTCCGTAGTGGAGGTACTCCCTACCCTCTCTCCATCTATTCTGCGTAAATCTTTGTACAATTCAATCTGCAAGCTACTATGATTTAATATAGATATTTTACAATTATAATCAATGTTGTAATTATATTGATATTGTTCGTAGTCTTGGGCCAGTTTCGCATTATTATACTTTAAATACTAATTCCCACTCTCGGAATTATCTATTTAGTACCTATTCATATATTTTATGATAGAAGATTAATTTTTAAAGAATACAATACATAATCGAACAAGTCGAAACATCTATAGTAAAGTGATATTAAAAACTTGGTATTATATTATTTGATTGAATAATATGTTGTCTTCTCGAAGATATCGATCGTCATACAATATTACGTAGAGCCAAAATTTTTCAAATAATCTGGAGAGTAAATTACAGGACAGTTATATACACAATCTCACTCACATAAATAATAACTATACTAACTTATACTAACCAACAATAAATATTAGACCAATACAACTCTTTTCTAGCTTGTTAAAGTAGCCTGTACCATTCTAAACTACTGATTGGACGAGCGGTACAAATATAACAAATAAACTATTATACACAAAACCAACAACAGTTCCTATTAATACCAAATTAAACTAACATTGTGCTACAATTGTAGATAAGCCACATAACCTTATGACATTTACAATAGTATTATTTTATGCATTATCAAATGAAAATAAAACGTTAAATAAAAATTCCATTACCAGTTCACATCATTCTAGTACACTATCTTGTTACAAAGAGAATACAATACTATTACAGGACATTAATTTCACACAGCGCCATCTAGCTCCAAACGCATTGTAATATGGGAACTGGATTACGGATAGAATACTTAAATACTTTTTTTTTACGACACCCAAACACAGAACGCACATCTGTATTCATCACACAAATGTTTGTCCTGGGTGGGAGTCGAACCCACAACCTGCACAGAAGGCAGAGTTACTACCAACTGAGCTATGAGGCTTGTCAGTACTATGTAAACTAGATTGTTGATCTCAAATGATCTCCTGGGTCATCCATACAAAACGATATTCCGGTTGGAATACATTGTCACAATTGCTTTGTAAAACACCTATTTACAAACACAGACACTCTCATATTATCCAGACGGCAAAGGTATACATAATTCCTTGACTTGACTGGAATGCTTACTGGAATTATATGAACTGGCAACATCTTCAGTGCTAGACAAAATACTTCTTGAAAAGGTAGTAAGAGATAGGTATGAATTACATCAAGTAAACAGTTTTAGACCAGATAATGCATAACCTTGATGCAAAAAAACAATAACTAAATATTCCATTCGTGATGGTATATTAATATAGATACGTTCTCTTTGATGATATGCTACCTATTCAATACATTGTGTATTCTTAAATTAGAGTATTTATGTACTCATTATATTATATCAGTTAGTACATAACAGTGATTCGTTTATTTATAACAAAAAAAAAACACAAACGCCTTTTGTTCTTCCTTTTAACTTGACTTGAGACTGAACATTATCTTATCTAAGACATAGCTCTGACTTTACATCTATCAAATGTCTAAGCTAATACAAACTTGAGACTAAAAATTATTTTGAATCCGAAGCCAATAATGGTATAATGTCTCACAATGTTAAATTAAGATCAAATAATTATTTAATTGATTATTGCGAAACATTTAGACAATGGGAGCGCACATATTTCTTTACAGGCTAAGATACTTGCAGTTGAAGGGCTATACATTTCATCAGAAGTTAGTTTTCCTTAGAAGGCTGGATGGACCAACCGAGTATTCTTCGGTCGAAGCCACAGCTGAAAAAGTTGATATTCGGTGATATGTCTTCTGCCCAGGCTACCGATGTTACCATGCGTCTGTGGCCCTGGAATAGTAACCTAGGTGTTAGACATTAAAACAGGCACCTTTACAGCCTACATTTATTTTTTGTGTTCATCTAGCATAACAAGTTTTTGTTCCTAGGGACATGTCGGCTTCCTCATGTGACCTTCACCGTCAGAGCTTGTGCATATGTCAAATGCACATAAACTTCCGAAAAAGCGAAAAGTACAACGGTGCACGACTGGATTTGAACCCAGTCTCCGGTTCGGAAAGGCAGGCCCATACCCACTTGGCCAAACATCTCTATTTAACGAATTAGTTTGCTAAATATCCTGTGAAATTATAGGCTTCTTAATTGTATAATGGTATTGAATCAGTCAGATTGATTTTATAAAGATTTTTCCTGACGATATGACTCTCACCGTCAGAGCTTGTGCATGTGTCCAATGCACATAAACTTCCGAAAAAGCGAAAAGTACAATGGTGCACTACTGGATTTAAACCTACAATCTCCGGATCGGAAGGCAGGCCCATACCCACTTGGCCAAACATCTCTTTTTTAGCGAATGTTTGCTGAATATGCTGTGAACTACTATAGGCTTCTTAATTGTAATATGGTATTGAATCAGTCAGATTGATTATACAGTTACGAGTTTTTTTTTCAGGGGCCAAATCTGAAAGTGTGAGAGTTATCGAAAAGTCATGTTAGGAGTTACGTGCGCGATTTAAAAAAAAATAGTTCTGCATTCCAGAAAATCTATATTTTTTTTATAGTTTTTCTAGAAAAGTGAGTTTTTGTAAAATTATTATAAAGATTTTTTAAATGTTCTACGTCCGTTGTCATGTAGGATTGCTATCAACCCATCGTTGGAGCAGCTAAATGAGCTGTGGGGTCAGTTCTGTGACCACAGGGCTAGACACAACCAGAATGAAAAGACAACCAGGTTAGAGTTAAATAGTTAGTTACCTGTCTGCTAGAGCGCGGCAGACGCGCCAGCCTCTGTCCCTGCAGATCGAACAGCCTCACTTGTCGGTTGTCGTGTGGGATCGCTATGAGCCCGCCACTGCTCACCGACACTCGATTTACGGACGAGTCCGAACGGATCGTCGCCAGCGCTGATCGCATGTTGCGGACGTCCCATACCTGTTTCATTATTTCAGTTAAAAATCATACATTAGTATATCCCAGAATAAAAAAAAAATGTACGATGGGGTAGCGCATGGGCTTAATTTAATTTGGTTTCAAGTTATGATATGGCCGAAGGTGGAGGCGCACTTCACAACAATTTAGAATTGTTGTGAAGTCTAAGTTGAGCTGAGTTGTGTATCTAAGGCAACAGACTTAGATAAGATGGTGGTATCTAGCCAGGCGAACTTGAATAAAGTCCTACCAACCAAACCAAGCACAATATTGCATTCCCCTGGGGATCGAACCTGGGACCTCGGATCTGACACCGGTAGACGAACCACTAGACCACTGAGACCGTCTCTATGGTTGATGACATAGTTACTTGACATTACCTAATATATCAATAAAAGCATATCAATTCATCATTAATTTATTTGATTTTATTCATTTAATATAAACCCCATAATAAGGTACACTACCTATACCATCAGAAAAGCAATAAGTCCTAAATGATAGGATGAAAATAAAGCTACTTTAAGCATTGTTTTCCTGCAGGAAAAAACTGAAGTAACATTAGATGTAAAGCTTTTTTCACCATTTTAATCCACATTGGTCAAGGATGGTTTTTTTACATATTTTCGTGACATTGGCTATGGCCTACAGCGGCACACGCGAAGTGTATGCGCGGTGTGGTGTAATGATTCCTATTACTATTGCATGCACTTCCATAAATAAGTGTATAATACTGTTTTAATAACCCCTACTATGCTCTAGTTTTATTACCTTTATTTTTCTATATTAGACTGCTCAGTTCTTGACTTCTTGGCTTGCCTTAGTAAAGCCGAGGTCTACGTTGGCACTGGCTCATCCACCATTCAAATAATCAACTTTATGTCCGATATTTTAGGTGTCATCACACAGCATACTCTCTCAATCAAAATGTTATCCAGAAGAGATCACTCTCGATATCGATCACGTGTGATAAGTAAATTGAATGGAATAACAAAATGAATACCTTCACAGATCGATCATCCGAGCCCGAGACGACTTTGTCTTCACGTGTGAACACAGCTGAAGTGACACTCCTAGAAGAGGCAAAAACACTTTTGTGATAACAAAAATAAAGACTTATGATACCTATTACATACCATGATCATTGCTATATAAGTTTGTTTGTTAGTCAGCTAAAAGACGCAGTTTTTTTTTTCGTGTATTTTTATAGTGACTTTTGCCATAAATGTATGCACAATATACACAAAAATGACAGTATGACAAGCACGACAGTCACATCGTACCCTAATACAATTTTATCTTAAAACAAAAGTTATTAAAAACAAAACCTAAAAACGAATGAATAAGAAATATAATATACTTTATATATTACTAAATCACTGAATGACGCAGGTTTATAAAAATGGTATATCAAAGTACTTACTCGGTGTGTCCTTGAAATACTGAGACGGAGTGTATGGGCTCGCGGAAGTCCCACAGACGGAATGTGGTGTCCCTCGAAGCAGTAACTACAAGACGAGAGCTGTGGTGGGCTGATGCGTGCGTCAACTCATGGTCGTGACCTGTTGCATGTTACGAGAATACACATAATAGAAAAGCAGTAGTCCTTCACTTTAACCTAACTAGGATACGCGAGAAGGGAGTCTGATTACCTTATTAATAAGACTAAAAGCCGAAATCGAGTTGGTCTAAAATCGACCGTAAGAAAATAGCTTTCTGCCCTTCTCCTCGGTATAAACTTTAGTTATGACAAATCTCTCACTCCCACGCTTCACACCGTAAAGGCGTCCGTAGTTTGCTCAGCACATGGAGCAACCTATAACATTTACACAGATGACGCAAGGAACTCAAAATGGAATAGCTTGCGGATATCATTGCCCCGAAGCAGGACTCTCGAAGTATTTGCGTATTAACGACACAACTATGGCTCTCCAACCTGATGAGACCATGGGGCAAAAGACATACATAAATTAATAATTGAGTCTGCACCAAAAGCTTTAGACTCAAACTCACGAATACGATTTATATTCACAGCCATTAGGTAGCCAAGCTGACTGGGGCTAGCGTTGGTATAATCATAGGGGACAATGCACAATTCACCCCACACATTGGGAAGTCGTCGGTGCAGGCCTCGGTCACCCCCACTCAAAATATAAATAACCCACTTACCAGTAAGTATCTGCAAGCAATCGCCAGTCTCGACATCATACAAGTTGGCCGTCCTATCCCAGGACGCGGTAATGACGTGATCGCCGCCCGTCAGCCAATCAGCAGCGACGACCACGCCTTGGTGGCCAATAAGTTCCGTAAGCGGAGTTCGGAGAACTTCGGGCCTGTCGCCACCTTCACCAAGACTTTCTTCACCGCCACCTTCCAACTCTTCTTCAGACGATTGACCTCGCTGAAATAAATAATAAATTATAATGGATATGATGAAAGTTTATTAACATATGCCCGATTGTTTCTGCTATTTATGTATATTTTTTTTTCTATTTATATCAGTTTCTAGCGGGCTTTGATAACCTCAAGTCGTTTAGAATCTAGAACAGGGCTGTTACACAGCCTACACATAGTAAGAAAGAAGTTATTAAAGAAAACATAAAACTTTCACAAGGGTAAACAAAAACTTCAAAACTGGTTTCAAAACTGTAAATTTCGATACTATTTTATAGTGATAGCTACTTTACCGGCAAATCCCAGTTAACCGCAGCCTGCCATACATGAGCTGTGTTGTCTCCACTGCTGGTTAGTGCAATATCTCTGTTCGGGTGGAACTTTATCGAATTCACAGAGCCAGCGTGTCCCGTGTATTGAAGCAGACATTTGGCCCACTCCACGCTCCATACGCAAGCTGTGTGGTCTGTGGGAGAAAAATATCTATAAGATTAACAGTTCTAAGTTGTTTTTTTATCTTATTTTTTAACGCCAAGTGTTTGACCACCAGCTAACCTACAAAACAAGTTAAGATGTGGTTAAATTAAATAATTCCTAAGATATGCACGCTTGCTTGTCTAAAAGGAACCTATTCTTGGACTTGAAGACTCCAAGATTATACTGTTGCGGTGACCGCTGAAGGCAAATAGAATTACTTTTTCTATACTAAGTAGGTGGCAAACAGGCATACTGTCCACCTGATTGTAACGTCGCATATGAACGATTGCAAAACCAGAAGCATCACTCACGCGTTGCTGACCCTTTTAAAGGTGCAGTTGTCCTTACTCATTACTAGTTTTAAAAACGTGCGGAATTTAAGAGACATGTGGACACTGTAGTAGATGTTAATATAAAATGTACAAGGTCATCCTTCCATTAAGCGGTAGGTAGTACATTATAACAAAATTCAATTATGTTATGTCGCGTAACTTCAAGATAGGGGGGGACCTTTCGACTTTCATAATAGGGCGCCCTGATAATCTCAATGCACATTTCGTAAAGCGTTAGTCATCTTTTTCATATGTCTATGTATAACGTCGATGTGGTTTGACGAAAAAAAAAATAGCTATTCGGCGGCGATATTCTGTAAGGCGAAGTTACTAAAAGAATACATGCATGTGAGATAACCCAGAACTAGTTTGGTTCCATTCCAGCGAAAACCACTGTGGCGGGGTGTTCATTTTTAACATTTTGTACATTTATCATCAACTCATTGATTATTACTTCATTTTTTTTTATAGCTTTTTTTGTCATCTATTTATGTATTTAGGTAAAACAACAATGAAACTCATACATTATCAAAATCTCATCACATTGTCGCAATGTTTAACTCGGTCCAGAGGATTTATCAATCAAAATTTATTTACCAGATTTAAAAATTTTACATCCGGTTAACATCCACATTCAACACTCTCATAAAATATACATCGTATAATTTCAAATGTATTTTTTATTGAAACCTGAGCTTTGTATCAATTAATTTTATATTAAAACCATCTCATCTCAAGTACTTCTACAGGGGAAAATTGGGACTCCCTGGTACAGTTGTGCCTAAAATTGAGTTATTATACTTGTAAGTTGCAGAAGTCTTACCAGCAGAAGCAGTTCCGATAAGGGCTTGTCCAGGTCTTGCTGAAGACACATCCCAGATCCCATCTTTGTGACCAGTAAACTCTCTGACCAATTGACAGATGTATGATGGTGCCTTGAAACTTGACACTATCTTACTGGTCTGTACTCGTAACTTGTGAGTTGCTTTTACTTTTTGTGAGTTGCTTTGAGACACTGCATAAAAAATATATATGGTAAAACATAGCTGGGTCATAAAACAATTGTATAAAATGTTTGGTAGATTGGAGATTTTATACAAGTTTTGAGCCCATACTTACATTTAACTTTTGAGTTTTTTCCAGTTGCATCAAATTCAATGTAATCCAAGTTTTGTTTATCTCCGATATAGCTTTCCCGCTCCAATTTTTCACTAAGTATATCTATTTTTTCTTGCACTGTAATGATGAAAATAAGTGTAAACATACAACACATAATTATTTTGAAATAACAATTACACACAGCATGTAATTTCCTGGATATTGCCAAGAATAAAACTTGTAACTTGACTAACTTTCCATGCTAACCTTGAAGGCATCCTGACTTTTGCTTGAGACTGATAAAATATTAGCAATGTGATTTTATCTAATAAATGGGAAACTAGATATAATCACACTTGAATAGCCTTCATAATTAAAAAAAATAAGTACAATGTAAACATATCTATACATCAAGTTACCTAAAGAACAATAATAATAAATAAACAAAGCAGAATCTTTGGTTTGGTAAAACTGATATTGATCTTACTCACAATTTAAGTTTTCATTGTACAGAAGGTCAAATTCCTTTTCAATCTGGGAAAACAGTTCATGTAGACGATGTCTGAATACTGGTGGGATCGAGGTCTCTGAATCTTCCATTTTGAGGTAGTTAGGCATTCCATCTGAGCCTTCTGTTAGGGCTTGAAGCCTGCGTTTGCTGGATTTCATGGTCGACAGAAGATGAACTGCACTGCACTGGTCTCCTTTACATTACGCCTAACGATATTTATCAATGCTCAACGATGTACATAGTATCTGAACATAAATAGTAATAATTCAGGAGACTATCTAAATAATACTTCATGAGAAACGGCGAAGAAAAGCAAGATAACAATAAATATGATAGACCTCACTCAATTGAAAATATTTTTATTTTCACTTCATTTCATTTGATTTGATTGACTTCAATCACTCATTTAATTTTTTTTTAATACATCCTATACGTCATTTCATCAGTTCACCAGTTCACCTACATACTACCATGTGCCATAGACTACTACTAAAAACCGAAAACAATGAACCTGCTGAGGCCTTATTATGAGTTTCTGCTTATTTCAATACATTTGGCTAGCGGAATAGTAAAGCAACTGTAGTTCCTTTCAATGTCCGCTAAACAAATGTATGGAAATAAGTGCCCTATACTAAAACGAAAATATTTTCAGTTAGCTGTCGGATACTCATACTAAGGCCTCAGATGGGCCTCAGTGCTACTGCTACCACTACGATATTCAAATTGTCATATTTTCCTTCCACAGAAGCTAAATCGAAGAGCTTATATTAACCACTTCGTGAGCTAAATGTTGGATGTAGATATCAGTAATTCTATAATATTTGGTGTCAATAACAAGCAGCCACAGTAGTGGCCTTAAGGCCACGCCACAACAAAACGCGCCTATTTTTACAAGCTTTTATTTAGCTTCCAATGCAAGAATCCATCCGAACAAACATATTACATACATATGTAATATGTTTGTTCGGATGGATTCTTGCAACTCAATTTTGAAGCAGATTTCCTCAACCAATGAAGCTGAAATTTTGTATATTTCTTTCGGTTTGGATGACAATACATGGTTTACTGTGTACCGTCATTCTAAATCCAACATGGCGGCACATACAATTTGGACTAATCATATTTAATGCACTCCTTCCTACAATATGAGTATCAAATGAAAGGGCTTGCTAAGAGTAACTCGAAAAAAATAAAGTGACGTCACTCTAAATCCAATATGGCGGACTTCTAAAGCTCGAACTCTATTTTGAAGCAGATACATTCTACCGATTGAGCTAAAATTCTGTGTAATTTTATTCTAAATCCAACATGGTGGAACGCCTAAGATGGCGGACTAATTAATTTAAATGCTTGACTGCAAGAAGGGTATCAAATGTAAGGACTTACATAGAATACGAATGCGAGTTTTAAATAAGATGCTAAATATAAAATCCGTTATTCAATTAAAAATAAATATCAAAGAAATTCAACGACCTTGCAATAATTGATGCGTTGATTGAGATGAACAGACTGAGGAACGTGTCCAGAAATAAAAAATAATAAAAAAGTAAAAAATAAATTAAGTTTTTTTTTATTACTTTATTTAATTTAGTAGGTACTTACTTAAATCTCACAAAAAGCTTCTATAACATATACATTTAGTAATAACGGTGTAAGTTGATAGCAAAAGTTTTAAAGTTATGTTTATTTTTGTCTTTTTTTTCATTTAAATAAAGCTTGTTTTATAAGATTTTTTCATTTTTTTATTTATTTATTTAAAAGCCGAGTTCTCCTACTACCAACATTGTTGCCCCAACATGTGTTTGATGAACATGTTGGATGAACTTTCTGTCTCCTGTGACTTCTGATGTTTGTGCGAGCGGCAAACAAATTTGAATTAACTCACTCATTGAGAGAAATGAGCTTGGACGAGGAAGACGTGGTTTCTGTAGGTACTCACAATTATACATTTAAAAATTTCGGAAAAAATAACTATTCCGTTTGAGGCCATACTTAAGCACCTTTGACATACTATAAATCATGAGTTATTGTGTTTGTATCATGCGATGCTAGTAAAAGATAGCAACATTATATATTAACCAAATAAATAAAAATTCAAATAAATATCAGCTTTTATGTATTTTCACTCTTTCCCACTCGGGCTAGCCCAGCTTACGCCTGTGCTGGTCACCTCAGGAAAAGAGAATGTTTCAGTGTTCCCTCATAACCTCACCTCTTTCATACGCACACGTTGAAGAAGAGGGCCTCGCACTATCAAGGGTAAAATAGCTCAATACTAGCAGACGCAGAACAGCGCCGCGGCGCCTCAGCGGCGGTGTGTTGGCCACGATGACGACGACGACGACGGTAGTGTGGCAAGTGGCAATATTTAGTAGATAATTACATTTATTCAATAAAAAGTACAATTAAACTAACTATGTACAAAGGAATCAGTCAGATTACCTAAGGACCGTTACAAACGGCCTATAGGTAACTCAACTGTTCCAGCCCAGTACCAGACGGACTAGATATTTAGTAGATTGATCTATGAAATAAGTCTAGTCTATGGAGAGCCGAGCATAGTGATTCTTCTTTACTCTTTGGTTGAGTAGGCCAACAAAAAGAAAATGGCCGGTGAGTAGAGTAGTTTATTCTGTCAACGTAAAACTTAATTTGATCACTAAAAGCTATATATAATTACTGTTATGTTGTTTACAGATCTATATGCCAAATATAATTGTACATATTGTCAAGAAGAAATTAATGGAGTGCGAGTAAAATGTGCTGATTGCCCAGATTTTGATATTTGTTTGCAGGTAAAGTTGCTTGGTCGCCATTCCTATGTATTGGTTTTGGCGCAAAATTTAAATTTGTCAAGTGTCTCTGAAAATAATGTGCCTATTTTTCGTTTATTATAGTGTTTCTCCCTTGGAGCTGAAATTGGACAACATAAAAATGACCATTCCTATCAATTTGTGGTATGTAATCAAAATTTGAAAATGTAATGTTTCTCATTCTTCTTCAATTTATTATTTTGTTTATCTATTATTGCAGGACTCTGGGGCCTTCGGTATATTTTTAGGGCGTAGTAGTTGGTCAGCCAATGAAGAAATACGATTATTAGATGCAATAGAACAGTTTGGATTTGGAAATTGGGAAGATATAGCAAAATATGTAGAAACACGGACCCCAGAAGGTATGCCCCTACCATCACATTTGATATTTTGATTTGGGGTTACTTAGCCACTGTAAAATCTACAAAATTAATTGCTTTTCGACTGGCATTTATTGTATTATTCTCAGTTTTTGCAAAGCATTAACTAAACAAAATATTACAGAGGCAAAAGATGAATATATTGCACGATACCTTGATGGTAGCATTGGACGGGCTACCTGGGGTAATGTGGAAGGGACCACTCGACCCTCTTTACACTGTGCTGATCGAGATGAAGGTCCACTTGGACCTAGTGCGGTGTCAAGGCTACCACATCTCGCAGTCACATCTGATGAAGCCTCACAGCTTGGCTATATGCCTAACAGAGATGACTTTGAAAGGGTAATTTCAATTATAACTAGAATGCAGTTTAATGTCAATATTACATAATTTACTCATATCAACAGAGTACCGAGACAAACCTTTATAGGGTATGTACAGGGTACAATGTTGGAGTAAATAAGGTGCTAGGTACTTAAATATTTACCTCATCTGTGGTCTAGTGGTTCAACCCACCAATTTCAGATCCATATTCCCAAGTTTAATCCCCAGGGGAGCACAATATTGTGCTTGGTTTGGTTGGTGGTAGGACTTTGTTTAAATCCGCTTGACTAGCTATCACCATCTTACCTAATTCTGTCGCCATAACAAGATTTCTAAAATTGTTGTGTTGCACATGGCTATCGCCAGTTCCTCAGTTTGTTGAGGATTCCAGGTGAAGTGCACCTCCACCAATGGTCTTATCTAAACTTGTGCTTCCACATTGCAAAAAAAAAAACAATGTAAGTGTAGGTAATAATGATGTTGATAAATGTCCATAACAGGAAATTTCACCTGCATAATTTGTTGTCACTTTTATATTACTTTTGTTTTGTTTTCCTTGTCTTTTTTGCATAGCATAATATTAAAATGCATTTTAATTTATAGCACCTCAACTTATCAGTTAAGGAATTATTTTAACCATAGTTAATTCATTAATTTCCTGACTGATAAATTAAGGTGCTTGCTTAATAATATTTTGTCTATTTTTAGGAACATGACCATGAAGCTGAACAGTTGATTTCAACATTATCCCTAAGCTCAGAGGATGACGAGTTAGACATAGGTGAGATAATTATCCTGACATCTAAAAAAAGAACAAAAACAAACCATGCTGACCTAGATGTCTTAGGTACTTGCAATTTACAGGGTAGTTCTGTTTTGTAGTGTACATGTTCAATCCAACCAAATTAATACAAAATCTTTGACCAAATCCCTCCATCCCCTTTCCACTACCAGACTAGCAATCATATGGCAGGCAACTACCTGAACCCTACAAGGTTTAGGTAGTTGCTATGTTCCATTGTGCCGACAATTGTATATTGTACACATCAATTCGCCTCTACCTTTGTCATTAGTAAATACTTATATAGGAATGGAACTCCTTGTCCTTATCTATTTTCTGCACCAGTACAATCTTATAGAGTGAATAAGTTTCTTTTAGATAAGCGTTCTCCATCTTAGGCCACTTCTTTACTTGTTTTTCAAGTGTGCTGGTGGCCAAAAGCTTGGCTATCACTAATCAAAAGAAAATAATCACAAATTATTATAATCCGTAAGTGTCTTCTCTCTGTTGGCAAGGTTTAAAAATGTCTAAATGGATCTTGAAAAAATTTGGCGAGCACATAGGTTTCACGATTTGCAAGACGCTTAGCTGTACCTATACGTGAAAGTCCGCCAAGTGGAATACTGAGGACTAGTGGTCGCCTGGTGGCCTTTTAAAATGCACTAAAAAGTTGTTTTTTGTTTCAGCATTGAAACTATCGCAAGTTGACGTTTACACGCGGCGGTTGCGTGAGCGCACGCGAAGAAAGCGGCTCGTCAGAGATTACCAACTTGTGACGCTCTTCTTTAATAACCAAAGGAACAAGCTAAAAACGCTTGGCAAACTTGCCAAAGAGAAGAAGTATGTATCATCAAACTTGTAATTTGTTTTACTATATGTAACGAGTGATTACGAATATGTACCCGAATCACACGGCATTTCCAAAAATGTACAGGGTGAGTTTAGTGGTACATCTACATTGGGGTTATACCCATGACACCGGGATTGGAAAGCTTCAACACACTCGGCCTCCACAGCTACGCGCTTAACCTGTGATCTGCCCTAGTGTTTGAAATTACACTTAAAATCACTAGCGAGAAATGGTGTTTTTGCTTTTTGGAATCTGCGTCAGGACTCTCGTAGCTCAGTTGGTTAGAGCGTTTCCGGCTATAGGAAAAGATGCGGGTTCGAGTCCCGTCGCGGGTTTTGAATTTTTGTGTCATTATAACATTAGTAAACTGTGAGCTTATTTATACCTAAGTTGTTTTGTAAGAAGTCCCTTTAGGTTTTTCGCCATCAATTTTGTCTATTTCCTTCAATAACATTAAATCTCTGCATGTTATAATTATAAAATGATTTGATACTATTATGACGAGATCTTTCATTTGATATGCTAAACAATGCTATCAGGTAAATATTTTTTTCTTCACTGAATCTGATTTGGTTTTTCACTTTATCTTTAAAAGCAACTTTTTGAACTTTTAAACTTACATTTACGCTGATATATATCAAATGAGTTGTGTACACAACAAAATGCAGGTACCATACTTTAACTTTTTCCATCCGTTAGTTTTGGACTAAATGGAGAATGACATACATACTAGTGCTCTTATTAGGATTCTTTTTTGTCATCGGAGGTACGGAACCTTAAAAATAGATCACGATAATTAATAATACCCAATCATATTTTAGAGAAAATAATTATGTTTGTAAGCCTGACACGGCAGACTAGAGGGCCAAGATAATTGTTAAGACCAACTGATGTTATTTACCTGGATCTACAAACAATAAATTCATTTCATTTCATTTCAATATTTCCATCTAATCGGCACTTTCCAGCAACTGACCGCAGAGCGAAAGTGAAAATGCGGAGCTCATATATACGTTCAGAAACAGTCAAGAAGTAATACTTGGTATTTATTTACTCTAGACAACAGCTCAAACCGCTGTCACAAAATGTAAAACTGCAGGTTATGTAACGCAGCTAAAACACCTATCTATGCAAAAATTATGTACTGTGATAATATAATCAAACAAATGTTTTATGTATAACAAGCCTCGGAGCTCAGTTGGTAGTAGCTCTGCCTTCTGCGCTGTAGACTGTGGGCTGTGGGTTCGATTCCCACACAGGACAAACATTTGTGTGATGAATATAGATGTTTGTTCTGTGTTTGGGTGTTCTATTGTATGATAAGTAAGTATTTACAAAAAAAAAGTATTAAAGTATTCTATCCGTAATCTAGTTCCCATATTACAAGCTATGCTCAGTTTGGGACTAGATGGCGATGTGTGAAATTAATGTCCTGTAATATTTATTTATGTATTATATTCATCATGTAAAGATGTACAGTTGAGTGAGCGCCCTCTGCTGCGCCATAAATAGTTTTTCATTATATTGCAGAGAATTCACGGAGCGTCTCCGCTGGACTTCCCAGTTCTACGGGCGAGCGGAGCAAGCCGGGGTGATAGCCGGGCTGTGGCGAGAGCGCGAGCTCCGCGTCCGCCTCGCCGAGCTGCACCGGTACCGACTGGCCGGAGTCACGCGGCTGGAGGAGTGCGCGCATTACGAGCAGCACGCGGCCCACAGGAAACACCCCAACAGCACTGTCGACGTGAGACCTCGATACTTGGTACTTGCTTTTTGCCCTGCGACGAGCGTGTTATGCCAACTTTATCTTCTGTTTTTTTTTATTGTATGATGGGGAAGCGCTTGGCCTTCATCACCTGGTTACAAGTTAAGATAAGGAAGGTGGAGGCGCACTTCACTAAGAATCCTCAACGAACTGAGCAACTGGCTATCTTGCCTCTAAATGCCGGAACACAACATATAATATTGTACTGGAGTCGTTTTAGATTGATTTTAAGACAACTTTATTTGTCTTTTTTTTTCACTTCGAGTGGGAAAACTTTAACAAGTTACCCCAACGCCTTGAGGGTGCGGTGAGGTTATGTGAGGTTACCGGACTCTACTCACTGAAACCTCCTCGGTGGCCGGCCTTAATTCTAAGGAAGGCCCTGGGATGTTTGTGAAAACTTCTTCCAGTGTTGATAAATAGTAGCTTATGTCCTTCCCCATGGCGTATAATACTATCCATTCCAAATTTCACTACCACATACCCACGTGGTGCCGCGGGCAAAAGTTAGTTATTAATATTTTGGGACTTTTACCCAAACCTCCGTCCCGAGCTCCAGGTTAAAATTGAAACTGATTCGAATATTTAATATTGTTTTATCTTTGAAATAACACTTGAAATAAACAGTCCTATGGCTCTTATTGAGCGCCTGATGTTCAAATTCCGTACTTCGCCTGATAAAAAAAAATATAGTAAAAAACCGTAAAATAGATAAAGTTGGCGTTACGCGCTCTGTTTACATTGGCACCTCCATTTTTATTTTTATTTCCTTACCATGTTTTTGTTACATCCAGATGACCAATTAAATTTATAATTGACATCATTTGAGTATATATCAACTTTTTATGTTTTTGTTTATTTTCGTTTACATACATTTACATATCCATAACATTATGTGCATGGCTTTAGAAGTTTATGCTTCATAAAATCATGCTTACGCTTCGTGCGGTGTTACAGAATCTAGAGATAAATGCATGACCTAGAACTTTTATAGATTGGTCATAATTATGTGTATTTTAACATTTTATAATCTTATACATGAAAGAGTTATAGAGGCTCTGTTTAAATATATCAATATGTTACACCAGCATGTATGATGTGGACAGAGGAGTGATCTTCGAGCGGCCTGCTTAGCATGGAATGCCAAAACCTCCTCTTATTTTCTCGAAAACTATTGAAGCCAATGTAATCCATAAATTTATTTTACCTCTTTTTTTTTATTGGACGACGGGGTAGCGGGTAGTTACCAGGTGAGATAAGGCCGAAGGTGGAAGCGCACTTCACCCGGAATCCTCAACAAACTGAGGAACTGGCTATCTTACCTCTAAATGCCGGAACACAACATTTTTTTTATTAGAATTGTTAGTATGACGACAGAATTAGGTAAGATGGTGGTAGCTAGCCAGGTGGACTTAAACAAAATCCTACCACCAACCAAACCAAGCACAATATTGTGCACCCCCTGGGGATCAAACCGGGGCCTCTGGATCTGAATTCGGTGGGTTGAACCACTACACCACAGAGGCTAGGAGGAGGTTAAAACATCAATATTGTTATAATACTATGGACAGATCCTCCTCCAAAATAATAAATCATACCAATATTATACAGCCACATTTATATCACCTTCCTACCTTGTATACTTCTTTGGTATATATAATATGGAACTCCCAAATCTGCGGGGCTCTTTGCACATCTGAATCGAATACAAATCCAGTTTAGTTGGATATGTGAATATCTAAGTTCTATGCAAGTTTTCATGTTTGATGCCCTGTAGAATTTTCTATTATAAATGCATTTTTATGATGATAGTCGAGCGTTTGACCACCAGCTTACATGTAAAACAAGTAAAGATGTGGCCTAAGATGGAGCACGCTTGCCTAAAAGGAACCTATTTAATCTGGACTTGAAGACGCAAAGCTGGTTTAATTATGATGTGGTGCATGGTAGGGTTTGATCCCGTATAACTGTTGTGTTCGCCAGGGCAGCAGTGGGTGCCAGTCCACCAGTCAGACAAGAGACCAAACGCACAGCAGCTCGCAGCCGCTAAGAAAAAGGTGATCGTCTTTTATTACATTTCCTATCTTTTTTGGCAGGTGCATTCTACAACATTACGTCTTTTTATTGGCGAGTAACCCTGGGCCGAAACATGTCTTTTTTCCTAGCATTTATTCCTTATTCAGGACCCTTTAGCGCTAATATAAAAACATAAACACATAATATTTTTTTTATTGAACGAGTGGCCAAGGGATTCGCCTTCATCTAACCTGGTAGCAAGTTATGAGAAGGCCGAAGGTGGAGGCGCACTTCACCCGGAATTATCAACAAACTGAGAAACTGGCTATCTTACCTCTAAATGCCGGAGTACAACAATTGCACCGGTTTAGGCTGTGTAATATCTATCTGTCAATCAATCAGCCAGTCATTCATTCAGAACAGATGACTGTTATCCTGCAATGGTAGTAAGAGCTGAAACCACGGTGCTTTGTAATAATATATTGTCGTCTAGCAACGACATTATCTGCTGAAATGTAGAATATCAGCAGAAAAATCAAAATTCCAAGGTTCCTCGGCTTTAGGTACGTACGCGTTTTATAGTTTTAGGTTAATTGCTGCTTCAAAGTTCAAAATTCACAATGTACCACCTAAGTTGAGAACGCAATACAATCACGCATATTTATCCGGAAATATATTGCTTCTGTAGCTGTAGTTTACGCTAGAAAAGGCCTCCAAATACATGTTTATCCTAATCGCCATAATTAATTATGGAGTAGTAGTACGTATGTCATATTATACTTCATGGCAGCACAGTGGTCAAAATTCGACCGTAGAAAAAGATTGTTTTTTGTTTATGGCCATCCTATATCTTGGCATCCTGCGAAAATATGAGGTTTACGAGTATACGATATTATATAGTGAATATGAGTTTTCTGGACTTCTTCTCCATACTCTATACTGCCAAATATCATAGGTACGGTTCGACAATAGTGATGGTGTTTTTGCAGAGACGGCGAAGGCGGCTCAAGTTCCACCAGCCCAAAGTGCACACGGGACGCAAGTACCGCATGTGGATGCTCCAAAAAGAGCTGTTGCAGCGCCGCCTGCTCCAAGCATCTGCTGACCAATAACGAGATACAGGTATGTTCCCGCTGACCAATACTGAGATGCAGGCTTGTATCCATTGTCCAATAATAAGAATCGGGTATGTTCCCGCTGACCAATACTGAGATGCAGGCTTGTATCCATTGTCCAATAATAAGAACCAGGTGCGTAACCACTGACCAACAATGAGAGATTTATAACTCGTTGTCTAATAATAATAATAATATTAATTAACCTCAGTGGTCTAGTGGTTCGCCCACAGGTATCAAATTTTAAGTAAGGTTCGATCCCAGGGGGTACAATATTGTGGTTGGTTTGGTTGGTGGTAGGACTTTGTTTTAGTCCGCATGGGTAGCTACCACCATCTTTCCTAAGTCTATCGCCATGACAACAATTATAGATTGTTGTGTTCCGGCATTCAAAACGGTAACATAGCCAGTTCTTCAGGTTGTTGAGGATTCCGGGTGAACTGCGCCTCCGCCTTCGGCCTTATCATAGCGATACCAGGTGAGATGAAGGCCAAGCGCTTCACTATTATACAGTAAAAAAAGTATGTACGTTCCTACTAACCAGTGAGAGAGGTATTGGCCAAGTACATTATTGACAAAGCTAGTTACTAAATAATACATCCCTACACAAGAGATATACTTAATATAACGATACGCTAGACTTACCAAAAACTGTAAGAATTCACAATTTCTGTCAATTTAAACATGTTCTATACGAATAAGACCCATTTCGTATTATGTAAATTACATGTATGTGTGTTCTGTTAGTAAATACGTTGAATAAGGAAAATAAAAATATTAAATTGGAGTAAACAGAATACAAGTGGTTAAATGTGTTTCTTGCAAAACAACAAAACCATTATATTGCACTTGATGTCACAAACACGAGTCTTTTATCGGTGACCTTCTAACTCATTTCTAATAATAAATTCTAGCGATAAATCTTACAAACCGTCCCCATTGCGTCATACATACAAATCATACAAAGATCGGTAAGAAATTATCACTCATTGTCTTTGTATTTGCGCAGTTGTACCGGGTTTGGTCTGCATCTTGTTTAAAAGCGTTGCTATGATTACTTTCTGTATCTGAGTCATACTATACCATCATAATTATACCTACTACTAAGTACCCGGTACCGGTACCCGGAACTTCCCAAAGATTCAGATTCAGATTCAGATTCAGATTCAGATTCTTTATTAGTAACACAAGTTACAGGTCATTATGCATTTGAAAATAATAAAAAAGTACTTAGTACCATTTAGTTAATAAATTATAAAACAAGAAAAGAAATAAAATTGTACATCACAAATATAAATTACGACTTAAATATAAATTATCATTCTAAGAATCATCAAAATGAGATTGATTATATAAAATAAATTATCGTCAAGTAAATAATAAAAATTGAATAATATAGTAAATAAGATATAGGTAACACCTACACCGTAAAATCGTTATCGTTAAAGAATTCGTCAACTTTATAGAAGGCCTGCTCGATAAGCCAGTTCTTCAGGTTGTTTTTAAAGGCTTGCAGTGATCGGGCAGCAGTAATAATTTCCGGAAGCCAAAGATAGCTGCCCTGAAAACTCAAGTGTAGGTTGCTACTGTACTAGTTGTTTCATCAACTGCCCATAACGGTTGAACATGAGCTTCTTCCAGGACGGAAGTGTTTTACCATGATGTCCACGCTTGGCAAGCGTGCTGGATATCTCAACGTTGAAAATAAACAACAGACTGCCGCTGCCCTTTTTCTGGTTTTAAAAAGATGCTAACAAGATCTAGTTAGTCTGGATCTCTCCGTCTTATTTTACATATGTCCAAAACATGCTTTAATTTGTTTCACTTTACCATTCTCAACTAAAGTTTATTCATCAAGATGTTTAAGTTCATGCAATAAAGACATATTTTGAGAAGCTCTTTTTTATTGTACGACTGGGATGTGCCTTGGCCTTCACACCTGATTTTCAAGTTATGAACAAACCGAGGAACTGGCTATCTTACCTCTAAAATATCGGAACACATTTTTTTAAGATGGGTTGTTATGGCGACAGGCTTATGTAAGACTGTGGTAAGCTATCTAGGCGACTTAAACAAAGTCCGAGCACCACTCTAAGCAAGCACAGTATTGTACTCCCGTTGGTGATCGAACCCGGGACCTATGGATCAGAGGCGGTTAAAGCTTGATGGAGTAAGCCTCCTACCCATTTATGGCCAAATGAAAAAACCAGAAGTATTTTTACCACTACAATAGGTACTTTAATTCTATATCATAAAAGGGTCAAACAAAACAATACTTTCAGAAAAAAAAACGTGTTAACTTTTCAGGGGGTGAGGGCGGTGTACTAATTGGGATACACTAAAACTATTTCTGCTCATAATAAGGAATCTGAAAGAAAACATAGAAATTTTAGATACGGATATGGCAACTATACCTGATTGGGTACACCATCATTTATAAAGTAATAATTCAGCCATAACAATCTACTTATTTTATTATACAAGATCACCGTAAAGATTTATTCTAACTATTTTATTACTTAAAATAATCAACATTTTGTTGACACTGCACTCACCTCTGCACACCTTCCGTAGTCAAAGTTCTCAAACAAACAGAGGAAAAAAAAATCTTCTTCCCTCATTTTTTTATTTTTAAATGGCAAGAGTTGCTGTGTTTTATAATAAAACAAAACAGATCTGCTCGAACTAACTATTTTCTAGTAAAAAAATTACAATTAGGTGTACTCAGTCAGGTACAGTGCCAGTTTTTTTTATTGTGCGACGGGGAAGCGCTTGGCCTTCATCTCACCTTGTAGCATGTTGAGATACGGCCGAAGGTGGAGGCGCGCTTCACCCGGAATCCTCAATAAACTGAGGAACTGGCTATCTTACCTCTTTATGCCGGAACACAACAACTTCAGAATTGTTATTATGGCGACAGAATTAGGTAAGATGGTGGTAGCTAGCCAGGCGGACTTAACAAAGTCCTACCACCAACCAAACCAAGCACAATATATTGGGGATCGAACCTGAGTCCTCAGGATCAGATGCGGTTAAAGCTCGAAGGAGTAAGCTTCCTTTAAGCTTACTCGAGTCGAGACTTCACTTGGACATTGTAAAATAAGCCCTAGAATTGTAAGACACAGTTGATATTCTACACTGCCGTACACGAAGAACAAAAAACTAATGCGGCAATATTTACTTAGCTCTGCACCGCGCTCAGCCTCCAACCAGCGCAGTACATCACCATGAAAGGTGTGCTGCTCCGCCGGCCGCCGAACGACAGTGAGTTGGACCACACCATCCGCCGGTACCTACAAACCGCTGGGTGGATTCGCTAGAACAACCGTACTATCGACGACATAACCGCATTTCCCATACTAGCTAGCATCCTACAGCAGTAGGCGGCTGGCGATGAATGCGGATTATGTCATCGATAGTACGTTAAACAAAGTGTAAAGACTTTACCGTGATTTCTATGTCTAATCAAGTACTTATTGCATTGTTAAACATGACTGACTGACACCAATGTATTTTAACTTGTTTTAACAGACTGTTCAGCAAAAGAACCGTTGGAGATGTGGGGGCCATTTGTGCTCTTGTCATACAAGCGCACAAATGTAGGCAATAATTTTAGTTCCCGTTGTGGTCACGATGTTTCTCTTTCTGAACAGATTTGTCATGTCAGATTTTCCGCTGATCCATGAATGGTGTTAATAAAATGGTGCAGTTTTGATGTTAGACTGTAAACTTGATATTCAATCATTATGATAAAAATGGGGTATTGCAAGAACCTCCGATTTTGGTAGTCGGTAAGAAAGATATGAAATGTTACCTAATTTTAAAATCAATCAAATGATTATTATCTCGAGTTATGACGTGGATCCAAACTAGCTGATTGTAGGTTAATATTTTAGTTTAAATGGGATGAATTCCTCTCGTCCTCTATAAATAAAGAGACAATTAATGTAGAGAAAAGCGATACAAAGAAAAGCTAACGATCGGTTGATCGTTAGCTTTTCTTTGTATCGTCACTATATTACACAAAACTAGTGGGTAAATCATTGTGGAATATAAAAAAAAAACCCGTAACGTCAAGCGCATAAAAATGCTCCAAAAATGGTTTGGTTGTGGCCATTACTTTCGCTTCTGTGTTGTTTACCTCGATAAAAAAGTAGACATCGTCTGATCTAAAGCGGAACGCCGCTGCCTATAGTGCATTAAAGTCATGTAGGCATTAGTTGGCCTACAGGCAACTGGTACAATGGTTAAAATTTTATGATATCTTAATGTGAGTGAAATATTCAATTAACCGTTAAATTTTTTATGATTATAAATTTACCATGATTGTCACCATTAACACCATGTAATATCAATAGTTTGTGTGTGTGTGATGAATTAATGATTAAATTAGTAATAACAGTAAAGTAATCAACAAAATATCGTTGAATGAATTGCCTCGTTCTCTGCTAAAATGGCCAGCAAATATTATTTTTTTGTTATACAACAAATATGGCAAACATGCATACGGCCTACTTGATGGTAAGCGGTTACCGTAGCTCATTGACGCTTGAAACCAAACGCATCACTCGTGCGTTGCCGACGCCTTTTTATCTAGGAATTTAGTATGACAAAGGTCATAATGATCATGAGTGAAGGCGACCTTTGTAAGATAACATTTCTTTGGTTTTACATTAGTTACTTTTTTGGCCACTTTGTTGAACCTTGTCGCGCAGTAGTTGAGGACTGAATGACCAATACACTGTGTATATGTTGTGTGTGCGTGTATCGCGTCTATACAAAATTGCATAGTGTGTGCTTAAATACATTGATGGCGTTCAGTTTTAGATTCGATCATCTTTATTTATCGATCTATAAATTACCTCATCTGAATAGAAAAAAGAGCTTATATAAAGCAACAACGGTGTAAATAGTGTATACTTTATAATTAGTAGATAGTAATTTATGTCCTAGAAAAGGTTATCCAGGTTAATTAAATTAGGTTTTATGTTAATGTATATAATATGTATATTTCATTTTTCATTAGAATTCGCATTTTGATTCTATGAATAGGCTGTTTTGCCTTAGGTCAGTTACGTTTTCACATATGTTTCATAAGAAACAGGACAACATTAAAAAAATACGATTAGTAGGGTAATCTTGCTTATTACTTTTTTCTCGAAAAAAGATAAATTGGTGCAGCCACTGTCAAACTAGAGTATTTTAGGTAAATTAAAATGACATATCTTGTGACATTTGTCAACCATGTCACTTTCTAAAGTGGTCGGATTATAATTGGTGATTATTAACCATCAGAGGTCGAATAATACATAATTAGCATAATGATAAGTATTAACCACAACCTTTTCTTAATAGGTAGTAGTACATATTGGTAGAATTATTTAATCCATTCTTTCTAAATGCATTATGGATCCAAATGCTTTTGTTTTATTGCAGTAGTCAATATGTAGCACTAGGAAAATGTTGCAATGGTGTGATGGTATTGTTACATGGTATTGATCGAAGACTTAGAACGTGCTCAGTACTGTTATTTGTTCATCAATCACCACACCATGATAAAAAGAATACTTCTCGCTTTTTATTCCCTTGATTATAAGAGTAAGAGATGTTTTTTAATTATTTCCTATGTATAGTAAACTCTGCATATAATGTTTTGTGAAAATAGGTTTGTAAATTTAATTACAAACCTATTTTCAGTCTGACCTATTAAGAAGGCCCAGTAGTACCGCTCTTCTATACAAACGTAGTTGCCATTAATTTCGAAATGGCATATCCGTTTCAAAAATATATGTTTCAGATTTAATCGGATGGCGGTAATCTAGGTTTTTGACACTTTTAATTTTTCTAATAAAACGTTTAGGATTTAAGTATATTCAAAAGGGTGATATAGTTAACATAGTATAGAGAGCGGTACTGCCTTCTTAAAAAGCTACATCTCTGCCATGCAAGAAGCACCAATTAGTATTAAAAGGGATGTTTTGACCTCGTATAGTAAGTCAAGTAATTTGACAGTCCAATCACGATAGCAACGTGAGGGCGCCTGTGTCTTCATCGATATGCAAAGGTGACTTTTCATTTTGGTCGTGTTAGCGCTGTACGCATTTCACCGATTATCATTCACATTCAAATGTCAAGCTAAGTCCAATGTTACTAAACTGCTGCAGTTGTAACAGGTGGCTGTGTTAGATATTATTGTATATATTATTTTTAATGTACCAATTGTTATATAAAATCATACTTATATAGTACCAAAAAGTATCCTCATCACCATAGAATTAAGGTGGTACCTGTGGTCACATTATAAAAAATATTTGTGTGTATGGTATTGTACGTTTTTAATTTGATCTCTTGTAAAGCCTGTTTATTTAAAAATACCAAAATAGCAAACATTCATGTAAAATACGATTTATATATGATACGATACGATTTTTCCCGTAGCATATCAAATATTGTATGAAGTATGCTGTTTTTGTATTTTAAAATATGACATAGAAAGATATGCCTGCATTTTATTTAGTTATTTTATTATTATACAATTTTGGTGTCTTACGAACGAGAACCATGTATTTTTAATTTTTATCTAAGTAGTTAGGGGATAATCGTTTTGGTAGTTCTAGTTATGAAATGAATTCGGTGTTAGGAAGATTCGTTTACTGTCTTTAGATCTTATAATAAAGGCTTGTTATTTATTCGATTATTTTATGCATATTTTAATAATTATTCTTGTTCTTAGATTCTCTGTATCAAGTACCTAGGACAGTTCCTACTTTGCAGTCTGCATGCTCGTACATTATAACGTTTGTTATTTCACCTTTTATGCTTGAATATTTTAGACATGCATTTACATTACCTGAAGTACGATAACCATGACTAATAATTCATTACTAATTTTAAACATACTTACTTATCGAATCTATGCATATTACGTTGTCTAAAATATCGATGGACGCCACCGAGTCTTTCGGAGACCACGTCTATGCACGTCCTCCGGCTAGATGGAGCGACGACCTCCGTACAGTGGCGGGCTGAGAGTGGATGAGAAAGGCCGAAGATCCACGTCTAGCCGAGACTGTGATAGGTGGGTGATGATGACAGTACCCGTAATCATGCAACTTTTCCCGAAATTCAATCGTTTAAATGTGCGAGCTACTAATATCCTCGATAAGTTTTAACGGCCTAGCTAAGTCCAGATCCGGAAAGTTACTTCGCGAGGCTGTCGAATTGTTAAGCAGCTACTTCGGTAATTTAATTTTTTAATCATAATTTGGACTGAAATTCATGTAATTGTTCTTAAAAATGTAAAAGGTATCTACCTACTAAATTATCGATAGGTATCATAGTTTGTGAACCTGACCCGAGTTAGTGATTTGACTTGCTTTGCGAGGCTTGCTATGGTATTCGGCAATATTGAAAGTTTAATTCAGCATTAAGTACTTATTCTAAACATAAGTGTAGCGACGTACCTACATCTTTCGGGATCCCTCTCAAGAACATTTATTTAAATTCCACTTCCCCACCTAAATTGTGAAATAAGTCGATGTAGTTACAAGTATATAATAAGTAGGTAGAAGTTTTTGCCCTGAAGTGGGAATTTTAGGAGGGATTCGTGGAACAAGCCTACGAAAAGTATGGCGCCGACGACAGTTCGGCGGCTGATTTACCGGTCGTAGTTTTCGGTTGGCATGACGTTCGTTCGGCGCGGAAAATTTCGCAGGTGTGTCGCTCCACTAAGAATTACTTGAAATCCAAGAAGTAATCTAATTATAGACAAAGCTGATCGATCGAACTAATTCACTAAAATGGCTCAAATATACAAAGTACAATTGCTGGCGTTATTATCTAAATAACTAAATAAAAAAATAAAACTTTCACACGAGTTTTATTTTGATCACTTCACTTTTGGTTTGGGCATGTCTTCTAAAGGGGCTGGTGATGGCCTGTTCCTGAACCAAGGGTGTTTTAGAGCCTGTATGAAAAGGAAAAAAAAATACTATAAACCACTAGTTAAAGCCAGGAAGTCCCTAGGAATAATTTCGTGGGAAAGAGTAACGAAGGAATATAGCTACACTTGGTGCCTCAAAATCCATCACAAACACACATCAACAGCCCATTAGTGTCCACTGCTGGACAGAGCCTCGTCCAAAGCTGGAGGGTTTTACCATAATCACCACGCTTGGCAGGCGGATCAAGTTTTGGCTATGCCTAAGAAAACCAGTCCGAGGTTCTTGTCTTTCTCCTTGTGTTTGTCGCTATTCCGAGAAGAAGGTGGATTTTACGTTTCAGTGATAAGGAAATGTATCAGAATAAATGAATATTGTTTGATTTAGTTCGTACTAGCGGAAAAATCGGAGCAATTTTCTTACCTGCTTAGCCGATATTCTATTATCGGCGTCATACATAATGAAAGACCGGACGAGATCCAACGCGTCAGCGTCTACCCCGGGCAGTAGTTCTGGCCACGGCGTCGGCGAGGATTCCGGGAAAGTTATCTTGTGGAAGTCTGGTAGGTTCGCGTGACCTGGCCAGGTCTCCTCTGTTGGCGTGCCCAGGTGCTGGAGGACTATGGCCAGCTGTTCGATGTCGGATTCACCCTAAGGGAAGATTGAACGTTATTTTTCCGATTTAATTGTTTATGCGTATTTTCTAGGCAACGATGAGATACCTGAAGTTTGCTATAGGATGCCTATCCCTCTGAGTATTGACTTTATGTCTTTGGTGTTTAAAAGTTAGACCAATGCTAGCAACTTCCATTCTTTAGGAGAGTGGCTGTTTTTGCTGGCATGGATAACCGAAGACTTGGTTTGGTCGTGATTCCCATCCGTTGGTGATATGGAAATAGACTAACTTAACAGCTCATTATATCCACTGCTGAACAGAGCGGCCTCTAAAAATGGAGGGATCTCAATAAAGGTGTTATATAATACACAGAAGCTAGTTGCTACCTTTCTGGTGAGATCCTTAGCCGGCTTGTACGTCGTCCTCGCGCTGCGAATTGACAACACTGGATACAATTTCGTAATAATCTTTTTATTTACGACTGCAACTGTAGGTAAGTTGAAATACCTAATATTATTATATGATGCTACATTTTATAGCTATAGACTTACTGAAAATAAGGGTTGTTTCGTTATCATTTCAGCAATAATACACCCCACGGCCCAAAGATCCACCTTTTCGGAGTAAAACCTTGCACCGTATAGTAGCTCTGGAGCTCGATACCATCTGCCAAATTGAAGATTTCCAGTAAGTTTTTGATATATGTACCTAACTAAATGCATACGCATGCAATATATGAGGCCCATAATTCTATCTTTACTTACTCCGATTATTAATGTGTTAATAAACCAATGAGACTATAATATCCGTCATTTTATGCCTATATCTCATTATCTTCCGCTACATTTTTACGTAGACGAACTTCATGTCTATCTATGGCCTTAACCTTCTTCCCGAAAACACGTGATTCTATCGCTTACCTTGTGGCTACTTGATGCGAGTAAGGTCTTCCACCATCGGGCCAGTACAATCTCGCCAGCCCCATGTCTGCTATCTTAAGAATTCCCTCGTGGTTTATCAGAAGGTTTGCTGGTTTCATGTCCTTGAACACAAAACAACACTTGTCTAGTAGGTGCTACGAGATAAGAACCTATCGAAACCCTTAAGAACCCTTTAACAGCTCTTAAGCGTCCACTGTTGGACATAAAGGCCAGTAATTCGCCTATCAGGCAGGTGGGATTGTAATTTGATACTACAACCGCCGTGACGAGACGTGATTTAAGGTGCACCACCAATCTCTAATTATATCAGGGTGGGTGGGATCTCCATTAGGAGGTTGACCACTAAAATTCTGTTTCCATAACGATCCCGTGCAACTGAATTGATTCGTACCCTGATTCAGTCGTAAGGCTGAATGAGCTTATTGCTGGTAGTAGGAACTGTGAAGGTCAACTTGGCTTGCGACCACTCTCCTGCTGAAATCCGGCGCCATGTTTGCTGCGCTCCATCACTGCGCGGGAGTACCAGTGCTTATAATAGACAGCATCTGTGAAGATCGCTACATCATAGACCTCATTCTCGCCCAGGCAAGCCTCGAGGTCAAAAGATTATCAATTTTAATTTGACACATCTCCGTGATTTTATTTTCCCTCAACGGCAATATTTCTACCCTGCAAGTGGATTGCCTTGTGTTGTGTGACGCCTAAGGCTAAAAAAGCGAGCATTGACAAGTCGTTGCTGAAGAATGCTGCTTACCCTATGCATAACATAATGAGCGTGCATATATCGTGTTCCTTTCAGCATCATAGTTGCGTACGTCTTCACTCGTGACATGGTCATTTCTTGCGCCCTGTGATGCAGCATGTCCCATAGCCCTGAACACATGTATTCCAGTACGAGCACAAGGCTGGTGCCCCGTGGGAACATATCGTACAGCTTTATTATCTGGAAATATTGGTAGGTACTTTATCACAGTAGAGTTGGATATAAAAGTATCAGAGGATATGCGGGAAGTCGAGAATTTCGTTTAATGGTGGGAATAAATTCAGGAAATAAGTACTAACATATTTACACCTCAACAGCTGCAACGCTTTGATTTCTCTCATGACATTCACAGGAATTCCATCCTCGAGATTTTTTATCAGAATCTTCTTCAGAGCCACTTCGCGGCCGCTCTGTGTATGCGTTGCTTTAAACACTAATCCATGAGCCCCCTCTCCTATTCTACCTGTTACTGAATAATTACTGATATCGCTATCCATTATTCATTCATATAATGTCTGATCAATTTTAGAAATATTATTGTTTCCGCGAAATATGACGGCAAGTTGACAATGAGTTTTAGCTTGATAATTTTAGTTTTGTTGATGCTATCGTTACTATGGTTACTTAGGTAGCACGATTACTTCCATGATGGGTAGCACATAACGTTGTACTCTTTGGAGTAACAGGAGTAGCACAAGGGATGACTACCGGTCCTAAAATATATCGTGAAGCATGGATACTAACTAGGCATGTATAGGATTATTTATATATCTATATTTTGTATATATGATAAATGGAGGCAGGCAACTGATTGCTATTGACATTAGGTACATGTAATATTTGTTCAAGTGTTTCTTGTGTTTCTATTATTTCACTACTTTCAAATATTTCGGTACTGTCTTTTGAGAGAGAAGAACGTGTTTAGTCTAGTTTGAACATAAAGTGTGGCTTAGAAATGGAAGTTCCTAGGATTAGTGCGGTTCTATTGATACTATCCATCATCAATGTGATACAAGGAGCACATATACTGGCGGTCTTCTCATCGCTATCGTTTTCAGATCACCTTGTATTCAGGGGATATGTTTCACTACTGGCTAAGAGAGGGCATTCGATTGTTGTAATGACTGCGTACCCAGGACACTTTCATCACCCGGATATAGAAAGAATCGTGGAACTTGATGTGGGGAAGGAATCCCATCCTTTCTGGGAAGATTTCAGATTGTTGCTGTCAAATACTGATGATTACTGTCCAAGGATAAAAGCTATGAACGAGCATTCGTTGAAACTGGCTATTGCTCAGTTGAAATCTAAGCAGATGCAGGCTCTTTTAATAAACCCAAACGTTAAATTTGACCTGGTGGTCACAGAAGCAGATGTTCCGGTTCTTTACGCTCTTGCTGACAAATATCAAGCTCCTCACATTGCTATCACCACATCCAGTGGAAAATTACACCAATACGAGTCAAAAGGTGTTCCAATTAATCCAATCCTGTATCCAGATGTGAATTCCATCAGCTATGGAAGCCTTAGCAGTTGGCAGAAAGCAGCAGAGTTCCGACGATACTATCAAACGAAGAACGAGTATTACAACAATCACTTGCCTTTCTCAGACGCGGCGGCAAAGAAAATACTTGACCTGAAGAGGGATCTCATACAAGTTGAGAAGGATATTGACATGTTATTTGTTGCCAGCAGTCCTCTGTTGATCGGAAATAGACCAGTCGTACCGGCTGTTGCCTTTGTTGATCGTTTACATATCAAGCCTGGATTCGTTCTACCACCGGTAACCTGCAATTTTCTATTTAATTTATATAATGATGGGTTTGCTCTTGACCTCTTAGACTTGTCTAGCTCTAGGTTAGAGCAGGATAAGGTCTACGATGGAGCAAGCTTTCCTCTTAGGCATTGGCTCTCTTTCGCACTGTCGAACCGTGGTAAATCTCTAAGCCTTCAATTTTTTTTTATATTGTGCTGTCTGACACTCGATACCTTACGATACCTTGGCACTTGGCAGTCTATTTGAAAATTGTGCGATCTCTATATTATTCCTTTATCATTCAGGACCTTCAAGCTACGTTAGACGCGTCAACCAAAGGTGCGATCTACTTCAGCTTGGGAGCAATCCAGGAGTCGGAAGATCTCTCACTGAACTTGCTGCAAACTCTGACAGATGCCTTTAGGGAGTTACCATTTACTGTTCTCTGGAAGATTGGAAATGTGACTGTGATTGACAAACCGGATAATGTTATTGCAGCACCGTGGTTCCCACAACAACAGGTCCTAGGTAAGATTTAAAATACCAGCATCTTCTAAACAGTTCAGCTATTTGGGGTTTTCATAGTAGGTACATCATCGTTTTTATAAACAGCCCGAAACCGTTCCGTGATGAATACAAGCCTTCTCCAGGACTGGATTGTTTTCCATATCTCCACGATCGGAACGTGTGTTGGAGATAGCAATGATGAATTACTCAATTTAAATTAGCTGCTGGCTATTTTTTTTTGTACGACATGGAAACGCTTGGCCTTCATCTCACCTGGTTAACAGTAAGGCCGAAGGTGGAAGCGCGCTTCTCTCGGAATCATGTGTTTGAGAATCGCTACACTGATCATTCCACCGTAACCGATAACAAAAGCCAGCATTGCCTGAGGTAGACCATTAAGCGGTAGATCACACCACATTTAGTTCTAGACAGTCTGCCTCTCACTACAGTGAATGTGCTTGATATGCCAGTAAATAAATTACTAAAGTATAGGTACATTTTAAAACACTATACCCTTTTTTATTTTTAAGTACCTACCTACCTACTTCATTTCCTGTTGCTTAAAATATTGTTGTTTTTATCCATCAAATTATGTTTGTACCTACTGTTTTTATCGTTTTGTGATGTTGTGTAGTGTGCGATTTTAAGTGAATAAATATTGTCTATCTATATATCTATAGCTTATGTTTTGAAAGTGATAAATCAATTTTAAGTAAATATTATATTTGGACGCTATGCATATGCTCGACAATTTTTACAACCACGTGGTCATATTGATTCCAGCTGCTAGTAGGTACCTTCCTACCTTGATAATGTAGGTATATGTCGGCTACAAAACTACTGTCGTAGGTAGTTTACTGCAAGTATTTGTTCAGGTGGCGAACTAGAAACTACGATACCTATAGTGATACTATTTTATACTAAGTGATATAATTACTTATAGCTACCTCTGCACCTTTGCTGTTATTTTCAGCTCACCCTAACGTGAAAGCCTTCATCACCCATGGCGGTGCACGGTCATTAGAGGAAGCAGTGTTCTACGAAATGCCGATTGTTGGACTCCCATTGGTTCAATCCAGGAAGGTGTTCATCAATGAGATCACAAAGCATGGAGCTGGTGAAATCTTGGACTCTTACTACATTGACAAGGAGACTGTCAAAGCAGTTGTCACGAAGGTTGCTACTGACCCCAAGTAAGAACCTACCTAACAGCAGGGTCTACCTGCATAAGCTACAAGTCGATTATTTGCTATCAAATATGAAATGCTACATGTACCTATGTTTTTATTTTGTGTTGGGCCCAACTGACAATATTATCATTCACTTATAGAAGCATAACTTGGTGAAATATATTACAAATATCGCATGTTTTTCCTTTTAAAATAACATAATTTCTTACATATTTGAGGTGACTTAAAATATAAGTTATTTTTCTCTTTCAGTTACAGGCAGGCAATAATAAACCTGAGAGAGGCCGTAGTGGACCCAATAGTGTCGGGCCCAGAGACCGCCTTGTTATGGACCGACTATGTTATAAAGAACAGAGGCGCTCGGCATCTTCGTTCAACGACTGTAGACATCACCTTCGCCGGAAATTACATGTTGGACTTCCTTTTCTTCTTCCTTGTGGTTGCTGCAGTAGGAATTTACCTTATTTTAACCGTATCTCGACTCGTTGTAAAAAGGCTTCTTGGGCTCGTCTGGAGGAAGCGTGATGCTAGCCCGACCGGTAAATTTAAAGCCTTGTAAATTTTTTATACAAGTTAGTAGGTACCTACTATAGTACCTACCTATGCCTAGAAAAATATTTATCTCATTAATATTTTGTTAATACCATTGCTAGTTTATAAAAATCTATTCATAAATAAATAAGTACCCTTTCTTTATAGATTCTTGTAAAAAAGAAAATGTTATTTTATCCCATTGTAATGGGATAAAATAACATTTTCTTATTCTGTCCATTATTTCGATTTTCAACCAAGTACTTTCCATGATACCTACGTGTCGCTCACATTTAACTTCCACGGGTCAATTTTATGGAATGGCATTCTTCTATTAATATGGAGTCAAAATACGCAGAGTAATTTCTAGATTCCTATACCTACTAAAGGTGTCCAGGTTATCTTCTGAAACTAGAATAATATCAGCGCCTATCGTGGCTATTTCTCCGCCCTAGAAAGGACCTGAATCGAACTCTAACCGGGCGTCATCCGGTTGACTCGTGTTGGGCTTGGAGGAAAAGAACACGCGAGAAACTATGCGACAAATGAAGAACTTAGTCTGTTTTGAAAGGCTCAAAACATTAGCTTTCTTTAATTTTAGAAAACGAGTCTGTAGCTACTAATGCTAATCAAATGCTCATGGAATGTTCGCATAAAGATATCCATGAGGCCTCAGAAGAAAGCCCAGAAGACTCAACTCTGAATCTAGAACCGGATGTTCTTGCGGCTCTTGGCGAAATATCTGAAGACGCACGGTTCGGTGAAAAAATTCACGACCATTTAGCACGACTCTGGCTTCCGATACTCCGAAAAGGGATTGAAAAAGATGCCAAAGAAAAACTGATGAAACAGTACCTTGTGCCAGAAAATTGCACTCTCTTGCAGGCCCCTAAACTTAACACAGAAATAACGGCCACAATCTCAAACGCCAGTCAAAATAAAGATAAACGAGTGGAAAGCGCTCAGCAACAGCTAGGTCTAGGTATTACTGCTCTCAACAAAGGCCTATCGTTGCTCCTCGAGAATGGGACAGAGAGAGTAAAGGCAATAAAGTTTTTTAGCGACAGCAGTCGGATCCTTTGCGATCTTCACCATATCGAAACTGAGGCTCGCAAAAAGCTTATGACTCCAGGTCTGGACAGGGCGTTATTAAACCTAATTCAGGACCAAGATAGGGATGAAACGCTATTTGGAAAAGACCTTTCGGAGAAAATAAGGATTCAAAAGTTAATAAAAACTGAGTTTGTTAATAAATAAAGTTCGTAGCGTCATTTAATTTACCAACATCGAATTAGTAAGTCGAGATGACCCTCTATCAAACGTCTGTCGTATTAGCAGATCGGTTTACCTAGGTTCTAACTCTATGTAGGTACCCTACGTGATGACGATGTAACAACGCCTGTTAAATGTTAATGATGGACAACTTTTGATTGCTTTTAAAGACTTTGTGGTAGACAGGAACCACGAGAGTTGATACGTGACTTGAGCTCTTGTCGGAGGCCCTTACCCACAGTTGGAATAAGCTACAGACTAGACGGTCCCTTTGATAATTGGATGATGGCGCGACGAAGACGATAAAAATCAATTTGCCTGCCACGAGGAAATTTATATTGTTTTAGAAATATGCACCAACGTAATTTAAAAATTCCTTGGTCTGACATGAATATTTTAGCTGCGGGTGAGGGCCTCTAGCTGGTGCTATTTGGCCCTCGCGCGGCGTCTACTGCCGAAGCTGTTTATGAGCCATGCCTAAAAGTTGGAATCTTGAGTTACCTACTTTGATAACTTGCCGTGTCGTGCCGTGCAGGACATTTTCAAAATAGTCCAAATTTTTGGTGCTGTTTGAAACGTGTGCATTACTCCAGCAGGAAAGTATCTTCTAGAACGAATTGAGTTCAACACATACTTAGAGCAATATATGCTGTATTAGTGCGCCAAGTATGAAATTAGTGCATGTTACCATTTTGGAATAAAACGCGAAAAACGTTTCCTGCTGGAGCAACGTTCTTCCAGCAGGAAGATTCTAAACAAATGACCATAGCCATAAGTAACATATATGGGCAGGTAGCTTACATTTGTGCACAAAAGTGCGCGAAAAATGGAATTTGTGGGCCTTAAGGTTTTTGAGATATTTCATTTCCTGCTGGGGGGAACGTTTTGCAGAATCGTGTTTCTCGGAAACCATTATATGTGCACCCGTAAGACATACATACATGAGTAGCTCTTCATTTGTGCGTATTTGTGACATATTAATATTATCAAAAATATATACCGTTTTTAAGTAATCTAGCTTTTTATTTTAACCCTAAAAAGTGTCTAGCTCCTAAATGGGCAAGCATACAAGTTCATTGTAAACGGTATTCGGTTCTTGTTGTTATTCTATGCAACCATATAAAACTTCAGGAATGCACATACAAGCGTTTTTGTATAATATAGCTTAGATCAAAATTTTAATGTCATAAGTTTGACGTCAAAATGCAAGAAACCGTTTCAACCCACGATTGTGAGTTTATACCTTAGAATTAGAGCGGTTATTGAAATTTATATCCTAAAAATTTCAGCTTCGCGCCGCCCCCGCCGCTGTCGCGTCGTCGTCGTCGGTCGCGGTCGTGGGTTTTGTGATCGAGTAACGGAACATACCCTAAGTATTCTGTGTTATTAATTATCTGTGTAGAAACTTAGAAAGGAGAGTAGAATAAATAAATACACTAGTATTCTGTGGTCTAAAAAAATTACACTATTTACTTAATTCGAGACGATCAGATCAGTTTATATTATAGTTTATATTATAGTTTATAACAATATGTAAATACCGTCACAGGGGCATACTGTGACCTATGTTCTGCAAAAATGGCTGATGTAAGAACGTGCCCGGGGCTTTACTGCGGGCGAACGGAGTTTGAAGATGGCTCATGGAGTGACTGTGGAGCCTGCCCACGGGGATACCGAACAAACACCTCCAGCTACTGCCAACCTTGTTTCGACACACCTTCGCTGTACGACTGGCAGTATCTAGGATTCATGGTGCTTCTACCGATGTTACTAAACTGGATATTTATTGACTTGGGTGTTTTCAAAGAAGGGTGAGTGACAACAAATATATTGTTCTTTCTATGCTAATGCTATTGAAAACCAATTGCTTACGGTTTTTACTAGCAAAAGGTAACAGATTTGTATTGTGAAAGGGCATGAAATCTTTTCAGTCTGCAGCTATGATAATCTTCTTTATGTGAAGAAATCTTTTTTGAAGAAGTATTTATTTTCTTAGAGTGGTAGAGTTCCTTGTGAGAGGTACCTACACCATACTATTTCAGGCACCAAGTTTCTCTCTTTCAGTTTGAAGAGTATGGTTGCCGGTGAAATTATGGGCACACAGGGCTTAGTGCCTTTTTTTCACCTTATATTTTATCAAGGACAGACAAGGAAGCCCTTGTCTGATAGCCAACCTCTCACCTGGTTTACAAATGAAAAGGCCGTAGGTACAAGCGCACTTTACCCAATCGTCAATGGTGTGAAAACTGACTATCTTACCTACTAAATGCTGGAACACAACTATTTCAGAATTGTTGTTATGTTGACAGAATTCAGTAACATGGTGGTAGCTATCCAGGCAGACTCAAACAAAGTCATAGCACAAACCAAACCATTTGTACTCATTTCTTCTTGACACTGGTGGGTAAACTACAAGACCATTAAAAACCTTAACCTTAATGCCTCAAGTTGATGGGCCATGGGATAGGTCAATGGCCTACACAGTAAGGCTTTGTAATAGGCAAGAGTTGCACTTAATACCAGGCTTGCTTGTTCTGTTTCCATGTTGTATAAAAAAAAAATTATCATTTCATAACATGTTGGTTTTACTTCAAGGGCTGCTCAGACGGTCAGAAGTAAATAGGAGTGGTCAAAACAAGAATTTACATTGTTGCCCATAAGATTTTAGGCAGTGTTTCAAAGAACATTTTAGGGCAGTGCTACAAAAACTATGATGAAATAATCACCTACAGATTATGCAAATAAGGAAATGTAATATTGATGGCTCACCTACCAATGTTTCTTTTCAGAAAAGCAGAAAGAGAAATCCTGCAATATATCAGTGCCTTTGTTGAGATTGTGACCGGCACAGTGACAGCAATACTAGTTCTAGATCCTACTGGTAGCTTTGACCTATTTGTATGTAAGCCTCATGACCTGTCCGATTGGTACACATTGCTGCATAATCCACACCCTGACTATAAAGAGACATTGCACTGCACTCAAGAGGCTGTTTATCCCTTGTAAGTATGTTCAAGGACTTTTAAGTTTAGAACACATTAATATAATGAACTGGATAAGAATCAACATCACCATTGTAGGTATAACCGTTTTTTTTGGTAAAGCCCAAATAAAATAGATAAAAAACATGCTTAAGATGTTGTGAAAACTCCCGACATTGGCCTTATGTGCACTTCACACGGAATCCTCGACAGTCTGATGAACTGGCTATCTTACCTCTAAATGTCGGAACACACACCTGGTCTGATACCGTGGGCAAACCACTAGATCAATTATTGGCAATGACAATCCAACCCATTTTAGAAGCCCAAAAGCATGATATTGAATGTAGCTTCCATTAGTTACATACAAACAAA
This sequence comes from Venusia cambrica, assembly GCA_951394065.1. Taxonomy (NCBI): domain Eukaryota; kingdom Metazoa; phylum Arthropoda; class Insecta; order Lepidoptera; family Geometridae; genus Venusia; species Venusia cambrica. The sequence continues at coordinate 7,732,094 of OX596042.1, forward strand.
ATCAATAGGACAAAAATAAAAACCTAGGATGTAAGATAAGACTTTCTTTGTTTTAGGTACACAATAGTGTTGCTGATCTATGCATTTAGCTTGCTGATGACACTGACCCTGAGGCCTTGGATAGTAGCCTGGAACCCTACACATTGCGGACAGAGAGCAATATACTATGCCATGTACTTCTACCCCATACTTGTGCTTGTTCATACTGTAGCTGCTGGATTGCTATGTAAGTATATAGCTTCATATTATATTCATATAAGTGGTTGGTGGTAGGACTTTGTTCAAGTCCCCTGGCTAGCTACCACCATCTTACCCAATTCTGTCGCCATAACAACAATTCTAAAAATTGTTGTGTTCCAGCATTTAGAGGTAGCCAGTTCCTCAATCAGTTGAGGATTCTGGTTGAAATGCGCTCTACCTTATCTCAACTTCTAACCAGGTGAGATAAAGGCCAAGCGTTTCCATGTCGTACAAAAAAAAATAGCCAGCAACTAATTTATATTGAGTATTTCATCATTGCTATCTCCAACACACCTTCCGATCTTGGAGATACGGACAACACTCCAGTCCTGGAGAAGGCTTGTTTTCATCACGGAACGGTTTCGGGCTGTCTGTTGTATAATAAAATAAAATAAAAATATATAGAGATCTGCAGTCATCCATCCCTGCCAAGATGTGGTGGTCTAAGCCTCAAAATAAAAACACTCATAACAACCAGTAGGTAGATGTTGTAGAAGGCGTAGACTGCGCCTAATAACACCGAGGTTCTATAATTATCTCTCTAAATCATACAGCAGATGTACCACCGCACACACTGTTAATTTTTGACTGATTAAAAAAAGCATGCTATGCAGTTCTCAACAGCAAAACATTTTAATTTTTCAGATGCCTCATTCCCCTACATATTCATCATCGTTTCAATGATGACATCAGCAACGCACTTCGCCAGGCGATCAGAGCAATCGGCGCCAGCTCTGCTCATATCCTCATTCACAGACACGAGAAACCTTATCATCATACTAGCACATTGGTTCAGCCACGCTTACGGTATAACATCTCTAACTGGGTTCAAAGAGTTGTGGTATCTGTCTCTGGTACCAGCGCCGGCTATGTTCTACATCCTTACAGCTCAGTTCACAGATCCGGTGAAGATCCACAGCGATTGACAGAAGTACCTAGCATATATCTTGAAGACAATGGATTTTGTAGCGATTGAGCCTCGCGAGGTGGTTAGCAGAACGGCCAGTGCTCCTATAAGATGTGTCGGTGATGAGGGTTAACATATTAGGGGCTCAATTGGAACTGAACTGCCGCTCTGATTCACTTATGGATTTTTATTTGTATGATTCGGAATAAAGGCCATGGGACGGTAGTTGACTTTCGATGAAATGGGACATAAAATGAGCAGTGTGCTGTGTTGGATAGCTCAGAAGTTGACCGTTTTCTCTTTCAGAAGTACTAAGATTTGATTATGTGAACTTGTAAGCTAGTTAGATCATTCTGGTCTTGCATAGTATTTATTTAAATAAGATTTTTATTCATGTTATAAGGAGGATAATGAGAGTAAGATGTACCTACCTATCTAATAAGTTAAGATTACAATAAACAAACACTTTTTAAATACCTACCTACATTTCTTTTGTTACTTTACGTTTAGGTTAAGAAATACTGGCTTTTACCCGCGACTTCGTCCGCGTATTTTTTTTTATTAATAGGCGCAAGGTTTCCTTGCGAAACTGGGATTAAGAACAATCATAAATAATGGCCAGATTTTACGATTTATTTATTTATTATTTATTAATTTATATTTGGGTTTTATTGAACCCTCTGCCCTTTATGTTTGAACATTCTTAAAAACCCTAGAACATGCCATCGCTTATTACATAATAATGGCAATTTACAAACCTACTTAATAATTTTCAAAGTGCCTTTTATGTGTGGTTTCAAATATAGTTTCAAACATTCAACCCTCAAAATTTCAAGTCTGTAGGACCAGAGGTTTAGGCTGTGCGTTGTAGGTATCTAGTTGAATCAGTCAGTCACTCAGGACTTTAACCGCCTCCGTGGTCTAGTGGTTCAACCCACCGATTTAAAATCCCGGGTTGGATCCCCATGGGCGATATACAATATATTGTGCTTGGTTTGATTGATGGTAGGACTGTGTTTGGGTCCGCCTGGCTAGCTGCCACCATCTTACCTAATTCTGTCGCCATAATAACAATTCTAAAAATGGTTGTGTTCCGGTTTTAGAGGTAAGATAGCCAGTTCCTCAGTTTGTTGAGGATTTCGGGTGAAGTGCGCCTCCACCTTCGGCCTTATCGCAACTTGTAACCAGGTGAGATGAAGGCCAAGCGCTTCCCCGTCGTACATTAAGAGTTTCAGAGTAAGTAGGTATAACAGTAATGAAGGATCACAAAGCTATTATTTTGACTGGTTGAATTTCGACTAGATATCATACTTTTAATACCGCTTAGAATAACAGTTACCTACGTAGATAACATCGTTGGCACACTTGCATAGTCCTATCGCCGACGGGTGGCAAATGGTCCTCCTAAAACACACCACAAACAAACAAAGCTGAGATAAAAAGATACGACCTTTTACAGGCGGCGGCGGCGCGGCGCGGCGTCCCTGTAATAAGCGTTTATTCTTCGACTACGAAGGAAATGAGGTTCAACCTTTCAACAATATTCGTTTATAGTCCTCCGCCCTTTGCATATCTCGTTATGAGATCTCACTTGGCGATGATTAGCTTATCTTTGCCTGAGCAATACTATCTCAGTTTTAATAGGTACCTATAACTAGGTACCTAACTTTTTTTTGCGAGGGGGAAATCTACATGATACCTACCGCATTGAGGGTGCGATGAGGTTATGTGAGGGTGATACGGGACTCCAACGTCTCAATAAACACCCTCGGTGGCCGGCCTCGCCGTAGCTGGCATAGGCAAAAACTAACAGGTGGGTAGGTAAGTAAATTATCAAAGCTTTGTTTTACTCAGCTCAGCTTATTACCTAAATAAACAAAAACAACTGCAGGGTACTTACTACTAACGGCCGACGATTCGATTTTGTTTTTTTAATGCGCAGGTAGGTATAGTAGTTTATTACTTTTGTTCTATCTACAAAGGGTTTGCATTCCCCTAAATTTTGAACCTAGTCTCGTTTTTTTAAAGTTGAAAGTCGTTTGTTCCCTGCCATAAAGTAACAATATGTATTTGATTGATCCTCCGTGATCGGGCTACAAATGGGAATAATTCGTGAGTGCGCCACGTAAATCCCTCTATCCTTTCGGAGGCCGATTTAATATCGGTGGGTTGGTCAAAGTGTATTCGCATGGTAGTGTATTAGTTTTGTACCTATGTAAACAACTGGAGGTTTTCACATGTTCATATTATATATTTCAAGTCAACCCATGAGTAGTACCTAGGTAGATAGGTAACTACTAATTTGAGTTTGCGCGGATCTTCTCTTGCATAAACTCTTTGTACAGAGATCTCTTACTAGGTTTCTTTCTTGTAGGTAAAACGACGATTAGGTACCATAAACACATAAAAAAAATGTTTTATAATTTACGTTGCCTAGTATTTACCTAGGTACCTATATAGCATAATAGTACCATATAGCAACTTTCAAGTAAATCCGTCAACATGTTCAATTTATTAAAAAAATTGCAACCCCTCCAACGGGATAGATTTTCAAGAAATTGATGATATATTATATATTATTATTTACTTACCAACAATACATAGGTACCTACACTAAGTTTCGTGTTCCAAATCCTTTCTAGTTAAAAGTTACATAAGTACAAAGTTTTTACCCCTTTTTGCCTCTTCAGATGGTTGTGGGGAGGGGATTTAAAAAGTTTACTTTGACAATGACATCAGTAATAATTATGCAAAGTTTCATTTAAATCCTGTAGTTTCAGTGTGATGTGCCTTCAAGATACAGACCTACAGAGAGTCAGACAAATATGAAAAAAAAGCAATGCTTTGGCTGGCATCTGTATCAATTATAATAGTGTTTCCTCCAATAGAAATTTCGAAATTTACCTATTAAATGTACAGATTTTGACTCATTACAGTTTGATTATAAGTAGGCAAGTATCTACTTATAGATAATATTTATATAAATTGTAGAGGCACCTCTTCCATGTCTTTGAACATGTCGTTTCTACCTGAGTATAATACGTCGTAAGAAGCTGCTAAATTTTATTTTTCTTATGTATGCGCTAGGTAGGTGTAGGTCGGCCTGTCTGTAAGATTTGTCAGGTGGGCTTACGCGTGCAGCCAATCCCCAGCATCTAAGTAGGTACGTGTAGATGTAGATAATGTATACCTATTTTTAGAAAAACAGTAAGTTGCTGTTAAATAAATATGCGACAAGCTATATCAGGCGTAGTTCAAGAAAGCATTTTTGTAACGTTTTCAGTAGCGTGCTATGTTAATTTCAAAAATTAAATAAAGTAAGTACCTACCTACTAAGTAAATGTTTTTTTAACTATGACAAACATTTGGCGCTCTTATCTAGTAAGTACCAAAAGTTAAACTCACAGACTTCAAGAAGAAAACACGATACATATAACATACAATATACACGAGATATATAATCTCCGAAAATAATTTCCAATCCACCGAACCTTTGTTTACATTCTGATTAACATCCCAATAGTATGCAGTGTGTGTCAGGCTTCCCAAATTGCATGCTTGCTGGAATTTTAATTTACAGCCGGTGATTACGTAACATTAGTTGCTTTAAATTTATACTTATATAATTTTTAATCATCTCCACATCAGGACAAAGGCCTACCCCAAATCCCTCCAACCATCTCGATCCTTCGCATTCTCGCCTAGAGTCGAGATCATCCCAACGTTTCATACGTAGACGTATAGCTGGTGAAGTAGGAACAATATATAAAAGCAAATTTGTTTTCTATAGCCACCTTCCAATCGTTGAGATACAAAGCCAAAAATTTAGTTAGGTCCGTCTATCAGTGGAATGTTACGGGCGGTTGATGTGCCTGTCGACAGTAAAAGCAGTTTACAAGACTCTATGATATGTGAAATGGCTTAGCTTCGGCGATCTTCCACAATACTGTAGCATTTACTTTGAAATTAATATATGTTATAGTTCAGGATAGATGCTAGAACGCTTGTGTTTCGAAAACACGATAACAAAAAAAAATCTATAGATAATAATCCAAAGTTGACTGTAATTTGTACCAAAAATGTTCGCCAAATGTACGCCCAATAAGGGCTTGACAGTTTGTACAGTAAATAAACACAGTATACAGAAGACGGTCTGTGTTTTCGAATTTCAAAATTCATATTTTTTTAACGTAAAAAAATAAATCGTAGATATACGCGCATTATTTCTGTCATCTTGTGGTCATAAGCGCCGTGGTTGAGCGCACAGCAATGTCACCTTTATTATTAATATATCTTAGTTCGAAACTAGAATAAAGTTGCGTTGAGTTGCTAATCTGAGGTAGGTACTATAGCCTGTAGTTGGCAGGAGCAGACAAAAAGGCTGGTCATTGTCTGCGTTCGGCACAGCAAGCGAGCGAACCCGCGGACCGCGGCGGCCACAGTCCCAATGTTTTGTGCGCAAACTTTGTTTGACAACCATAAACTGTATTCAAATTAACGATTATTATAACAATCAAGACTCAAAACGATAGAGCAATTCGCAACTACATCTATGGCCTCGCAGCTCAGGTAGTGGCTCTGCCTTCTGCGCTGTAGGTCGAGGGTCGAGGGGATGAATGATGTTGATTATGTGTTTGGGTGTATAATATTGTATCAATATTCAGTTTCAGCACGTAAGGCATCAGGGCATGGGAAGCATTATCTTCCTGCGAGCACTTACCTTCACTCAGCATCATCATCATATTCTTGCTTTTATCCCGCTCTAGGTATAGGATTGGTACAACATCTTCTTTTCTTCTACTAGAATATTGGATTTGGCTTATAGTTTTAAAACCGGCCGCCTGCCTGACGTCAACCCTGTTGTGTGGGGTAAAGATATGGATAAGGTGAGGAATAAAGAGGGTGGAAACTTGCAGCTACAGCAGTCCGGAGTTGCGTATCCTTAATGCTGTAAATTTCGGTCATATCTGGTAGACCACCATCTGGACGACACGTACACCTTCACTGTTATTTCGAATACGCCTGCCAAACGTGGTAATTATGGTTAAATCGTCGAGTTTTGGATGGCTACCCCAAAAATCGCATTTAACCATAATCATTACGCTTGGCAGGCGTAATCCTAATCATAAATAACCCGTAAATATCCACTAATTTACAGCTGAATAGTGGACATATACGGGTTGTTGATGTGATGATGTAGGTATGGAGGGTTCGAGTCTGACAAAACGCTCCAATTGGGCCGAGCCTTATGCCCAACAGTAGATGGGACGGGTGCTTAAAGGCTCGTGAGTTTGTCTCTGGTAGACCTATATTATACACATATTCCCCCACCAACTCAGCCCATGGTTGTCCAGAAGCCAGAAGAAGACAGCAGCCTCCTTCTGTGTATGATCTACCTACACCTTTACTGCGATCACCAATCTGCCTGCCAAGCGCAATGATTATGGCAAAAACCTCCAAGCTTTGGAGGAAATTCTGTCTAGCAGTATAGAATAACTACACTATACAAGACTAGTGGAAGGCCCTGGACTTCGTTCCCATCATCCCGTAGGAATTTCCTCAAATCCTCTCCTATGCACTCCAACACTACAAAGCTAGGTAGTACCTATGCATATTCTGAAAATCTCTAATTTTTGGGCCGTGCTTTGATTGTCAACTAGTCACTATAAAACGATTTTTATTAAACGATTGATAGGTAGGTATTTTGAACATGGTAAAGGTTCCCACGACATACAGAGGTAGGTACTTTCAAAGCGATATCGTACTATTCCACTTCTCATTGCTGTCTGTATGTGGGTCACGGCCCGTGACTTACAAAAATCTTTTCTTGTTGGATCTTATGTAAGGGATCCCCGTCGTACCTACCTATAAAAATACATATAAAAATATCGCAGATTTTGTGTCTTGCTATTAACCGAGTTATTTTCTATTGAAGATATATGAAATCCGCTATATCGAATTGCATAGGAACGTGAACATTTTTACGAAACCTACATAGGTCAGTACAGTGGTACGTACATAAGTGGTTTCAGCAACATACAGAACTATCAATTGATCCCGAATTCTATGGACAGGATGCGAACGTGAAAGCATCGTACCTAATACCTACCTACTAGGTATTATTTATTCTGTGGCATCGCGTGGGTATTCAAACTCGAATATTTACATTCAAATTACACTTGGCTTTAGGTACGTTGTTGGCAAATCCGTACGTAGCGTTTAAATCTAGATAGGAATGTATTGAACGCGCTTCGCAAATAGTTTTATCACGAAACTGGTTGCAGATTCAGCGCTGAAATTGTATAAAATGAGACGAAGCGCTTTGAAAGCAAAATCGCAAACTGGAAACCTGTACACATTCTGGAACATTGAATACGAGAAATAACGAGTGAGGCTCAGTTGTCGACCAGCCATGCCTGCCTTTGAATACATGATGTATCTGTATAAATACTTTATGCCTAGCTACCTCCATCTGTCCAGACATCGTTGTAAGCTATTCTGAGGGTACAATTTGAAAGGGCGTGTTTTTATTTACATTGAGTTAGCGTGAAAGCCTCTAAGGAAATAAAATTACGGCTGCCAGCGCCTATGCAAATATATACCTACTTATTACACTTTCAAATAAAACTTTTTAAGAGATTTGATACCCAAGTATCTACATATGTCTTGGAGTTTTATTAACATTGCTAGAATTAGTAGGCATGGTACTATTTTAGTCCTTGTATCGGATGTGCTTTGAGACCTCGTATAATATCGTGAATCTCATCCTCGCCCGTGACCAGGTCAAGACCAGATCCTCGAGATCAAGAGCTTTTTTTCTATTTTCATCTATTCTAAACAAATAAACTAGTAGTTCGCTCTGAAATGAGATATCATGCTGTCTGGTTGGTGTTAGGTACCGTTAATCACGGAGATTACTCCTTAGTTAGGTACCTACTTAACTTAAGCAGTCTTTTTCTGTCTCTCTGGAAGGTTAGAAGGTATTTTTTATTTTTTGATATAGCCCACCTGATGTTAAGTACATCTCTTGCCTATAAAAATGCCTTACTGCGTAGGTCACATCCACAAAGAACATAGCCTACACAGCACTGCATTGCGCCCGTCAACTTGAGGCATAAAGGTGCCTCAAGTTGACCATACCCTTAAAATGGGAACACAGCAATGCTGATTGGCGGCTGAAATACCTTTGGTTCATTTTCGTAGCTAGTACTACGAAAATGGAATTTCTTAATCTTCCTTTCGTAACCGGTTATTGAATCAGAAATAATTTTCCACTTTCGTAGCTGAGTTTGTAACCAGCTACGAACATGGAAAATATTTTCCTAACATATCGGTTACTTAAGGAAGAGCAAAATTCCATTTTCGTAGCTGGTTATGAAATCTCCGTGACGAAAATGGACCAAAGGCTGAAATAGGTACCTACGGTGGTAGTACTTCGCGGACGAGCCCTTTCACTATGGGCTCTACACTCTTAAATACCTTGAAAAGAATTGGAATGGAACACCTTGCCCTCGACTGTTTTCCTGCACCATTACAATCTTGGAGTCTGGACTTAAGTCCAGAGGAATAGGTTAGGACAAGGTGCTCCATCTTATAGGCCACATATTTACTTGTTTTTCAAGTGAGATGGTGGTCAAACCTAATCTCAAAATCAATAAAAATGTGAAAGTGTTCGAGGCTCTCTCTCGGTTTCTGGCTTTGCATATAATGCGAAAAACGCCTCAAAGCACCGACCGAACGTCATAGGTCGGTAGAAAAAAACGGTGAAATTGAAGACCGAGCCCGACATAATACGAGAATATAAATCCCACCAAAAACGGTGGCTCGGCCATGTACATCGGATGTAGTATGTAATGGATGTAGCTCAAAGCGACAAGAGAGCATATCTGGGCAGACCAGTTGGCCGTTGACCGGTTGGTCGTCCCAAGTACCGCTGGAGTGACAGACTCGAAGCTGACCTGCGCGAGCTTGAAGCTGATAACTGGCAAGACACCGCGAAGGACAAGGGAAATTAGAGAGTTCTCGTATCGGGGGCCAACGCTCACTTTGGGTTTCTGCGTCGTAGGAGTAAGTAAGTATACAGGTACCTACAGAACTTAAAAAAAAACTTTTTAACATTTTTGACTGTCTGTCAGTCTGTTTGTTTAGGCTTAGGTAACTCCGAAATGGCTTCTTTTTAATTAGATTTTAAACTTGTTTGGTATCTACTAAGAATGGATTCCTTTGGATCGGTACCTATCCAATCAAACAGCGGCATTCGCCTTTAGTTCCCTTTGCGATCACCGGAGGTATCACACATTTATTGATCGAAATACCTCTAAGGCGTCCAATAACAAAATGCAATTTTCTGTTTACAACACAGTTTGTAGTCCGAAAGTCGGTGGTGGAACAACGAAACATGAATAATACCTATTGGCATAAACGAGATCTCGAGTATGAACTGCATGTTTACGCAAAACCTACATAAGTATCTGAATCTAGTTTTATAAATTCACTTATAGAGTAATACCTACCTAGTTAACGCGAGTGTCTTAAAAACTACTGGATATCGACTCTACCAACCTTACAGGACCCAGACAGATTCTCTAAATCCTATTAAATATATTTGACATTATCCGTCGAGCTTTTACCAGTGTCAATGTGCCAGCCGTTCTTGAACCGAATGGTCGTGATGATGGTAAGCGGCCCGACGACGGTATGACTCTTGTCCCTTGGGAAATGGGTAGGCCTTTGGTGTGGGACGCTACCTGCGTCGACACCCTAGCGCCATCTCATCTTCCTGGGACATCAATTAGGGCTGGTGCGGCGGCTGATTCGGCCGAGGATCACAAAAGGCGCAAACATAGTGGTCTCGACAGAGCTTACCTATTTAAGCCTTTTGGGGTGGAGACCTTGGGTCCGTGGGGAGCCGGTGCCCTCCGGGTTTTCAAAAATATTGCGGGGCTTTTGATTGAGGCGACACGTAACCCAAGGGCTGGCTCTTATTTAGGCCAGCGAATTATCATAGCTATTCAGCGTGGCAATGCAGCCAGTGTCTTGGGCACGCTTCCGTCTGGTACTAGTCTGGAACAGTTGAGTTACCTACAGGCCGTTTGTAACGGTCCTTAGGTAATCTGACTGATTCCTTTGTACATAGTTAGTTTAATTGTACTTTTTATTGAATAAAGATTAAGTAGGTACCTATATCTCCAAAATCGAATTGGAATCGGACGTGCCGTTTAAATTTGAACGACTAACATCGTTTGTATGGAAAATCGGTACATACTGTGCATTCTCAACTGACTGACAATAAACGCACCGTCCAAGCCAAAGGCCCTAGAAATATTAAATTTTCAGAGCATCTTTCTGTATCGTAGGCCCGTACTAAGATTATATAAAAAAAAAACAACTTGATGACGGGACAAAGTCTAGGATCAATATTCTGGGCGTGGTATGATTAATATTTAATTTGATATCTATATTTTATTTTAATTTGATTGATTAATATTGTATGGAATATACGAGTAACTATAGTCAATAATAAAATACTAAAGTAGGTACTGTAGTCATTGTTGTGCCTCTGAGATCGTACTGAACAATAAAAACTTTGTAGCTTTTGTCGAGTCAAAGGTTCCCTTGAAAATGTTTGGAAAAAGCGAGTCCAGACAGTTATCTAAGTATTTTTATGGCCTGACTGGGTGACATTAAGATTTTTATAGATATTGTTGCAATATAAAAGCAACAAAGATAGCACTGGTAAATGTTGAATGGTAAATTAGGATCCAAAGAGCCGTAAACAGTAAGGCTAGCCACATATATGCACCTCCGTGGCCAGATCCGAAGAAACTTCTAGTCTGAAACGGTAGGTATGTAGTTTAAGCTCATATAGAATCTAATAGGTATATATAATGCTAATGATCCGGTCTTAGTAGTCGCTAAGCCATTCGTCACAAACATTGCCACATATTATACAGTGCCGGATTTTCCAACATTACTCAGAGATCTCGTTTGCTTCGCTCACTCGATCAATAACCGCAAATATATTTTTAATAACCGCATCTGTGGTCTAGTGGTACAACCCACTGATTTCAGATCCAGAGGTCCCGGGTTCGATACCCAGGGGAGTACAATATTGTGCTTGGTTTCGTCGGTGGTAGGACTTTGTTTAAGTCCACCTGGCTAGCCACACGGGCGAAGTGCGCCTCCACCTTCGGCTTTATCTTAACATGTAACCAGGTGAGATGAAGGCCAAGTGCTTCCCGTCGTACAATTAAATAAATTTTCCATACCTACATACATAATACATACCGCTCAAATTCATAACCCTCTTTTTTGCTTCGCAGTAGTCGGGTAAAAAGTAAGATGAAATGTTGAACTAACATAATCCGGTAGAATTCCCACACTGTTGTCTGTGTCTTACGTACCTCGTTGTAAGCTTAGATCAACATCCTATACTTATCAATTGATCATGGGAATATGTAATAGTATAACGCTTACCTATGTATGACTTGAAAGTATATAGGTACTGTAGCATTAGTTGGTAATCCACACATCAACACAATCATCGCATTACAAGACATAAGTCTGCTTAATAATAAACCGTAAGTAAAAGATTTCTGAAGATGCAGTTACCCAACAAAGATAACTTTCAGAAAGGAAAAAGAAAAATTATCTCATCCGAGATATAAAAACAAAATAAAGCACGAAGCGTCTTGTCGTTCTCTGCCAAAGAATTCGTTTAATACAATAGTAAAACGATACCGACGGTATTGCCAGCCAAGAGTCACTTCAGATTTCTACTCATTTATTTTCACTGAAGTACATTTCTAATTACTGCTTGTTGAATCTGTGAAAGTCCTGGCTAGCGACCACTCTCCTGCCCAAACGGTTTGCCGTGTCGGAGAACAGTGCCTTCTGCTGAAAACTGCTTCCATGTTATATATTATATATATATTACCATATTACCCATTTGAAAAAAAAATAGAATACAAAATAATAATTCAACAAAAAAAAAAAAAAACATCCCCAATTCGATTAGATAATGGCGCTAATATCTCAGCATTATTAATAAATATTACAGGACATTCATTTTACACAGCGCCATCTAGCCCCAAACTAAGCATAGCTTGTAATATGGGAACTAGATTACGGATAAAATACTTAAATACTTTTTGTAAATACATACGTACTATATGATACAACACCCAAACACAGAACAAACATCTATATTCATCACACAAATGTTTGTCCTGGGTGGGAATCGAACCCACAGCCTACAGCGCCGAAGGCAGAGTTACTACCAACTGAGCTATGAAGCTTGATATTATTATGACTTAACATTATGGTAAATAAATTACTATGTACCTATATGTGCACTTAAATTAACTGTAATTGGAAATGATACCTACCCACATACCTATAGAAATGCTTCTTGGCGGTAGAAATAACGAATGACATCCTGTTCCCGGGACGAGCCTTTTCACTACTCTCCTTGAGACGTTATTTATCTGCCTCGAAATGAAATCACGAGAACCTAAGCTTTTGAGGAAAAATACCCATTCTGATGGAATTGATTCTAGAATATACGGCCGAGCGTCGCCGACGCATCGTTAACTTCAAACTTTGGAACCTAATTTGAAAGTAAAATTTTTATTTGCGCAAGTCAAGTGCTCTTTGAAAAATAAAGTTTAGGATGCCAGGCCACTTTCCTAGCTTATTGTAAAAAAAACTGTTTTTAAATATAAAAGTAGTATAATATGGTATTAATAATTCAATAGTAGCTCCTTGTGAAAAAGCTCGTCCGGGGAAGTACTACCAATTTCGGTCGCCAAGCAGCAATGAAGGTCATCCCCACTCAGAATAAGAATAAGAATACGTCTGATCAGTCAGACTTCACACGAGTCAATGAATTGAGTAGATGTGGTTATATAGGTGTACTGATCCATGAGATATTTTTTCTGCTAGGTAAAGAAATAACTTTTTTTTTTTTTATTGTACGACGAGCGAGGTAGCGCTTGGCCTTAAAATCAACAACTTGAAATCAAACAACTTAAAAATTATCACCGAAAGTAGGTACTTGTTCTTGACATTTGACATCAATAGTGCCGGCAAGTTACAAATGTTAATCCAAAAAGAAGCAACACAGAAATTGCACACGATTTATGTCAGTGTTTGCGTCAAATATGAATAGCCACGAACCATGAATGCATGGCGTTGGCATTTCATTTTCACTATATCAGGCAACAGTGGTAATTCTATCCTAGTTTACCCGCTCCTAATACCTAGGTAAAAATTGGTGTGTCCGTGTGTGTAACTATTCAATACAATTTTTACGGGCAGGTGTCCCACTATTTGTAAAGAAATCAATATGACTTATGACAATATGCTTGACCCATCGCTGTTTGTTAACATGGATCTGTATTCTGTGAGACATGTGCCCATTCCCGATATTGACTGCAATAATGTAGTATCCACACTCACGGCTCATATTGTAATAATATGTTTTCACATATAGAAACTAGAAATAGCTTGTTTATTTAGTACTTATTTTATTTTATTTATTACTTATTTTATTTATAACAATTTTAAAATAAAAAACAGTTAGCAAACCAATGGTTGGAGAGAACGCGTTTGAAGGCTTCAATGTGAAGAGATCCAACTCGGGAAAGTCAATCAATTTAATATACAAGTTTACTGATCTAATGAAGAACGAATTTCGGCTGTTATTTGTAACACAGTGCGGTACGTAAAGAGAAAGAAAAGGTACTTTGGGGAATCTGCATAAGTATATGGTGCCTCCTGCACCTTGCTTCATAATTAGGGTAAAGGCGTCATAGCATTGAACTTTCTTATTATTTAGTCGATTTTGAGTAAGCTCTATTAAATGATGGTTTAGCTGGTTTTTAGATGGTTTTTTTAAAGAGATTTGGCGGATTTATTACTAAATATTTTTTCTGTTTTCAGATTTTATTTTTATAGCTCGTGAATTTAAGGCTTGTGTAGTAGTAGTAGGCCAGATAAAGAATGACGTCCAGGTACGATGGAGTTAGCTTTCCTGGAGAGTACTGGCTCTTTAGCGCATTGACGGAATCCATCACCTACCGTTTGGCGCCGGACATCGGTATCGGTAGCCTTAACGTAACCACTAGTAAAAGCCAGCAATAATGGCACAAGCACGCCTATATATCCCGCAGTATACTTTATACTTTGGTAAAACTTTCTGTATATTGCTACCTATAAAATATATAAAGTTTATATAAGCAATATGCAAAAAAAGAATACCAAAGCTAACATTTTTTTTTAATACTACTAGGTGACGGGACAAGCAAGTTTCGCACCTGGTGTTAAGTGTACTGTTGCCTATGACAAAGCCTTACTGCTTAGGTCACATCCACAAAGAACATAGCCTACACGGCACTGCATTGCGCCCGTCAACTTGAGGCATAAAGGTGTTAAGCCTCACGTACCCGTAATTTCACCGGCAACCATACCCTTCAAACCGAAACACAGCAATGCTGCTTGGCGGCTGAAATAGGTATGGTGGTAGTATTTCTCCGGACGAGCCCTTTCACTAGGAGCTTCTACTACTCTTCTTATATATACGTAATGGCTTTTTACCGTACTTTGTAGATAAGTTTTGTTATCAAGAGTAACGTCTAACGGCCCATAACATAATTTCTACCCACGGTACCAGGAAACCGTTTTTAATATACCTTGTGCTGAAAACAACAGGCCTTTGTGTGCTATAGCTACACAGTTTAGCTAAAAGAGCTATACACGTTAAAAAGCTAAGGTATTAAGCTTGTTGGTTAAAACCAACATCATGGACCACTGATTAGTGGCTAGCCTGCAGAGAGCTGTTCGCAGCAAAAATATTCAATATTCGCAGCCAATATAGTGAACCGGGGGGCTCGGGTGAGTGTACCCCCTCGCCCCGGCCGGTCCATTAAACCCCCTCGGCGCGTTTATTCGCCGGAATTGTGTGCAATAAAACGCGAGCGCCGACCGACCACTGGCCACAGCAAAAAATACAACCTAAAAAATATTATTCTTCTAGATAGATACTCGGGATACAGATTTTTTTACGGTTAAATAAATATGGACAAGTACAAGTAGGAATTACAGCAGCGGTTTCCACATAGTAAAGACCCTTTGCTACGAAGCTATAAGATTCATGCAAAACTTAATTTTCAAATAAAATGTATTTTTTGTTTACAGAATATTTCTACAAATTCATAAGTTCTGAACACATTTTGATTAAGTAATTTAAACCAACTTGTGGTAATAAAAAATGTTGTGCTACGGCATTTAGAGGTAAGATTCTTCGGTGAAGTGCGCCTCCAACTTCGGCCTTATCTCAACTTGTAACCAGGTGAAAAAAAATATAAATATATAACACCCTATCACAGAACATCCATTTATCTTCATCACAAAGATTTGTATCCCGGATGAAAATCAAATCCACCACCTACAGTGCAGAAAGCAGAGCAGTGACACATATTTATTATTAACAAATGTATTTTGAAATACTTCGCTAGGCACGATAGTTCAGGTTCAAAATTTAAGTGTTCAGGTTAGAACATACCTTAGCTTTGAACACGAATAAGTACAATAAAGTCGGTAAATACCTACTTCTGTGTCAGCCTTACGAACCCTAAAAATACGGTAGGCAAGTTGAATGAACTCTGGAGTTCGTCTAGGCACGGGGTTTCTGATGTAGTGCATTTTTACATGAACATCGTGAATAGACCGCTGAGTGGGAATGTAAGTGCTGGCTTTCATTCTGTAATAATTTTGAATGCAATGCGACTGAAGTGAGGTTTAGATAACCTGTTTAGCTCAGCTCAGCTTTGTAAATAAGCCCCGGAGTTTCACTCTTCAGCACAAGCCTAGTTTGTCGATCATTTCAAAATAGCCTGTCCGATCCAAAAGCTGGTATAATTGGATCGAGATTATCTAAATTCGCAGCGCCTTTCTTCATCTAAAACTACAATTGAAATCAAAATGCAAATGAGTGTTTGAAAGGGAAAATGATTTGGCTAGGTATATTTTTAATTGTTTACGAAAAAGTAATGTGCCACAGTAGATCGGTAGGTACTACTGGGCCTTCTAAATAAAAATGCAGAAATTCTGACCTAGTATGAAGTAAAATTGGCATTCCGCAATTTTCCAGTTTGTTAAAATTAAAAGCTCGCATGCCTACATGCCTGGCCTCACAACGCAGAAAAAACGTAAACTATAACAAATGTGGGTATGTAGTGTTTCAATGTTTTTGTTTCGTACAAAAAATAGCGTTGTGCTTTCGTTCGTCCTGTCACACACAGCAGCGAGTCGCGAAGGTTTAGTTATGCCTACTGCCTACCACATTCATACCTAGGTGGTGTGTGGTGTTGAAATTCCGATTGGAACTTTTTGATTTGATCAGAATGCGGATGTCAGCAACTTTTGTATGCAACGAACCCCAGCCATGTTAACAAAATCTGTATAATAATAAATTCAAAGTCTGACTGACTGATATATAGCACAGCCTAAACCGCTGTTCCCCAAGATGAAGTTTTTTAAATTCTACCCCTATGGCGGAAAACAGTGGATGAAAGTTTGTACAAAATACGTATACCTATCTACCGACAGTTTCGAAGGGATCTTATAATTTTGTATTTAGGTCGACGATTGAAAATAAATGAATATGGTGGTTATGCGTTTTTGATAATTCCATCCCCGAAGAGGTAAAAAGTGGAGTAAAGTTGTGTATGGAAAGTCCTTAATTTTTTAATTTAAATTACTAAATTTATGTCTATCGGTCATAAATTTAGTTAATAAAAGTGATAACGCAACGTAATCGGTGTTCTCTTGAAATTTCGACATTTAAGGGGTGAAATTTTGTATTCAGGTAAAAATAATGTAACTATACGAAGATCATGTTTAAAAATAAAAAAAACATACGACTGGGAAGCGCTTTCATCTCACCTGATTTCATTCTCAACTGTCTGAGGAACTGGCTTAGACAGATAGAAAATACTTTATTGCACTAATAAATAAAAGTACATGGGCAAACTTAATGCTACGAAGAAGCATTAACTTCCAGATAACCCTTGTGTAGTACGGAGTGGGTGGTAGAGCTACTTAACGAGAGAAATATGATCTAGTCATTTATTACTAATACAAATATAATCATACTTATAGCTATGATAAAAAAATCTAATTTTAAATAAAATAAAATGATTTAATACCTATTTATAAGACTTAGACATACATATGCATAACATATTACATGAATAACAAGCCTCATAGCTCAGTTGGTAGTAACTCTGCCTTCTGCGCTGTAGGTTGTGGGTTCGATTCCCACCCAGGACAAACATTTGTGTGATGAATATAGATGTTTGTTCTGTGTTTGGGTGTGTATTGTATGATAAGTATGTATTTACAAATAAAAAAAAAATGTATTTAAGTATTATATCCGTATTCTAGTTCCCATATTACAAGCTATGCTTAGTTTGGGGCTAGATGGCGCTGTGTAAAATTAATGTCCTGTAATATTTATTTATTTATTTATTAATAATTAGCTCACTTTTGTAAATTTTGTTTTTCTAGGAAAAGATGGAAAACTTTAGATTTGAAGATGCTTTTAATTTACTATATATATAAACTTTAGATTTGAATTTAAATGCCGGAAGCATTTAGAGGTAGGATACCACCTTCGGCCTTATCTTAACTTATAACCAAGTGAGATGAAAGCCAAGCGCTTACACGTCGCACAATAAAAAAAAACACCTTTGCTTATTATTTTTTTGCATTTTACACGGTAGATAGCGTAGCAGACCGCTTAACATCCCATTAACTACTGAACGATTATAAAGCATTCTTTCCCTCGGTTTGAGTTACGTCAGTAATTTCGCGTTACCAAGTCAAATTAAAACAGTGAGAATTTAATTAAATGTGGTAATGGGTGCTTGTAAAAATCCCCGCGGCCCAAGGACCGCTGCATCTGACTTAATTCTTATAGACAGAATTAATGTAAAGTAGTGAAGGTGTTAATGGCGTTACTTGGGATAGAAGGGCTATTAAGGTTTTCAATTGCATTTATATGAAAGAAATAAGATAAAGTAGGAAGATTTTTAATCATAATTTAAACGTTTTTTATATTATTATTTGTCTGATGCTTTAGCATTTAGTAAAATTAATTTAACATCAAACTACCTACTTGAATTTTAAGAGACTGACAATTTAAAAAATAACACATTTCATACATATCAGTATGTATGTATGACTGGGAGGTGCTTGGCCTAAATCTCAATTTATTGTAGTGTTATTTTGAGTAGGTCCCATTTGTTCTATGGAACATGACGTCATCAAACAAAATGAGACATTTTCTTCCCTATTTTTTCCATGGAACTTACTAGCTTTTCACCCGATTTTCATGCCATAGAACAAAATGCAAATCAGATTTTCCCAAAATCTTCCATGAATCTGCCTAAATGACACTGATAATGACAATTATTCTGTCATACCAGAATAAATAATAATAAATAGAAATAAAATACGAAAAAAATAAATCGGAAACGTGGGGAGGACTCTCCAGATTATGTAGAGGATTCTCAATCTCAGAGCATTCTAGTACCACCAGTTCACAATAAATATAATCTTAAGACGTCTCATTTACCTTGTCCTACAAATAGAACAATTTGAGAAATAAAAGTATTACATGTTCTATAGTCCAAATAAGAAAAAAATATCGAATTTTGTCCTATGACGTCATGTTCCATGGAACAAATGGGACCGACCCGTTATTTTTATTTACGTCTTTCATCTTTTCAGAACATTAGCTCCTTTGTTGCGTCCATCTCGTCAATCATAATCGTCTGTACAACAAATCTTAGAAAAATGCTATTAACCTTGACATAGCACCGAAAAGGTTCTGTTTCTCCATTTCTCGTCGTCAAATCGCAATATTTCAAGGGCCAGGTTAAGCGTTGCTTGGACAGGTCGAAGATTACAGCAGAAATATTAAACATCCAGAAGAATGAGGTGTCGCACGGTGTCAGTCCCGATCCCGAGGGAAATGAAATTGCAAAATATCTACCTACAACGCAATTACAAAGAAAGCAGGATATTCTTGCTTTCTCACTATAATTTGGGCCATTATATCAAAACAGAACATTAGAACCTGTATTAGATGTTTAAAATAAACAATGTATTTATAAAACATGATAAGGCCGAAGGTGGATGCACCACTTCACCCGGAATCCTCAACAAACTGAGCAACTGGCTATCTTACCTGCAGAACACAGCAATTTAAGGATTGCGTAGCAACAGAATTCTTACACCTTTGGTCTTATCATAACTTGAATATCAGATAAAATGAAGGGCAAACACCTCCCTGTCGTATAATAAAAAACATTAATGTCCTTTCAAATCGTGTAGGTACCTAATGCGCATCTATAGAGGGTCAAAATCGCGTTACGACTAAATTTCATCTTTAATAAGGTAGGTACCTTATGTAGGATGGCGCTAGTATATTTAACAGATTGCTTACTTCATTTTAAAGATAATTTAATAATAATTAAATTTTGGAGACACCTACTACTTTTGTAAATCAAACTAAAGGGAGCTTTCAGGCGAACAAAAATCTGAGCTTAAAAGCTTAGCCGTAGAGCTTCCTATGTAAATATATACGTGACGGAGTGAAACGTGTCTGTAACAGGCTCCATTTACACCTCTGATAATAAACATTATATGAAACAGAACATGAGATTCTAGTACGTGATCCGATTGATTCCGTGTCACTAATTTTCTTATTATAACAGCAAACATAGTAAAAGCTTATCTTGTTGTCTGCCATATTGTAAAAAAAATAGAAGAAAAAAAAAGGTTTCTGTTTCCTAATTAATTGCTAGTCATTTATTTTTATTTTATTTGGGAAACATACATTTCATAACAAAAAAAAAAAACTCACAACAATATCACAAAATCCAGTTAATTTGATAAAATAACAAGGTAAATTTAAGCAAAACCAAAATAAGGTAACTGACATAGCCTTTGCATGAATATAGTTAGTGTACGCCGTACATGGAGATGTACGCAGGCAAAAGCTAGTTCAGTAATGAGTTATTACTATGAATCAGATTCTCAACAAGTTTGAATGAATATTTGATGAAGCTCACTGATGCTGACGTAGCCTCATTTTTAACCGACTTCAAAAAAAGGAGGAAGTTCTCAATTCGTCGAATACTCGCTTCACAGGTGGTCCCAACGACATCAGTTCAAAAAAATATTATAGGCACACTTGACGATTTGGATATTTTTAAAGTGTATTATATACCTCAAAAAGTAAGGATAAAACGGATAGAATCACGCGTCTGTCTGTCTGTCCGTCCATCTGTCATAAAAATAATTGGAAAAATACGTTATCCAGTTAAACGAAATTGTATCATATTCTTCATCGAAGTCGGTTTTCTTTTTAGTTTTTAAAACGTAATTATCGTGTCCTCAATCAAGTGAAACCCCTGAAATTAGTTCTCCTATATATCATTTTAGATAAATGAAGCGTTATTTATCTACCAAATTAATTAATTACGATACGCACAAGTAGGTGGGAATCCAACGAATGAAACGGGTCAATAGAGCCTTTTTTCTGTGATCTCGTTCCTATCGTTGGCATGATCCATTTCGCCGGATCACGTTCGGAATTTATAGGGATCCACTACAAAACACCATTGCTAGGAAGTAACCCTGTCAGTGCATTATTTGTTCTAGTTGATTGGCAGTCAGTTAGTTTGCTTGCTATCTAGATAGAACAAAAAATGCACTGACAAGAGGGCTGATATGTTATATTACTCATATTCAAATAATTTTCCGGTACAAATAACTATTTACGAGTACAAGGCAGTCAGGCTACCTGTGGACCGTTACAATCAGTCTATAAGTAGGTAACTCAATTCAAGTGATAGAGACCAGAACCAGACGGAAGCGCCGCCAAGACACTGGCTGATTGTCACTCTATCTATATAGTAATGCTTATTATTTAGTAGTATATCTAAGTTTAAACATTACAGAATTTACAGGACATTAATTTCACACAGCGCTAATTAGCCCCAAACAAACTAAGCATAGTTTGTAATATGGGAACTAGATTACGGATAGAATACTTCAATACTTTTTTTTTTCTAAATACATACTAATTATACAATACAACACTCAAACAAAGAACGAACATCTATATTCATCACACAAATGTATGTCCTGTGTGGGAATTGAACCCACAAAATACAGCGCAGAAGGCAGAGGTACTACCAACTGACCTATGAGGCTTGTGTATAAATCTCAGAGATGATTTCCTGGCTTCGTTACACATTAGAACTTTCTCGCCAATCGCTTTAGAATACCTACTGATGACAGCATTTTAAGGTTTCAAGATAAAAAATTGAAGATCCCAATTGTATACTCGCTTTCAGAAGCAGGTTGGGTACTTACTTAATTTTTCATTGTAAAGTATTTGGTACCTTTTTTCTCGTGATTCCATCATGATTCATTGCTGCCTCACGTACAGAATTTATTGCCCTCTAATAAAACAGAACACATTTTCTGCATTCCTATGTAACGTGCTCTACCCGAGGGAAGGCAATCACCGATAGCTTTTCTATCCTATTGTTTTCGTTGCAAGTGTGACTCGGATGTGAGAATGGATTTTATGGAGGTATTTGGAGGGTTAGGCAAGATTTTGATAAAACTACGACCCGCTAAGTGGATAGGTATGTTTGTATTAGGTAGAGGTACCTAAATTTACTATGGTAGGGTTCCGTACCCAAAGGGTGCCAACAGGACCTTATTACTAAGCCTCCGCTGTCCGTCCATCCATTTGTCTGTCTATTCGAAAACGAGCTGTATTTCAGGTAATGTGATAGTGAAATTTTCAAAGTTTGCTTTTGTTGTTTCTTAGGAACCTAAAAACTACCTACTAAACTACCATGTTTATAAGAATATATTAATCAATGTTGGTGGCACACTTCAACCGCTTTCTGTAAAGGAAATTTGGTTTGGAGCGTTCGGCAAACAATTTATCTCAATAAGTCATTTCACTCGGCCGCCGTCGCCGCCGCCCCGAGAGTATTCTGTGGATTATCGCCTCCCACAGGCGCACAAAGAATATTTACCTTTTGATATCGATCCACCAGTTTACGTATATGAATAAAAAGGTTTTTATACACTAAAATTACGTTTTAAAAACTAAAAAGAAAACCGACTTCAATGAAGAATATGATACTTACCATTTCGTTTACCTGGATGACGTATTTTTTTTCAATTATTTCGACGACAAATGGACAACAGACGCGTGATCCTAATGATCGTTTTTTCCTTACTTTTGAGGTTGTACTACCTCAAAAGTAAGGAAAAAACGATCCCTAAAAATACCTAAATCTATTCAAGTGTGCCTATAATATTTGAAGAGTTCCCTCAATTTCTCCAGGATCCCATCATTAGATCCTGACCTGATGACGATGGGGCCACCTGTAAAGTATACCCTTTCCAAATTGGTCCACGTGCCTTCGAGTAATCGGGAACATACATAAAAAAAACCGACGAATTGAGAACATCCTCCTTTTTTGAAGTCGGTTACAAAGAGCAGCTGTTGTTCACTTTGGTGAGTTTAGGACTCGCCAAAGTGAACAAAAGAATCGGTGTTTTGCCCTGGAAATTTGGTCATGCAAGGATGAGGTCTACGAGGCAAGCTCAGAAGGTGCCTATTAGTACTCTTCTTGAAAACATTAGGCAAAGAGTTTAATTTTAATTTCTAAAAACTGTCCCTCCTAGATGTAGAGTAGAAGAGATACTCTATTAGTACCTAAAACACAAGGACAAAGTATACTTTGTCGTATGTCACATCTCCAACGAAAATAAATAATTAGTAACTCAGTTAAGATCCCCAAAGTTACTAACTAGAAATACCTACCAAAGAAATCGTGAACTAAAAGTTCCTTGAGATCGATCCACAATATTTCTTACCAATCACGTTAATGGTTTTTAGAGTCTTTTCATTATTTTTGTTCGCTTTGAAACTCTTGAATTATTCAGATAGCAGAGCCTAAAGTAAAAAAAATAAAAAATTGAAAGCTCCTGAAAAATGCTCTAAACTTATGTTTCTTGTCGGCAAGAAATACAAGCCAGCGTGTAGGCTGTGTTTGATATTAGTAGAAATGAACCCTGTTGTTTATACTTGGCGTTTTTCCAAACAATATGGCGTATTAGGAAAACCCCGGAAAGCCTTTAACTCATGTTGTATGATAAATTTGCTTGTTGCGTAATTGTGACTGAGCTTGGGACGAAAACTCTTTTCATACCAACCACGCGATTTTTGGATTGTATTTTTACACCTTACCTTCTAAAAGTAATTGCAAATGCCCCTGCTAATACCAATACTTTATTTTTATTATTATCGTACGTGCGCTTGGCCTTCATCTCACCTGGTTTCAAGTTATGATAAGGCTGAAGGTGGAAGCGCACTTCACCCGGAATCCTCAACTGTCTGAGGAGCTCGCTACTACACCTCTAAATGCCGGAACACAACAATTTGGAATTGTTGGGGATCAAATACCCGGGACTTCTGAATGTAAAACCGGTAGGCGATGCACTAGATCACAGATGCGGTTACTATTTAATACTATTTAAGTATTAATTCCACGTACCATATTTTTTCAGTACCTATTCCTCATCCGATCTATATTTGATTATGCTAGAGCTTAACAAAAAGTGCCGTGAAATACGAATAAATTTATTCAGCGTCGCAAAATTGAAATCTCAGGTGGTCGACTAGCCCGACTGGCACGACCGTTATCTGTAGACCTCTCTCTCTTTCTACATTCTTTGAACACAATAATACGCTGGAGTATTTTTAAAAGTACTGGAGCTCTTATTGAATTGGACAGGTATCATCTTGGATTTGTATTCTGCAGGCAACCTACTACCGGGCCAGTGATCTGGTGTGATTTGGTAAAATATCCGCTGCAGTAAAATTTATAAAAATCTGAGGTCAGGTCGGGCTTTTTAATAAAAAAATGTCATCTTAACTGACATCCCACATTGTAATGTAACCGAACAGGGATTAATTTGACACAGCGAAATCTGTCCCAAACTAAGCAAAAGCTTGTAATATGATGCCTAGATTACGGAAATAATACTCATATCCTCATTTGTTTGTAAATACCTACATACTTTTCATAGAGTACAAAAACAGAAAAAATATCAATATTCATCAAACAAATGTTTGTCCTGGGTGGGAATCGAACCCACAACCTACAGCGCAGAAGGCAGAGCTACGAACTATTAAGTTTGTTTTGTATTTGGGTGATGTATGATAAGAATGTATGTACAATTTATTATATAGGTATTATATCCGTAATCTAGTTCCCAAATTACAAGCTTTGCTTTTGGGACAAGATGGTGCTGTGTAAAATTAATGTCCTATAATATTTATTGATTATCTGGCGAGTACATTTCTACAAATACGTGTGACGTCAACACGACAATTTATAGTTTTGGGTGTAGCCTGTGACATCAAATGTTTACGGCTCGTCTTGTACGTACAAATATACTCGTATGTAAAGAAGACGTAAGGTAGGGCTGGTAATAAAAGCTCGATATTCGCGCGAGACGAATTCCACCCAGCTCAAATACGATTTGTAAGCGTGTGTAAGGCACATAGGTATCAAGAGGTGTTGCAGGTTCTACGAAAAAAGCCATTACTAGCCGCCCGGCGGGGTTAGTCTGCCTACGATTGAAATGTTTGATGTGGCGAAATTGGAATCAGGTTGAAGGCGTTTGATCTCAGCCAGTTACATATTTATTTGGTAATACGTTTACACGGGCTTTTCTGGATTCTACCCTCTTTCTCTCTTTGAAAAGTTGTCTGTGTTCCATGTTTAAAAAAATAATAGCATGTCTGTAAATCAACAGACTGATGCAAATGTCCCTCGGGGTTATTGTAAGTTAAATATGGTTTTAGAGTTAAAAAAAAAACACCACTACCTATTAACTATTGACGATAACATTTATGAAATATATTGGTTCTCTTACTGCGCCAACTTTGAAAGATTCAGTTAGTAAGGGAACCAATGTAGAAAATGAAAACACTGAATGAAATAAAAAAAATAGTGTGTGTAGGTCGTGGTGAATTTCACATTTTTGAATCCATAATGTAAATCTACAATTTACCAAAGACTGTTAAACGGGTAGTAAATATATAGTCAAGGCACAGCCTGAAACATAAGTGATATACTAACATCTAATGGATTTTCAATGAAAACTGAAACTATGACCCGTTTAATAAACCACTTTCAAGGAGCTATCTGAAAAAATTTACGCGTTCTCGTTCACGATTTATTTGTTTTAAATTTTCGATCCAATTTTGGAATATATTTGTTTGACATAAGTATTCTATTGAATCGTGTGAAATAAGGTTTAGTTCCAGCGCTCCAGCCAAGAAAACCATTTGAAAAACGATTTCGTTCGTTCGTTTCACTAGTTTCATAGCTCGTAGTATATTTTATCACTTGCACACACATATAACGCCCGGTGTGTGTAGGGATGGCTGCCGCGTTTTGCCGGATATTGGAAACTAGTGGCGAATTCTCGACTTCACCCGGATAGTTCGCTACGTACAAAATTTATATCATAATTTGATTTTAACGATTTTTATTCCTTTCCACATCCCATTTACCCTCAGCCGTAAACGTTCACTGATATGAGTCTTTTCTAACTGGAGGGGTTTCGCTTAATCTCCTCGATTGGTAGGTGGGATGGAGGCTGGCCCAAAGAGATCCTAGGTAAGATTCTAGAATCGAAAGGATCTGCCGTCATGATATTAGTTGCCTTAAGGCCTGTACAGCACCAATCCCTAGTTGGTTCTATTTCACTTTACCGGAAACTCGAAGGCATGGCCGCCGAAAGATGCTTAAAATTTTAAGATTGTCTGTCAATTTTATAGGTATATAAGAACTCACAGACAGCATGTGAAATTGACGCACCTATACCACTTACGATTAGATTGGATATCGATGTTTGCTCGTAATATGGGATGTGTCGTGTTGCCTTACCATAAGTTATCGTAGTAAAATCGTCTGATAGTCACGTCAAACGATTTTACTACATATAGTCATTTGCCGAAGAATTTGGTGAAGTTACACCGACCTCTCACTCTAGTGCTTTTCATTTTTGATTCTGTCCATTGTAGTTCTACTCCGCTAGAGGCGCTGTGTAATAATTCATGCACATTTTTTACCGAAGACCATAGCGAGTTCACTGTTTGCAAAAACTCACAGTAACACGCTAAAGATTTGAACTCGAAATGCTAAGAGACACTTTCGGGTAATGAGATCACGGGGTTAAGCTGTAGTGTCATTCCAAGATTGGCTTCGTAAGTAGAGATTTGAAGAAGTGCCAAGTAGGAAAAGGCGATGGCCAAATTACCCAATTATTGGGTAATGGATAGATGAGGTACCCTATTAGGTAGTCACTATTGAATAACGGGTTCAAGATGAGAAGAATGGACATTTTATGCTAACCAAGATAGCATTGTTGATGACTGGAGTTGTCGGTAGCGCCCCAGTAAAGAATAATGACCCCTTTCTAGGAGACTTATTACGGTAGCATCTATGTGAGTACCTAACGTAACCTTATCCGTTGGTGAACATATTAGTATAGTTAAACAGTGAATTTGCGTTACAAATAACGTTTAACAAAACGCAAATGCACTTTGGGTGAAACCTTTTTGAACAAATGATATGTTATCTCTTGGATTCTAAGCTTGTCTAGCTCTAAGCTAGAGCAAGAATGAGGTCTACGATGGAGCGAGCTTTCCCAAAAGGCACTGGCTCTACAGCTCACCGACGGATCCCGGCTAACTGCTTGGCGCCGGACTTCCGCAGGAGGAAGCTAGCCAGGTAGACCTTTACAGGTCCTACCACCATTGTTGTGATCATTCAGCCGTATCCAAAATCTAGCGAGTCCACTGCCTGCTGTCCCACCTACCCTATATCCTGCAGTGGACTTTTTTTTCAGACTGTGTTAATGATAATTTGAATAAACTCGTAAGTCGATTTATTTTACCAGTAACCGCATGATTTCTACTGAACCATAATTAAATATTCACTGTTTAGGCATCAACAGCGGCCTTCGGTTGATTTGTGTGATATTAGCCGCGGCAAACTGTGTACTCGGCCACTAATTCTATATCTATAGCTAGTCATGTTTTGATGAATTTGATGTGCATATGAGTACCAATTAGTTCTGTTGAGAGATTCTGTTGCACAAGCGAGTACAGGAGGCCGAAGAAGAGATGCTTGGATTGTGAGATAAATGACATATTGGAAAGCTTGTTGCTAGACACATACTGTTTCTAGCTAGCAGATTTTCTGAGGGAAATATCACGTGCAATTATTAATGGATTCTCGTCTTATCAAATGGCAAATAATGCTGGTGTACCTCAGGGATCAGTACTATCTGCCATGCAGTTTCTGCCGCACATTAATGATCTGTAGGTATAAGCCCGGTATTATTGGGTATGCAGAGTTATACACAGTTGTGAACAGATACATTGCCGATGCCCGGGCCAGTTAGAGCGTTATTAAGATGGAAAGAAATGATACGCCTCAGCTTCATAATTCAAGACTGAGTATGATCAGTATTTATCCAACACCATAATATGGTGTCGGGTTGGGGTGACGTCAATCTTGTTGAATTAAACGCATCAAAAACGCATGCATGTCTTTTCTTGGCATAAAAGTACACGTTCCAACAAGTTCCTAAGCTAGGCATCCTCAATCAGGTGTGATGGTGTCACTCCAGGATAGTATCTTTCCCTTTCCAAAGCAATAGTCTGGTTGGGAATGGTGTATTGTTGTTATCTGTGGGAGGTCGGCTAAATATCAGCTCGTCGCTTTCGATTCGGTTGAGCACAAAGCATTCAGACTCTATCTCTAAGACCAAAGTCTTTCGGTTCTTTCGGCTTCATTTTGGAGAGTTTGTAATAGAAGGTTCATGATCTGATCCCGCTATTTTCCTTTGACTACTAATATCAGACGTACGAAGCATTACGTCGTTAGCGTCCCGCCCATCCGTACCTAAACATTTTCGGCACGTTGTTTGCGTCTGATGAGTTTGAAAATTAGCTACAATATCAGCTCTGCAAGAGTAAATAGATATCTTGTGAGCTCGTATGTCACATTTTCGCTTATCATCAGGCGATATTGGGGTCAAACCGTTTATTTCCCATGGTCCGATCACGGAGTTCCATGGTACTGGTCGAACCATGGTATTTTTTTTTCCTATGTCCTATCGGGGTAATAGTTACATTTTATATTCCTATTTAATATATTAGGTTCTCAACGAAATCACTATACAATCAGGAACAATTGGTGACGAAATTACTTTGTGTTAGTCTGGAAAACCGTAATTCTCACAAAAAAAAACAAATAAAGCGTATCTAAATATCGCGGGCAGGGCAGCAAAAGATTTATTTACATTGAGAAACTCATTTGCCGACGGGAGAAATAAAAAGCAACTCAACAGCTTGAAAAATATTATTTCAGTAAACGTCGGGGGAGGCACGTTATGTCCCTTAATGCTAGCGGTAAGCCGCGGCGAATTCTCGAATTCTCTGAATTTCATGCAAATTTTCCTTCATGACCTTTCAAAGATTGACGCAGATTAGCAGCCGTTCGACAGATTCATCATCTTCTAGTGGACACCAGTCTGGTAACTTCGTTCCCGTCATCCCATGGTAATATCTCGATCCTTTCCTAGTTCAGTCATTGCTTAAGAGTAAACGTTATTTGCTAGCAGTGGTTAAGTTTTATGTTTCTGGACCCATGTACCATATTTAAGGCATACCAATCTTTAAAATATTTAAAAGTCAAGTTAGTATCTAGGAGTCTCATTCCTGAATATCGCATTGAAAAAACTAGACCTTGATTAATTGGTGTGTATGTGTTCACAAAAGTATTTAAGTATTCTATCCGTTATCTAGTTTCCATATTACAAGCTATGCTTAGTATATGCTAGTAAGTATTGGCATATAAGTACAAACTTGTTAAAGATAAAGTAGCTTACCTATACGTATTTTAGACTCTGCAGACTACAAATTTTATCGGGACAGGATAATAATTACAGATAACTTATCTTAAGATAACTATTCACGACAACAAACCTGACATCACTCTACAGACAAAAGAAACAAATCTGTGTACCTGATAGACATTGCCGTACCCAATACCCATAATCTCGCGAAGACACATACCGAGGAACTTGCGAAGTATACGGACTTGGCCATAGAACTTAAGACCCAATGGAGAGTCAACACAGTCAGAACCATACCGATAATAATTTCATCTACCGGCATCATCCCGTACACACTACAAGCTCTTGAAATTCATAAACTTACTAACATACAACTCGAAAAGGCATCATCTTAAACACTTGCCGCATTGTTCGAAAGTTCTTATCCCTGAACCAATAAATTACCAACTTATCAACGATTTTTCGTTTGGTCAAAAGCCCGCAATATATCGAAAATTACTTCTTGTGAGAGACTGTCAAACAAACAACATAAGTAATAATAAAAAAAGAACTGTAAAATGGTTATATATCACTTTTTAAATTGTCATTTGACCGAGAATATTCTGATGTGCCATGGAGAATACATTTCATTCAAAATTAACGAATTGAAAATTATATTTTCTGCGAGCAGCACATAATCATAAAATGAAAGTCCATAATTATGTATAGTACTAACAGGTTTCCTCGCCACAGTACAAGAATTCAAGCCTTGAACTCATTTTTGGACATTGTTACGGTGACTACAGAATTTATAAAACCATTTTCTTCTCAACTAACAAACGTTTTAATACAATTTGCAGAACACGCCCCTCAATTTCTCGCTTTGAACATACCTACAACATCATTTCATATTAGACTAATTTTCGTGGAATTTCTGAAACATCACGATGTTCCTTATATAATCATTTAAAACTCGGTAACTATTTAATGGACCATGAAAAACCTAAGTCCGAGTTTCTTGCCTTTCTTCTTGAGTTTAACCGCCTCTGTCGTCTAGTGGTTCAACCACCGATCACATCAGATCCAGAGGTCCCGGGTTTGATCCCCAGGGGGAGTACAATATTTATTATATATCATATATTATACTATTACCTAATTCTGTCGCCATAATAGTAATTCTAAAATTGTTGTATTCCGGCATTCAGAGGTAAGATAGCCAGTTCCTCAATTTGTTGAGAAATCCGGTGAAGTGCGCCTCCATCTTCGGCCTTATCTTAACTTGTTACCAGATGAAGGCCAAGCGCTTCCCCGTCGTACAATAAAAAAAAATAGTGTCGCGGTTCCGAACAGACGGTAGATTTGACGATTCAAAATGATTCTAAAAATGCTTATTTTTTGATACGACGGGAAAGCGCTGAAAAACATTAAGATGGGGGAAAAAATATATGTGTGTGTATAGAGAAACTTACTAATAGTACTAATAGATACTTAAAAAAATACTTAACTTTTGACTTTCTCGATCACATCTGAGTTCTGACTTATTTTTTTACCATCTGCACGGTTATAGACTGTGGCACCACTATTGAGCGCGGGTGGAATCCATTTAAAAACTCATTCCTCACAGTCACGTAGGTAATGTTATAAGCTGTCGATCGCACCAGCTCCCATCCGTGTAAAATAAAATGAACTGGATCATAGACAAACGAATGCAATATATGAACAAAAAGCCAGGCGTGAAGTCCGTTACGTGCAAGGAAATTAAATTTCCACTGAACTTTCGGTAGAGTAACGAGTAAAGAAAACCTACTCGTATTTCTACATCAAAACTAGGCTAAAGTAAATGGCTACAAAATAAAAGACAAAGTTCTCTTTTGTGTTTAAATCCGCAAAATTTCATTAGCCTTAGATAAAATAATTACGTTTTAAAAACTAAAAATAAAACCGACTTCAATGAAGCATATGATACAATTTCGTTTACATGGATGACGTATTTTTTTGCCAATTACTTTGATGACAGCCCCCTTATTCTGTATGACCATGTCTCGTATGATCGTGTCTTAACGATACCGCGTTACGATATGTCAACCGACGATACCATGCAGGATATCGTATACAGAATAAGGGCTCAGGACGCGTGATCCATAAAAATGGCCGTTTTTTCGAGGTAAACATACTAAAAATACTTAAATCGCTTCAAGTATGCATATAATATTTGTAGAGTTCCCTCGATTTCTCCTGGATCCTTTCACCAGATCCTGACCTGATGACGATGAGACCACCTGTGAAGTATACCATTTTAACAAAAAAATAATTTTCCAAATCGGTGCGGTCTTTTTTCTTATGTTACTTGGTTACTCGAAGACGGCATAAGAAAAAAGACTCCGACGAATTAAGAACCTCCTATTTTTTTTGAAGTCGGTTTAACAACGGATTTCGCTTTATCCTCCCGAATGTGTTATACCTAAAGCTCTACCAAAACGCTCCGGATCAACAGTTTATATGATTTAACATAAAAGCAGGAATTATATTTGCTATCACGTATATCTACATGGCATGACAAAATATGCTTCTATTTTCGCAGTGTATGTAAGGCGTTCGATATCTTTTGTGTTTTTTATCTAACAGGTAATCATTCGTAGGTACATGCATAGTTGTCTGTAAACTCCTAAAAAGCTCTCTCCATACTAGCCTATCTTTTATCACAGCGCGTCAATTGACCAAATGAAGCACTCGCTGAGCCAGTTATCTAGTTCTACCGAAGATACGAACTAATTATGGCAAAAAAATGTTCACTTTTGAAGTTGCACAGTTTTACAACCATCTACCCTCTATAATTAAAAATGTAAGCTCTTTCAACTCAATTAAAACCAAACTTAAGACACATGTTGTTGAAACGAATTATGAATGACCAAGATGCATTGGATGAGCACCTAACTACCACTATGTAATTTCTCGAATGACGTACTTTACTGTTATACCTAATCTAATGTTAATATTTTTCTCATGTAAGTGACATTCTTGTCTTTGTGAGAAATAAATGTCTTAAAACCGAGGTATTCGAAAATAAGATCCTACACGACGATTTCATATGTTAAGAGTATTAAACTCACGTACCCAATTACATAATGATGTCAAGAGGTGGGACTTCTTCATATTATAAGGGAAAGATGAACACCTATAAATGCAAAAGTTGTATGTAATCTATGCCCAGATCTAATAAACGCACTGATGCGCCCACATACTGCCATCCAACCAGTCCACTAGTCACATCTGTGCAAGACAATCGCGCAAAAGGACATGCATTCACCGGCTTCCTGATAAACACGCAGCTTGCAGCTTCAATAGACCATTGTGCATGCTGGAACTGGTAGACGAGCAACTAAATTTATCGTTGCATGAACGTTATTAGATTTACTAATAACGTTCATGATATACATTAACATAAGTTTATTGATTAGACGGATTGTATACAACATTAAGTAAACCGGAAAAAATATATAATTGAGAAATATTTATAGAGCACTTACATATTAAAAAAAAGATTGTCACCTACTGCGTCTATATCATATTCCTACCATCCTCTACGAGTTTCTTTAGGAATCTCATAAACGAATTCTTATTTTAGCTCAGTTTGGGCATAATAGTGGATTTTATACTCTTACATAGTTCTTCAGACTACTACTGACTGCTACTGAGATGCGGATGTTAGGACGGATGTGTATTGTGACAAAATTAGATAGGATAAGAAATTAGTATCTATATGAGGGGTTGAAAGTGGCGCCGGTTGTAGACTAGTGGTTCTGTAGGACCTCGCGAGCCCTTATAACCATGCAATAACCGATGCTTTCCTCTTTCACTTTTCCTTTTAGACTTTTGAGCAAATTGAGGTTTAGGCTTTAGTGATTACTCGTGTTCCCCTGTCCTAGGTAAGGTCAAATCTGGTGTCTACGAGTTAGTCTCGCAAAGGCAAAGAGGACTGCGTAACCTGATTAGTATACGTAGGTATAAACATTCCGAAAAAAAAAAATGAAATCCTACAGCAAACTTTTCCCCCTCCGCTCCCCCTTTTTTTTTTTTTTCATAACATCTTCTGTAAAATAAAATCTTTAGTGTGACTTTCAAATTTAATTGAAATCCGTTGATAAATCATGCCACAGCAAACTTCTCCCTCTTTCCCCCCCTAATATCCCACCGATCAAAATCGCGATCGACAAAAAAAAAACAAGAAACATGTCTGCCAATTTTCATTAATATCGGTTGAAAAATGCGACCTGCAGGCGAGAACGAACCGACAGCGAACAAAAGCATGTTTACAATCAATCTCGAAACTGAGGCGCTTCGCTCGCTCCGCTCGCTCGGTCAGTGAATCGAGGAGTGCTATAGGTTACCATTATACGGGCACGTAATGAAGTGGGATGATAACTATTCGACAAAAATGGTTAGAAATAATCATGAGTATGGTTGGACATGCAAACAGAGTAAGGCCGAAATAGATGGATGGATTGTGTGAAAGAGGACACGAGTATGCAGAATTGATGGCTGATATGAGTGAAAGAGGAGAATATTGGGCCAACCTCACCATGGGATAGTGGCAGGAGACTGATGGCGTGGATCTTCAGACTATCGGACAACTATTTTCTCCCGTTTGGCGCCCCCGCATAGCGTGCCATGAACCATTCGCTGACATGAGCGTGGTACGATTCACATGATTAACGTCCTAATTATCTCGCTAGTGCTGTGTTGTGGGCGTGAATCTGTTATTGTATACAAAGGCTCCAAATTAAAGAGGTAATAGCAGTGACCTTTGAGTAATAGTTTTAGAAAACAACTATGCTATCTTACATAGCCAGTTTTTCAGACAATTGAGGATTTCGGATGTAGTGCGCAACCTTTGGCCATATTATAACTTGAAACCAGGGTAGTTTCTCCAATAGAGACTAGACGTATTTTGTTTACACTCTGATAAATTTATTTAAAATAGTAGTATATCCGAACTAATTTATTTTGCAACTATTGTAGCGGCAAACGGAAAATCAGATACTTTAGTAAAATATACATGGTGGTGCTTAACTTTATAAAATAACTTAGTAATTAGGAATTAAAAACAGTGAGCATCCAAGTTTACAGTGCAGTTCTCGAACGAATAATAATTGTGAAAACACATTACAACTCAATCCTGATACTACACAGTGCAATAGTGTGTTGAGATATTAGTGCTAGACTCATTACTAATCTTAAATTGTGAATATTGTTGTTATCATTTTTTTATTTTTTATTTTGAACTACAGTTTTATTTTTGTATTTATTGTGTTTTGAATGGTTTTAATTGAATGTACCTATGTCTTGAAATGTCTTGATCTATTTATATAATCTTACAAGTTTTAAAATATTTTTAAATGATATATTTAACGTAATAAATTACTTTCTTTTGTGATAAATAAAATGTAAATATTAGGATTCTATTTATAATTTCTTAGTTCTAATTCTAATGACATATCTGACTACTTTACTTAAATTTAATCTGAATCTTAATTAAAATGTTTAGTCTCTTATGATATCTATGTTAGCTGTGGTTGCCTTTAATGAGTAAACACAAGAAATGTTATAATTGTTATGCTGTAATTGTAAGAAATGTGTATTATTCACTGGTAATCTTTAATAAATAAATAAATAAATAAAACCAATGAATGGTGAGATGAAGGCCAAGCGTACAATAAACGTTGTACAATAAAAAAATGCTTTCAAAAGTCTGCCAAATATTTTTCAGCATCATTCAGGATGTCGCAACTTACGGTTGATTATTCTCATGTTCTTCTATATATTATACATAAATATAACAGGACATTAACTTTATATAAAAAAAAATATTCATCACATAAATGTTAGTATAGGATAGTAGTTAGTGTGAAGCTATGCTAGTTGAGAAGGCAGAGCTACAACTGAGTTATATGCTTGATAATGCTATATGAATCTCTAATGTTCCTGGGGTAAGTACCTACTAAACTTTAGTATCTCGAAAGTAATCAAATGTAACCAAGCGAAAGTGTTCGTACGGATTTATATTTCCTTATTCATAATTATTTGAATGAGTGTATGGTACTCGCACGTACAAACGGATTCAAGATATCTAAATTGTTTCACAGCGTAAAAGCGCAAACTAAAACCAAGCAGCTTTAATTTGTAAGTTACAGACCGTGGAATCAGTAAAAAATATACTTGAGAAAGTGTAGTTGGAGTTTTAATTAAAGTTGTGAAGTGGTGTATTATAAAGTAGGTAGGCGGTAAGGAAGCGAGCAGGTTCCGGCCATTTCTTTAGCTGCCCCACTCAATGCTTCACAGGGTACTTGCATAGAAACTACGAGTTAAATAAATCTTTTGCTTCTTAGGATTTCTTCCCCTGCAACTGAAGAGAGTTTGCTAAGAGATTTTACTTAATTAATCAATAGAATTGCAGATAAGACAAAACCATCGACATATGTAATAAGGTTAACAAAATATTTTTGTTTTACATATCATGTAAACCTAGTTTATAACATAAACTAGGCTTATTACCGACCCGTTATGATGTCATGGAATAATCACAAAATATTTTATAAAGGCTGGCGAAGATGCATTTTGATTATAGCTTATAGCTGTATCAACGATAAAATGCATCTTCGATGTTGATATACTAGTTGGAAGCAAAATGGTGATTTAGCAATGTAAACGATGCTCACTAGGCAAATTAATCTGTAACATTTTTACAAACGTATGTGATTGTGACAATGATCTGAAAAAACTGACTAGCCTGAGGTTCTTGATTTACGAATTTTCCGACATTTTTCCACAAATAAATAAATACATATAAATTACACGACATTAATTTCACACAGCGCCATCTAGCCCCAAACTTCTTAACAAGCTTTTTATATGGGAACTAGATTACGGTTATAATACTTTAATACTTTTTTTTTTTGTAAATACATATTTATCATACAATATAACACCCAAACACAGAACAAACATTCATTACACAAATGTTTGTCCTGGGTGGGAATCGAACCCACAACCTACAGCGCAGAAGGCAGAGTTACTACCAACTGAGCTATGAGGCTTGTTACAAAGCCATTTAGAAAATCAGACATTTTTGGGAGATTTGTTCAATATGAGATCAGTACAAGATATGAATCGGTACTAACAGACCGGAAGCTTCTCCACGCGCGCTGATTGCGATTCCGAACGGTAGTTGATTTAATGTTCAACAATTTTTAAAAATAAGTATTTTTTTGTTAAATAACTTCCAAAATTATGCTTAAACATTTGGTATTTTTTTTTGTGGAATGATAGAACAAAGCAACATATGAAGACGATGATAATGAAACATGGTTTGGTCGACCGTCCTTGTAAAAACATTCCGCTGTATCGTAACACCATTTTCATGTATTTCAGTTGGATCCCTGTGTTCCAGTGCGACCGTGTAATTAAAGCTAGCTACGAGTTCGCTTGATTGACGGACAGTTCCGCTTTGTGTGTTCGTTTTTCAATTAAATTTACTTGGCCGTTTTTCACTGTAACTCGAAATTCAGGAAATAAATTATTAACGAATTGTATGGTGCACTCGTATCAACCTACAATTCTCCTGTGAAAATAGTATATCATCGTCCCTCTTTATCTATATCCCTATTCTCTCATCCCACACAACCGAGTATTCCCAAGGAGGTTAGACGCCTGTCTATATTGAAGACGATGTTATCGAAGTTGTAGATCATTACGTCTACCTAGGTCAGATGGTCCAACTAGGTAGATCCAACTTCGATAAAGAGGTCAACCGACGAATCCAACTCGGATGGGCGGCGTTCGGAAAGCTTCGAAATATCTTCTCGTCAAAGATACCGCAGAGCCTCAAGACGAAAGTCTTCAATCAGTGTGTGTTGTCAGTAACCTATACTATAGGCCTCGTGAATAAGTTCAAAGTAGCACAGCGAGCTATGGAGAGAGAGAGAGCTATGCTTGGAGTTTCACTACGTGATAAAATCCGAAAAGTGGACATCTGTAGAAGAACCAAAGTCACTGACTTAGCCCTCAGAATTAGCAAGCTGAAGTGGCAGTCGGCAGGCCACATAGCTCGCAGAACCGATAACCGCTGGGAATAAAGGTATTACATGGCGACCGCGATTAAACGCGAAACGAAGTGTGGGAAGACCCCCCAATCGATGGTCCGACGACATTGTGACGGTCGCAGGGAGTCGATGTATGAAGCAGGCTCAGGCTCAATTTTTGTGGCGTCGACTGGGGAGGCCTATGTTCAGCTGTGGACGTGTGAGTGCTGATATGATGATATGATGATGATAACACAATTTATCGTTGCATATCCTGAATATGGTCCTACGTTACGTAGAATAAAAAAAAACATTGGAAAGGAAGTTCCTTTTAGGATCAGAAAGTTAAATTCTCAAAAAGTTGAATTTCCAAAATGTATAATTTCCTAGAATTTTTCTTCCTATAGAATGACGGAAACGAAAACCCGGGCGATTGCTAATATAATAAGTTAGGAAAACTAATAGTAAATAAATAAATTTATAAATAATTATAATTAATTAATTATATTAATTTATAATTAATAAATATATAACGTCATTTGTTATGATGCTAGGTTACATTACTTCTAGATTTATGTAGATGCGTGGAGTTCCTGTTTGTAGATAATTCCTTAGATTTTGCTAAATCTATGGTTTATTCAATTGTTAGGTATTACGTTCGTTGTATTAAGGTCGTGGTGCTTGAAACTTCACTTTTAAAAAGGTTGATTCGAAGTAACTTACTGTAAAAGCAATAAAACAGAAACAATTCTGTTTTATTGTTTCGCTAAGAACAAAAAGTGAATTTCAGTGAACAAAAGGTGTAGTTTGGTTCAAGATTGTAGTTCAGCTTGGAAATTATGGTCTAATGACTCCTGCCATTGTTTACTTCAAAATGGATAAAAACCAGTGCGTTTCTCGTAAATTACCTATTTTTCTACGTATTCTTACAAAATATCTGTATTTTGTATGAATCCGTTGAAAATGTGTTTCTACACACTAGTAGGACAAATAAATACATCTCAAATAGGTAGCTACCTGTATCGTAATGATTACACTAGCATTATTAGATATAGATAGATATATTAGACAGGTATCTTTATATCAATGTTGATAATACCTACTACCAACTGTGTACAATATACCTTAATAACTTTATTGTTATTGTATAATTTATGTATGTATTTGTATTTTTTTATGGTTAGTTAAATTGACCAGATTTATGTTTTAATTTGTATATTTTAAAATTTTTACTTTCTGTTTCGCATTCAAAGGTTGCTTGGTATCATTTACTTTTTGCCCATTGCACCAACTTATACACTGTGCCACCTTATGTTTGTATTATTTAATGTAATTGTTGTGTCCAATAAAGTGTTTATTTATTCATTTATTCATTCATTCATTCATTCATTCATTCATTCAAAATGCTTCTCGTAAGTTACGTAAGGGCGGGGTTCATTACAGATCAGTAAAGTGGAGTGGAGTGCCTCTCAAGAGCTTTACTTCCCTAGGTAGGTGAGGGCACATAGTAGCGTTTTTATTGCTCAGCTTTAGGGATGTACTTACTCGCTACGAAATGTTTTCATGGTGAATTGCGATGGGATGAAAATGTATGAGGTTCTAGGCGGTAACGCTAAGGATTACACGAAGCTTTCGTTCATGGGATGATTTTTATCCATACATGCCATACAATTGTGGAATAGTTTCCCTGCCGAGGTTTTCTTTCGCTTTTTTTTTATTTCATTTATCGACGGGGAGGTGCGTGACCTTCATCTCACCTGATTTTCAAGTTGTGAGAAGGTCGAAGGTGGAAGCGCGGAATCCTCAACTGTCTGAGGCTCTGGCGTACCGGAAAATGCCGAAGCATAACTATTTTTTGAATTGTTGTTATGGCGACAGAATTATGTAAGATAGTGTTAGAAAAAAATACTTATAAAAGACCTTCCACCAACCAAACCAATCATAATTAATTGCACACCCTCTGAGAATCTAACCTGAAACCTCTGGATCTAACACCAGTGGACAAACCGATCACAGATGCGGTTATCCTTGGTCCGGGCTAAGAGACAAACGAGAAAAAAAGAGAAAAAAAAGTTTTATGCTGGTGGTACTATCTTGACTCTAATATAAGATTGTTATAAAATCTACCTGTAAACATGTTGTCGCGTTTAGCGCGAACCCATAGGTAATATTTCACATTATATTGTGGCACCACTATATTTCTTGCTTTGTCTGTGGTACTAAAGACCGATGTCGTTTCTCTTTGTAGATGACGTCATTTACAATATAGTTATGGCGGTTTAGTTTGGCATTCCATGTGGAACTCTCATGTCTGTTGTGTAGCGCTGGTGCGCATGGTGTGCTGTGCGGCGGGTGCAAGTCGTGTGGATCCAGGGTGCTGCGGCGGCCTGTCTTACATCGTCGTCGTGGACCATAAGCTGAGTACCTGTATATTTTATACTACCACATTGTTTAACTAAATCTCCGCGATGACTTGAAAGTTGTTTGAGGGTATCGGGGGGGGATCTGTATCCACACGCATGTGTGGGACTGGTTCCTGGTCTGATACCTGTCTTTATGCCTCAGCATTCTAGTAGGTAGACGGGTTCGTCCAATTCGGGACGACGTGAATACTCTGTCTACCCGTGAAGGCTTTAACCCTCCTAGTAGGTAGACGGGTTCGTCCAATTCGGGACGACGTGAATACTCTGTCTACCCGTGAAGGCTTTAACCCTCCTAGTAGGTAGACGGGTTCGTCCAATTCGGGACGACGTGAATACTCTGTCTACCCGTGAAGGCTTCAACCCTCCTAGCAGGTAGTCGGGGCCGTCCGATTCGGGGCGGCGAGAATACCTAGTCTACCATAGGAGCTACTTGAGGACGGAGGAAAAAACCCGAGTCCAACTTGTATGTAGACGGGGTCATCCACGTGGGGATGATGAATCGTCTACATGAGAATCTCGGCCGAGTATCGTTTGTGGGGACGCGATGGAGACGTCCATTTGGCGGTCCCTACATTATATAAAACTGGAGGCATTCGTGTTACGCCGGTACACGCTTTATTGAACTTAAATTGTATATGTACTATTTGTATATCCGATGAGGATGGCACGCTGAATGTCAGGCTCATCGGATCATGGTGAATGTGGTGGTATGAAGTAGGTACTCATTGTAAATTTACTCTATAGGAGGTGGAAGTCAGTCCGGCAGGGCATGCAGTTAGTTGTTCACATCCAGAAGTCTATAGCGAAGCAGAATTTACTCAACGGAGAAAACCCAATGAACCCAGGTACAGAATATTAAGTTTTATTTACATCGCGAAGGACCGGTATGGGATACAAGGCCTGAATGTAACCCAAATATCGTACCCTTTCGCGACATGGTGGAGAAGCTGGGCAATCGAAGTTCTCGAGGTTTTTTTTTTCGTTTCAGGCTGAAAACAATTCTATCGGGAGCAAATTAACCTATAAAGTTACTGCATACATGCCATTCTATCGAGATATATTCTCTTTTGTTGGCCAGGTTGTTATTGTGTTTAGCACATGTTGGTAGCATCGACGCATGCTAATTTTTTTTGGGGCTTGGGAGGTCGGTCATGTTGGTTCCCGATATCGTCGTAAGCTAGTTAAATTGACAGATGTTGCTTAGTTTTGATATGGGTTATTGAGTGTCAATTTTTTAAACATTTTTAAAGAAGATATTTATGAAACAAATCATCTTCATAAGTTTTCAAAGAATTCAACCGGAAATACATAGGGCCAACATAATAGGAGTGAAGAGTTCTAACTAGTTTGCGCGCGCGCCGCCATCTTGATATTAGATCAAAATCTATTGTTTTTGGTAAGAGTTCGATTAGATTAGCGGAAGTGGAATTATTTCGATATCGGTCATTTCGAGCGCCATTTTGTTTTGCAACTGCACACAACACAGAACAGAAGTGAAAGTACAAAGTGAAAACTGATAAATTGTGATAGTAAAGCGTGATAAAGCGCTACGGCAGTAAAAATCGTAAGTAGACAGATATTTATAGATATTGTAGCTATCATCTAATCAGAGATAATAGTAATCGCATAGAAAACGAAACCAAATAGGTAGCCACCGGCATGACGCCGGCCGGCGCGTCGTGGCCACAATCCTCAGCACGACGTATCATGTGGGTTTAGTTTAATTTGTTTAATTTTCTTTCGATTGATGTGTATATCTATTATGTCTATATATTAATTCTTTAATTATATATTATGTCTGAGCCTTTGATTCCGAAAAGACCGATCAAGTAAAACTTGCAGTTCAAGCAAGTTGGTAAGAGTTCCCGTACTTAGGTACATTGTACGTGGTACAGGAGTAGAAAGTGTACAAAACGTACCTAGTTTTAAATCGAAACTATTCACAAAGCCGGGTTCTTTTTGAAGTTCTGTTAGCCAATAGGGGCAGGATTGGGTGACAAACATCCTAGCTTTGGACACGTTATACAGCAATCTTAGCATAAGTCCTAAATACGGAT
This sequence comes from Venusia cambrica, assembly GCA_951394065.1. Taxonomy (NCBI): domain Eukaryota; kingdom Metazoa; phylum Arthropoda; class Insecta; order Lepidoptera; family Geometridae; genus Venusia; species Venusia cambrica. The sequence continues at coordinate 7,773,822 of OX596042.1, forward strand.
TAGGTACTTTTATTTCGATTCTAATTGAACTTGTAAAATTATTGGCGGTATTATTTCTAGGGTAACAAGGATCTCGTACCGAATGAAAATTACGAAAGGACAATAAACGAGACTTACATATATCTATCAAGAGTAAATTATTTAAAGTCAGGCAAGACTTACTAACAAAAATGGAGGAAGCTGTAACTTCTGACAGCATAATAAAAGAAAGGCTTCGTGAGATTACACGAAGAATTGCCCGTCTCAGTGAAGAGGCTCGCTCTTGCACAGGTAGCGATGATGTCAAGAAATCACAGGGTCCTTCAATCGCTCGGTGAAAATACAAATCACAATTATCTAAGACATCTCATCAAAGAGAAATTCCCAGAAGACGTAATCTATGAGATGAAGATGTAAATAAAGGAAGAAACCGTAGAGGAAATGCGAAAAGGCCTAGGAACCATAATTTCAGCTAGAGAAGAAGCGAACAGTGCACGTGCGACTAAGGATCCAACAGCAGCTGGGAAGGAAAATTATACTGCAGAGGCGTTACTCACAACGGACGTAACCAGACCAAAGAAGACTAATTATGGAGACTCCAATAGAACTTTTATGAGAAGACAGGATAATAGTTACAACAGAGAACAAAAACCATCAACATCGAGAACTCAATATGTGAATAGGATACGTAGACCTGACATTCATGAGTGGAAGAACAACGACCATAATTACCCAAAGAGAACAAAGTTTTTATGCATATTCTGTAATGGAGAACATTATTCAGACCAGTGTCAACGATACAAGACTATAAAAGATAGGAGAATAAGACTGAAGAGACGCTGCTTAAATTGTTTTTCAGAAGACCATATGTTTGAGTTCTGTGGTAAGAAAAGCAAATGTCCGCACTGCAACAAGGCTGGTCACCATCGAGCATTGTGCCCAGAAAAATTTAAACAGAAGGATGAGACTACGCTGACTGCGGTAAGTAAGGATCAAACCTACACTACTACAGACTGCTATAGTACTAGTGAATCATAAAAAGGATTCGAATAAGTTGGTTAAATGTAGACTCTTACTGGATTCAGGATCACAAAGGTCGTATATAACTAAAGAAATATCTAGAAAACTGGCTTTGTCAGTAGTAGAGGAAAACAGACTGTCAATATTTGGCTTCGCCGGAAAAACACCACAAGAGTATCATAGTCCTCGTGTAAAACTGGAGTTGGTATCGAGAACAAACAAGGTTGTTGAGCTCTATGCTAATGAGGTGCCTTCCATTTCAAAGGGGATAATAGCACCTGATGTGTGCAATGAAAGTTATGAGAGTAAAGTCTTGGCCGATGATGGATCCCTAGGAGAGAGAGTGGATATACTAATCGGAAACGACTACTACTTCAACTTAATTTCTACAGAAAAACAACAATTAAACTCTAACCTATGTCTCACTAACTCTGATTTTGGATGGATCATTAGCGGGAAGGGTCCAACAAAAAGTCATAGAAGCAATAAGCATGAGGACACATTGTCATTCATTACTTATTGCCAGAATCATGAGCCTAACTGCATCTATTTCACTGAACCGGATCTACCACTCAAAAATATGGACATTTAATTTCTGTGGACACTAGAGAGTATTGGAATTACAGACAACCCGAAAACAACGAGAGAAGAGGAAGCTGTAAAGCATCTTAATGAGACCATACAATATGTAGATGGCAGGTACACAGTGCGTTGGCCGTGGATTCAATATCCTCCAGACTTACCTACAAATTTCGGATTGGCATTCGGAAGGTTAAAGGGCTTATTACAAAGACATACCAGAGAGCTAATGGAAGAATATCAAAATATATTAAATAAGCAGATGGAAAAGGGCATAATAGAAATGGTAGTTCCCGAAGACGAAGTTTATTCACAGAAGACACCACCGATACACTACCTCCCTCACCATATGGTGAAACAGACTGGTAAAACAGGACGTACAGTTTATGGCGCATCTGGAAAGCTGAAGGACTGCAAGAGTCTGAATGAAAGCATGTATCGAGGTCCGTCAATGATCGGAGACCTAGTAGCACTACTTATTCAGTTTAGAACTCATAAGATAGCAGTTCAAACGGATGATAGAAATGTCACTAGATTTCTCTGGGTTAAAGACATAAATAAACCCGTTTCTATGGATAACATCATTCACTTGCGCTTCTGTATAGTACCATTTGAAATAATCGCAAGCCCGTTTATATTGACAGCCACCTTATAGTATCATGTTTCGAACAGAGCTCCTGAATTAATGGATAAGATAATCGATAAGTGTTATGCCAATAACTTTGTTACTGGAACCAACACTACAGAAGAAGCGATTGAACTATATGGAACCACAAGAAAAGTTTTCAATGAGATATCAATGAACATCAGAGATTGGATAAGTAATGATAAAACTTTTCTGGGAACCATACCTCCAGCGTTCAGAGCAAAACAGAATGAGGAAACAAAGATATTGGGCCTTACTTGGAATGTGAAGAATGATACTCTGAGATTGAATATTAAAAAAGAACTGTTTAAAGAAGAAAATGTGAAAGGGCCGCAAAGAAAATGAAAGATATTAAGCATAATAGAAGTTAAAATGGGACACCATTCTTCCTGACGAATTACAAACAAGATGGGAGGACATCATTCATCGTTTAAAACTATAAAAGCAGTGGAAATACCGCGTTACGTAGGACTTTCTGAAAAAATGGAGAAAACAGAATTTCATCTTCATGCCTTCAGTGACGCGTCCAAACAAGCCTATGCTAGCGTCATCTACCTAGTAGCTGGGGTTAGAAAAGCCAGGAATATAGCATTTATAATGGCAAAATCGAAAATTGTACTGAAGGAAGAAAAAGAGAATCTGCGCATGCCTAGACTGGAACTAATGGGTTGTTACTTGGCTAGCAGGCTATTAAAATATGTCAAAAACGAGATAGGCATTCCAATAGTGAAAACATATCTGTGGACCGACAGTCAAATAGTGGTTAGCTGGATTCACTCTAATAAATTACTGCCTCCGTTCTACGCTAGAAGAGTTAACACAATAAAAGAGAGCAAGGAACTGGAAGTGCGCTATATAAACAGTGAAAGTAATCCTACTGACCTGTCGACGCGTCCCGAGCTATGTGAAAAGAAGAGGTTATTATGGTTGAATGGTCCCGAATTCCTAAAACAAGAAATTTCTGACTCGCCTTCGGTTGTGCCGCCGGGGCAGGGTCCTTCGGAAACACATAAGGTAGAGATGATGATGTCAATCAATCAGGTGGAAGTTGATGGTGAAATTACAAAGAAAACTGATAAGAAACAAGATCATGAGGTTAGCTAAGATAAACCTAACAGGAGTAACATAAAAACAATTCAAGACTTGCAGAAGGAATACTTTCCAGAAGAATATCAAGGAATGAAAACCAGCTTAGCTTTAAATTTGGACTTATTCAAAGATGTAGATGGAATATTGAGGTGCAACGGCCGTATGAAGAACGCAAATTGGTCATTCGACAAACAACATCCTATATTAATCCCAAGAGATAACAAATTTACTAACGATCTTGTTATAAATATTCATAAACAAAATTATCATGTTAGAGCGAACCATACACTCAGCAAAATAAGAGAGGTATACTGGATTCCTAAGGGAAAAGCCTACATACAACGCATATTAAGAAAATGTCCGGAATGTGTCAAGCATAGCGGTGGTCCTTTTAAGCTACCATCTGTACCTGCATTACCGGCAGAAAGAGTGACTTATACATCTCCATTTACTTATGTAGGGATAGACTACATGGGGCCTCTTGTAGTTAACAATGGAACAGGAAACTGCAAAAGGTGGATCTGCCTTTACACATGCTTAGCCGTGAGAGCGGTTCATCTTGAAGTGGTATCGGATCTCACTGCAGAAGAAAGCCTGCTCTCACTTCAAAGAATGATTTCTACTAGAGGAGTGCCAGCTCTAGTAACGTCAGATAATGCTAACTACTTCAAATGATTGGCAGAAACGGTGTCAACGTCATACTGCATCAATGAAAAAAATAAATGGAGGTTCATAACAGATGATATGATGATAGAGGCAGTGGTCAATTCACGACCGCTTACTGCTGTCGACTCTAGAGTTAGATTACATATTAAAGCCTTCTGATTTTTTGACGGCTGGAAGGGTGATAACTTTGAATGATCCCGAGGAGATCCTGCAACTTCAAGATTCATCAAGAACGAAGACCGAGTTGATACAAAGTTGGAGACGATCACGTATCATTCTAGAAGAATTCAAGGAGATGTTCACTAACCGTTATCTGCTGAGTCTTCGAGAGCGATACCATCACCTGCCGCGAGAACCTCGGATAACTTCAAAGTTGACTCCCTCAACTGGTCAAGTTGTTCAGATTAAGGGTGAGTCGAAAAATAGAAGTGATTGGAAAGTAGGGAAGATTATAGCTCTAGAACTAAGTGCCGATGGTGCACATAGAGCAGCGACAGTACAAGTTGGGAAGAGCAAATATACTCGATCCATCGCTCATCTTTATCCTCTGGAAATTGGTGAATCTGGTGATTCAAATATGCAGACTGTTTATAATATTGAAGAACACCCAATGGAATTACCTGTTCCTGAAATTCAAAATGTCGAGATGCCAGTTGAAACCGTCCCATGCTCAGAAACACCTGGGACAACACCGAGCAACACGTTACCATCGGACGACATAAGTCCTACAGAAACCACGGATGATGACAAAGAAAAAAGTGAGATTTTCTACCTGGTCATAGCGGCCATGATAATGAATTAGTACCGGATGATGTGGAGCCAACGAGTACAGCCTCACACGCGAAGCCTCGGCGAGGAGCGGCTGTCAAAGCTTTAGAAAAAATCAAGAACTGGACAAGTGAACTGACTGCGTTCCTGCTCCACTCCAGACCTTCGCCGTCGGCGGGGAGTGTCGCGTTTAGCGCGAACCCATAGGTAATATTTCACATTATATTGTGGCACCACTATATTTCTTGCTTTGTCTGTGGTACTAAAGACCGATGTCGTTTCTCTTTGTAGATGACGTCATTTACAATATAGTTATGGCGGTTTAGTTTGGCATTCCATGTGGAACTCTGTTGTGTCTGTTGTGTAGCGCTGGTGCGCATGGTGTGCTGTGCGGCGGGTGCAAGTCGTGTGGATCCAGGGTGCTGCGGCGGCCTGTCTTACATCGTCGTCGTGGACCATAAGCTGAGTACCTGTATATTTTATACTACCACATTGTTTAACTAAATCTCCGCGATGACTTGAAAGTTGTTTGAGGGTATCGGGGGGGGATCTGTATCCGCACGCATGTGTGGGACTGGTTCCTGGTCTGATACCTGTCTTTATGCCTCAGCATTCTAGTAGGTAGACGGGTTCGTCCAATTCGGGACGACGTGAATACTCTGTCTACCCGTGAAGGCTTTAACCCTCCTAGTAGGTAGACGGGTTCGTCCAATTCGGGACGACGTGAATACTCTGTCTACCCGTGAAGGCTTTAACCCTCCTAGTAGGTAGACGGGTTCGTCCAATTCGGGACGACGTGAATACTCTGTCTACCCGTGAAGGCTTCAACCCTCCTAGCAGGTAGTCGGGGCCGTCCGATTCGGGGCGGCGAGAATACCTAGTCTACCATAGGAGCTACTTGAGGACGGAGGAAAAAACCCGAGTCCAACTTGTATGTAGACGGGGTCATCCACGTGGGGATGATGAATCGTCTACATGAGAATCTCGGCCGAGTATCGTTTGTGGGGACGCGATGGAGACGTCCATTTGGCGGTCCCTACATTATATAAAACTGGAGGCATTCGTGTTACGCCGGTACACGCTTTATTGAACTTAAATTGTATATGTACTATTTGTATATCCGATGAGGATGGCACGCTGAATGTCAGGCTCATCGGATCATGGTGAATGTGGTGGTATGAAGTAGGTACTCATTGTAAATTTACTCTATAGGAGGTGGAAGTCAGTCCGGCAGGGCATGCAGTTAGTTGTTCACATCCAGAAGTCTATAGCGAAGCAGAATTTACTCAACGGAGAAAACCCAATGAACCCAGGTACAGAATATTAAGTTTTATTTACATCGCGAAGGACCGGTATGGGATACAAGGCCTGAATGTAACCCAAATATCGTACCCTTTCGCGACACATGTGATTAAAATGACATGTCTCAAAATCTTGGTGGGTACGTACTTACTTGATCATAGATAGGGTACATAGCTGTAATGCAACCAATCCTATCACATTTGACTATTTAATATGAGAGGCTAAAACTGCTGTATGGATAGAACTCAAATTTTGCATAAATATTCTAGAACAGGAATAGAATGAAGGCTATAATGCCATAAAGCATATAGCATTAATATCTGGCGCGAAACCGGGAGAAACCGCAAACGGTTGTTATAGAATCCACGTTATTGGCGATTCAGACCAGTTTGATAAATATAGTTTTAAGTACATTTCGGCTGATCGATACCAAATTCTCAAATTATAATCACCGGGCAAAGATTTAATCAAAAATAAAGTAAAACACATGCAAGAAATGGCGTTGAAATCGACAAAAAAAATGTTTTAGTGTCAATTTATTGAAGAGATAGGGATAGGAATAGTTTGGATATTCAAAGAAAAGAAAACTAAAATATATATGAGTTTTTCAGACTTTTGTGTATATGCCACCGTGAGATTGTAAAAACCGTCCGTTCGTAATATGCTTCTGTCACCGTCAGATTGAAAACATCATCCGTTTGTAATATGTCATATTGCAAACGGTCAGCAAATTGACCAAAGCAACAGCTTTAGCATAGACACAGACCTGCCTCACTCTCACCTCAAGAGGGTGAGGTGAGCAAATGGCCTTACAGGAACGTGCAATCGAATCCTGTAACGCAAGCCTAGTGGTTATCCTTCACGCGGTACCCCCCGTTCTCGATCTAGTTCAGAAATAGAGTTAACTAAAACCACAGGACGACTTCTGTCGGGATGGAGAGGTCATGTCCCGACGAGTTCATCATCGATCAACATTTTTGCCGACCATTTACAATATGCCGAGGCATATTACAAACGGACGGTGCTTATAATCTTATGCTGACATGTGTACAATATGTCGAGGCATATTACAAACGGACGGTGCTTACAATGTAACGCTGACATATATAACCACTACGCCATACTGTCCGCCAATTTTAAATTTAGCTGCCAGGTCAGTCAGCCAGGTCCATCTCCAACCAGGTGAGATGAAAACCAAGAGCTTCCCCGTCGAGTCAAAATAAAAAAAAGAGGTCTATGATGGAGCGAGCTTTAATATAAAGCACTGGCTCTCCCGCGCACTGATGAAACACAGGAGCCTTTCAGCCTGTTCTCTAGTCAGGGGGACCTGTTCAAGTCCTCACAACAGTGTTGTGTTCATTCAAAAGCCAGCGATACTCTTCCCCGCGGAAATAGGAGATCACTCCTACCCCAAAAATAATCATAGCACTTAAGTAACAAGCCTCAGTAGTTGGAAGTAACTCTTCCTTTTGCACTGTTCCGGGTTCGATTCCCTCCTAGGCCAAACACTTGTGTGATGAAAATAATGTGTGTTCTGGTACTGGTCTGGAACAGTTGAGTTACCTATAGGCCGTTTGTAACGGTCCTCAGGTAATCTGGCTGATTCCTTTGTACCTACATAGTTAGTTGAATTGTACAATATATGGAATAAATGTATATATATATAATTATGTTAATATAAGGTATCTAGGTAGTACCAACGACCTATACAATTGTGGTCCATGCTACTACCAAAAACGTGATTGCGCGTCTCTATTTGAGTTACTTGCTGGTCGTAGACAAGTTATCGCCGTCATTTGTCTGGCTCTTACTGTGGAACGTACTTTTCATTATCTGGGTCGTCGGAGTCAGCTAATTATTCAAGCCAGTAAAGTGAGGAGTTGATATTAATTCCGCGGCTTAATGGTGGAAAATTAACTCCTATTTCTATATGAAAACTACTTTAGGTGGGCTTAGCTTTTACTTCTTTCGCGCAATTATCAAATAACAAACAGGAAAACACAAACCTACTCTGTGGTCTAGTGGTTCACCCACTATAATAAATCGTCGAGTAGCTGACTGACTGAAAATCACGGCACAAACCAGAGGTCCTAAGGACTTGACATTTTCAGGGTAGCTTTATTTTGTAGTGTAGATGTGTACTTAAAAAGGAATTTTAAGAATCATCTCTAGAGATGATAGGAACGAAATACCGGCAGTTCCATAAACACATCAGGGAGCACTCAATTTGAGACCTAAGTTGAGGTACAATAGCTGGATAAATATCTTAGATTATAAAATTAGAGCTAAGAACACTAAGCTGAATAACTTTAGTATTCTATGCTTTTTCATAACATGTGTATCTTGTATTACTTAGTACCTGTTTGTGAAAACACCGGTAGTTCTATTAACAAGCATTACGACAAAACAGGGATTTAATTTACTTAGCACTCGATTTGAGAGCTAAGTTGAGGTACAATAGCTGAATAAATATCTTAGATTGTGAAAATAAGGGCAAAGAACACTAAGCTGAATAACTTTAGTATTCTAAATGTAAGTTCCCTGTTACTACGTCCAGTCTAGTCTACCCACATTTGTCGTATCTAGCTGAAATCTCTTTTGTTTGCGCTGTGACTTGCGTGACAATGTAAACAGACTATATGAGATTACCGCGGGCACCTCGGGCGGGCACAGTGAAAAATTCAGTCTCAAGTAAACCCTCTCTGAAGTCGTGGAAACAAACTGGCTTTGGACTCTGGAGCGTATTTTTGATCATTATTTCAAATTTCATGATTAGCGGACTAGTGGAGCGCTTTGACTATGTCTGTGTTTCCCGATTGCCACAACATGGGTTTCTTCTAGGCAAGAGTATTTCATCGTGAACTGGATAATGATGTAGACAATGACCGCAATGCAAGGAATGTCATACAATAAGCGAGGCATTAGCGAATTTTTTCAAGCGAGGCTTGCGTTTGCCAAGCCTATGTACTATAAATATATATACCTATATATGTTTTTCTCATATACTACTCGCTGAGAAAGTGGTATGTGTCAACTTAATAAAGAAACGAATCTTAAATGGCGGCCAGTACTTGCATTGGCAATAGTACAGTAAGCAAAAAAAAACATTCACAACTCTGTGGCTCGATCACGAATATGATCAACAAAAATAACGTTATCAAAAAATAACATTATCGTAATGTTAAGGTAACGTATTTACGTTTTGGTTACGGACCTTTACGTCATTTGGAAGCACGAAGCACTATCGTATCACTCATGTTACATCGATAGGTAATATAGTGAGTGACGTTATACTAATGTAAATGATGGAAAGCTTAGACATCGTAAAACTCTTTGGCGTTTCGCGCGACCATTATGCATCCTAGTGGATGGAATGAGTGACAAGGAACATTCTAAAAACATGAATTCTTTGATATGTATTCCGAAAAATATTTGCACAATAAAACTCACTCATTGTTCTCAAATTCGTGAAAGTAAAAAAAAGGAAAAATGATGTAATTATGTTAATAAATAGTGTAAATTTTTCACTGAATTTCCAAATTTTAGTTTAATCTCCCAAATGTTTGTTTACCTTCACATAGTTTTTGAACGCACCACATAAAAAACCCACATAAGAAACTATTATGCACTTTTTGTTACTGTTAAACCTTGCCCTGTTTCCGACAGGTCCAAAGCACGGAAATTTCTCCTTCTTTTGGCTCTGCGGCTTATTTCTCTGTATGTACTAAATACCTATTGAATTACCAAAGTAACTATGTCTTCGCTCAAACTTATTCTAATAGATTGGTTATTATGTAACTGTGTAGCTATAACGTTTTTATATTTTTTTGGCAACAAGGTGACAATACTATCATAAAACCGTTAAATACGTATCTTTAAGAAAGTACCGTTATTTACCGCTATTTTTATTGGGAAATGGTAACGTCATGAAGCCCTGAATTCCAGACAGACAAATACCTTTTTTTTGCCCGTTGTAAAGCCGTGTGTGTGAGTATAGACAACAATAGTGAGTGAGTGAGGGGTAATGATTAGCGGCGCCATTTTAGATTCGTTTCTTTATTAAGTCAACTTTTATGGACTCGTTGGATATGACACAAGTTTACGATTCTTTAGTCCATGGTCTATTCTATGCTCATGCACGATTTGTACCATGTCTACAGTGCAATAATACATACCTACTGGAATCGAGCTACATATTTGAAAGATTGTCTGTTATTTTTTAAGAAGATTTTAATACGTACATAGGTACCATTTTAAACATTTGTTATGTGTTTGTTAATAAAGTAAATTTTTCCACAAATGCTCAGTATTAACAAATACAACTTGATTTGATTTTCTGAATGACATACAGAAAAGTCTTGAAAAGAGGTTGACTACCGAATAACAGATGTGGCAACTCCAATTGTAAATATCTCCACGCAGCAAACCTCGTTCCGTGTCGCGCGACAGGAAATTACGAAAAATGCGCCGCCGGTAATGGACACGTGAAGATGTGTGCATCCGGGAAGTAACGGAGAAAAATGTTACCAACTTAATGTAACTAACTTCAACTGTTTTAAGTTTCGTACGACAATTTATAAATTTTATAAAATATTATGCTAGAAATTTTAGTAATAGGTACTATTTTGTTAGTTTAATAAATATAGTAAATTACATACATTCACAAATCCCACGAAGCGCCATCTAGTTCCGAGCTAAACAAAGCTTGTTCTAATGTGTAAAAAAAGTTTATGAATGCAGTATTGGGGAATATGGGAAGTAGATTGTGGATATAATAATAATATATTCATTTATTTCAGATTTACAAATCCAATCCAGGATTACTACTTAATTACTTAGATATACTACTTAATTATTATTTTTAATTATCTGCTTAAAATAAATAAATAATAAATAAATTAAACCTGGTCAACGACTTCATCTTTAATTCTTTCACAAGTTTCCTACTACTCCGTAGATACTTAATTCAAATATGGCGCGCTATACCGCATAACGACACGAAAACCGGAACTATTACCATGTACAAGATAAAAGATGTTCGTCGCAAACTGAGTGAACATTTATTCTAAACTAAAACTAAAAAAATCGTGCCATTATTTGTTTTAAAATTCAGGATAAATTGATCCATCGGTTCCCAGGAGGACAGGAGACATCCTGCTGAAATCAACTCCGAGTGGGCATGTACCAAGCGTAAGTTTGGAAATGCCTCTAACTACTCCCTAGCAGGTGATCCTCATATGATCATCCTCTGAGTAGTGATCAGAGGTGAATACTCGAAGGGGAAAAAGTCGTGTCTATTTTTTATGTCTTCCTTTCCATCTCTGTGGTTTTGCTAAATACATAAAAATATACATATTTTTTTTTTACTTTCAGCATTCCTAATATTTGTAGCCGATCGAGATGCATAGTCATAGTCATAATCAAAGTATACGTAGTCATAGTATTTTATTGATAACAAAATAAGTTACAGGTCATTAAATTGTAGGTATACATGCATTTATATAATTTTTATTCACAAAAATAGTAATGATAATTCTACAAACATTATTATAAATATTAAGTTATTATAATGTTGTCTTCGTATTTGTAAATTAAACAGTTTACGAGTGTTTTTTTTACATTTATTTTGAAGTATTGCATTGTTATGGCGCACTTTTTTTTTACGCTAATTAGAATGGCGTTGTAAACCTCAGCGGCCACTACATGCACAAGTTTCATCACGTAACATCACATGCCTCCTAAGATCTACTTGTACCTCGTGTTTTATGGACAACGTCCACCAACAGAACAGAAGCTAAACTCTTGGAACTACTTCTTGACGGAGCAGTCATCCAATTTGTCGAGTTACGCTTGTTGTTAGCGCGCCAAACTTTTGCACTTGTTGTTTTACAACTTCTTGATTTTATACGAAAACATTCGGCGCCCTTTCTAAGTTCGTCGATTATTTTCACGTTCGGAGTGTTGGATTGGAACAACGTTAATAATATCTTCTCAGAAAATTATTGATAGCGCTAAAAATGTTTCACAATGTTCAAGAAATATGTTCGTTCATTCTCGCGGCCGCTGAAGCTAATTGTATTTGTAAAAATAATAAGTTCTATCGTGTACGTACGCTTAAAAAATGATGATTAAGTATATGAGTATTTTATCCGTAATCTAGTTCCAATATTACAAGCTATGCTTAGTTTGGGGCTAGATGGCACTGTGTGAAATTAACGTCCTGTAATATTTATTATTATTATATAATTTTGTCACCATGATGCATAAAAATTTATATGTATAAGAAATATTTAAGGTAAGATAAGATAAATCTTTATTTGTTGAGAATAGGTATTTCTGTTGGTATTAGAATCTAGTTACAGTCCCCTGGCGCTACCACAATCTTACCTAGGTCTATAAAGACCTAAAAAATCTAAATTGTTGTGTTTTGGCATTTAGAGGTAGAATAGCCAGTTCCCCAGTCTGTTGAGAGTTTTGGGTGAAGTATACGCTTCCACCTTCGGCCTCATTATAACCATAATATAAACGTAAAAATGAGATAATGACCAAACGCTTCCCCGTTGCCCAAAATAAATGTATTTACGTAAACGGTAAAGTTTAGTTTAATAGCTTACTTCGTTAAATAGCTAACTTTATAGTACCTAGCAAAAAAATTAAAGAAATAAAGAAATTTTAATAATGCTATACGGTATAAAATGTACCATGAGCAGTATCTGTTCTATACGTTACGAATTTACCTTGAAGGTGCCTATTCGTATTACCTTACCTCTCTTTAAGAAGACATTACAGTCATAATACAGCGGAAATATAGACGCTGGAAGTCAATTCCAAGTTTTAGCAGTGCTTATTTTAAAATTTGTTTGAAAGGTTGTGGAACTCTCTACCCCACAATATCCGCGCTAGTCACTAGCTATCTTCAAGAGTAAGAGTCGAAGACAACTACCTCTCCATATGGATTTAGTGCATAATGTATGGTACATGTATTTTAAATACATTATAGGTTATTCGTATTAGATATGTATTATAATAGTATATGTGATGTATGTTTAATTAGGCTTGAATGTACTCTAGGGTTAAGCCTTTACCATACTTTTTGATAATAGGCTAACTTGTATAATTATTTCTATGTGTATGTGCAATGAAGTATAGAATAAAGTTGAAAAGTCCTCAGTGCTAAAAATATGTATGTAAATTAGATGTGGATGATTATAAGCTGCTAGTCTGCAATACCTACTAAGGAACGGTATTATGCTTTTTTATCTTATATTTATCTTAAAATGAAACATCATTAATATGATTGTATAGTTTGTTGAGGATTCCGGGTGAAGTGCGCTTACACCATCGGCCTTATCATAACTTGAAAATCAGATGCCATCAGAATCAGATGAAGGCCAACACCGTACAATAACAAAAAACTAGCCACGTCTAAGTCAAATGTAGAAATGAAATAAACTAACGTTCCTTCGGCTACCTTCAAGTGATCTGAGGAAGCGATTTTTTCTTCGAAAGGAAAAAGTTTATCTTCCATATAATTTTATTTTTTGTTTGTATTCTCTGAAACCTCGCAGCTAGCATAGTCTTCACTTCACCTCTAAGTTTGGCGGGGTATCTAATAAATATCTTCCGTTCCCGCTGAGAATTATTCTCACAAGAGATGGAGGTACTCACTTCTAAGGTAACCATTATTTACGATAAAAACTTTGATTTTAACTCCAAAGTTTGTACAACTTATTACCAAAACTTTAGTTTACAACATGGTCTTGTTTCTATATTTTTCGCATATGCGAGTATATGAATGAAAAATATAACACTATTAAATAGCAAAATAAATGATAGTACTGCTCTAGTAGTTCATTATTTATTGAATCATAAAAGTAGTCTCATTTTGAATATCTCGTACGGTTCATAAGGTTTTTTAAAACGGGATATTCCAAAAGTCCATACTGACTATACGTAACATTACAAAAGAACAAAATAGTAACGTTCTTTCGATATCGAAAGGCAGCGATCGATAAGTCCCAGACAAAATAATAAATAGCACTCGACTGTCGACACAATGACCTCACGGAGACCTCTCCTCTCCAATTCCGCGAGGGAAGAAGTACTTTGTGTCAAATTGAACCATTCGATGAAACGAAACGTGTTATTTGTGGAATATTATCTTAGCACCTTTCAGGTCGAGGGTACACGGAGAGATTGGTACATTTGGTTCAGTAATTGTAATTTGCTACATAACCACGCCATTGTATCCCCGATTTCTTGCATGATATTGCGTATGCTTGCAGTTTGGTTAAGAATCGTATTGAAAGTCTGTAGTCCCAGAAAAATATCGTAGCTTTAAAGGTGAAGGATTGGCAATATCATCATCCTAGGGACAACTGATCCCTTAGTCGCCTTTTACGTCATCTAATGTCTGAGTCAGAAGTAAGAAACTTTTTCATGCAAATATAATACAGCCTGTAAGTTTGTTAGTGGCAGTATGTACGACATTTTTTAGTTCAAAAGTTGGTAGTTTCTATCAAAAACAGTTGCGAACACTAATTATTATTGTTCAGGATAAAAATATACAAATGTGTTTTGGAAGTCTGCATGAAATCTTTGGCAGAACGAATTAATTACTCGGCTGAAGGGAATGGTTGTAATTGAGCGTGTGTAAATTTAAGCGCCTTCATACCCTTATCAACCTGCGTATATTCCGTTATTTCAATAGACACCATCATGCTCAGATTAATTAAAAGCAAACAATGCTTTGTTGTGGAAATGGTCCCGGAAAAAATACCGAAACAAAATGAAATATAATTTAATGAAAGTGAACGCGCTTTAGATTAACCGACCGCACTGCTTGTGCTACGCCGTAGAGCAAGCGCTACGCGACTTAGAGAGCGCTACGTCGTCGTAGCTTACGCTACGCATACAGATTGACATTTTATATTCTATCTAATTTAACTACCGAGAATATACTATTTAAGTTTGTAATTTTATGTGGTATATTTTTTTAAATCCTGCAAGCCTATTGTTTTACACGTTTTAGTGTTTACACGCGACACGTGACCCAAGGGCTGGATATTGATTAGGCTAGCAAATTAGCATTGCTATTCAGCTTGGCAATACAGCCATTGTCTTGGGCACGTTTTCGTCTAGTACTGGTCTGGAATAGTAGGGTTACTAGACTAACTTGTAACTTGTAACCATCCTTAGGTAGCCCGAATTCTAAATAGTTAGTTTAATTGTACATATTTAAGTACCATATCATTCGCTGCATATATAATAGATTACCTAGAAATTGATCTGAAGTACATTTATCTGGATGTAACTAATGCGATAAAAGTCATGAGCAAAGCCTACAAAATAGACCTATTTAGTACCATCGTAATTTTCTTTATGTTATACCGCCTGTACCAACGACTACATTTTTACCTCAAACTCGTAAATAGATAATGTGGTGATCGATAATTTCGCTTCAGGTTTCTTAGAAAATATCGATATAGAACAATGGCTACCAAGTATAAGGTTTCACAGAGCAGAAACAATGAGAAAACTTAACTCAACTTATAGGAAACTAATGGAACTAACATGAAAATAAAAATTGTGTTAGTAAAATATTCGAGCGATAAGAGTCTGAATAACTTTTTAGTATTTTGTTCATTCATTTATTTCATTTAATCTTTCTGATAACCAATTTTTAAGTCTGGGAAGAAAATAAACACACAATTTGGGGATGAAACAAGCAACCTGATGTTAAATGCATCTCTTGCCTATAACAAAGCCTTACTGCGTAGGTCACTTCCACTAAGAACATGACCTACGCGGTACTACATTGCGCCCGTCAACTTGAGATATTAAGGTGTTAAGCCTCATGTGCCTGTAATTTCACCGGCTACCATACCCATCAAGCCGTAATACAGCATTGCTGCTTGGCGGCTGAAATAGGTATGGTGTTAGTGCTTCTTCAGACTAGCCCTTCCACAAGAGACTTACGACCTTTCTTTCCCCTTTCGAAGATTTACCACTGATATTTTTTTGAACACTTAAACGTTTAAATGCTTCTGTGGTCTAGTGGTTTAAACCACCGATTTCAAATCCAGTGGTTCCTGGTATTATTGATCAAATTGATCCTCAGGGGGAGTAATATCGGGCTTGGTTTGGTTGGTGGTAGGATTGTTTTTAAGTCCGTCTAGCTACCACCATCTAACCTAACCGTCACCATAATAACAATAAATAAATATTACAGGACATTATTTTTGCACAGCACCATCTAGCCCCTTACTAAGTATAGCTTGTAATATGGGATCTAGATTACGGATAGAATACTGAAATACTTTTGTAAATACATACGTACTATATGATACAATACACAAACACAGAACAAACATTGAATTAATTACAAAAATGCTTGTCCTGGGTGGGAATCGAACCCACAGCCTACAGCGCAGAAGGCAGAGTTCCTTCACCTCAACTTGCAACCAGGTCAGATGAAAGCCAAGCGCTTCTCCGACGTACGGTAAAAAAAACGTAGATCATTTTGCAGTTCACCTTCTACGAGGTAGTTAAAGACGTCGAAACGTTACTTACGGCACATGCCTACAATCAGAAGTCGTTGTTTGTTGTTCTCGATGAAGCGACTCGTTCTAACGTGACTGAAGATGTTATTTCAAGTGTTTGAATAGGGAAAGAACAAGGGGAAGATAGTGAAAATGTTTTAACTATGTAAAGTGAAGCGGCGGTTCGTATTATTTTGATAAACGGTAATATTTGACATGTTATTCCATGTTTTTTTCATTCATACAAAAGCCATGATACTCATCTGTCATGGGATAGGTGTGATCTACCTTCTAGTGTTCTAGAAGGAAGATAGAGAAGGAAGTCCGGCGCCAAACATTTTGCCATTTCCGTCGATGCGCGAGAGATTTGGTGCATTCTGAAAAAGCTTGCTCTGGCCTAGATCTAGACAAAGCTGATCCATCAATTAGAAAAAAAAACATACAACGCAGTGCAATAAAAATACATTATCGGTAAAAGCTCCGGTAAAAAAAAAAAACTATACGCTCCTGCAACAAGATGAAATTCCCACAATTTTGCAGTCAGTACCTTGAGAAATATATTGCGTATCGCAAGTCACCGCTTAAAATTATCGAATGGGAAGCAAGCTATAATTCCCGATCGCGATGGCAACTGGCAGGTCGGTTCGGTACCTGCAGCGTGCGCGCGAGTAATAAATAGTGATCGATGCGACGCCGCGCCATTGCCAATATGGACGTACACTGTAGGTCTACCACGGCTTTTCGCTTAAAGAGTACTTAAAACGAGTTTGCTTAAAGTCGCTGGCGAGGACAGTAAGAAAAATATGGCTATGTGCAGTCACACACCGAGTGTTCCTACCCTCATTTCAAGGCTTTTTTTTCTCACATTTAGTAATATTTTAATTAATTTTTGATTAAGCGGAAATATAAATACAATATCTGTGAATATTTTTACTGGCTACCGATATGGTTCATGAGATACAGTCCACTGAAGACAGACGGTTGGTAATACGGGACCCTAAATTTGTATGAAACCTGTACAGCGGCTCTAGCGAATAATAAGGAATAAAAATGCTCAGACTTGAAAATAGTAGGGATTGCTTTGATGCCTCACTTCGTGCGGTTAAGTACTCGAGTGCCAGCAAACGGGACAAATTTTACTAGAGAGTGTCACCTGCCACACTTGCATGAACAGCGTGAGAAGAAGAGAAAAAGGAAATGTTTTTTTTTTAAACAACTAGGAACAAGCATGTACCGCACCTGATGTTAAGTGCACTCTTGCCTGTAACAATGCCTTACTGCGTAGGTCAAATCCACAAGGAACAAGGAATAGCCTACACGGCACTGCATTGCGCCAGTCGACTTGAGGCATAAAGGTGATAAGCCTTGCTTGCCCGTAATTTCACCGTTTTTTCAACCATACCTTCATACCCGATATACCGCCCCATGGACCGAAATAGGTATGGTGGTAATACTTCTCCGGATGAGCCCTTTCACAAGGGGCTCTACTACTCTTAAATGTGTCTTCGGGTCTTATTTTCGTGCTCACTCAACGCAGAGTCGAACAGACATGTGTCGATATCGACGATGTTATCCATACATTTTGACACATATTTTGAAATATGTCTATTCAACAGTAAGTCATAAGTATGGAAATTGCTTCCAGACTCTTATTTATTGCGTGCATATATATGACAAATGAGAATATATATGAGAAATTATGTATTACTTTATTTCCTGAGCGTTTTAATAGACATGCGCACTACATATTATTCAATTTTTATTAATTCATTACTTCTTGCGTATGAGACATGATGAGATACGCTGAGAAATTCCTGGTGTCACGTCCCATGTAACTACATCATACCTACTCGTTTGCAAACTACTGTATTCACGTTAGAACATTTTACTACAGCATCCTGTGGTAAAGCTATTGTACATTGAAGTTATGTTAGGAGCTATCTTACTTGGGATATGTGTAGCGATTGGTAGCGATGGGTTTTCAAAACAGCTTAGCTGAATTCGAATCGTTTCATTTGCGTAAATTTTGATGTCATGATTGCTTATTTTATAATTATATTATATCATTCAACGTCGCGGTGTTAACTAATTCCCTGTGCATAGTAAACGTTTAACCGAGTAGCATTCCGTGCAAATGATGTTTGGGCGATAGTTTGCGCAAATATTATGAAAGTCTGCACTACAACTGAAATAAGGTAATGAAATAAATAAGCCACGCGGGCAAACTTTGTCGCGTCAAAACTTTGTAGCCTTTGATGCCCGAAACTTAAGTATTGAGATTCAAACCCATGTCTCGACTGAATAGGACAGGACAACCTTCATATTCAGATGATGCTCGGTAAGACTGTGAAAAGCATTTTTGATATTAAAAATGGGTCCCCAAGTACCCCAAGACTTCCTTCCCGTCACCCCGTGGGAATTTCCAAAAAAACTTTTCTATTAGGTACTTACTCTTAAGGTACACACTCTCCAAAGAAGATTGGCGGATTGATTGTTGGTGGACTTGAGCTAGAACTAAAAGTCTAGGCTCTGCGTTTTATGTCAATCAGTCAGACAGTCACTCAGGCATATTGTAGTTATGACTAAAATTATAAATTATAATCAGGATAAAATAAAAAATAATGAAACATTGTATGAAAATAGTGGATATTAAAAAATATCAAACACAGCAGACGAGAATTTCCTAAATCCTTTCTTAGTGCACCCCTATATGACGAAAGCAGGGCTAGCTTGCTTTCGTCGTATAGAGGTAAACTTAGAACAACTGACAATTTCAAGTTTCTAGTACTTTTGGTTTGTGTTGTTCGTCTATTATTAGTCAGTCACTTAGCTTTACTACGAATTCATATTTTTATATGAGTTGGTATTCATTTGATTTCAGCAATGAATTATCTCAAGCCACTTTTAGCCTTTTTAATTGCATTTTGCTACTCAATATTGCAAAACACCGCATCGAACGTCGTAAATTCGACATGAAGCGATGCTATTGGCGCGTTCGCGTTGCGCTTTCGAACATTAACCACATTATCTGACCCTACATCAGCTGTTTACTGCTAAACATAAATAGCGTATATTTTTGCAAATTTATAGACGTTTACTTGATACGTTGAGAAAAAGTAAACAATAGAAAGTACCTATAGAAGAAGTACCTTTATCTCTGAACAGAAGTGAAATCATTGTTATAAAAACAAACGACAGGTTACAGTTGTTTGTTCTGTAAACCATTACATGAAAACACTGTCACACAGCGCCAGCTTGCTCTAAGCAGGAATACTTATATATGGGAACTAGATCACGAAAATGTATCTATAGTTTTTTGTTAATACAAACATATCATACAATGGTAAATCGAATCCACAACTCCGTAGGCTGAGCTGCTACCAACTGGACTGTGAGTTAGGGAAGTATGATACGCTGACATACTATCTAAAATCCATCTTTTGCAGAGCGAATATGTTGAATATAATACAAAGGCTCAGTTGGCGTACCATTAGCCAAACTGTGGGTCTCGACGAAAAATTTGAATAATAACGCGGCCACCGCTCGGCGCTGTACGAAACGACAATAACGTGAAAATTGGAAAACATTTCGCCCAAAAAATGTATCGCGTAAAATGAAACACATAAATTGAAAGGAAATATTCCGCGGCATCCGCTACATTGCTCAACTACAACGAATAGCAGAAAGGAGAGGTAAAAAGCTTTACTCATTCTAAAACACGTAAATAGAACCGGCGGCACACACGCAAACGGCGAGGCTCACACGACGTGAAATGGGAAAAAAGTTAAATATGTATGGGTGTGGATAAATATATAAATCGGTATATAGTCGTCTACATAAAAAAGCTGGAAGGCGAGGGTGGTTCTGTGCTCAGTCGCGGTCCATCCTTCCCGGTTACAGCCGCCCGGCGATGCGCCTCCGACCGGTACTTTTGGCGCGAGTTTTCGCATTTGGCGAGATATTGTACTTTCCGTAAAAGCATAGACTGAAAATGTTAATATTATTGTTATCAAATGATTATCAGTGTTTGTGACTCTTGTGAAAGTTTTGATACTTTAGGTAAACTTCGAGGACGCAAGTTCATGTAAGTAACACATTGTTATAATTTCTTCATATAAAAAATTCTATCCTAAAATTTGTAATTTCATAAAAAAGCGTTGTTTTGCTTTAATAATAATTAAGTACTTACTACTGACTTTGAGTACTGACGTTTAAAATTTATCAAAAACAAATAACCGTAATGAATTATTAAAACTGGAGGTGTTAATAGTATTAATCGAACCCAACCACTTTGTTTGTATTAATAAGCTAACAATGAATTCACTGAACCCTTCCATGTCGCTAAACCTACTTAAAACGTCGGCTGAACAAACTTAGCTTTTACTGAAACTTTTTAAAACGGGTTGTTTTATTTTGTGCTCTGAAAATGGTGCCATAAGAGAATTCAAATTATGATAAAGTTTGTGCGGTTGAATGTTCGTATAGAAGTTTTATGGTAAACCAATTTTAATAAACCTTTGGCTCTTATTTAGGCCAGCGAATTAGCATAGCTATTCAGTGTGGCAATGCAGCCTGTGTCTTGGTCTGGAACAGTTGAGTTACCCATAGGCCGTTTGTAACGGTCCCTAGGTTAATCTGACTGATTTCTTTGTACATAGTTAGTTTAATTGTACATTTCCTTTTAGGTATATTTTTAAAAAGATCCGATATCATTGTAAACACTTATTTCGTGAAACATCAATATTACGATGTCTTATTGATGCAAGTGTATTATTTAAGCACGTTTACGGCGATCACCAATCTACCTGCCAAGCGTACCGCATCGTCGTACAATTAAAAAAAAAGCGTGGTGATTACCTTACAGATTTGTTGAAGGCTCAGCTCAACAGTAGATAGATATCAAGGGGCTCTTGTTGTAATGTTTAAATTAAATTGATCTTTATTTTTACATTTGTTTTCCGTTTTTAGGCCCGGCTAATATCTATCCATATTTTTGATAAATAAGATCCTTACAGGCTTACAAGCGTTTTATATATGGAAAAAGCAAGAAGATTAAAAATGAAACGATGTTTTTCATCAATCAATGTGTGTACTATTGTTACCTAGCACTATCGCCATTTTATAAATGGTCCATTGATTCCTTTGCTGAAAAAATGGTGAGTATGAGAATCTGTTAAATATTTGAAGGCGGTTTTGACTGCCTCAGCGGAATATTTTCTTTCCTTGTAAAAAAAAAACAGATTCCGAAAAATGTGGTAGTCTCTTGGAGCAAAGTTCGGGGAGTATAGCGAGTGTCGGAGTTATTCCAATCCCCTCTCTATTCTCCTCTAATTTAGCCATCGTCAGCGTGCAGTGTGTTCTCGCTCGAGCTAGAGTTAGAGCTAGAGTTTGGCGTTTGGTAAGGCCAAACGCCAAATATTTGAGATCAATGTGGCCAGTCGACAAAACGCCAATTTCATCACCGGACCAAAATAGGGCAGAATGTATGTACAGAAACTTTAGCGAAGGGCTGACGCAGATTTGATGACAATATTTTTACATAATTGTCCTAAATCTTCATATGGGCTTTTGGAGCATCCAAATTCTCGTGTTTTTGGAAGAGCCAAATAAAACTTATGGCAAATATGAAAGCAGGAAAATCTGTAATCTATAGATAATCAATAACTTAATCTATAGATAAGCAGCCTACGCAAGTTTTGTGGGCAAAGACCCACCCAGTCTGAGTCTAAATAAACCAACAACCGCACGATCTCATTTTCTAAACTTATTTGAAGAATGAAATGCGGGAATCGCTTCTTAGGGTCTCATTAAAATTGCACACCTCAATAATTCGAGAAACATTCCAATTGCTTTGGCCATTCAAGGATACGGATGGAAAGGTGATGTTTTGAAGAACGAAAATACCTACAGAAACGAGGAAACGGATCTTTGTTAACTTGTTAAACATCATTTTTTATATTCGTTTTTAATTTTTTCGATTGAACTCAAATTATAGCAAGCTTAATTCTTACTTATATTAATTAAGAAAATAACTCCTCGTTAGTGATACAAATATGGGTAGGAAGTTAAACCTTACCCTCCATGATACTGCAATGCGCTCTCTATAGTGAAGCAGTAAATCAACTAACCATCACACCGGAATAAATCAATGACATTAGGTGGCCGATATAAGTGCTTTCCTGTCAAAGAACAGTACCACCACCAAAAACTTAAGAAACTTAAAACTTTTGCTTTTCCTTAAGAATCCTTCCACCGAATAAATAAATACGTCGCAAGGTTTATTTCAAATTGCATCTGGCCTATACAATAAAAGTTAACTCATGCTCAGTTTCATAAACTGTTATAAAATAGGCAACATAATTCATATTTTGAAAACAGAAAAATAACAAAAGCAAACGCAAAATAAAAGTAAGGTACCTAACGAATAAATAATTGTCTTAGGTTTACAACTAGCATCGGTCTCGTTTTGATGCGAAACATTAATGTCACAAAAAAGTAAGGATAATGCTGTTTTTAACCGACTTTCAAAACATAATTTTTTTGTTTGATAAGGGTAGGGGTAGGGTATACTTCACTGGTGGTCCCATTGACATCAGATCAGGATCTCTTGATGAGATACTGGAAAAATCGAGGGAACTATTCAGATATTATAGGCACATATGAAGCTATTTGGGGGTATTCCCTGAAAAGTGAGGAAAAAACGGACACCATATCGGATAACGCGTCTGTCTGTCTGTTTGTCCGTTCATCTGTCATCAAAATAATTGGAAAAAATTCGTCATCCAGGTAATCAAAATTGTATCATATTCTTCATTGAAGTCTGTTTTCTTTTTAGTTTTTAAAACGTAATTATTGAACAAGGTATTTCAATTATCAATACGTTTGTGAAACAGCACTCATTTATAACTTTTTATGCAGGTAGGTACGTTGGTTAGTGGTACTTACATTTAAAATTCTGTTTGGTTTCAGGTAAAATGATACATTTTCTTCCATTCCTCGCTATATTTGGTAAGTGTTCAATAATCATGGTTACGACACGTGAAGTCTTAAATCTACTGCACTCGATATCCATAATATTTTTATTGATTTTGTTCCAACAGGTAACAAAGGGCAAAGGTCCATTATCTTATTATTCTACAAAAAATGCAAACCGGTCGTTCTTTTGATTTTTATTTTGATGTTATGAAAATAATTATTTATTTTATTTTATTGTATGATAAGGAAGCGTTTGGACTTCTTCTAACCTGGTTTTTCTAGTTATATAAGGCCGAAGGTGGAAGCGCTCTTCTCCCGGAATCCTCAACATTTTGAGGAACTGTTTATCTTACCTCTAAATGCCGGAACACAACAATTTTTGGAATAGCTGGTATGATGACAGAATTAGGTAAGATGGTGGTATTAAACAAAGTCAGACTTAAACAAAGTCCTTGACCAAGCACAATATTGTACTTCTCCTGGGGATCAAACCCGAGACCCCTGGATCTGAAACCGGTAGATGAACCACTAGACCACAAAGGCGGTCACAATTATGACAGATTGATATTGCTATGTCAAGACTCCATGTTATTAAAAGGTGCATTAAAACTGCCAGGCCACTAGCTGAACTTCATTCGAGTGAGTTGATTACACTTTTAATTCGTCCCAGATACAACAAATTAATATCCCTTGTCAAGCTTGTATGAAATATTTCCACTTTTTGTGCCCTAACAGCCCTGCTGCTTTATCTATATCCCACCTGCCACAATTTGTCATGTTAAACGGACCAAATGCTAAATTAATTCCTCGTGTAGGGCAAATTACTTTTTTGTCGGGGTAATTTTTACACTTTTATTTTTATAATTCGTATGATTGTCAACAAAAGCCCGTAATCACTCATTTAACAGTTCCTTTTTTATTGTGATTATGAGGATAAATAAATAACTTCAAGTATCATTTTCTTTTTACTGTAAATAAAAATGCAACCATAATATATATTTATTAATTCTACGATAAATAATCATACTCAGATACCCCGATATACCCCGGTATTTAGTTCCGGGTATCCGAGTTATCTGCCTTTGGCGTTGAAAGCCTCCTCCAAGAGCTTTCCACTCAAACAAAAGGTAGGTATCATCAGAATTTCTCCAAGGTGAATTCTTGGTTTAGTAAGTTTCAATATAGAAAGTTTTGCCGTACCAAACGGTTTCAACTCTACATACCAAGTCGTCAACGCCTGTGAAATCCAAGGATTGTCATTTTCGCCTTCTCATTATAAATAATATGAATAACAGTTATTTCATACATTTAGAGCAATTATGTAATTAATTGAAGGGCGCGCAGCGGGCCCGAGTGGAGTGCGATCGCTGGCGACAAATTGCCTCTCGACACTTACGAGTATGACACAGCTTGAGAGGACAGTTTACTCATTCCTACAATTTAGGTTCTAGTATAGACATTTTATGAATAAAATATTTTTTCTATTATAAAATATCGGTTATCTTCGCCCTCCCTCCCGTTTACACCGTCGTCGGACTAGCAGACGTACGGCAGGCTACAACTTGTAGATGTTCCATTGTCCCGAACACACCTGATATTAAGTGCACTCCTGCCTATAACAATGCCTTACTGCGTTGGTCATATCCACAAAGAACATAGCCTACACGGCTCTGCGTTGCGCCCGTTAACTTGAGGCATAAAGGTGTTAAGCCTCGCGTGCCTGCAATTTCACCGGCAACCATGCCCTTCAAACCGGAACACAGCAATGCTGCTTCGCAGCTGAAATAGGTATGGCGGTAGTGCTTCCCTGAACGCCATTTCACAAGGGGCTCTACTACTCTACCTTTATCATAAATACTGGTAATCCCAATCTTGGAGTCCAGACTGAATAGGTTCCTTTTAGACAAGCGTGCTCCATTTTAGACAACATAGTTTTTTTTTTAAGAACGTGCTTGGAGACCCGGATGATCCACTCACCACCGCAAACCCGGAGGTGACGGCATCCATTCATTAACTATCTCGTCACACAGAGAAAACACTATACATATACACCGACTCCGCCGGCGGAGTCGATGAACCTTTCCGCCTCAAAGCGTTACCCTCGGTACCGCCTTCGGCCATTCCTATCCTCCCCCATCAAATGGCAACAGCCCAAGACGAGGTCCGTCTTGCGCTTGTTGCCTCAAAAAACAATTCTTGGGCTCAAATCATTCAGGTCCGCGCAAAGCTGTCGCCCTCCAGGTTCAGAACCAGGCCAGCGTATTGTCCTTTCATAAAAAAAAATGTTTCATTTTAAAGTATTTTAATTCATTCATACACGATGCATCGTAGATGCTGTTGGTTTAACATTATCATCATCATCATTTTAGTCCATACATCTGTTCTGCTGAATATAGGTGCACAAACACCTGAGCCATTCATTAATCGACTCGTGACTGCTACAATGTCGTAGAACGACGTATCTTTTGAAATACCTATCTTGCAAATGCTCGGGACTTCATTCTACTCATTGATATTTTTTTTTTATTTTTTGATGAATTTGATGTCGGCCGATAGACTGACTGACTATCTCTGCACATTGGCCATAGTATTTTTAATACCTGCGCCTATGCCTATAAAGTGGCATAAAATATAAAAATCACGCAATATTATTTATTTAGTTACATTCTTAAATATAACTTTACAGAATAAACATCGATTGCGTTATATTTGAAATGCTGAAATAATGATGTACTTACAGACATATAAATATTCAAAGGTTAACAAAAATACGCCATATCGAAATGAGTCAGCTGTGATGAAGATACTGTGGCCTAAGCGTTTTATATTATACAGAACAAGAAAACAATTCAGTGGTGTGCTCGTTTATACGGGTATTTGCTTAAAATGCCTTTTAATTTTGAGGAAATACTAGGTAATTTGATAATTTTAATTTGTTTTGACCACAATGGCGTATTCAAATTATGGAAACTGGTAAAAGCCGGGAACTTTCTTAAAACAATCAATAGCTATGATAGAAATCCGATGTAACGATTAATAATAAAATGTTGATTGAAGGATAATATCATCTATTATCGATAAAGAAGCCTAGAAATTTTTGTCTGTCTGCCTGTGTCATGATGGCACATCACGTTACTAAATGGATTTAAAAGAAACATTTCATAATTATCAGATACTGATATTGTTGGCTAGGGCCATGTAGACTCTATATTTCCTCTCCGAATGAGCGAAAAGGGATTAAAACGTTTGTTTGTTCGTTTAACCTTTTTACTGAAAATAATTTGGAACACAAAACTTTGTAAAAAAATATTTAGTAAATGATAATATATACCCCAACATCAACTTCTTGAAAATCTATCCCATTGTACTATAGGGTTGCAAAGGTTTTTTTTATAAATTGTATAATTGACGGAAGGGTTGAATTGAAATTTAGTTCCATTCTATACGAATTTATAAAAGCATCTTAAATCTTAAAGATCTGAAGCTTTACCTACAAATACTCTGGTCTGGAACAGTTGAGTTACCTATAGGCAGTTTGTAACGGTCCTTAGGTAATCTGGCTGATTCCTTTGTACATAGTTAGTTAGTTTAATTGTACATTTTAATGAATAAATTATTTAAGAATATAACAAATTAAGTGTTTGATTATAAATATTTCGTTTTATGAAAAAAAGTATTTCAGATTTAGATATGTGAGAAGATGATGTGAATTCACTTTTACCAACGATGCACATACCAGCAATATTTTTGAACTTGATTGTTGAGATTTTCCATAACAAAGCGAACTTCGCTCGTAAAGTAAAGCGTAAAGATAGTCAGATAGGGAACCGATATGGAAAATCTTAACATACAATTTTATAATAACTAGTAGTTTGCCCCGAACTGAAATCTTGTCGTGTCTGGTTTGTGACGGATTTTATTTCTCAAAGCTTTACTTTCACCTTTCTCACTTTACTTAAGCACTTTTTTCTCGAACTCTCTTTATTCACCTGAGTGTTTGAGGCTCTCTATTGTTGCTTACGTAATGTAACATACTTTCTAACATGAAACAAAGGTTGATGTCGTTTTGAAAAGTGCTCTCAAAACTGTTGCCTTAGTAGTCGTGGTTAAAAAATATACGTCCACGGATGTCGTAAAGTCAACCAAAAAGGCAGCAGCTTTTTTCTTTGTCTAAACGTAGCTGTGAGCACCAATCTTTTTGGGTAGCGTGGTAATAATGGCCGTACCATACAGTTATAGAGGAAGTTTTTTCCTCATTGTAGTGGACAGTAATGTACTGTTGATATGGAATATGCGCAGAACCCTTGCATGAAAGCACAAAAATAATTCTCGGATTATATCGACTCTCGTCCCTATTGAGTAAATAACAATAGATAAATAGACCAGCTTTAATGAAATTTCGAATACCCTCTCTTATATTACAAGATCTGATGATCATCCTTTGCCCCTTCATCTTAAATACCATCCCTAATAAGGGCAAAAATAACTTATTTTGAAATCTGCAGTCTCAACCCCTATTTCACATGATATTTCATGTTTTAAGACATTTTTATGACTTCAATTAGCCATTTTCCAACCCTTAATGTAGATATAGGAGTGGTTTCAGCAAATCAAAAGAAAGTTCATTGTGAAGTCAACCCCCTTTAACAGACTATCCTACATGACAAACCCAGTGATTTTACATAATAAACATACCCCTTTGTTACGAAAACCACCCTTAATAAAAAGTAAAACATATATTATATCAATGCGCATCAAAGTGCCGGATTTCCCTTTCGTAGTGTAGGGTTGCATCCCTACACCACGCAAGCTGAAAAAAAAATATTGAAAAGGAATTAAATTCTTATTAATCCTTTTCAATACTTTTAAAAAAATCTTGCGGAAGGAGAGTGATGTACCTGGAGTTTCCCTAATATTCCTATGAAAACGCCGTAGCGTTCTATTTTGTCAGCATGAAAATTTCTAGGTTCAATACATTTGCACTTTAGCTCGTATTTTCCCTGAATCACATGCGATGCGATACTTATCAGCACAAAATGTGTATTCCCCGAACCAAACCCAACGCTACCTTAATTCGTTCATTTGTTTTGTCTTCGCCTAAAGTTACGAGTGAAAACGAGTTTCGAAAAGCAGATAAAGAGAAAAGCCGTCGATTAATCAGCTCAAGATACCGAGAGACCTGATTTCCTGAGTAAAGGAATACTTTTGATTGGCTGTGGCTGTCGCACAAGCAGACTTCTGTGTACTATCTTTACTGCGATTACCAGCAGGTACGCCAACCGTGGATATTATTGCAAGTCCCTCTAATTTTGAAGGAGGTTCTGTCCAGCAGTAATTTTTTGAAAACAATTAGGAAGTAGGAATCAATCAATCAATCAATCAATCAATCAATCATTTTTATTTATTTTTCTTCTAGGCTTAACTTAAAACTTAAAAGGGTTAGAAATAGTTTTTTTTTTCACACAAAATCCAACAAAATAAAAGCATTTCTACGTTATAAGTTCTACTCGCGATATAAATATAATAGTTACGAAAAACGTTTTTATGCGTGCCAGTCATTTCTAAAGAAAAATCTTCGAATTAAATTAAACTAATCGATAGAACTGAGCTATCAGGCGACCACAGGTGCGTCGATCACTGGGGGCTTAAGCCACGAACCTTGTTACCCGACGTACTTCTTCTTCGTCTTCTTTAATTTCGTCGGTTCGTACTCCGTTATGAAGCCGTACCTAATTGGTTCTTGCAAAATCTTTTACAAACGGAAAGTCTTACACTCAACAGGTATTCAAACTACAAACTACTTCAGTAAAATAGTTCAAGAATAGAATATAGTGAAATGTGTGGATTTACAACTTCCCGATACCGGCATCTTTGAAATGAGCTTGGAATGAGAGCGATTATTAGCCTTAGCTGGCACGTTTTAGATCGCAGGTCTACGAAATCAAACTCTTAGGTAATGGATTTTTAAGTGCTCTTGAATCTTCAATTTAAATTCTCAATTGTGTGCGCACCTTATGCAGGCTTTGACCTATTTTCTGGTATTCAAATTGAGCATCTTCGTTGCTTTAATCAGTTCAATAATACATTTGAATGTTTAGTAAACCTGGGAAATACGAGTAGTATGTCTTTTTTTTTTATAGTACGACGGGAAAGGCCTTCATCTCACCTGATTACAAGGTGAGGTAAGGCCTAAGGTAGAGGCGCACTTCACCCGGAATCCTCAACAAACTGAGGAACTGGCTATCTTACCTCTGAATGCCAGAACGCAATTTTTTTTATAATTGTTATTATGGCGACAGAATTAGGTAAGATGGTGGTAGCTAGCCAGGCGGACTTAATAAAGTCCTACCAACAACCAAACCTTGCACAATATATTGTACTCCCCATGGGGATCGAACCGATCGACCTCTGGATCTGAAATCGGTGGGTTGAACCACTAGAACACAGAGGCGGTTAAAATACGATATAACAAAAAGTGATTTAATCAGTCACAACATTTGTACTAAAAAAATCACAACCGCGACGGGGCGCGATGGGTCCCGTCGCGGGTTGTGAATTTTTGTGGCAATATAATATTTGTAAAAAGTAATTTATTCATCAATTTATATAGTTAAACTAAATGTTTACAATGGAAGCAGTCGGGTTACTAAGGACGGTTACAAACGGTCTACAGGCAACTCAACCATTCCTACCATTCTACGAAGGTGAAACTGTGCAGATAACAATGATGAGCTGAATCCGCGAATCATTATGTTAAAATTAAATCATAATGTGCTACAGATCCCTTACTTGTATCGTCATGATAATGATAACTCATGAAACCTCTAACAAGCAGGTAAAAAACTGGGACAAAGTTGCCTCTAATGGCAAGATAATAACTGGTGAGCTGTCGCCCTCGTATTTGTTCTTTGTCATTCCCCATAGAAATATAATCCAGGTATTGTCGCCGGCTCGAGGCTTTCACTTTGTTATTGTTCGCTTTACTTTGGACGACGATACATTTCAATTAATTTCATTTGCTCGTATTTTCTTTGAGTTCTTTGCGCTTATGAGCGCTTTGTCACACTGAACGCGATGAAACCTAAATCGAACTTATTTACACCATTATCCGGCTTGCGATTGGTGGTTATGAAAATATCAGGAAAATATTGTCATGGATGCCAACGGAACCCTATTACTATATGTATTTCTATTGCCGCTATAATAAAAAATATGAATTTGTTATAGAACTATGAATGAAAGTTGACATATACATAAACTAAAATCCAAAGAACCCTCGGTGTGTGTCTCCGAACTTGGCCGGTACACTTTTATGTAAGGTGAAAATAGATAACCTAAAACTATTGCGTGTGCTCAGAATCAACTAAAAAACATGTGCCCATTTTCGCTAGCGCAGGTAATCCAATATAAAATATAAATAATAATAAATATTACAGGACATTAATTTTACACAGCGCCATCTAGCCCCAAACTAAGCATAGCTTGTAATATGCTGGAGTTGAATCGTGTGCAAACGCTCAGGTAAACGAGAAATGATGTGGTAAAAGTTACATTAACATCCACGTTTCTACCGCAACTAAATTGAGCAGCTGAAACACAGCCGCTGAATGTATGACTTTGCGAAATCCAATTTGGTTGTGCAATAAAAGAACAAGGTGTAGAATTTTGCATCGTTTATGCCGGCTGGCGTATTATTTTCTACGTTAATTTTGCAGCCATCATAAGTCTCCCTTTATGAAACTCGTAATGAATGAACGCTGTTTGTAATTGAAACTTTCTACTTGTATATAAAAGAAAATACTCAGATCAGAACACAATCGTCATTAACTTTGCTATTTCTATCAGAGGATCATATTATTGAATCAATATTATGGGACATTCCACACAGCGTTATCAAGCAACAAACTAAACAGATCTTGACAAGGCAACATAACTTGATCTAAATATTCGTGTATTTGATTGACTGACTGACTGATAATCAACGCACTGTCCGGTCCAGAGGTACTATATAGACTTAAAAAAACAGAGTAGCTCCCTTTCGGATTGTAGGGGTGCACTTATAAATGCAGTCGCAGGCGTTTCTAGTAGATTATATATAGATAAGACAAAGGTACTTTCGTTTTTTCGACGAGAAACATTTATTTGAACAATGACACTAGCAAGATAAAAACAAACGAGAAAGAATTAACATAGTAATGATAGGCAGCATAGTAACAAAGATAGTTCAGATTTGTTTCTATTGTACCACGTGAGATAAGCTACAGTAAGAACTCCGTACCTATATGTATAAAATCGCGTGAAAAAAAGGAAATAGGTCAACAACGTCTACAGAAAATCGGAGAGTAACGTAAGTAATGTTTATTTAACCCACTTCCTAAATAAATATGGACCTTTTTTGCACATGTGCCTTTCAAAGTGAGATGCTCGTTATTTTTGATAAGACGAGAGGGAAACGATTTTTGTTACTTATCTTTTTATTCTTAGAAAACGAGTTGAGACGATAATATTATTTTATTATCTACAGCCATATCTCTTAGAGAGATCATTTACCTCAAAAGGAGTAGTAATATACTGATCTTCTGCCGACAGTGTCACTTGCAACCCGGACGCGGAAAATAACTAGTTAAAAGTTGAAAATTTAAAACCCCAATTCAAAATTGTAAACTTCATGGCTTGACAAAAACATGGCCTTAAAAAGTATAACTAGCTGTATATATATATATGAGAATCGGCATATTACCTTTTAATTGATGCCCGTATTGTAGCAAAAAAAAAACCCCTAATTGTATTATGTTATAAACTAAGTCACTCCCACAATTTAGTCATACCAAGCCATTTGCTACAGAGCCTAGCGCGTGCCAGTGATAAAAACATACAAACACACATACATACTCTATAAAACATATCTATACTAATACTTCTGAGGTAGTCGGGTAAAATATGATCAATGTTATTTCTTATATCCAGCCGTTAAGCCGTAACGTGTTAGAGTCATAGCTGCTTTCGAATTTATAATATTAGTATAAAGAGGGAAGTACCTACCTGGGGATTAGTATGTAAGACTGTTAGGGAATTGATTAGGTTTTCACAAATACTTTTTTGGAATATTTAGTTTTTGTTTCGAATTTTATGTCTTAATTTCACTTTAGTAGAGTTTCTGTATTAAGAGCGTAGGTACCCTAAAGCCTAAAATGCGAGGGACGGTGCTATACATACTCGCACGTAGCTGAGTGAAATATATGAGCTGAGTTTTATTGTAAAAACTCAAATTTTGTTAATTACATGATAAGTTGTATAAGTTTCGTAATCCCTTAAATAAGATACATTAAGCTACCTAATTTACCGGAAACAACAAAAAAATTACGTGGCTTTTCAAAAACAGTGCTCTGTTCATATCTAATCGATTTAAAAATCCTTCAGTGGTTCTGTTTCTAATTTCTGTCCCACTGAAATGGATCAGCCATTGCAGCTATGGATTATTTGACACCACTTTTTATGTTCCGCTCTAGTCCTTTATCGCGATGGATTATATTCCACTACTTTTTATATCCCACTCTAATCCATTATCGCGATGGATATAAAAAGTAGTGGAATCTATTCCACTACTTTTTATATTCCAATGATCATCGTTTTCGTTACTTATTCCACCGGGGGTGATGACACTGAATTCGTATCATCGTCCCCGGTGGAATGAATAATACAGACCACCGGGGAGGATGATACGAATTCGGTGGATTAACCACTGGGGACGTTGACACAAATTTTCCCTTCCTCCCCGATACCGGGCCAGGTCCGCCGGGCCAAATGATTCACGTCGATCGAGAAAGTATTCTCATCGTATTTCTGTAAACTCATATTGAAGATAAAACACTAAACTTTCATGGTACATGAAATAAGAAGAATGATCTATAGCTATAACAAGCACCGGGAATTATCGGTATTTTAATGAACTCCAGCTTTTCAGTATAATGATTTAGTTTAATGTAATGTATATCATTATCATATATCGCGGGTGGTTTGTTCTTAAATGAAACTCATTGATGTCTAAAGTATATCCGTTGGCACGCGGAGCGTAATGCCGTCTAGGGGGAGCAAATAATCGGATGTCCTTTTTTCAAGTTGGCGTGATGTAAACAGATGACCGGGGGTTCAAAGCTCTCGTTTCCGTGCGGGCGCGGGGTGGAAACAAAAGATGCTCGTTTCCTCAGCGGCCGAGCCAGCCTCGCAGGCTGCGGGCAGCCCTACAATAGAGCCATTGTTTGTGCCCGGTGACAGGAAAAACTCCGACCTCCGTGTTACTGTGCATTTTTTCTATTTCTTTTTTCCTTTCGCCGCTTTTTCTCAGTAAGCTTCTTTGACTACGAAGAGAGGAAATCAAAGTTGTTTTAAAAGCACTATTTCTGTTATTTTCCGTCTGGAACAGTAACATCAGATCTTGCAACCAAACTAAAAGGAACGTCCGTAACTTCTTGAAGAATTTTCGTAATTGTACTTTTATAGTTGTGCCAGCAAAGTTGCTGAACCAGTCAGAACCACGAAGCATTTTTTTGTTTGCAACGAAAGCTTTCAACGGAGCGTTTATTAGAAACTTATACTTGCGGCAAGCGAAGTTGTTTATCGGTGATTGTGGTGTTGTTTTATAAAAGTGCCCCGGGTGCTGGGTATAAAACACGGTGGGCAGCGGCCGATGGCGGGTTCCGGCGGAAGCCTCCCCGTCTGCCCCTCTCCGCTGTTCTCACAACTCCTTATTTACCCGTTTTTCCTTATCAGCCCGCACCATTCGCAACACATTACCGAGGATCTTGTCGGTGAAATTGAGGTTATTTCCATCTTTACCTATGTGTAGTGTGATGCTGCCCGGATTTAGATTTCGTTTGGCAACCCCATTTCGGCTAAGCTCATTTCGGATTTCGTGTGTCATTAGGGACTTTCTCGGTTGTATGATTGTGATATATATCTTACCGAGTCGGGTTTTATCTTGTTTGTTTAGGTTTTTCAATTTTCGTACTAGACTTTTTTGTCTTGTTTTTTATTCAGTTTCAGACCCTGAATAATTAGTTATATAAAAAAACAAACCGAGGGTATTTGTGAAAACACCTTCGATTCTCAACGCTCCCAAGTTCCAATCTGCACGCAACCACAGCTGGTGACGACAGAAACGTTACATAAAAATTCGTAAAATATGCGATAAATACCTGTTTTCCGTTTTAAAATACTGTACTATTCCAATCGCAAGAGTTGTGAAATACTTTAGCATACATATTACCTTCTCAAGATTTGATAATAATTCGATAAATTCCGAAATAAATATTGTTCTATTATATTTATTTCTGAATTTATCGAACTGACAGCAATGTCTTTTGCTGTAATGAAAGTTAGTATCTTTACAGTACAGCGTACGTATATAGTAAAGATGGGCATCCAACAAAGTACATTTTTTACTCAAAAAGCAAATCTGCCGTATGCCAGCAAACCGATTTCAATACACAGAGTGCACGGGCACGTTTGAAGCGGTAAAAAGCCACTTGAGGGAGTATCGCCAAGTCCCAAGCTGCATGAAAGTGCAGTCTTCACTTTGAATCGATTGACAGTGCAAAATACGCTGTAAGGGGATGATCTACGGTTCAAAATGGCGCTCGGTGCTGGGTGCTGGTGGCTAGGGAATCACGGGGTGCTATTGAAAATAGGTATTGAATTGTCAGTCACATTTATGCTGACCCGCTGTAATACATATAAAAAATGTACGTGTTGCTATTACCGAGGAATGATCGTTATTCACTCTGTGGTCTTGTAGTTTGCCCACCGGCATCAAAGTCAAAGTCAAATATATTTATTCAGTAAGATTTTTTAGGATCACTTTGAAACGTCAAATCTAGTTTTTTTTATGATCATTACAATAGATTAAAATTATCTAATACTAATTACAATTTATTTACTGGAGCAAATTCATTTTTTTAATGGCAGGCTTTCTTATCTTCTAGGTAATCTGAACCTAGAAGATAAGGAATGAATCAGACCAAGAGGTCCCGGATTCAATCCTCATGTGGATACAAATTTGTTCTTGGATTGGTTGGTAATAGGACTGGTTTCAAGTCCGCCTACCACCATCTTACCCAAGTCTGTCACCAAAACTTGTTGTGTTCCGGAATTTAGAGGGTCAGCCAGTTCCTCGGCTGTTGAAGATCTGAAAACCAGTTTCACTTAGGCACCACATTTGGTGGAATAGGCACATTGCTGAAATGGTGCCATTTGGCGTAGGTACGAGTATATTTACTACCTTACTTTTATAAAAATGACTAATGTACCTATTATTGTGCCAATTTTTTTTTTGTCTTGCATTTTATGAGTTTCAATCACTTCCTAGTCGTACAATAAAAACACATCGACCTGCGTTCATGTTCTGTGGTATTCTTGGAGAAATTATTACGATACTCGACACGTAATTATTCTATAACCTCAAAGGTACGCTTTGTGGGAGCTGTCTTTGTATTCAGTATTTTTAGTTTCATACCAATATCTCACTTGTGGTTTTACCTAAAAGCTAGACCAAAATAATTAAAAAACTCGAATAAAACACAGACTCAAGTTACATTTAACTTGACCTATGCAATGATACGGATTAGGTTTAAAAGACAATTATTTTGCCGGCATCCTATTCTCGGATCTATCTTTAGAAGAGCGCCAAGCTTCAGATCTTTCTTTAGGCGGATTAGCCTGACCCAAAGCCTTTTTCTTTTACCACCTTCTCAAGATATTTCAATTTTGACGGAGACTTGGAAGGGTAAAAAACTTTTTAACTTTGATAAATGAATAATGCTCTTCTTGTTTGAAAGGCTCATAGACATTTTCAATCTCAAAAACATTATAAGGGTCGCTATAAATATTCATTTGGGGCTCGTATTTATATCGAATATTATTCAAACGTTCATCTTTTATTTTATGATAATATGGCCAGTATGTAAACCTTACTTTCTGATACATGCTTTTATAAAGGAACCTATAAACTTCAATTTTTACTCTAACTGGATTTCTTTTACTACATATCTTTTTTAAAAAGGAAAAAAAATATAGCAAGTAATATCTTGCTGTAATATGTGTTTAGGTATCTTCTTTTTAGTATGTACAAAAGAAAAATCAGCTAGTTATTTTGTGTAAGTACCATGTAATTCGAACTTGTGTCTGAGTACGTCAATTAGGTTGCAAGGTTTTTCTTTGCTCCCAACTCCCGGCTTTTTACTACTACGGGACAGCTGATCGTAATCGGCAACCGTAGCCATTAGACGCTTGTAACACCACAAGAACCAATCACGCGTTGCCGACCCTTAAGAAATTTTAAAACACCCGATACTGTAGCTACTTGGGAAAACCTCGGCATTTCACAATTTTAAGGTTAGCGGGAGGATGTTCCGCTGAAACCTTACGATGCGCGAAAGTAAAGTCTCCGGAGTGTGGGGATGGAATCCCTGCCGAAGGCGACTTCCCTTTATACAGAGGCCCCGGGTTCGATCCCCAGAGGGAGTACAATATTGTGCTTGGTTTGGTTAGTGGTAGGACTTTGTTAAGTCCGCCTGGCTAGCAATTACCATCTTACCTAATTCTGTCGCCATAACAACAATTCTGAAATTATTGTGTTCCGGCATTTAGAGGTAAGATTGGCAGTTCCTCAGTTTGTTGAGGATTCCGGGTGAAGTGCGCTTCCACCTTCGGCCTTATCATAACTTGAAAAATCAGGAGAGATGAAGGCCAAGAACCTCCTCGTCGTAAAAAAAGTACATTTTAGAACTGACGTGAAACCATTTTTACCAACTGACCGCTTATTTAGTAATTCACTGACCATTTCACTGACCGTTTAAATGATAGCCAGAAATAATGACTGTCTGACAGTTTGTGTTAAAGTCACTGTCTAGCCTGGAAACAGGATGTGAGATTTTGACTTTCATCTCACATCACGCCGCTGTATGATGTATTACATTATCGAAATATTCTAAAGGCAATATCAGATGAACCTTTGCATTTCCGACGGAAATCGATTCCTGGCTCTTTCCTTGTATTATTCGATGTCTATCTATTATGGGAGGTTATCGAATAGGCTTCCGACGGCGAATTGAATGTTATTTGACGTTAGATTAGATATTGTTCAGTTGGCCGGAAGAGATTTGAGATGATTGATTACGCCGCCGCCATGGCGGTCGCGCCTTGAGAATCGACCCCTCCAACTCAGCCCATTGATGACGTAAAGGTCGACTAAGGTATCTCACCAGAAGAAGAACAGCAGCTTCCTTAAGTGTGTTCTAATTCTTTACTGCGATCATCAATTCGCCTGCCAAGAGTGGTGATTATGGTAAAACATTTCAGCTTTGGAGAATGCTCTGTCCAGCAGTGACACCAATGGGCTATTGCTGTTAATGTGATTACTGTGTTGCAATATATTTTCTCTACTTATAGGTTACATGACTGACTGGCAATTAACTAATGAGGTTTATTATACACTGACGCGGCCAGGTATTTAGTTCCTGAATCCCCGTATCATTCGACAAAAATTACAAATAGCATTCAGAGCAGAAATATTTTTTCTGTCCCAGGTTCGAACCCCAGGGTAGTACAATATTGTAGTGTGGTTGGCATCACTGAAAACATAATAAAAGGTTGCGCGTAGATTATAAGTTAGTGAGCGTTAGCTCTTCCGACCTTATCATAACTTGAAAATTAGGTGAGATGAAGGCCAAGCACAAGCACGTTGTACGAAAAAAAACACCATCAAAATAAGCCTCTAGTAAATATGCCCCGAGAAAAGACAAGGGGCATTTTAATGAATATTTTTTAATTTCCATCTAAATATTTTTTCACAATACAATGTTCAATTAACACAACTCAAAGGCTTTCATTTGAGTTGGTACCATCCTTTGAACGGGAATATAGTCCAGTCGAGCATATTCTTGATTTGCTCATGTTTTTCACAAATACATAAAAAGCTACGATTACATTTTGCTGTTCTAGCTCGTATATCTGAGCGATAAGGTTGAGTTCGGTGTAGCTATCGTAGTTACGGGTAACAAAGAGCATTGCTCAAAAGTTAGACACACACGAGTGTAACTCGGGCTTCTCATCTCATGCCCACGTCAATAATTGGAGCGGTTGTTCATGTATATTTTTTATTTGTGCAGCGGTACTCTCGCCAGGGCAGCATTGTTCGCGCTCGTCCGCCGCGCCCGCCCTCCCACCGCCCGACGTAAAACGGTTCGTATTTTTCATTGTTGCTTTAAAGCCTTATAGGTTTTGCTTTATTTATGCCCTTTATAACTCTACGTGGAAGATAAATGCCAGCGGGCGATGTTGTGTTTTTGTCGCTCCTTAATGGTTCTCTCTGCCATAACGGCGCGGATGTATCGTAGATATGTTTTTCACCTCTGTTAATCTCACTTTTACGGTAATGATTTCATTTGTAAACAAAAACATATTAAGATTTTGATGTAGCATTTGAATAATGTGTTGCTTTGGGGCACTACGTTGTCATGTCTCTATGCTTTGAATTTTCGATGAGTTTTGTTCGACAATTTTAAAATGTCTAATAAATCTCGTCTAATAATAAATTGTTTGGCTAAAAATCAGCTGGAATGTTTTGCAAGGTGCATATTTTATTCAAAAGCCAAGTACAGCCTGGGAAAAGCATACCAATTCAAATTGCAGTGCATTGGGATGCAGGGTAAAGCATGCAATTCGAATCGTATGTTCCTATTTTATTTCTACCAGTAAATTGCAAATGCAGTCGAATATAAACCAAGGGATAAATTTAAACTCGCATGATGTTGATTGTATAACCTGCATGAATTTGATGGAGAATATGATTTTTCTTATATTATTTTTCTTGTCTGTAACGTCATACCGTTAAGTTGATAAAATTATTATATTGAAGGGTTTTCCTTGATCCGCGTCGTGACGCCCAGCTTCTTAATCGCTATAACCAAACGTAAATTAACCTAAGATACTTGAAAATTTCAAATGAGGCTCGTTCGTCCACTAGTCGTAACATAAACATTGAGATAGTTGAGGCGATTAGTCTATATATCTGTCTGGCAATTTTGCTACAGGCAACAGTAACTTCAAGAAACGTAGCTTTACACAACTTGATTCATTGTTGCTTTATGTAGGTACATTATGTAGATTAGTAGATTTTGTCTTACAAATTCTTTAATATATATTGGCGATGCCACAAGAAATTTGCATTGTGTGCTGCGTTTTGTTATATTATTTTAATACCCGGAGAGATTTCACAGAAAAATTACAGGGCAAGTCTTGAAGACCTACTACAAAAAACGATATATGGCGTGTCCGATGGCGATTTGCACGTTTTCAGTACAAAATGACATAAGATCTTTCTGATTCGAACAAGTTATATTTTAACAGTGGAGAACAAAACGCACTTGTGGCACTGCTCGCACCGAATTAGCGTAGGAACTACGAACAATAGAGAATGGATTAAAACCGACAACGAGTAGGTCGCATATTACGGCGGTTTAACTCGATTCCATTCTACCAGGATCTACTGTTATGGAGCCGTTGCAAGCGGCGTGGCTCTACCGTTTAGAAATTTGCTTCCTAATTTGAAAGAGAGGTTGGACTTTTTAACTGGTTTTCACACATAAAATAATAAGCGTCAGCATATATAATAACTCAAGTATCAAAGCGCAAAGAACAGGCTACCATGAATAAGCTTCTCTGATCATACATGATTTATCAATTCGTGAATAGCGATTTTCTTCTACTACAAAGTGCGTGGTACATTTTTAACCGTTTCCGTTTCCGGTGTTCATGTAAGGAAGATGCTTTTGAATTGCTTACTATACAAAAACTCACGGATCTGGGGCCCTACTATGGAAATCGAACATCAAAAACAACTTCTGTCATTTTTGTATTGAAAAACGTGAAATCTGTTAAGTTTGTCTGTCGTGAAAAAACGGATCCGTCATGTTTCGTTTTTCGTAGTAGACCTTTTGCTCCAAAAAGTCATTTCCGCTAAAGCATGTAAATTAAAAAGTTACCATCAAACTCATTACATATTCACCGCATCCTCTGAATCAATTTGAAAACCATTTACAAGCATAAATTTAAATACGAGTGTCTCGCTTGTGTAAAGGCTTTTAGCGTCCAAACGGACAGCTGTGTGTGAAAGTAAATATTGAACTCTGAGAGCACCAAATGGAATCCGAAATATTGTACAGCAATCGAATAATCCACTTACATACCTTAATACTAATGGCCTACGTGCAAAGTGCATGCCAAGGCATATAATATGCAAAGCTCAAGCACTTATGGTCCTTTAAAGCATGGTGTTATATAAAAACTTGTGATCTAGAATAGTTTAAACGTAAGAAGGTATCGAATTTAAGTGTGATAAAACATTTTCGTACACAAAATTATGGATATTTTTTATGAATTATTTTTAGAATTATAAAAATACTATATATATGCTATAAGTATACCTACATTACGACAGTACGAAAATCTTCAATAATTGTGTGTTGCCACTAATACAACTAACAATCAACTCAACCAAAAATGGCATTGTGGTCAGAGGCTGCCCCCAGTGGGCGTACTCTCACCACTCCTATGGCATATAGTCGTGGACGAACTCATTCGAAAGCTAAACGGCCGTGGACTCATCACGGTAAGATCCCAAGTAACACAAATGTTCACTATATGTTATCACATAAGGTCCACATCGGTAACTTCGGCATTTATATAGCCTTATTAGGGTTCAGTCAAACTAAAGCAGCTATTTCAGAAGCTATGGTCTTTACTAAGACATTAATATGCATCACAATGGCTTCACTATAATGCTACTTGCTTTAGTATGTGTATTAACATATAATATAACTCAGCTAACGTTAAAAGAGCGTTATATCGGGGTCATACTACACTAATTATCGAATAAATGTTCGCTTTTGTACCCTTCAATTACTTGTATTTTAAAACAGAACGTGTGACCTACTATAACTTTAGCAGTTTTTTGGGTAGACTTAATTAACGATGATTTAACAGTGCATGCTGCATATGGTTGAACTTCTACAGTGTTAAACTGCTGTAATCACTGCGCTCTCACAACAACAGTTACTGAGTCCGCGTAGACGCTAGCAGTGAACTTCTATAACGATGAATAACAGCAAGCTACTAAGAATCAGTCCACATAAATATACACAAATTAGTTAAATTAGATCCCTAAAATATGGTTTTATCAGTGAGTTTTTGATTTTGAGGATTGGTTCAATGATTTACCATTGGCGTATATATGAAACACTATTACGTCCTACTCCGACTAATGACTTATTTTGATAACACATGATCTATACTTTCCTGCTCGCTGCTGAAATATGAACTACGAGTGAATATTTGTACAGCTTATAGCGTTTATCTCGGATGCGTACGGTTCACATATTTATCTACCATTTTTACGATTTCATATCTAAAATTAAACTGATTTATCACATTTTATTTTGCCATAAAAGAAAGCAGAGTTGAAAAAAATATACACTTCATGTTTCCTAAATCTAAGCATTTAAGTAATGATGATTATGTACAAAATCAATAAAATTACAAAAAAAATTATACGAAGGAGCCAATAATTTAAGCTTAAACTCGTGAAAATCTGAATATTTTTAGGGCGCGTGAAAATTTTCATCGAAATGTATTTGTATTTTACAATGCAAATGAATTCCCAATAACATTTTACGCTATGTATCAAATGGCAACTCGTTTTACTCAGTCGAAATAATATCACCACATCACTTTACTAGCCCGCACATGCACCATTACAAAATTCTGTTATTTCAAGTTAAAGTTATATTATTGTCTGCGTGTGAAACTAAATAAAAATGATGGAGTTATTAACAACAAACAATTTACCTAAAAATGAACTTTCACATCTGTAAAAGCGTTTATAAGGTACAAAATTGTCCTTCGTGCAGAATAATAGGCATCTAAATACCCCTCATAGATATCATATAGCGCTGATGTACAGCTCTCGGCCCTACTTGTTACCTTCACTAATGCTATTTTAATACTATTAAGCAGACAGTTAAGAACTGAGTGCAGTATAATTTGTGCCCAAATAAAAGTTATTAGAGCGTTTACAGCGCTGTTAACGCTCTTGTGCAGCAAAAGTTCCAAGGTGGGCTGATATTTTGCAGTTATTCGGCACTTTTTTGCTACTTGAGATATGCAGATGACCTTGCTATTCTCGCTACCGGACGTGTCGAGAGCACGCTATGTGACGTAATGAAAATCGCCTTCAGAACAATAGAAACCTGGTGCACAAACCACGGTCTAACTGTTGACAGTTAGACCGTTCTATCAGTTCCGTTTCATAGGGTTGACCCTATGAAAACGGAACTGATAATGTTCACAATCAGAAGAAACCTCGGTCGTATCAACCTACCGAAGTTATTCGAAACCGAAATCAAACACACGAACGAAGTCAAATATCTAAGGGTCATACTTGATAGTAAACTGCTGTGGAACAGGCACATTGACTGCAAACTACTCGGTAAAACCTGGGGCATCTCACCAAAAATAGCCATCCATACTGCTGTCATAAGGCCGACTCTTGCATACGGAGCAATCGTATGGTGGTCGAGAACCGAACAAAGTACTGCCAGAGTCAAACTACAGCGCTTCCAAAGACTAGCATGCTCCGCCAAAGCTGTCAGCATGTGGTTAACACCCAGTGCCGCCCTCGAGATTATACTGGGTCTAGCGCCACTCGACCTACACATACAACAAGAAACGGCTATGTCCGCAATCGGATTGAAACACTTAGGACTCTGGGGAAACACTAGTAGTCCACACGCAATAATTCTAGACCAGGTGACAGCTTACTAGCCACTTATAGCTGCGCCATGCTATAGAATACTCCCTTACAAGTAACAAAGAAACACTACCAAATACAAGGACCAGAA
The DNA here is from genome assembly GCA_951394065.1 of Venusia cambrica. Classification (NCBI taxonomy): domain Eukaryota; kingdom Metazoa; phylum Arthropoda; class Insecta; order Lepidoptera; family Geometridae; genus Venusia; species Venusia cambrica. Next base: position 7,817,339 of record OX596042.1, read on the forward strand.
AGATGAATTGGGAATTCACGAAGTCCGTGAGTACACGGACGGTTCTAAGACCAACCAAGGCACAGGCACTGGAATCCATTCTCTGGACCTCAATATCAGCATATCCATGTCACTAGGCATACACAGTTCCATTTTTCAATGCGAATGTGCACCACACCGAGGCCGCAAGAACAATGTGCAGACGAGGAATCAATGACTACAGAATACGAATCCTCTCTGATAGCACGGCCACACTCAGAGCCTTGGAGAGCAAAAAACTGTAATTCAAAGCTCATTCACGAATGCCACCTAGCATTGGAAAGGGCCGCCACTAAGAACAGGGTGACCCTTTAATGGATTAAGGGACACAGCGGGTCACTGGGTAAAGATGCCGCCGATGAACTGGCTAGGAGAGGGTCGGAAACCACCACAGAAGGCCCGTTCCCGTCTCTCCCCCTGCAATTCTCACAGATCCGCACATGGATAAGGCTTCACAAAACACGTGAAGCCTGTGAAGACCCCAGGAATATTCTACGCTTCTGGTCGGAGTTAAGCTAGCTATACTAGCAGGACATTTCTCACACACAATGGACCACTTGGGAGTCTAAGTGCGGAAACGGGAGTCTTTTTTACATTTACATTTACAACCTATCGATAATTTTCTCGCTCTAGAAACGAATAGATATTAATTTCGCGTCAAAAAAAGAGCTAGATATATGAATAGTTGATCGCTGGATGTCCATATTGCCGGTCAGAACTTCCCACTTGTTTGTCACAGCGACAAAAGCTATCAACGTTAAACTCGCTCAGCGACGCTCGCTTGGCGGTCAGAACTCACGCCACGAGACCAATCAGCGATCATTTTATTACAGTGCGGATGTGAGTGCACTCATTTAGGTATTATAAATTTAAAACAATTGTTGTCTAGTGATGCAAGTAATCATTTCACTCGTACACTTGCTAACCCAGCGACAAAGCTATCAGAACGCACACTCGATCTCGCTGCACGCCAACTCTTTTCTAGTTTCTAGCTGTTCACGCTTCTCGCTGAACGTGGTGGGGCAAGTTCACGTAACCACGTAAAAAGTACGTGCTATATTGCTGTCGTTTAAAACGTATCTTCAAAGAACCGGATCCGCGTATGTGGATTTTCTTCTACAGAATGTACGACGGTGAGTGTGCTCAAGGATCTTTACGACCTTTAACCGCCTCTGTGGTCTAGTGGTTCAACCCACCGATTTCAGATCCAGAGGTCCCGGGCTCGATCCCCATGGGGAGTACAATATATTGTGCTTGGTTTGGTTGGTGGTAGGACTTTGTTGAAGTCCGCCTGGCTAGCTACCACCATCTTACCTAATTCTGTCGCCATAGTAACAATTCTAAAAAAAATGTTGTGTTCCGGCATACAGAGGTAAGATAGCCAGTTCCTCAGTTTGTTGAGGATTCCGGGTGAAGTGCGCCTCCACCTTCGGCCTTATCTTAACTTGTTACCAGGTGAGATGAAGGCCAAGCGCTTCCCCGTCGTACAGTAAAAAAAAAAAAAAAAACCTACTTTCGTCTCACCGTTCATAAATAGAAATATCAGACGCAACGCTAATTATCATCCCCGCCTTGATATTCCATTAGGACTTCGCGTTTTCAAAAACTGTTCATTGCAAAAGCTTACAGCGTCTATATTTCCATTGTGTGAGACATACTCCAAGAAGACATCATAGACGAGCACTACCTTTGCGCAGGGGTGAGCCAGTACTAAGTAAGTTTCAAGGCCAAGAGCTGACCCATTCCAAAAAAACATGTAGTAATAACTACAAAAAACTTCTAGATAAATCCAGTTTTTTTTTGTACTCGTATGAACTAACAAAATTTTAAAGAAATGGCACACGATCTATGATACATCCTTTATATCTATGCCATGTATAATATCTATGCCATCCTTATATCAAAACAATAAAACATTTATGAAACGTTGTTTATTATGAAAACATTTACGAAGCTGGATGGGAACATAAATATGTATGTTGTGGGCTTGGGTTATACGGTATGCTAGCCATTATTCTTTATGTCCATCTATCTTCGCTGGCCCACAGAACCTGCTTGTGATGCACTTCCTGAAATAAATACGAAGTATCATCGTGCTTAGTTATATACGTGGTTTTTGTTACTAGCATGAGTATTAAAACCAACTATTTGAATCCTAACACAGCACATTAACCTGTCTCGTCCTAATGCTGGGCAAAATTTGAAAAAAATGGAGCAGGTATTGATTTATTTTCGAATGTCTATAGGCTCTACTTATAATAATTGATTATGTATCAACAATGTTCAAATCAAAAATCAAATCAAATCAATCTTTATTAACATGGGTTAGTGTCATAATAGTTGCTTACAGTTTTAAGTCCAGCCTTTCCAATATCATACAAAAAAAATTGAGAGCAGGTGTTAATGTATATTGGGTTAGTCAAATAAATAGACAGCGCCCAGCCCTCAGTTCGACCCCTTTAGGTATTCATTCTTGCGAAGTGGAATGCGTTTCGTGCAATTTACACAATCTTTGCAATATAAGGTCGAACTTAAATTAAAAAAGCATATACTGTCAAAACTTTGGTCACGTGACTTCTACAGATAGTTCTAGGTATAACAAGACTTTACGGGTAAGTAAATAGTATTTTTTCATTTCAAAATCATGTAAGGTAATTTGTGTAGTAATTTAAATTGTGCTTAGAGGTTTATTTAAAAGATTATTAAAGCATATACATGGTTGTAAAGCCTGAATGCCATGCAGAATAAACCGTTTTATAATGTTTGGTGGGCAGCGAATTTTGCATTTATTTCGTTTACTCATAAAATTTTCAAACGTGCTGTGGTTAATTCTGATGAGTTCAACTGTTTCAAGAATTTAAGTACTTGCAAATTACAGGGGGTGCCTGCTGAATTGCTAAATTCTCTAATGCATATTTTTTATGCCGTAAAGATATCTCTATCTGTCGCGTTTCACCAAAATACAGTTTAAAAAGTATTGTATTATAATAAATATAAGCTTGAATAAACACTGTTACTTATATACTTGTACAACCAAGCTATAGAAATAATGTCAAAACAGAAACAAACTATTGTTAAATTGTAAAATTAATACCACAGTAATATGAAAGTATTCAATTTGTCAGAAAGTTCTTAATGCCACACTTATTCCAGATCAAAAGCCATAAAATCAAATGCAGGTTCGCATATTCACAACGATACAAATAAGTTAGTCTAGAATGGAATAATCAATTCCAGACTGACTTATTTTTGTACTAAATGTTATTGACATTAGAAGGTAAGTCATATTTATTTCTTTTGAAAAATACTTTTGCTTTTGCATGTAATTTTGATCGAGTTGACGCATGACTGTAATTCGGTTGGCTCTAATTTACCCAGCGAGTTAGCATTTTAGCATAACAGCGCAGCCAGTATCTTGCGTAGGTACGTCTGATACTGGTCTGGAACAGTTGAGAAACCTATAGAGGCCGGTTGTTACGGTCCTTATGTGTCCCAACTGCTTAGCTCAGGCTGACCCTTGTAAATAGTTGGATTAATTGTACATTGTTATGATAAAATATTACATAATTTGGAAAATTTTGGAAAATAAATATATGTATCGATATGTTAAAACATGTTGAAGCAGTCTTTGAACACATTTTGCAAGTACGCTCTCACGAAACTACTCTCAGTAGTGGAAGCCAAGTTTAATCAGCGTGATGAATTGCCACAGGCATTAGAATATTTCGATGTATCCCATTGGACTCATCAATCAACGGTGTCGATTGCTGAGGCTCTGTGCCTTATGAATAAGAGGTTTGAGTAAATTACATCCAAGGTTAACAAACCTACTCCTAAGTACCTGAGCTGGTCGATAAAAACAACTAGGTAACTATTAATAATTCCAGAAGATTTTTTTCGACATTTATTTTTAAAATATTCACTTAAAACAAAATTAGCCTCTTGTGGCTCAGCGACCCAAAGTGGTCCTTGGCCTCCGATACAAGATTTTTCTAAGCATATCGGTTTTGCGTAGTCTCACGCCAGCGTGTAGCGTTGTGTCGCGCAGTGTTTACGTAGATCGGCTTCTACTTTATCAATCCAGTTGTAATTGGGGCGGCTGACTGGTCTTCACCCTGATAGTGTGCCCTGAAAAGCTTTCTCTTTGACAGTGCCCTTTTCTACGCTTCTCTTCACGTATCCCAATGCAACCGGATCAACTAAATTCGCCAATAATTTTAGGCTCAGACTAGACTAGATCCTCCTAAAACCAAATTTATAAGACCATTTTATCCCTTTGAGTCCGTAATAAACACTGTGATGTAATTCGAGAGGCAATACATACAAGAAAGGATGGCGACGGAAGTACTCAAAGTGCTCAAGACAATGTCTTTTTACGGCGAGAGCGGTAACCTATACCCTCGAGTAGTACGTACTTGTGTAGGCACCTCAATGTGGCATATTATAAGAGTGTAAGAGCCTTTTAGTATAAGGTGACGGATTTCTAAGGACAGCCCTTTAGAAACTATACTTGGGACCCTTGTAGTGCTACGTTTTATTATATTCGTTCAAAGATTTAGTCCTTTTTAATAAAATAAAAAAGCCGTAATATATAACACCATTATTTGAATAAGCCAGTTAAGGCTAGGCCCACAGAGCGAAGAAGTCTTTGCGAGGCTCACGTTCAGAAGTGGAAAACAACATCAGACTGAAATGTTCGGCGGTCTAGAAAAGCTTTCAACATAGAATCAAGTATCACCAAAATTGATCAGAAGGTCTATTTCAGCAGATACCTGCTGAAATAGACCTCCCTAATCCTTCTGCCATCAACTCCCCGTGACCGCTATATTTTAGTATTTTATACTACAGCCCCAAATTAGGCAAAGCGTGTAATATGGGAACTAGATTACAGATAGAAATGGTGTTTTTTTGTGAGTACATTTATTATATACAATACAACACCTAATCACAGAACTAACATCTACATCATTCATAATTAATAATTCAGTTATTGCATAATCAACTGCTGAAACACATGCTATAGCTTAGATGTAAGGTAGCGTAAAGTGAAAGTAGGTATATTGACCCTGTCAGGGCGTCTTTCGTCGTCAGGGTGTCGGCTATCGGGTCATTCATCACGCAAATATTTGTCCCAGATAGGAATCGATCCCACAGCCAACAGCTTAGAAGGCAGAGCTGTTATCAGGCTTGTTGTCATGCTTATTGTATATGTTTATTGTGGTTACATCAATTCAAGTTTTATTTCACAGATGCCAGCGGGGCGGGGTGAGCGGGATGAAGCTCTACGAGCTCCCGGAAATAGGTGAGAGTACCTTGAGATTTATACACGTTTGTACCGAAATAATATAAAATGTGATTCCGGTGAAAAATATTTTCTACATTTTCGATACATCACATGAAATGTGGTAATATTTTTTCCGTGTTACCGAGGTTGAGCGGCTTTGTGGAGAATAATTGATGAGGTTTCTTTTTTCAAGCAACAAAAATGTGCGATTAATCAACTCCATCGCACATTTAGGAATGATTGTAGTTTATTCGGTGGTGATTTTTACCATCTTATACAGTACACAAAATCGCCCCACAGACTAAATTGTAAACAATTACTTTTGATATTATTATCAACATAGGTAACAGGCCAGCGACCCAACAGCGGGAGCAATAGTTACTATTTATAATTACTAAGGAGCATGTTTAGCTTGCGTAATAGGTATACTAAAGGTTATAGACTACCAAAGAGACCAATCTACCAATTGAATTTTCCATAAAAGGTAAAATATTGAAAAAGCAATATCTACTATAAGTGCAAACTGTGAGCTGTTAATGAAAAACGGTTTGGAGGAGCCACTAGAAAGCAACATGGAAATTACAAAGCGTATTTGTAGCGAAACGTATCTCATTATGGCCGGAAATGGCTGCTAGTAGTATTTTCAAAAGAATAATTTATTCGGAATATGATCGTCTAGTTAGATACTTCAGTGATAACATTATACCAAAAAACCTGACCCGAGTCATAAATATGTCGGGATAACTATGACATTCTTGTGTTTGGGTCTACTCTGGGTGAATATTAGGCTCAGGCAATGTATTAACAAAGAAACAATGATGTTATTTCTTCAAAATGTGTATCGATGATTGGCGAATGGCAGTCCATCGCAGAAGAAAGCCAAAGCCCAATGGGAGTTGTGGTTCTGAAGAATACGTCTATAGACCAAAGTGTTTTTTTTTTTTGTTTGACCGCCTTTGTGATCTAGTGGTTCGCCTACCGGTATCAGATCCATATCAGGTCCCAGATTCAATCCTACATTATTGTGTTTGGTTTTGTTGGAGGAAGGACTTCATTTAAGTCCGCCTGGCTAGCTACCATACCACCATCTTACCAAATTCTGTCGCCATAACAACAATTCTTAAATTGTTGTGTTCCGGCATTTAGAGGTAAGATAGCCAGTTCCTCAGTTTGTTGAGGATTTCGGGTGAAGTGCGCTTTCACCAAGGCCAAGAACATCTGTACTACATGGTAGGCCGCATCATCGCGTCCCATCACGTGAGGAAAGAAATAAAAAAAAACATACATTTCTTTTATTTTGCTTGGTGGTGAGTAACGGAATCATCAAACGAGTCGATACTTAAACGGAATTACCCAAATACTGGAGGTTCTCAATTCAGACCGTATATTTTTAGATAGATAGAAAAACTATTTTTTGTCAAAGTCAAAGTCAAAGTCAAATATTTTTATTCAGTAAGATTTTTTAGGATCACTTTGAAACGTCAAATCTACCGCCTGTTCGGAATCGCGACCAGCACACAATGAGAAAGGCAAGAACCTCGGGCTAGTTTTTTTTTTCATGATCCATTACAATAGCTTAAAATTATTTAATACTAATTACAATTTATTCACTGGAGCAAATTCATTTTTTTAATGCCAGGCTTTCTTATCTTCTAGGTAATCTGAAATTTTATAATAAGCATTCCTGGATAGCTTTTGTTTTACAAAATTTTTGAATTTATTATTTGACAAGCTTAGCACATCACTTGGCAATTTATTATAAAAGCGTACAGTTTGCCCTATGAACGATTTATTAACCTTATGGAGCCTAGTTGTGGGAACAGCGAGTTTATTCTTATTTCTAGTATTATAATTATGTTTATCACAGTTTTTGTCAAATAAGCTTATGTTTTTACGCGCGTACATAATATTTTCATAAATATATTGGCAGGGCATAGTCAATATATTTATTTCTTTAAACTTGTCTCTTAATGAATCTCTGGGACCCATTTTGTAAACAGCGCGAACAGCCCTCTTCTGCAAAACGAATATGGTGTCTATATCTGCAGCACTTCCCCACAGTATTATGCCATATGACATAATACTGTACAAAAAACAAATAATCAAACAAGCTAGAACAGCATTCCTTTCTATTTAATCTTGTCACCTAGGTACACCTACTGGAAGATAATTTTCTTAAGTGTTAAGCTCGACTTTGCCCCACTTTTTTATTTATATATTTGATATATTCGTATATGCTAATATATTTGTGTGTGCAGTAAAATATAAATAACACCTAAACTAGGTTAGGTACTACATCGATAAAAGTTTTCAATTGTATTTTTTTTTTGTAGTTCTAACTTATCTTATGTTATGTATAACGACGATCATAAATGTATTGCAGTGATTGCAGTGATTGGGAAAAAGTATTGCGTCCGTTTGTTTGTTTTTGTCAGCGATTGATATGAACAGTTTGGCACTTTTTTATATGAAAAGTCATCTGTCCCTTTTCTGAAATTATTTTAGCGGCCTTAATCAGCTCTTCTAGGGAATAAATTTATTTTAGCGTTTATTTGTCAAGCACTCGCACTCACAGTGCCGATTAATTCAATTCCCGCCAAATTTAATTGCAACTGAAACGGAAGCCGATTACGAGGATTCTGTGTCATTGGATTTTCCAATTAGTGGATTATCAATTATAGAGAACCAGTAATTATAGGTATGTAAGTACTTACTCAAATTAATCAAAGATAATGATGAACTATTGATAACAGCTGGAGCTGATCAGCTTTCATAGCGGGAATTCATTATCTGAAGTTTTCTGTCTGTCCACTGTTCCGGCCGTACCTACTATGAGCGTACCTGGGGCCCTATTATGAAAATCGAACGTTGTCGGAACCGAAAGAACTTCTGGCATTTTTGTATTGAAAAACGTGCAATCCGTCAACATTTATTTATTCGTAGTAGACCTAAAGGCACGTTGTGTTACATGGAGCTTATCGGTGCTTATGAGTCGATTATTTATACATGAAATAGCTTAGCTTCATCGATCATATCTTTCACGACACTGAACCATTTGCTTATTTATTTTTCTTGTTATTATTTAAATACGCCTTAAAACTTTGTATATTAAATAAACGCAGTATAAAGCAGGTGCTTTGCGTATTTGACTTTCAAAATTATTATTTGTTTTATCGAAAAAAAAAACGTAGAAATTCGTGCTTCTCGCTATTCGTGCCAGCAGATGATTGCTGGTCATAATCGCTGTGGCTAAGCGCACAGCAATGCCACTTTTATTATAACTATATGTAAGTTCGAAACTAGAGTAAAGTTGCGTCGAGTTGATTATCTAACGTGGTACTGACTGCCCTTAACAAATTCTCTTTCCTTCCAGTTCTTGCACGCGAGACCGGTCAAAGACGATCATTTTTCTTTTAATCATTTTTTAATATCACTTCAAATAACATAACAAACACTATTCATATACACTCAATGCCATGCATGTAAACATAATTTTATTTGAAAATAAAACGCCAAATTTAAACATAAATCCGTTAATAGAAACTCAGCGTAAATTTGTTTGAATGACAACTGAGGCTTAAATCTAATAAACGTGCAACGCAATTATCAAATGATTAATTTAATAATGTTTTTGTTATCATAAAAGGTCACAAGGCAGTTGAATCTGCGACAAAAGATGTCAGAACTGACGAGGGTGCAACCATAATATTATATTAGATGGAACTCGATAATAGATCAAAGAAAACCAAATTACTTAGCCACTTTAGAAATCTAAATTTTCGAAAATGTTGTAAATTTTTAATCTATGATTTTTGCATCATCTAGTGCCAATACATTTACCCACTTTAGATGGGATGAAAAGTTTTTTTTATTGCAGACGGGGAAGCGCTTGGCCATCATCTCAAGTGGTTGCAAGTTAAGATAAGGCCGAAGGTGGGCACGCTTCACCCGGAATCCTAAACAAACTGAGGAATCTTACCTCTAAATGTCGGAACACAATTTTTTTTTTGAATTGTTATTATGGCGACAGAATTAGGTAAAGTCACAAGCAATGAAAAAAAAAACAATAATAGATAAGGGCTCGAGCCTAATTTAATACTCGTATGTCTTGCACTTAGCCATCCTCCGGCTTTAAGAAGAAATTCCGATAAGTCGGCAAGCACGCCGTTAGTTATTTCGGTCATTTGTAGAAACCGAAGTAAATTCCTAATTGATTTCGGCAGCGCTACGAACGAAGCCACAGCTATAATCCTCTTCCCTTCCCTAAAAGAGCCAAGCGAAGGACATTATTTTGTCCTTCGCTTAGCTTGATATTTGTGGCCTTACGGCGGTTTCGTAGCATTTTGGTACGCAGCGTAGCGATTTCGTAGAGCTTTTGTAGCAAAGTGTGAAATCTCGATGAGATCGAAAGAAAATGCCTCTGAATTATATTCAAATCAACACCTGTTTGAGGTCTGGCGTCGCATCTACATATATTTGCCTGATATTTAACGTATTCTACACAGGTTCTGCCAACAAAGAAGTTTTCGGCGTTTGGCCCTCGCTTCGCGGGAACAGGAAAGTTTACACGCACTGCTTATATTATGAGAAAATTCAACTGAATACAGACCATAAATATAGGTAACTTTATTTATTTTGACTATTTATAGCTACAGCCTTTTACATTAATTTGTAGGTACGTTTAATATTCACTCTATATTCACTTGGGTTTGTTTTTTACAGAAACAATGCGATAGGAGCAAATAAAAGCACACGTCTAAGAAACTTTCAAACAGGTAAGCAATAAGAAACAATAAAACTCCCGTGAAATATCGTTAAATCATAATCTTGCCTGCCAGACTGCGCAAAACTTATAACAAAATTATTTCCCAACTCTAATTCCCGAGGAAAGTTCTTCTAAAGTGAAAACATTGATTTATTGTTTGATCGAAACTTACTTTTATAGCAAAAGTTATTGACGTGAGGTTTCGGATACTTTCTTTACTATAAGAAAGGATCGTAACAAAAAATGTGTCATGAAATCTTATAAAAGGGGAAATTACGAGGCTAATTCAATCCATTGCTTCGTAATAGGGTTCATAAAACATCTTGTTTGTACTACGGCTTTAAGTACAATGAAGGGCCGGCCGGCTGCGCCCATTGTCGACATGCTCGCAATTTCGTCCTACTTTGTCTCCATTGCTTACTGTCTCGGTCACATAACAAATGAGAAAACAGAGAGCGGTTTTGTTTTTCATTGTTTTCGTCGCAGCGGCAGCGGCGGCGCCATTAGCCATGAGTTACTTGACACGATACTGGCACGATTAATTAGTGGTAAAAACTCGGTAATTAATACCTATTCTGTCCGTTCGCTATTATAGGAACGTTTATCATGAATAAAGCCGGCCAAGTACGGACATGGACACCGAGGGCCCACTGTTTCTTGTATGGGGCCCCCTTTTATTTTATTTTAATTAATTGTTGTTATAGCGGCAATATAAATACACACTGTACAATCGTGACAGACAGACGAATGGCCAGCGAAGACCGAAGCAAAGGGTTTAAGGGTTACGTACCCACGTAACCCTAAAAACCAGGATATCCCACAATTAGAATATCACTTATGCTTTGAAGCTATGTTAAAGTTTATTGGAATAAGTATTGCTATGAAATCAGGTAGAAACATGTGAAGGAACCCATCATTTTGAGATTTTGCTCACAAAGTAAATTTCATAATTGTAATGTTGCTTAATTTGCAAAACGTACACACAATTTTCTCACATTTGCAACATTCTGACGCGTACAAACGTGAGCATTCCAGTTTTGTGTGTATATGAGTTTCCCTAGTTTTCAAAGGGAGAGATATTGCGCCGTGCGACTCGTATTTGAAGAACAAGAGTGCAATTCCCGTGGGTTTTGTCTTGCGGCAACGCATCCTACAAATGAAAAGATGCCGACATTCAAAGCGAGCTATGCATTTTTAATTTTACTCCTTCTGTGGACGGTCCGTCCTCGCTGAAACTCGAGGGTTCGCCGACTAATGGACTTTTAAGCGGGTTTGGTATATTCTTTATCTGCTTTTATAGCCGAAATGTGCCAAGTATTCCGATCGCTCGGGACTACTCTCAGTGTAATGCCTGTAGACTCGATAACGATTAGTTTTAATTTCGCTCTCGGGACACTTGAACTATTTGGTCCTGGAATCCGGGTCACGTTCCGGCTTACTTGATTTTAGAAGGTAATGCTAAAGGTAATGTTCACATATGTTATTGTGTAACCTTAAGGTGTAAGTCCGTTATTTGTTATAAAATTCGATAATTTTGTTAATTCATCAAGCTAGCAACAATAGTCATGCAAATAACAATATTTGACAGTTTTTCGTAACTAAATAACTTTTTGAAATAAATCTCATTAAAATTTCTGCTCTGTTCTGTCTGAAATTTCATAGCTATTTAATATTATGTTGCAAAATAGGTGCGGGAAGTCGCTTTATGTATTCAACAACAAAACAACCGGTCCACAATCGGCTTGCAAAGCTTTGAGGGGATGAGACATTGCGATTCATTCTCGCATTTAAAAGCAAGACTGTAATTTCACAGGCCTTTGTCTCGCCCGGGACGACGGCTTGCGGAAAAATATGCGCATTCAAAATGGATTTTTATCGCTTTTCAAGTGGCAGGCTTTCGCGGTGAAGTCTGCTTACGTTATTTATGAGGCCAATTTATGCTGAGGGCATACGTTTCTAATACATTTTATAAAATGTTTAGTGCCGTGAAGTGGTAAACAGTAACTCATTTTTAAAATTTTAACGTACCAACGTTTCCTAGCTGGCTTTTGAAAGCTAAAAAAAAACTAGCTTTCGTAACGTATCGTAACAACTTCTTTGTCTTTCCATGGAATTCAAACTATGTATCTATCTTATAATATAATAAATTTGGTCATTAAGTGTCTGCGGGGAGCGGACACGCGCTTTGACATCTTTCATTGCGTAGCTATTTGTTTGTTTAATAAAACTATGTTATGCCAAGTTTTCATTGTCTTCAATTTAGATTTATTTTTACAATATTGTGAGCGAAACGTACAAGAATGGCTGCTGTTTAACCCCTTTAGGGGTTGATTTTCGGAAAGTTAACATGTGCTATTTTAGAACCTTAACTATCTAAACTCCAAGTTTCATCAAAATCGGTTATGTAGTTTGGAAGATACGTTTACAAACATTCACACATACACAAGCTTTCGTATTTATAATATTAGTGGGATAGGATAGTAAGAAGTATGTTTCAGTTTTGAGACAGAGACACATGATCACAGAGCAAATAAGTACTTAAAGCAAAATGCATATGAATTTTCTATTAGCTTATCTTTCTCTGAGTGCGCTATGAAAAAAATGGTGCTGAAGGACCAAACTTAAATATAGTGTAGGTACTAAATTCTATATCTAAGTTTACTTAATTAATTATAATATTTATTATATTTACTATATTCTATATTTAAGTTAACTCAAATATAGAATATAGTGTAGGTACTAAATTCTATATCTAAGTTTGGTAGTAGACTCATAATTATGTCCCTGCCCGTTGGTCATGAGCTGGATTGTTAATCTAGCTAGTCTCAGTTACACACGTTTTGGCTACAGTAGTACATTACAACTTCCTGACCCTAAAACCGTAATAACGGCGAAGCTGGAGAGCCTCCAGTCGACGGTAACTAGACAGTAGTGAATCATGGCACATTGCATGCTTGTTTGTAAACCAAGCTTTACGGCGAAACAAGCCCTGTTGCAAGCAATATTTATTTACCTAACGAATGTTTGAATAAATGCATAACCAAAGTGAGTCGGTTTTGATGAAAATTCGGCTCACTAATTGGGTTGTCAACACTCTTGTTCTGTTTTAAATTTACGATACGAATAGTTTGTGCAATGTGTGGCCTTATTCAGATGGAGCGCATGACTGGGTCACTGTACTCTTGCAAAGTTCACAGTATTGATTTTATTGCGCGCTCCCGAAAATATAAATGTATTCCGTTATGTACGGAACTCTGAAGCAATATGCCCGGTGCATGGGGAAAAAACTTTAACGTAATCTTTATCACTGTTTCGAAACGAGCGTTTTAGATTACACATAACTGTCGGCAGTTTATATCTTAAGCATGAAACATTCGTAACAAAATAATAAAGTAGGAAAGGCAAAACTGTCATCATCAAAATTTATTTTGTCTATGTTTGATTTATGTTATTATTCCATGCAAACAATGCGCCTACAAAATATATCTATACATGTTCATAGTTCAAGCTAGCTTCTAATATATATAATCATTTTACTGTTAAACATTAACAAGCCTCACAGTTCAGTTGGTAGTAGCTCTGCCTTCTGCGCATTAGGTTGTGGGTTCGATTCCCACCCATGACAAACATATGTGATGTTTATTTATGTTTTTCAGTGTCCAAACACTGAAAAACATCAATAAACACGCCCAAGCATTCTATTGTATGATAAGTATGTTGTTACAAAAAAAGAGTATGCAAGTATTATATCCGTAATCTATGTAGTTCCCATATTTATTAGTTTGGGACTGTGTAAAATAAATATTTATTTATTTATTCAAGTTGACATTTAACTTACTCTTTCACATCTCACAAAATCACAGGTATGCTTCGATAGTGATATCAACAATGACCAGTCACTCTTATTTGAATTAATATAATTGAATGTCGATCAAGTTTCAAATTGACATGTATCGAACGGCTGCCTGAGCAATGATTGGTTTACAATTCAATTTCGTTAGCAATTCATAAACTATTTTTACTAAAAAATCTGCTGATTTTAATTAAATATCATGTGGACGTGGACTATCCAGTGAATTATAGATTTTAAATCTAAACTTAGTTATTATTAAAAACAGAGATGACGGATAGGATTGAGTGGAAGAAAAGAATACATTGTGCCAAACCATTTTAGCAACAAGAGAAGAAACATGATGACTTAGTTATTATAATTTCTAGTGTTTTCGTTTGTTTCTTGCTTAATCACGGCTGAATAGCTAAATGGATCTTGATGAAATTTATCATGTTGTGTACACCTTGGGAAAAAAAACATGCTACTTTTAACCGGGCTCTACGCGGCAACAGTATTCTGAAAAATCCAAAACTGTAATATACAACTTTTTTCCTCAGAACAAATCAAACTCGCGAGACGGAGACCCGACTGCGGAAGTTACGTGAAATGCGACCTCATCCATTCAAACCCAAAGTAAGTTAATCTCGAGTACCAAAATGAAAATAATATTTTACTCTCTCCAGTACATAAAACTAGAGAGCAACATTTGTTTGCGACAGGATAAACTTTATCCTTCCGCCTAAGTTTACGTTTTCTCGGGAAGCCAGACAGTTATAACGGCATTTTATCAGGTTTCTTAGGATGCTGAGTGATTTTGAGCTTTATGGCGTTATGATCGAGGGTTTATAACGTGGTGCTGCCGGGTGTATCGTCGCGACATCCTCGTTACGTAATTATTAGATAGAGGTTGGCGCGGCCGACGACCCCGCTCGACTTTGACCCACTTCTTACTCTAATTTTCGCGTCTCGCCCAGTTTGTCTATATTTCCATAACACATTAGGTGTTTGCTACAAATACTATTCACTTGTTAAATTATAAATAATAAATAGTTTTTATATGATTTATTTTTATTTGATGCCTATCATTTTGTGTATTATCCGTAATTATTACTTATAGATAAATATTGACACGGCCTTTTTGTAGATATTTGAGTTCTACAATTGTTCTATAGAAAGCATTTGAATATATTTTGCCGACGTCAGTGTTCATAAAAAAACGCATTCATTCGAACGTTTTTCGATGATTTTAGTTGCAAAATTAGTCGCCATGAAAAGCTTTTTTATTTTACCGGGATTTTAAATAACCTACGTCCACCCTGAAAGTCCATTCTAAATATTATTGAAGATTTTTTGAAATCGGACGAGTAGTTTTGGATATTACTTACTACATCAAAACTTAAAAACTTTCTTTATAATTCTAGTGTAGATCATTATAAACTTTTGTTTACCTTAAATTATAACTCACTATTAGACTAAGTTTTTTTTAAATTCAAATAAGACAAGAATCATCATATTTTTTTGGTCTTAATTTAAGACCAATTCAATTGACTCCATCTCAAAACTGATTTATTTTTAAAACGTCATTATAAGTTATTTTTAAAACTTAACGATATATGGGTAAACCTGTTTATGTAAAATAAACTATGTTTTCTGTTATTTATTCAGCTATTATAAATAAGAAAAATATATACAATTGTTATAAGAAATGCAATTATTTATTACGGACTTGATTCTTGTTCCTTGATAACCTAATGATGATATAACGAGTCAACCTCAACCCGTCCTATAATTAACCTTCAAACTTTCCATATTTGTTTGAAGAATTCATTATTTACAAAAGCTGGCTCTTGTTTAGGCCAACGAATTAGCATAGTTATTCAGCGTGGCAATGCATCCAGTGTCTTGGGCACGCTACAGTATTTATATCCTCTCGTGGTATGATAGATATTTTTTCGTTTATAAAAAAATATATATGTAACAGTATGATATAAAGCATGAAGTACCTTTATATATATACATATATATTTTGGTTAAGATAAGATATTAAGTAGTAAGGAGGTACATTTTTGTGCACCCTCCTACTATCAACCGTACTTTTACTATCCTTTCTATCCAAAGGTTGACTGGAAGAGATCGCTTTTTACTATTAACTTAAGTATAGTACTGTTAACTTAAGTTTTAAATTGTCAATTGTCCTATATGTTTTAGGTGTACAATAAAGAATTTTCATTCATACATTCATTCATTCACGCTTCTCTTTCTCTCTTTCTGGTGCTGGTCTGGAACAGTTGAGTTATCCTATGGAATATTTGTAACGATCCTAAAGTAATCCGGCTGCTTCCTTTGTAAATAGTTAGTTTAATTGTAAATACTATTTTTTATTGATTGTCAAATTATAGCCTAATTCCAAATAAATATTAAAACTTTAAACAAGTAGGTACCCAGGACTACATTTTAAATATTCTATAACATAAATATTTGCACTATTATCGCAATCACTCGAATGTTAACAAAATACCTATCATAATATAAATTGGTATTTGAAATAGCGCGAATATTAGCGTTATTCCGTTACGAGATACGTTATGTAACTATTTTATAACAGTTGTGTCAATGGAATTGGAATTTAATTTTGCAGCGTCCCTTGTGAAATCGATTACAGGTCAGCGGCGTATATATTGTCTCTGGTTCATTCGGCCATTCCGTCCATGCAAAAATATTTCAGCTTTATTTCATTTGGCTTGTGGAAAAGCAATATTTTACTCGGAGAGTGGTCTCTCATTCTTCCCTATATAACTACACTATACTGGTCTGGAACAGTTGAGTTACCTATAGGCCGTTTGTAACGGTCCTTAGGTAATCTGACTGATTCCTTTGTACTTAGTTAGTTTAATTTATTGAATAAAAATAACTACACTATAGTTTTGTTTATAAGTAAATTTTGTTTTTATTTAATTTGCCGTAGTTTTGGTTCCTCGCAGTTTTATTAGAAAATGGAAATAAGCTTCATCTCATTGAACGACAAAATACTTCTAACATTTATTGAAATCAAATGTGAAAATATGTTACAACAATTTCTGTGGTCTAGTGGTTCGCCCACCGGTAGCAAATGCCGAGTTTCCGGGTTCGATTCCCAGGGGATACAAATTTGTGCTTGATTTGGTTGGTGGTAGGTCACCTGGCTAACTCCACCTTACCTTAGTAATTTTAATTTACTTAGTAAAACTAAATTCGAACTGTTGTGTAGTGAGCATTCATGCATTCATGTAGTGAGGTAGCCAGTTTGAGTATTCTGGATAAAGTGCACTTTACCTAATCATTGAAAGCCAAGCGCATCCTTGTCGTAGAATAAAAAAATACTTAATTAAAGATTTTGATTGAGTAACATTTTATAAAACACAGAAAATGTTGCTCTAGCGGTTCGGAGCCAAAACAATCCCGCGTTGAATGGCTAAAGACATTTTCTGAACGGGAAATGAGACAAATTGTACAAACGAATCTTCGCAGAGCGCACTTTTTTTACTAAGGTAAATACATTACTACGTGAGCAGACAACTACACGATTAATAAAATAAACAGAAAATAAAGATCAGTAGCCATTAGGAAACACCATTTGTATCGTACTTTTATACTATATTCGTTGCCTGACGGTTTTTACCCACAAAACAGTTTCTTGTCCCTTAATAGCTTAAACAGGGTTACACGCAGTAGGTGCCATGTACACGTATGTTAGCAATTAGTAAAGGTTCCCGAGTAAAATAAAAGCTAAGGAAAATAATTCTGGTTCGTTATTCAGTCCCTGTGGGGCGTAATTGGTAGCTTGTCCCGCTATGAAGCTTCACATCAAACAAGCGTTCCAAATTACGACTTTTTTATTTGCGCCAATTAATAAATCGAACAGTTTTTTTCTTGATCCGATTCATGTACGAAATGTGTCAATTTGTTCACTTGTCCGAGTTCGGCGCTCGACATTTGGAACAAACTGGGAGCTTGACCCAAATTGGGATGTGTTTTACTGGATTTTTCAAACAGTATTCCTTTATTACAGATACATCAAGAAAGGTGAACGGCTCCCGCGAATAGCTTGTGAAGTCTCAAAAGATGTGCGCATTGAAATCTTCTGGAAAAACGGATGTAAGTTACCTTTCAATTGTTTATTATCAGATTACCAACTAGGTTTATAATAGTTGGTAGTTTTATTTCAAGGTGTGCCTCCGCAAGAGTGAAATCTATGAAAAAAAAGACTGTTAGTTTAAATTACGTTCCTAAATAAGTCTGTTTCACCAAGAACTAAAGTGCGCTCAAGTTGTAATCTTACTCGGCACAACCTAAATCATCTGCAATAGATGTCATTAGACCAAATGATGACCTGAAATAGCATTGGAAGACTGCATGCAAATAATCAAAATCAACGATGAGACCTATAATGGGGGATACCTTTAAGTAGAATCAAACTTGTCGAATACCAAACGAGGAATACAAAACATAACAAAGCGAGACGAAAATACTGTAAAACACTGTACCTGATTCAGCTCAATACATTTTCTGGCGTGTGTAGAATGCCTGCCAAGAACTTAAGGCACATTGATCGCTCTCTGACAAGGGAAAATTGTAGATTTTTGTAAGAAAGTTGGACAAATTATAAGCAATCAATGACATACCTACGGTGCGCCGTGGTGCCACAGCTAAGTCGTTACATCGAGATACTATTCCAAAATGTGTAGTGCGTGTGACTGTAACAAAGTAGAATTATCCGTCATCTATCAATTTATAAACAGACCAACTCTCTTGCATGAAGATAGGAGTTTAAAGTAACTACCTAAGTATATACTATATGCCAAAACTATTCAGATCATTCTGACTCTAGGCATCGAAACGATCAATTATGCCAGCGATAGTATTATATAGGTATTTGAGCTTTATATACTTAAATAATATGATACTTTACATAAATAATTCAAATTAAAAACAAACAAAAAAAATTAGAGCGACATGGATCTCGCTCGAATTAGCAATCATTGTGTGTTAGTAAAACTGATGTAATGGCGTAGCACTACTTTGGAGGCCAAGCTCGATGTTGCGGGGTGCATTATGGCACTATACAAGGGCGGGGGCCACGCCCGCGTCAAGCTTGGTAACCGCAAAGCGAACCACATGATTAAATGTTAATTTGTTTTAGTTTTTGAATATTAAAACTTCGTGACTTTGTTTTTTTATAGAAGCAAACTTCTTGCTATTTGTTAACCAACTTTAAAAAAAGGAGGTTCTCAATTCATAGGAATCATTTTTTGTTGTTGCTCATGATTGTTAAATTTTACAGGAGTGCGACCCATTTTTAGCAACGCTATGTTATTTTTTACACGTCGTATCTAATTAAACCATTTTAAAATTTAAAAAAGGGGTCCGTTTTTTCCTTACTTTTGAGGTAATTTGAAAATAATAATTTGAAAACGTATTTGAAGAGTTCCCTCGATTTTTCCAGGATCCCATCATCAGATCCTGACCTGATGACGATGGGATGCCAAGTATACCGACCCTAAAAATACCCAAATCACTTCAAGTGTGCATATAATATTTGAAGACTTCACTCTATTTCTCCAGGATCCAATCAGCAGATCCTGACTTCATAGATCATCAATAGAACCACCTGCTGTGAAATATACCCTTTCAAACAAATAACAATTTTCCGAATCGGTTTAGGCGTCTTCGAGTAATCGTGGAACATAAATAAAAAAAAAAACCGACGAATTGAGAACCTCCTCCATATTTTGAAAGTTGGTTAAAAACTGTTGGAATCAGCTGCCAGCATCCGTTTTTCCCGAGATTTAAAGACGGCAACACTTAAAAAAAAGCATTTCCAGGAAAAGCTCACTCCGTTGTAGACCTTCTTTGCCCTGGTAAGCTTCGAGGTCAAGAGCATCGTAAAATAAAAAATAAATATGTTTTTTTTTACAGTTTGCTCAAACCAGAGCCTTGAGGCGAAGTTGTACATAATTTATAATTTCTTAGAAGAGACAGCAACCCGCAATCCCTATTCATCACAGCTAATAATAAATTCATTTCATAGCGCTCAAAGGCAAATGTAGGTAAAGAATCGTTGTTTACCTTGCTGTTAGTGAGTTACTCGTTGCAATATTGGTAAATTCTTGAAACCTTAATACCATCCTTTCTACCTACAAATCTTTCTGAATACAATTCACGAAAAAAACTAGATACGACCGTACCATTCCATAAAATAATGAATGGATTTCATAAGACTTTAGACATTTTCATAAAGTACGTTTGCACCCGCAGATGGCTAAAACGATTTCCCTCCAGCCACCAAGAAACAAATATATTGCGATTTGCTCCTTCATTTTCTCGGAAGGTATTTTATTGCTTTGGGGTCTCTCATAAATTCCGCACTCACTCAGAGAGAAAAATAAGGTCTAACCGGAGGCTCACGAGAAATTGGTGCGAAAATTTCGTATTAGTTTATTCTTATCACATAAGCCCGACACGACAGACGTATTACCTTCGGACGAAAAGCAAATAGGTAGAAACTATTTTTCGAGTATGTTAAAATGTATATAACGATTATACATGAATTGCAAAAGTGTTTATTATGAATGTTTGGTATTTGCTATCTTTGTATCTGGAACTGAAATAATAATACTGTTGCAAAACTTTTTAATTCGTCATATCAGTCGTATTCGCCAAAACATTATTTGGAATTAAAATGTTCAGATTGTACGATGTCATAGTTAAATAAATTAAAAATTTAGAATTAATAATATCAAAGAAAAACTATTTACATATACAATTAAATCCAATAATATAGAAAATTTATGAATACCTGTGGTCGTCCAGAGTAAGAAATTCTAACGAAAAAAAAAAGAATTTTAGTTATGTGAAATTAATGACCTATAACATTTATTTATTTACAGTTTTAAATCTTTACCTGCGTGCAATATTAAAATAAACCGGCCAAGCGCGAGTCACACACACACACACCGAGGGTCCGGGCCCGCATTTTTGCCTAGGTTATTTGGAGATAAGTATACTCCATTTTAGGATACAGTGAGTTAGTGGTCAACGGCTTGACTTTGACATCAATAAAAAAGCCTTCTAGATCATTTCTGTAGGTCTGGTATTTATGATTGGTAGGTATTTGTTGTCATTAATTAGGAAAGGACTATAAAATCACCCCTTATTTTTATTTATCATATGTCAGGTAATCCGCTAGAATAAAACATAGAAATTATATAAACGATACAGAGCCCTTTAGAGAAGGACAAGCATGCAGAGAGATAGCGTAGGCTTAATAATAGCTTAATATATAATAGGTTGTTCTTAATGATTTGGTTGGTGGTAGGATTTTGTTTATGTCCGCCTGGCTAGCTACCACCATCTCACCTAATTCTGTCGCCATAATAACAATTCTTAAAAAAAAATTCATGCTCCTGCATTCAGAGGTAATATAGCCAGTTCCTCAGTTTGTTGAGGATACCGGGTGAAGTGCGCCTCCACCTTCGGCCTTATCTCAACTTGTTACCAGGTGAGATAAAGGCCAAGCGCTTCCCCGTCGTACAATAAAAAAAAGGGTCCCATCGGTACTCTTTGGATACGGACACCTAAAAAGGTTTTTTTTTCACGTCCTTCTTCCAGCCGTTCTTTATTTCGAATTATTATATTTATTTTTACAAATATACCTTCACTTAAATGCAATAAATGGAGCGGTGAAATCTATAAAATGTTTACACAGGTATTTGCGAGGGAGGTGAGAGGCAGTAGGCTCTATCGCGACAATTTTCATAAACATTTTATGATGATTTGTAAATGTTTTCAGCCAGCCGTTATTTATGTGTGCTAAAACGTTATTTGAGCATATATGACTACTCGTATAAACTCCTACTGTATTACGAGAAGATAGACACTTATTCACATCAGTTATGCTTAGATATAACGTTTTAATAATATAGCTTATTTTATGTTTGTGTAAGACTGTTTAAAGCAATGTCTTGGCTTATGAGAAATAATGAGTAAAATGGAAATTACCACTCTTCTGCATGAACTTAAGCCGTCTATTTTGTGCATAAAAAATTATGAGGCTGTGTTTTTGACAAAAACAATACAGTCCAACTGTTCTGAAAAACAAACTTATGACTATTTCACTATATGCAGTTTATTAACAGGCTTTTAGTGGTTAACGGTCTCAGTGCAGGTCAAACTCCTCGCCCTCTACATAAACTTTTGGAACGAAACTGCATTTCTAATTAAAGCCGACTAAGTCTACGTCCAACTACGTCTGTAAATAGAACAAATAAAAACGTCTACGTTATTCTACTCCAAAAAAATAAATCGGCCAAGCACGGATACGCACATCGAGGGTTCCAAACCACATTTCAAGACAAACATTTCTTGTATGGCGTCCTCATACATTTTATAAACTAGATAGTTTACTTTATACAGCCTGACAGACAGACGGACGGACGGACGGACAGCGAAGGAATTGTAATATGGTCCCGTTGGCAACCTTTAGAACAGAACCCTGAAAAGGCTATTCCCAGCAGGACCGGCCTCAGCTCGTTACCGGGCCAAAAGGGAAAATAGTGGTAAAGACATAAAGGCTATATTTCACAAGCTTTTATGCGGAATATTTTTATGTTACGCCTACTCTGTGGGCCTCGTACTTAGTAAGGCATGCTCACAAAATTTGTAAGCTTAATTGACCAGTTTAGTTGACAGCTGTAACACATGAGCTGCCGGAGTGGTTCGGGGTTGATGCGAGATACTGTTTACACAGGAACTGAGGAATAGCCAAAGGGCAGGATCGATGAGAACGTAAATAGCTTCCAGCCGATACGGATTTGTGAGTCGGTCCATTTCCACTGAAATACGCAGCCACCTATCTCGGTGGAATTAAACTGATTAGGAATACGAACTGATTACTACGTAGAGAAGGATGGATGTGTGAGAGATGCTGAGGGTAAGGTAGGGTTGCCTAAGACTGCGCACATAACTTATCAGAGCATAAAAACAAAATAAATAGCATTACGAAACTTCATGTAAATCTACGCCTTCGTTTTTTTTTTGTACGACGGGGTAGCGCTCGGCCTTCATCTCACCTGGTAACAAGTTGAGAAAAGGCCGAAGAAGATGGAGGCGCACTTCACCCGGAATCCTCAATAAACTTGAGGAACTGGCTATCTTACCTCTAAATGCCGGAACACAACAATTATTTTTAGAATTGTTACTATGGCGACGAATTAGGTAATATGGTGGTAGCTAGCCAGGCGGACTTAAACAAAATCCTACCACCAACCAAAACAAGCACAATATTGCTCCCACTGGGGATCGAACCCGGCACCTCTGGATCTGGAATCGGTGGGTTGAACCACTAGACCACAGAGGCGGATTAGTAATCGGGTAACATTATTTAAAAGACTTTTTGATTTGAGCAAAATAAAAAATGCACACCCTTACACTCAGGTTGTGTAAGATTGCGCAGTGAGTTCGGTAAGACTGCGCGGGTGTAGAGTGCACAGTTACACAGTTGCACATTATTCACACAAATCACGTATCGAATCTGCAGTGCCTACATGTGCTGTGCATTCTTCATGCCACCACTCATTGCATATCACACATACAATCCAGACCACTACTACGTTCACTTGGGACTAAAAAGCTACCCATTTTCCGGTAGGCTCGCTTTAAAATAAGTAAATAATACTGGACATTTTACAAAGCGCCATCTAGCTCCAAAATAAGCAAGCTTGAAATATGGGAACTAGATTAAGCACAGTTGTATTAATGCTGACCCCGCGCAGTTACACTCGCGCCAAGGTTCTTAGTTCATCATTATCGTTTCAGCCCATATAAGCCCACTGCAAACAAAATTTTTTTTGGGAAAGCTCACTCCATTATGTACCTAAGTTTTGCCCAGGCAATACTCGAGATCTAGGCAGACTACTTAAATAAGGTTGGTGATAAAGTTGCCGCAATACGATTCACATTTCACAGCTCCACGTGACCGCTGGTCACAAGGTCCCGTTTATGTCGCGGCTGTGTCGCGGACGGGTTCACTACGCCTTTCCGAAACATATTGCGCTGTAGGCTGTGGGCTCGATTCTCACCCAGAGTAAACATTTGTGTGATGAATATAGATGTTTGTTCTGTATTTGGGTGTTGTATCATATAGTACGTATGTATTTAAAAAAAAAGTATTTAAGTATGGTGCTATGCTTAGTTTGGGGCTAGATGGCGCTGTGTAAAATGAATGTCCTGTAATATTTATTTTATTTCAACTTGTTACATTTCACCTAAAACTTTTCATCGACCATTCAGCAGATATATAGATCAATTGGTACAATGTCTAATATAACTATGTCCGATTATTCAGTGGTACGTTTGACCTAAACATATTTCATCGGAAGCACTTTTTCACTATTTATACTATTCATTAAATAAATAAATAAATTAAGGGTGTATGGAGTTATGTACTATTGAAAAGATCATTATTTCAGATGACAGATGTAATTTTGACAGCTGTAATCAAAATACACTTATTCACCACCTTTTATTTTTTTGGAGCTAGAAATCAAGCATGAGAAGCTTCCTAGATTGGGCATTTAAAGTTTGACAGATATTAAATGACGGCAGGTGTCAGACGTAAGAATAAATCTAAACCCAAAATACTTATTCTCGAATTACACTAAATTAAAAGTATGGAACCATATTTTCGATGATAGCTGTCACAAATACAAATTACAAGTGGCCACATCTCTGAAACTACTCGTCCTAGACTTCCCGTTTCACGTCATTTCAGATGACAGATGTCATTTTGACAGTTGTCATCAAAAATGTAGACCACTTCAATAGCTTTCATTTGAACTTTCTTAGTTCAAATGAAAGCTAATTTACGGGATAAAAATTTTATATACAAATATACCCCCAAATGTAACGGTCCCAGAATCCCAAATACCTTGAAGAATATTGAAGAAAACGAAAAGTTTAAACTATTTGACGTACAACTTTCAACCCCAAAGAGACACACTAACATACCAGCCTGCGCTTTCCTCTGAAGAGTCTGAGAACTAGCAACGAATGTCCCTCCTAAACCCCCTATTACAAAACAAAACCACGCACAAAATAATAATAATAAATAAATATTACAGGACATTAATTTCACACAGCGCCATCTAGCCCCAAACTAAGCAAAGCTTGTAATATGGGAACTGGATTACGGATAGAATACTTACATACTTTTTTTTTATATACATACTATAAATTTATTCAATAAAAAGTACAATTAAACTAACTATGTACAAAGGAATCAGTCAGATTACCTAAGGACCGTTACAAACGGCCTATAGGTAACTCAACTGTTCCAGACCAGTACCAGACGGAAGCGTGCCCAAACATATATACATACTTATCATACAATACAACACCCAAACACAGAACAAACATCTATATTCATCACACAAATGTTTGTTCTGGGTGGGAATCGAACCCACAACCTACAGCGCAGAAGGCAAAGCTACTACCAACTGAGCTATGAGAAGGCTTGTTAAAAGAGTCACAAGAAATCAACAACAGAATTATTTTGAAGAACCCACAGAACGGTTAGTCACCGCGGGGGCAGTAGACCCTCCAAGTAGGAAAAAATATTATGTCATAACATTTAATGTTCAATATCGAAAAACAACGAAATCAGAATAATTGAAATTGAACTCGACATAAAATAAGACATTTTAGGGATTTCAGGAGTAAGGAGATCAGGATTGATTATAGAAGATAGGGTAATCGCCCCTATTATATTATTATATATAATAGTCGCCATAAACAATTCTAAAATTGTTGTGTTCCGGCATTGAGAGGTGTAAGCCATTTCCTCAGTTTGTTGAGGCTTGGGTGAAGTGCGCCTCCACCTTTGGCCTTATCTCAACTTGTTACCAGGTGAGATGAAGGCCAAGTGCTTACCCATCGTACGATACAATATATATATATATATATATATATATATATTTCAATAACTTACATATGATTAAAAATCAAATAATTATTTATTTCGTATGGATACGGGCTTCCGATGGCGAACTACAGGCGAATAGATTATTTGACCATAGATTTTTATGTCTAGTCTGCCGCATACTAATGTTTGGTTGAAGCGTAACGTATGACTTGGGTTGGACATCTTGATCCCGGGGTGATCGTTGACATAAGCGAATATGAATCGATTTAACTGAATTTTCATTTCGGTTGGACCTTGTATATTTGTTATGTTTACATTTTATCTTGAAAGATAAAGACTTAGGAAGATATCAGAACGCTATTAGTAAAGACTTACTACTGAGTTTTTTTACCAAAGGATAAAAAGTACCAACTAGTTGCACCATGATGATGCGACCATAATGGCACTTACTTGTATAAATTATGGGCTATCTCTTGACCTCTAGGCCCAGCTCTAGGCCAGAGCAAGGTTGAGATCCGCACGATGGAGCGAACTTTCTCAGAAGACACTGGCATTGGTTTATTAGCGCACTGAGGGAATACAAAAAACGTTTGTCCAGGTGGACCAGGAAGACCTCTACAGGTCCTAGGTCCTACCAGCATTGCTGTGATCGTCAGCTGTAACCGTAGCAAAAGCCAGTGATTCTTTTGCCCGGGGTAGTCCACTGAGAGGTAGTTTACAGCTACCCCAAGCGTACGTAGCACACCTAAATCATTGTGAGCATAATCTTTTATAAGTCGTAGAAACTTAGTACCTAGATAATTTTTGTTTCGTAAAAAACCCTTAACAGTATTCTGGGTAAAATTTTAAGAACCCAATGAATAGCTGAAGTGTACGGTTGCTCTCTAGCGAATTGCCGAGCAATGTGCAAGCAGGCTGAAATATTAACGAAATAACCGCATCAATATGATTAAAATCAGTTCACTGAGCCGCGAACCGCCAGCATTTTAAAATAACGCCCGCCGGTCGCTCGATAATGATCTGAACATTTTTGGACTTCATTTTGATTTCAAGTGCGGTTGCTACGAATGGAAACTTTTCAAATTGGAATAGTTGACCGGATATTCGCACGCTGGCATCCATCTTTGCGCGGGTCCGAGGGTTGGGGGATGGGTGGGAGCAAGTGGGTAGCTTATTTTTTCGTACTATATCAATAGCAGCTCACTCTGTGAATAACCTATTTGTGTTTGAGCTTTGATGAAAAGCTCGAGCTGAAAAGTCCTCATGTGGAGTATGCTAATCTACGACTTCTAATTTGCATATCGGATGAACACGGAAAAGAGGACAAAAGGTTCAAGCGCTGGTGGACTGGACTCGTGTCGAAGTTGTTAATATCGTGATTATTAAACGTATTACGAGTAATGCACATTGCAATTATAATTTATTTCGAGTTAAACATTTTAGAAAACTTATTTTACGACCAAAAATAAAATTAATATTAAAATATACATTATATACCTACCCGTATTTGTGATAAATACCCTGTATATCAATTTCAAACCAGACTGCCAAATACGAATAAATGAATGAACAATAGTATTTAAAGTAAGATAGCCAGTTCCTCAGATTGTTGAGGATTCCGGATGAAGTGCGCTTCCTCCTTCGGCCTTATCATAGCTTGGCAATTAGGTGAGATGAAACCAAGCACTTGCCAAAGTCAAAGTCAAAGTCAAAGTCAAAGTCAAAGTCAAATATATTTATTCAGTAAGATTTTTTAGGATCACTTTGAAACGTCAAATCTACCGCCTGTTCGGAATCGCGACCAGCACACAAGGAGAAAGGCAAGAACCTCGGGCTATTTTTTTTTCATGATCCATTACAATAGCTTAAAATTATCTAATACTAATTACAATTTATTCACTGGAGCAAATTCATTTTTTTTAATGCCAGGCTTTCTTACCTTCTAGGTAATCTGAAATTTTATAATAAGCTTTCCTGGATAGCTTTTGTTTTACAAAATTTTTGAATTTATTATTTGACAAGCTTAGCACATCACTTGGCAATTTATTATAAAAGCGTACAGTTTGCCCTATGAACGATTTATTAACCTTATGGAGCCTAGTTGTGGGAACAGCGAGTTTATTCTTATTTCTAGTATTATAATTATGTTTATCACAGTTTTTGTCAAATAAGCTTATGTTTTTACGCGCGTACATAATATTTTCATAAATATATTGGCAGGGCATAGTCAATATATTTATTTCTTTCGATTGAATAATTGAATATTGCCCGTCGTAGAATAAATAAAATAAAATGCATTCCATTTCAAAACATAATCCATTTGACGTGAATTCATTTGGTTTTTCTTTCAGATTGCATTTTTTCTTTTTTATTTGTTTCAACGTAAAAACTGAGTATTTTTTTACCACCTCAGTGGTCTAATGGTTTGATCTCTCGAGGGATACAATTTTATTCTCAGTTTGGTTGATGGTAGGGCTTGTTTTAAGTCCGAGAAGGAAGGCAGAATATGCATTTGCCTCGGTTTATCTATTTGTTAAAAAAGGAAGACCGTTATGAAAATGTATTTATACTTTCCGTTGCATGAACAACCTATCTTTACTGAATTACTAGACGACCCACGACTATTCTTAGAATATTAATGTTATTTCATTAAATTTGTAGGTATTTTATTTTTTTTAGTTTTTTTGTTTTTGTTTTGTTTTGTTTAGTTCTTTTGTGTAGTTTAAATAATTAATGTTGGAACATTTTTATTTCTCTTTTCTTTTGATGGCGTTCAGAAGTGGCCTTATTACATTGCACTAAATATGATTGTTTATGTCAATAACCACAGCAAATCGTTCGATTCTCTAAAATATTCCGTTGTTTCTACTTATTAAGGAAAATGATAAGAGCGTTGGCTATATTGTTTCTACATTACCCAGCTCTGGCAACTCTAGAAAACTGTAAACATTTCCCTGTTTTACGATTTACGATGTTATAAATTCCGAACGAATCCTGTAGTAAATTTTTCAACAAGAATCCGATCCGGGTACGTCATCTCATTTGTCTGTTTATGTGACGAGCAATGGCGTTGTTTTATTGTTGTTTAATTGGTATTGAATATCATTCTGTCGCAAGGAGTTTCAATGCCACAAAACACTGGTCAAATATTGCGTTAAAAAACTTGAGATGGTTTCTCCATTTCTCTCTTTGCTGATCATTCACTGCAGTAAAACGTTTTCAAAGACATTAAATTATCAAAATTTAGAAAAGGTTATGGTTCTGAATTCTATAATATTCGTAAGAATTTGCATTGCCAAAAGTCGTTTAAGCGGAGAAGATATTCTGAACACTATCAGGTAAAAAGCAGAACACGCTCAACAAACATTATGCCAACTAGGCACAGTAAAGGCAGCTGCGCAATGAAAACAACATAGGAACAGGATAGGTACATAGGTACACTACATAGGTATATTTTTCCATTTATCTAGTTATGTATTTGCAGCTACACGGTGCTCGTTAGCGAGGAAAACGAGCACAGTTCGCCCGTTCAAACGAAAACGTTTAAAGCGCTCCTCTGGTGAGTATGTTTTATTCCGTTTTTTTGTAAAGCTCAGTTTTTCAAAGTCCACGTAGACACGCACATACCTAAGTAATTGAGTGATATAGTTACCTGGGGGAAATGTGTACTTAGACATTCCTAGATGTTTATAATATCATTGACTTTACCATCTATTTCAAACGCTTCATGTCGATTACTCTCTGCTCTGCATTTTGGGTTAAACGCATATCAGGTGTATCACAATAAAGGGAGCTACAAATAATGAGAGATATGCTATGTTATCTTGCACTTTACAGTAATTTTATGCTCAGTATGACTGATAAATAGAAAAGTAATAGAGGCTTTTGTTAGATCTCATCGCGATTTTTCTAGAACTTGCCACTAACAATGTATATTATTTGTATAGAATCTCGTCCAGAGTTGGTGTACACATTCATAGAACAAGCAGTGCAGCCTGGAGTGCAGGTGGCGCTGAAGTGCTCAGCTGTGGGCGAGCCACCGCCCCGGTTCAGATGGACTCTGGATGGACAGGCGATACCTTCACATCACGGGTAAGCTAAATTTATAAAAAGCCTCATAATAAACTGTCACTTGCAGCTTTTATCTTAATACAACCTGCTAGCCGCAAAAAATGCTCGTACAAAGCGGTGCACAAGCACAATATTTCTGTATCTGCCTGCATTTCTCTGCACCCGCATTGACGTAATCAATATGGAGGTCAATGCACAGTACCAAAAAACAGATTCCCACCAATGGGAAATTGTGTTGGTGGCAACTAACAAACTTGCAAACTTATTTTCACGGCTTTATGTAACCCTAGTATATTCTTTTTGAGAAACGGTACTGGAGTTTATTACCACGTATTATGCATTGTGCAAGTTGAGCTAACTCGACTCCAGTCAGCCCAGTTCCCCAAAATAGCAGAGCAGGGCATCGGGTTGCTGACAAAATTACTGCAGGTAACCTGCAGGGTGTATTTGGAGTCTGCGATTTTGTATATTTGACGCCATAACAATAATTCTAATTTTTATGCCACTTCCTCAGTCTGTGAAGTGCGCCTCCACTTTCGGCCTTATCATAACTTGATACAGGTGATATGACCATGCGCTTTCCAAATAAAATGATACCTACATTGTTTGACAAAAAAACGCTTTTAATCTAAATAAAATTCGTATGTATGCCATCTCGAAAGTCTCAGCTAAAATCTTTCCCTGCTATTAGCCGTGCAAGATATTTATTGCGAGCAGTTCATTTTGCCGTAAATATCACAAGTTTTTATGAACAGAAGCAGTGAACTGCACTGGCAGATGGCCAGCTTGATGGTGAGTGGTGCCCAATGTCCGGCGCAGTGGTACCGACTACGGTATAAATTGCACTGTTCCTGTCACATTTGCCTGCTATGAACGATATTTATAATATATTTCTGCCAATAATGAACTTTTAAATAAGTCAGTGTTACATAAAACAGTAATACAGTAATACACGGCGGCTGGTAGTATTTCCGGTAGTCGAGTATTTCAGATTAGTTTCTAGGTAGGTATTGTAGGTTCACTACTGAGTAAACTGACATAAGACTTGCTTCAGAATTGGGCATTACTAGATCGTTTAAGGGTAATATTTAAAGCACCCTTGACGTACCTTGCGTTTATTGCGAAGCATGATTATTCATTCTATGCTCTAAATGCTTACAAGAGATACGGTACACGGAGTATAGTAAATCCGCTACAATGTGGTCGTGGGAAGTCAATGGATGGAGGCGGCTCATGGATGCTATTTGTGACGTTTGGGGAGGTCTGATGTTTAGCTAACGTATATGGAATGATGCTATTGTGAAGGCTCACCTATTTGTGAAGCTGAAACAGGATATTAATTTCACACAGCGTCATCAGAGGTATACGATTTATACATAGATTTTTAACATTATGAATTCAACTGAGTAATAAACATAAATGATACATATTACGTATATGAATGGCAAATGAATCATCTCATTAAATTGTTAAATCGGGCCGCAAATCTACTGCAATTGAGATTGTCAAAGTTTTAAGCTTTGTGTTGTTGCCAACTAAGTAAACAGCTTTCAAACTTAATACTGAATATTATTGCAGCTTACTAATATTTGGATACCAACCACCTATAATAACCCTTGCCAGTCTAGTAACGTGTTTACAAAATGAGTATATAACTATAAGACTATTGCCTTTTTTGATTATATATTTTTTGATAGTTCTTGTTTATTAAGGTACCTATATGATGTTTAATAATAATAATATATTTCACATAGATACCTATATAGTTATTACCTATATATTTACCTATATAGTTTGTTTACTTATATAGCATTATACGCATTCCTTCTTTTATGAAGTATATATTTTGCATACAGGGCCTTGATAACCGAAGGGCGAGAGAGTGGTCCCTCTAGCATTGCATCTAGTGGCAACTACGTGCTCTCCACACTCTCTCTGAGCAGTGCGCGCGTGGAGCATGGCGGCCGGTACGAGTGTAGAGCCACAAGCACTCACGGCACTACGGCTCATGCTGCCCGGCTCAATGTATACGGTAAGATTCTAAATTCTCTTTTACAACAGCCCATTAGTCCACTGGACAGGATCTCCGCCGAAATAAGAGGCTTTGCCATAATCACCTAGGTACGCGGATTGCTGATCGGAGTATTAGTAGTGATCCCTTTCTTTTATTTGTTATTAAGTTAAGCTTTTGACCTCGAGGCTCGGGCATCACCTGAGTATGAGTTTTTTTTTTATTGTACGACGAGGAAGCGCTTGGCCTACGTCTCACCTGGTGACAAGTTGAGATAAGGCCGAAGGTGGAGGCGCACTTCACTCGGAATCCTCAACTAACTGAGGAACTGGCTATCTTACCTCTGAATGCCGGAACACAAAAAAAATATAATTGTTATTATGGCGACCGAAAGAAGAAGAACAAACAAAGTCCTACCACCAACCAAACCAAGCACAATATATTGTACTCCCCATGGGGATCAAACCCGGGACCTCTGAATCTGAAATCGGTGGGTTGAACCACTAGACCACGGAGGCGGATGAATACTCCTCATCCTCGCCCAGGTTAATCAGATTGAGTGAGTTTTTCCAGGGCACGGCAGGGTCGCAAGCCAGGCTGACCTTTTAGGGCCTACGCCCAGTGATAGGATCATTCAGCAGTAACCGTTGACTAAAGGTCAACGATAGCGTTTCCCCGGGTAGACCACCAGGAGATAGATCCCATCCGCGCCAAACAACGACTTAAAGCTGACTAAGGGATCGGGGATGCGTTGTCTGCGTTGCAGGGTTTGTTTCCGAACCACGGCTGCCGCATTCATTTACATGTTTTATCTACGTAGAGTATATGGGACAGCTGAAAAGCTAGAGTAGTTATCAAGTACAAGCTAACAATGGCAACGCATGGGTTACGGTTCCGGTAGGCACGGCTTGGTGATAGTTTTCACAAAACGACGATGCTAGTCGATGGCGTTACTAGCGCACACCACCTAGTGAAAAACGGCACGTCTTTTTTCTAGCAACGCAAATATATGTTAGTTATCAAGGCTTGTTTACTGGGGATTCGATTTATTTTAGAGCCGTGATAAGCAATGGTTTGATAGTAACTTTTTGTACTAGATATTAAAGTTGTCGGATAATTAAAGGAACGCAACGGCGTTCCTTTAATTATGTCCATTGATTCCAGTTGATTGATGATATGATGTTAATATTTGATTGATGATACGCTAAACGAGTAGACTTCCAAAGATATAACTTGAGAAATTCCCAAAAACTTATAAGCGTTCCACGTTCATTCGCTTAGTCTGGAAAAACGGTTCACCTTATGTGAGTTAATGTGGTTGCCTATACTTTCGTCATTGAGGCTCCAAGGCATTTTTTTTAGAAATTATTTTATCGTAAGGACCGAAACTACCCGTAAAACAATACTATTATAATTCTCACATATATCAACTAATATGATCAGCTTCAGACTACCCGAGCTCATTATTTTTCTGCCTAGCTAGGCAAAATAACAATTGCTACCATAACGGTTCAAAATATTTCTCCTTTATAGTAACAGAATCTTGGCAACAGAAGCCAATTGCCAATTAAACTGAAGCTAAAGATCAATCGACACATTATAAAGCCTTGATCATACTACCGTTTCCAATCGTAGCTCAGCTAATGCCTTTACACTCAACATCTAGTGTGTAAATTGCCTATTTATACAAACGGTAGGGGTTTCTGAAAATTATCATTTAGCACAGTGCCGTGTGGTATCAGGCTGAATAGAAAAGGATGTACCTGTAACACTTATGGGGCACTAAGGTTTTTAACATTTTTTTATCGCAATTTGTACTCTGTGATCTCCAAAACTATCCTGGTAGGAGAAAGGACGTTTCAGACTTCAAAGGATGAAAATATAGATGCATGGCTCAGTATCATTCTCACCTGGCTTATATTCCATTTATTAGGACTAAGCGCATTCGAAAATATTTCATGATGTGCACTGCAAGTCTGTATTTCCGCTTTGTGTCCTTTTATGTCCAGAGTTGACATGTGTAGCAACTCCATTATATGAGGTCTAGCTGACCGCCTAATATTAAGTGAAACATTCCGGAAATAAGTGGCTATCACCCATTCTTTTAGAATTTAAATTTAAATTGGTAATATTTATATTGCTTATTATAATTTCATTTTATGACATTATTTTTGTATTAATATTTATTTTATTTTATATTCAAATATTCAAAAATTCTGTTGACTTGAATTTGAATTTGTATTGTATTGTAATTTAGAATATGTAGACGACGTCTGAAATAAAGATTATCATTATTATTGTTTTCTTCTACATTATTATTGCTTGCTTCTACATTCTGGATAGACTTGCTCTATTGTAGAACTCATACTTGTCAGTGCAAGGACCGAGGTAAATATAAAACGATATGGAGGCTGCTTATGTGCAATGGTTCACTGCAAAGGGGGATTGATGATAAAGAATAATTACGTAGTTACAGTTAACCATTTCAGTTTTATAACATAACAAATAATAGACTCTCGCCTTTTTCCCCATCGAGGATTCACCTGTGATTACTACTCGAGCGTGAATCTAATGAGGATCACCAGTAGGTGTACCCCTAGTAAGGGGGTAGTCAGAGGCACGTCCAATCTTACGTTCGGCACTTGTCTACGGTTTGCAAGTAGATAGTATTCAAAACGTGACAGGCTGCATGCCTATGCCGGAATACTAGCCAGAGACACATGCCATTCGGATTTTTGATCCTTGGGTCAGAACATGTGCTTGTGTCCAATAATATTAGTTTCAAGCGGCCATAAATGAGAGGTCACGAATAGATAACGCATATAAAAACGTACTCGCAGCGGTGCAATGCGTCATTGAAAATACACAGCTCATGCCCGAAAAAAATATCATTTAAAAAATACACACTGCACACGCTGTTGCGGCCTATTAATGGAAAAACCAAATTATCTTACGACTGTTTCTGTTGTCACCTATGTTGTGTGTTGATCAGTGCTTTAGATCGTAAACAGAAGCTACGACATCGTTTTGTTCGTTTTAATTGTTAATTTTACCTGCCGAACTCATTTACGCCGGACAACATGAGAGAAGAGTAATTAATGTATAAACTGGCACGTTTTGGAGTGATTGGATACAAATTTATTCTGCTACAATAAAAAACATAAATAAAGAGTGCCGACCCCACTTACTGTGAGATAGCTGGCAGGAAGGTGATGAATTAAGATATTTTTTCTAAGGAAACGACAGCTAATAAATAGTTCACGTGTAAACGGATACACGTAAACTATAAACTGAAGTTTACATTTGATCTATATTTATGAGGAAATGAGACTCATTTTCTCTTTTTTTCTATCAATGTGTGTATTTCTTATGTTTATATTACTTATTCATTTATTAGTATTTGCCTGCCCACTGCTGGGCTGAGGCCTCCCCCAGATTTCTCCAATTGTCAAAATCCCGAGCTCGTTCAATCCAAGCCTTGTCAAAAATTACAAGCTCATCTTTGTTTCATTCATTTTATATCTACTTCTATACTAATAAAACTGTAACAGGTCAAAATCTGTACATTAGATATATTTTGAAAATTTCAATTGTAGGTAATATTCATACAGAAGCCAATACGATAGTTTTTTTTTCAATTTTGTCGGTGTATCTGTCTGTATCTTGATCGCACATCGCGCTAAAACTACTGGATGGTTTTGAATGAAACTTTGCACAATGATTAATGATATCATTGGCTAGGACCACGTAAACTTTAAATCTACTCTTCTCCCTCTTCTAGAATTAGTCAAAACCACTGTATTTTTGGGTTTAACTTTAGATAATAAACTACAATGGGGTCCACACATAGATAAACCGGCGAAGAGACTTAGTTCTGCAGCATATATATATATGCTGTAAAAAAGATAAGTCTTCTCACACACATTGCTACAGCAAGACTAGTTTACTTCTGTTACTTCCACAGTATTATGTCATATGGCATAATACTGTGGGGAAGTGCTGCAGATATAGACACCATATTCGTTTTCCAGAAGAGGGCTGTTCGCGCTGTTTACAAAATGGGTCCCTGAGATTCATTAAGAGACAATTTTAAGGAAATAAATATATTAACTATGCCCTGCCAATATATTTATGAAAATACTAAAGTATTCAGAAAATACTAAAGTATGAAGTACTCGCGTAAAAATATAAGCTTAAGCTTATATAATACTATAAGAAATAAGAATAAATTCGCTGTTCCCACAACTAGGCTCCATAAGGTTAATAAATCGTTCATAGGGCAAATTGTACGCTTTTATAATAAATTGCCAAGCTAAGCTTGTCAAATAATAAATTCATTTTTTTTTTAAAACAAAAGCTATCCAGGAAAGCTTATTATAAAATTTCAGATTACCTAGAAGATAAGAAAAGAAAGCCTAGCATTAAAAAAAATGAATTTGCTCCAGTGAATAAATTGTAATTAGTATGAGATAATTTTAAGCTATTGTAATGGATCATGAAAAAAAAAACTAACCCGAGGTTCTTGCCTTTCTACTTGTGTGCTGGTCGCGATTCCGAACAGGCGGTAGATTTGACGTTTCAAAGTGATCCTAAAAAATGTTACTGAATAAATATATTTGACTTTGACTTTGACTTTGACTTTGACTTTGACTTTGACTTTGATTTTGACTTTGACTTTGACTTTGACTTTGACTTTGACTTTGACTTTGACTTTGACTTTGACTTTGACTTTGACTTTGACTTTGACTTTGACTTTGACTTTGACTTTGACTTTGACTTTGACTTTGACTTTGACTTTGACTTTGACTTTGACTTTGACTTTGACTTTGACTTTGACTTTGACTTTGACTTTGACTTTGACTTTGACTTTGACTTTGACTTTGACTTTGACTTTGACTTTGACTTTGACTTTGACTTTGACTTTGACTTTGACTTTGACTTTGACTTTGACTTTGACTTTGACTTTGACTTTGACTTTGACTTTGACTTTGACTTTGACTTTGACTTTGACTTTGACTTTGACTTTGACTTTGACTTTGACTTTGACTTTGACTTTGACTTTGACTTTGACTTTGACTTTGACTTTGACTTTGACTTTGACTTTGACTTTGACTTTGACTTTGAAAGCTCCAAAAGGGTGAAAATCTTTTGTATATACTTTATTCTTTGAAAATATTTGGAACACGACACATAGTGCAAATATTCTTTGTGGTAAAAGATTATATTATTGGTAAAAGATTATATTCATAAATTTTGAAAATCTACCCTGTTGGTTGTACTACAGGATTGCACAATTATTTTAAGTTATCGAAAATATTGACCGACTATCTTGAAAGTTGCTAAAAATAACTAAGTAAATATGAAACATTTGTTAATTGTGTCAATGATAATCATCATTTTTAAAGCCTTTATAGTAAAACCAACCAAATATGAGCTCTCTGCACACAGAGTCAACTACGCGCGATCGATCTCAGCGGGATGCTCTTCCATACATTCATCTCAATTCGATTACAAGTATGTACTTTAGTAAG
Organism: Venusia cambrica; assembly: GCA_951394065.1. Classification (NCBI taxonomy): domain Eukaryota; kingdom Metazoa; phylum Arthropoda; class Insecta; order Lepidoptera; family Geometridae; genus Venusia; species Venusia cambrica. Next base: position 7,854,807 of record OX596042.1, read on the forward strand.
TACATACTTGTAATTAACAAATTTAAATCTTTCAAAGTAGACTTGAAATATATAAAATGAATATGGGAAAACCTCCAGATGTGTCTCAATTTGCAGTGTATCTTAAGCTTCAGATATGAAAACCTTTTTTTTTCATTTGGAATGGGTGAGCTCTTGATCTGGGTAAAACATAGGCCATAAACATCATACATAGCAGACAAATTCGGTGCGACCTTATCTGGGGCTGTATTGTGACCAACGGTTTCGTGGAGTTGATCGATAGAGTCTGCTACTCGCGAGGCCTGTTTTATAAACGTAGGGTATCTAAGCTTGCCTAGGCAAGAATGAGGTCATCTATGAAGCGAACCTTCCCAGAAATTGGTGAACCTTGGCGCAAGTGTAACTGGCCTCCCAGTTACACTTGCGCCAAGCTAGTTCATAAATAAATCAGCATAAGGGTATTAAAATTAAGCGTATGTAGCGTTTACCTACATAATTTAATAAGAATGTTCAGGACCTTTTCGGGTCACGAGATTAGGCAACCACACAATAGGTTTTCTAATTAAACACATTTTAATTAACTTCAGCCGCAGCAGTCTTGTAAAATATACAAAAAATTGTTTCGAACATTTGAAACAAGAATTCAGTGGTCCTATCAAAATAAGAGGATACCTGGAATATAATTTCAGCATAATAATTTAATTGTCGAGTAAATATTATCTCGCGATTTACATAGGCATAACTTTAATGCGTAGATGGTTTCTGTGGTAAGATGCTGTCATGACCCAGTATTAAAATATATTTGTCTAGAGTCATGACTACTTTTATCAGTGTAGATAATACCATAGGCGGAGATAAAAAAATAAATTGAGAAAATTTGAGATAGGTTTCAAAGAACCGAGTTTCAAACATAAAGTAAACTATTTTTTTTACGTACAGACAAGACAAGTAAAGTCATCATAAGTTATAAAACAACTAAACTATAAATAAAAATGGCCTAACTTATATATACTTATTTGAAATATGTATCTGATAACTAAGAAGAAGAAATGAATGGTGCGATGAAGGCTAGGCCTTCATCGCACCGCACGCTTCCCTGTCGTACTATAATAAAAACATAGCTAAAGGCTACGAATTAATAATAAGTCACTAACGGTATGTTTTGTCACATATTACTACTAATTTGCTCACATATGCATCGGGTTGAGTTTCTGTTATGGTGTTGTATTAATTTTAAACAAGTGATTATGAAGTATAACTTCATAAGTTTCCGTTCTAAAGTTCAATACCCTGATCGAAAACCAGGAAAAAATATCAAACTGGAATCAATACGTACCTACAACGATTTTATATTTCTATATGTTTGTCCAATAATAATAACTTATGCCCTTTATTTGGGCCACTCTGACCCTTCATTGTAATAAAATCTTGTGTACAATGGCCAAACTTCCAACTATTTTTCCAGGGAGCGTTTGTTTGCACAGCTTTTTGGGGATTATGGGGTTGTAAGTATAACATAACGACGGAACGATTATTTTATTTACTACTGGGCATTTTGACGAGCTACTGATTATGTTATGTAATTTTTTTGTTTAGGTATTGTGCATGGTAAGCAATACTCCCTATCTTGTATTTTTTTCGAATTCAGACTTCTTTTTCATTTGTCATTAGGTCCACCCTACATCCGTTCTATGAATTCTGTGAAGGCTGTCGCTGGCTCTGAAGCTACTATTTGGTGTCCCTACTACGGATTTCCTATTGAGTAAGTAATTTTTATATCTACTTATTTATTAAAACGAGTGTAAAATATTTATCTGGAAGGACTAGATAAATATACTACTGCTACTAGATTAATATTTTCTCCACGTAGCAAAAGGAACTTATTCAGAAAAAAAATCGCATGTATGTATTAGCTATACAATTGCCAGTAACTCAATCACTTTTACATGATTTTAAGAAGCTATCACAAAATGCATGGGAAGGCCCTATACAAACTAAGTAGCTGAGTGAAACGGATGAGAAGAATTACGTTAATACATTAAATTTGTAAATGTGTGCACAATTCCAAATTTACTGTTTTTACGGAGAAGATATTTACCAACGAAAATCCAAATCGAAGACATGACACCAAAGTTGCTGGTTCATAACAATGTGATTTGTAGCATTTACCAGCCACCGATAGTTATCGATGTTTACTTACTCCTACGGCGCAGAAACCCAAAATCAGCCTCCGATACGAGAACTCTCCACTTTCCCCTGTCCTTCGCAGTGTCTTGCCAGTTATCGGCTCCAAGCTTGCGCAGGTCAGCTTCAAATCTGTCAGCGGTACTTAGGACGACCAAGCGATGGCTGACTCGTCTGCCCAGATATGCTCTCTTGTCGCTTCGATCTTCGTCCATTCGATGTACACGGCCGAGGCTCCGCCATGTCTTCAATTTTGGCGTTTTCCGGACCTTCCAGCTGCCATCCTCCCTTTTCACAGGACCCAAGATTTTCCGGAGATTTTTTCTCTCTGCTACTAAAAGCTGGTTCTTCTCCTTTGAAGTTAACGTCCAGGCTTCAGAACCAAACAGCAGCATAGGCCTTATAACGGTTCTGTATATGCGGACTAGCTCTTCTACTGAGGAGATTAGACACTAATATTTTGTGTAGTGGCGCGACAACGTAATGAATTCGAAATCGAAGTTTAGACATATTAATTGCCATTAGAATCATTTAAATGCTACGGTCTACGAGCCTCGTAGCTCCAAAGCACCGCGCGCTACGAGATTCGTAGAGCTTTAATTTAGTGAATTATCATTATGCTAGTAATTTGAATGGAGTAATTCGTTTCACGATGATAGCATTTATTTATTTCGTCTGAGAAATAGGTCACCTAGATATTTGAATGAAACCTGGAGTTGAAAACTAATTTATCTCGTTCTTTTATATCCCAAGACGAGTAATAACGTCACGATATTGACGACTTTTTAAAATTGCACGCCCTAAAACACTTTACGACGATCATATTCAAAGCCTTGACAAACCAACACCGGCAGGAATATAAAAGTTCACTTACAACATTGCCCTCCTTCAATATGTATGACAGTATTTCTAGTCTGGGCACGAGATCGGACCAAGTCGGTTATGTTATTATCATTGCCTACCGAATACGGAAATTTGCGTTATTGCGTTTGTTTCATACCATTACATTTATAAACAAGTATATACGGTTAGTTATGTTAGTTCCTGCTTATTATATTTTTCCTACTAAAGATAAAGAAAACAACAAAACCGATTCTATTATCAAGGTTGCTCCTCTCCTCGTTTATTATTAATGAAGATAATATTTACGCTACGCTAAAGGGAATGGGCAATGGCTGGGCCCCTAATAATTATGCTTGCTTGCGCGTTATAAGCTTGCCGAAGTATCTTGTACTGACCTAATGAACATTGATTGCCTTGCCTCCCAAACTCAATGATTAAGTGCTGTTGGACTAATTTTGATTTTATTTTAATGGTCTAGTTTTTAACGATGTTTTGACTAGTTCCGTAAAATGGGAAGGAGGTGCGGGGCCTGATCCTCGCTATCACCAAGTGGATGGACGGCTAACTATATCAAATGTGGATCAAAATCGAGACAAGGGTGGATGGACCTGCTCTGTTGTCACGCCTGGAGGCGAACTTGCGAAACGTGAGGTAAATTCGTGATCTTATTCATTATGTTGTACCTTTTCCTCGTGTGCTGTATCGCAACGGGAATAAAAAGATCCAATTTTCATCTGGTACAAATGTCGTTGCAATTTTTCCCCTGTCGACTCTTTATTGTATCGAACCGTCTTGACAATGCAGGTTCGCCCCTCGGGGTTGTACCTCCAGAATAAGCAAGCATCTAAATTGCTCGTATAGACCCATCTCTTTTTTAACCATACAAGAATTTTCAAACGAATGTGGAACGCGACTATGAATTTTACAGGATGCCAAATAGTCGCAGGTGGCGTAATAAAAGATGTGTTTTGTTTGCAAATCGCTAAGAATTGTTCACGGTATTTTTGTTGCAGGTACAAATGTCTGTTGTGTCGCCGCCAGTTCTATCACCTATATCATTTCCACCCGGGTTAAAGGCTGGCGATCGCTCGCAGATCACTTGTACTGTAACGTCTGGAGATATGCCTGTTTACTTCTCCTGGCTAAAAGATCAGATGCCAATTTCCAGTGCCCTACAAGTCGATGAGCGTGGGGCAGAGTTTTTTAGCATGCTCTTATTCAAAAGCTTAACGGCAGCACACAGTGGGATCTATACTTGTGTAGTCACAAACACTGCCGGCAAAGCGAATAGTTCTACGGAACTCGCCATTAAAGGTAATTTGCAACGCACATATAAATTAGCTTACATACGGTTCGTTTTTCTCTTTAAATGTTAATTTGTTTCACAGTTCCTCCGTATTGGCAAATTGAGCCTTCCGATGCAGCCGTTTTATTGAACAGCTCTTTAACAATAAGTTGTGAAGCCCGAGGTCACCCCACTCCTACAATATATTGGACCAAGATCTCTGGTAACTTTCAAAGTAATAAATAAAACATATTGATATTATAATACTTGTGATATTTTATCAAGGTAATTGTATTACAGGGACCTCGGAGACTTCTTTAGGCGGGGTATTGGACCCAGCAGTACTTGGAAACGGTTCGTTAAGGCTGGAATCAGCTCGCGCGGACCATTCTGGTAAATACAGGTGTAGAGCTGACAACGGTGTTCAACCACCACTTTCAAAAGCACTCAATATCCATGTCAATGGTAAGAATAATCACCAAAACTCATATAAAGTAAATGTGATTCAAAATCATTGTTCCAAAATTAATATTTTTTAGAACCAGCGAGATTTGAATCACAATCAGCCAATGTGACAGCAAAATTGGGAGATACAGTGAGACTTATATGTGTTGCTCGAGGTGACTCCCCTCTATCCACCTCTTGGAGCCACTCAGGCCGAGGCTTACCAAATTCAGATTACAGGTAACATTTTCGGATTTTACATATTTTAGTTTAGTGGAACGATATCTACTCTATACCAGTTATTTTACATACAGTTGTCATTTGAATTGATGTGAAATTATTCTAAAACAGTCCCAATTTCAGAATGAGCATATCAGAAACTAGGAGTGCAGAAGGATTGAGGAGTGAACTGGTGGTAGAAAGAGCAGATAGGCGAGATTCAGGCGCTTACAGATGTCAAGCGTCTAATCCTTACGGAAGATCTGACCATTTTGTACATTTGGCTGTTCAAGGTATGTTCTTGATGACTGACCGAATGCAAATTTTCTTTAACCTAAGCTAATTAATTACCGAAACTTTGTAACTTTTTGAACCCTGTGCCATTAATAATAAATTATTTCTTTAGAGCCCCCAGAACCTCCAGCAAACTTTAGGGTCATTGAAGCGACATCTCGATCAGTGAGGCTGCAATGGAGACGGCCTTACGACGGGAATTCTCCAGTTCTGGGTTACGTGGTCCAATACCGGAAACATGACTCCACCAGCCCCGATTCTTGGAGAGACGCGGATACTCACAACGTGTCGGTTTCTGCACATCCCACTGGCACATATTCTGAGTAAGTTTATGTTTAAGTATAAGCTTTACCTAACTCTGAAACTAAATATTGGAAAAGGAAAATTGAGATAGTTCATTTTTGAAATTAAAAACTTTATTAACCTTACCACCAATCTGATGCCAAGAATAGCTTCTATAAGGTTCTAATTTAAAGTTCTGTCATGTGTCCTTTCCCATCGCCGCAAGTATTTCAATTATTTTTTTGTTGTTTTTGTCCATACTACCCATTTACTTACTTTCTTCGTGTGAGCGGTGTAACACATCAGGAAGCCTAAACATAAATATTTAAAGGTCCTTTTGCTAATTGGGTTTATGTATTAACACTTTATTGCATAAAATATTGATAATAGGTAGGCATAATGGCGATGGCATTTTCTAACTGCCAACCAAAGCAAGATTAAAACAAAATAGAGGTTCACCATGTTAGAATTCTGAAGACTAATAGATAATGGCCATCAATATTTTCAGTGTAGTAGTAGTTCAAGTTTCATCCTCACAACTTCTAAGGTTTATTAGATATATAAGGTATACACTTTATTCTTTTATATATTGAGCTCACCTGACAAATGTTTGAGGCTAGCAAGTAATTTACTTCGACAAATATATATTTAACCTCTATCGTAGCTAACTACCAAAGAGTTCCAGGTTACATGGCATTATGCTACTTCTGACATGAAATGCATAACTTCTCGTCCGCAAATTATTATTTCAACTTTTTGAAATTTAATCAGTCTACCAAGAGCTTGTCTGACTAGGTTTGATTCTAAAATGGAAGGAGCGACTATATCCGGCCTGGAGCCGGCTACAGCCTACCTCCTCAGAGCTCGGACAGTGACTGGCCAGTTCGCGTCGTCCCACACCCGCGCTTTGCTCGCACTGACATTGCATGAACCGCCTTCGAGGGCGCCACTCAACCTACGGGCTTCCGCGCCCAGGGCTACCACTATCGAACTGTTGTGGCAAGTAAGTATCTAGCGTTGTTTTAAAGAGATTTTATATTTTTATTGTACGACAGGGATGCGCATCTCACCTGGTTACATGTTGATAAGGCCGAAGTGGAGGCGCACTTCACCCGGAATCCTCAACAATCTGAGGAACTGGCTTCTTACCTCTAAATGCCGGAACACAACAATTTTTAGAATTGTTGTTATGGCGACAGAATTAAGATGGTGGTAGCTAGTCAGGCGGACCCAAACAAAGTCCTACCACCAACCAAACCAAGCACAATATATTGTACTCCCCATAGGGATCGAACCCGAGACTTCTGGATTTAAAATCGGTGGGTTGAACCACTAGACCACAGAGGCGGTTCATATGATTCGTTTTACTACGTTCGATTACAAAGACAAACATAACCTTAATATTAATAGTAATTATTGCATATAATGATCAATTAAACTAACTGTCAGTTCTCTGTCTGTCTGGGTGTTGTATAGTATGTGTTCACATGATAAAGTTATTTTTTTTATTTTATTTATTGTATCAACACTTACAAAAAATAATTATATACTATAGCTTAAATTGCCTGTTTGCCACGTTAGTGGTTAAAAAAAATGTGCCATCATGTATCTTTTGGGCTTGTAAAGAAAAAAATATTAAGTCATTCTATTTACAATTTTAGCTAGTAAAGGACTCTGAGATTTCTTAACAACCCATTAGCTTAACAGTTTATTTTTTTTGTTTGAGAAAAGGTCCAACCAATCGATCGGGTCAGATGAAATGTTAGTAGATCCTTTTTCAGTGTCAATATTTATAAACAGCTAGTTTTGTGTTCTATTTATTAGTTTTGCTTCTCGGTAGTATTGAATCACTTTTTTGAAAAGAAACATCTTATACATATACATTATATACATCAATACATCAATACATGATACACATCTGTAATAGATATCATGAATCATCAAAATATGGTAAAGATGATGATGAACAAATTATGGGAGATTTGCTTCAAATCCAATATATTTAATATCGTTATATATAAAGTTTAAAAAATCATTTAAATTCACTGCCATGTCATTATATCGTTAAAAGAATTGCGATAAAATCTAATTTTAGTGTATTTTGAACACAGGCCCCACCATCTCTATCCTGGAACGGCGAACTCCTCGGCTACACCGTATGGTGGTGGGCTTCAGCCGATGGCTCTCTGAGCGGGGGCGCAAACGTGGGCATGGAATTCGCTACCGTTCGAGGTCAAATCAACAAGTACACCATAGAAGGGCTGGAACATTACACAAGGTCATACTTTATTACCCACCTGCAACAGAAGCCCTTACCGCTCGCCACCAGCAGAGATTCTATCCCCAAACTTTGGCGACTATAACTTCGCGCATCGTAAGGTTCAAGAGGAACTTCCTCCCACGAACCTGAAATGGTCGTGCCGATGTTTTCCCTAGTAGCTTTGACGGTTGCCGCTTAGGATTTCAAGACAATGTATGAACGTGTTTTAAGAGTAGTAGAGCCCCTTGTGAAAGGGCTCATCCGGAGAAGTACTACCACTATACATATTTCAGCGGCCAAGCAGCATTGTTGTGTTCCGGTTTGAAGCGTATGGTTGCCGGTGACATTACGGGCACGCGAGGTTTAACACCTTTATGCCTCAAGTTGGCAATGCCCGCGTTAAATCTGAATTTATTTAACGATAAATTCTATTTATCCGCGTTGGCGCTGAAAGTACTAAATCCTGGTCTAAGGATTTAGTGTAGTTAGATCCGAAATTAAATAACTTGGGGGTAATATAAGAAGGTAAATTCATAATTTATTCTAGAAGCTGAAATATTAGGAGGCCTTACGTTGACTGCCATACTGAAAATAAAAACGATTTTTATCACATTTTTTATTAATAATTTAAATAAATTAATCCTCAGTTCGTTGATAATTCCGGGTGAAATGCGCTTCCACCATTGACCTTATCATAACTTTAAAAAATCACGTTAGATGAAGGCGAAGCAAAGCCCATAGTACCTACAATAAAAAAATTACATTAGGTTTGGCAACAGTGCCCATTTCGGATTACTAATACTTACCTAGAAGCACAATTTCAAACTCGTATTATGTGTGTATCATCAAATGATACTACAAACATAGTACGAGTTTGAAATTGTTGTCCAAAACAAGTTGTTTAATTTGAATCTACGAAACTTTTTAGTAAACGTTAGAAGCTGAAGTGGCAGCTGTTTCATTCTCGCATTATTAAATAAAAATTACAATTAAACTAACTATGTACAAAGGAATCAGTCAGATTACCTAAGGACCGTTACAAACGGCCTATAGGTAACTCAACTGTTCCAGACCAGTACCAGACGGAAGCGTGCCCAAGACACTGATTAAATCGTTTGTGGGTTTCTCGATGTAATTATGTTTATTTCAGGTATTCGGTCAGCGTGCGAGCATTCAACAGCGCTGGCGCCGGACCAGCATCAGGTCCTGTCAATACTCTCACCAAAGAAAGTGGTAAGATACGCATCTGGCTGGTTTTAATGCGTCATGGCACATGGGCCAGTATTTACTTATAAAAATAATATTACTACACCAAAACGTTATCGAGCCCCTAACTAAACAATGCTTGAAATATGGGAGTCTAGATAATATTAATAAAAATGTTTTTTGTGTAATACATACGTACTTATTTTTGATACAATAAGCAATATTTGAAACCCACATCGCAAATCACTTATCCTTATTCAGGTATACACTGTATTCAGGCCAATTTTCAAAAATAAGTATTATGTGCTTTCCAGTACCTAAAATATTTAAATTCAAAATTTCATTAAAATTGGTTTGCTACATAGTTACGGAAATACATGATAACAAACATTCACCCAGACTAACTTTCGCATCTTAAACATTAGTAGGATTGGACAAAACTTACTTTATTTTATTGCAGTGCCATCAGAAGGCCCTCGGGGAGTAAGGTGTAGGGCAGTGTCTCCCCAAAGCCTGAAAGTGGAGTGGTCACCGCCGCCGGCCCACGCTCACCACGGAGCCTTGCTAGGGTACAAACTGCTCTATCGTCCGGAGAATAGTAAGTTCTAATACTGACTATTTTTTTTTTATACCACTAGGAGACGGGACAAGCAAGTAGCGCACCTGGTGTTAAGTGTACTCTTGCCTATGACAAAGCCTTACTGCATAGGTCACATCCACAAAGATCATAGCCTACACGGCACTGCATTGCGCCCGTCAACTTGAGGCATAAAGGTGTTAAGCCTTACGTACCCGTAATTTCAACCATACCCTCCAAACCGAAACACAGCAATGATGCTTGGCGGCTGAAATAAGTATAGTGGTAGTAATTCTCCGGACGAGCTTTTTTTCTAGGGGCTCCTTCTTCTCTTGTAAACGTGTTCTGTTATTTCCACAACATCCTTATCTGGTTAGTGTACCACCCGTTCGGACCAAACCGTTCGGATCGATTCGGTGAGATTGTGATCAGGCGATGGTCCATCAATCATAAAAAAAGTTATCTCTCTCTTATCAGCCCACAGTCTGCTTTCAAAATGGAAAAGGTTTGCGTTAGGAAGGTTTTTCCATAATCACCTGTCAGGCATTTGGATTGGTGATCGCAGTAAGTAATACACAGAAATTCACTGCCGCCCTTTCTCTGGTGAAATAGATGCCATAAAAGCAAGCTGCTTTTATGGCATCCGCAGGCTGAGTTGGAGGCTATGGCTGTACCTGTATATTATCTTATTACTACTTATTTTGTTAGATTGTTCCATTATTAGTACTTTTTGTGTCATTTGATCATAGTTGATAAATCAGCACTCTCTGTTGTATCCCTACTGAATGGTATCTAAGTAAAATGTTTGTAAGCTGAGTGATGGCAGTTGTTTGTTGGCAGCGGCAGACTGGCTCGAATGGGAGGTGCGTGGCAGCGGCGGTCTAAGCGTAGGAGCGGGAGCGGAGGTAAAACGGGTAGCGGGGGTCGAAACGTTGCTGCTAGCACTTAGACCACACACCAACTATACGATACAAGCACTAGCGTACACTTTGTCTGGTGATGGTGTGCCTGCACATCCTATTCATTGTATTACGCAGCAAGACGGTAAGTGATTTCGTTTTTATCGCTTTTATGTATTTGAGAAAATCAGTTCCGAGATTGAATATAACTAGTTTTTTAAAAGATACATTTTATTTTAATATTAAATTTTGCTTTAGCACCAGGTCCACCAGCAGCAGTGAAAGTAGTTGCGACATCGGTAACATCTTTAGCAATCAGTTGGTTACCACCGAGCCGACCAAACGGACCTATCATGTACTATACCGTCTTTCATCGGGAACTAGGCAGGTGAGATTTCTCGAGCGATTGAGTTTAAAATAATGTATCCTAATTACTAGTTTACTACTTCTACTTACTTTTTTTTTTCTAAAAACAAACATTTGTTAAATATCTATTAAAAAGAACTAATAACCATTAATAAGTTCTCACATTAAAAAAACAAGGTCAACTCAATTGTTTAAACGATGTTCCTATTCACGAATACGTTTTAAACATAATAAAATAAAATAATAATAGGTAGATAACAAAACAGAACATTACACTTACAACTATGACTAAAAAACAAAAAAATAATTAATTAATTAAAGAATAACATAATGACAGGAAACAAAAAAACATACACTTACAACTATTAAATCGCATCAAATCAGATATTTGATAGAGTTTTCGATTTTTATGAATTTTGAATCAGAAAGATCGAGATTGGGGTTTACTTAGTTTTATCACTCGTTAATGTATATTAAGTATATAAATACAATACCAACGTTTTGTAGAACTACCCTTACTAACAATATCAAAATATTTTATTTATTTATTGATGTAATTATTATATCAATGCGATTCTGGTTTTCTTTTTAGAGATAGGCCACCCCAAACGACAACCGTTCAAGCTGAGAATGGTGAAACCTCAGTAGGGTTGGGAGGGTCAACGGAACTTAGATCTCTCTCGGAAGGTGCCACGTACGAAGCGTGGGTGGCGGCCCATTCTGTAGTAGGGGAGGGTGAACCTTCGGCTCCTCAACCTGCCACTACCACTTCTAGAGGTTCGTCAAGCAATATCATTTTATCGATTTTAAATTCAAAATATTTAATATCTAATGCCAACTTACTTTGATTTTTGTCAGCATTTGCCTTGTTGCTGCCTAAATGCATTGTTACTGTTAGATAAAGGTTTTAAATAAATACGAGATGCGTGTTCCTCTTTCAATCTTATACAGCATATATTGTAGACTATGATTAACATTATTCAAAATCCATACATAAACCTCTCTACATGCATCGGTCGTTTTTGATGAAATAATAAATTTGCTTACGTGTCAGTTGGCGCGAAGATCGTCTCGTTTGGTGTATGGGCGCGAGTAGGCTGTGGTCGTGGACTTCGTTTATCATGCTATGCGAAGGGAGAGCCGCCACCCAGGGCTCGATGGCTCAGAGCCGACCATCCAGTCACGCACGATCCGAGGACGCAACTCACACCACACGGACATCTTGCAATACATGGTAAAGCACGTTTACGCATTACGTTTACAGAAGTAAGTTTTCTCTTGTGTTTTTATTTTTTTATGTTAAAAGCTTGATTTTGACTCTGATGTTTAGCAATGATGCAGCCGACGATGACTGCACTGCAAGGTTCGTTTTACTGGACACATTGGTTTAAAGAATACGTTTATGAAATCACGAATTTCTCTAATCTATCTTACTTAAGTATACATATCACACGGTCGATGTAAACTGTTTATTCGATTAATAAATCGATTGCTTTCTTTATCATAGAGGTGGATGCATCAACAAGCGGCAACTATACTTGCTCAGCACGAAATGCCTTTGGTGCTGATATCGTGACTTACCGAGTAGAATGCGCCGCGCCACCGTCCGCGCCCGCTCTCAGCTTGGACCACACGTCGAATAAAGAAGCTAAACTCTCTTGGAGAACTACGCATTATCCCGCTGCTCCGCCTCATGGTAAACGCAATACTTGAGATATTTTGTTTATTTCTAACTATTTATATACATGTACAATTTATTCCTACAAGTTATGTAATTAGCAGGGATGAGAGCCATGTGATGAGAAGAGTTTTGAATTTGAGTGTAGGTCGAAGAAGAGGTGGGTGGATTTTGTGAGGGATGATAAGGACAAAAAGGGATTGAGTAATGAGATGACGTCCGATAGAAGGAATAGAGGAAGAGGACATGTTATGCTGACCCCACCTATAGTGGAATTACGGGCAGGAAGATTATGACACCACATGACGCAATACTGAAGAAGACTAATAAGGCGAAATTTGGTAGAGACATAATGACTGCTATAAGTAAATGAAATGAAAATACTTTATATCCTCATTACATAACTCCTAGGTAAAACCGGAATATGACTTATCGCTTAGAAGCTATTTTTTCCAGACAAACTTTGCATGAAGAAGATTTTGCTAAAGAGGTGGTTGTTAATCAATTAAAATATTTATATTGGTTTGCAATAGGTTAACGATGCCGCAATATTATTGCACTAAAAATAACAACATTGTATGAAGACTTTATCAAGCGAGTATTTTGTATTTCATGAGGTTTCCTCGTGAAAAATGCGATCAGACCCCGGAATACATTGTCCATATCTATTCTATCAATCTCTCCATCCGACCCGCGAATAATAGCTCAATTTATAAAAAATACGAGACCGCACGCATCCTGCAATCGATTCGGGAAACAAATGCCTCAAGTTTGAGTACAAATAGTTGGTAAACGTTGATAGTATCTCTGGGCTATTTATTTTTTGTCATGAAATGGGTATTGTTGTATGCTTAGTTTGGGGCTAGGTGGCGCTGCTGTGTGAAATAATTACAGGAATATTGTTCAAGAAAATTTTCAAATACTAAAGGCACTCTTGAAGCGATCACAAAGTGTAATCCCTCAAAAGTAAGGAAAAAACGGACCCCTTATTAGGATTATGCGTCTATCTATCTGTCCGTCTATAAACGAAATTGTATCATATTCATCATTGAAATCGGTTTACTTTTTAGTTTTTAAAACGTGATTATATATATTGGTTCCCTGACTGACCTAACTTTGCTCGTATATTCAGACATATAAGGGAACCTACATATATGAAAATAACAAATCATTAATTTGAAAAAATACCTCTATTTATATTTAGTTATACGTAACTTGTATGGAGTGGCGAATTCGCCATTTTTGAATCCACGATGTGTTTTGAAGCTATTACAATTTACCAAACCCATATTGCGCGTACATGACCTTGAAGAACCATCTTACGTTTCAGCCGAGTACAAGTACCTTGTTGGTAAACGTTTAGGGGTTTTATGTAAATAGGAGTGATAGCGTATGAGACAAAAGGGGTGTTTACATTCACGTACCGTACAAGTTTTGATTGTTTTTGGGACGTGCTCTTATTCCCTGCTATACATACTTATTCGAAACTACTGCTATTCTTGTAACTCAGTATTATCACTAAGTAGTTTTATGCTCTCTTATTATTGGCTTAATTTACCAAGACAGGGGTGATCACTAATTGGATTGGACTACTTATATAAAAAGTACTCTGTTTACTATGTTGTCGAGCAGTCGCTGGGTTGATTACCAATTTACTTTTACCTACTATGTCTCACTTTTAGAAGATACCACTATGTTGTAGGATTGTTCTTGGGTGCTACTGATTATTTACGTTTTTTAGGTAGATGGCACTGTGTTTAAATGTCTCGTATTATATATTTATTGATTATCCGACAGTCCCAAGATTTTATTTTTTCGAAAGTAGGTATGTACTAGTAATGTGTGTCAATCTTATTAGCACGCTCAACAATCTGAACGACTTGATTTTGAAGTGTGAAGTTTCGCCTACAAACAATATTACAATAATTTCTTATTAGAATAATGGATAAAGTAAGAAGAATGTTATCTAAATGGTTCTACAGCTCTTAGAATGTTGATAGATGATGTAGTTCCTGCCATTCATAGGAAGTGTTATTATGTCATTACGCGAATCAAGGGGTTGAACCAACTATACTACATTTATTAACATTCCAAGAACCGCTGTAAAATCTTGATGGAACTCCTCATATATGATTTTAACAAGAACGGAGTCACAACAGCAGTACAATCTTTCTTATAGTTATATTGAATAATGTTTCTTATTTCCACCGATTGACCTCGCCAACTCCACAAAGTCACCGTACATAATTTTAAAGGTTACTTAATTTGGTAAATTAGAAGAACAGCAACATTTAAAGGATGAAGTTATCCATTTATACCCTATATTCAGTATTCGATTATTGATTGCATCTGGTTGACATGCTTAAATTGTGTTGTAATTACATTCTAATTTCATTTCGAAGGTTTTACCATCTGGTGGATCCGAGTCCGCGACGACACGGTAGACGGGTCGGAGCCAGTATCCATCCGGGAGGAGGAAAAACGTCTCGAAGCTGGCGGCGAAGCCACCAGTGTGGTGCTAAGAGCCTTGGCCTGTGGCGCTACTTATTCTGTGCGAGCCGTAGCTCATTCGAGGGCTGGACCTTCCGCTCCGTCTGTGCCACTTATCGTGAAGACGAAACCACCTGGTAAAGCATCCTATTTCATGTTCTAGGCTGCAGTAGGAAAAGTGCATCACTTGATCAGACTGTAATTATAAAATCTACTAAGAGAAGATACCTGAATGAAGCTAGGTGTCTAGAACCTTCTGACACTGATATCTACTACTCTATTTTGTACTCCTTTGGCGTCAACGTATGCTTGTTTGCTAACTTAGGTAATCTCATCCTATATTATCAAAAATGATTTCATGTCCAGCTTTGATTCAATAATAAGATACTAATCCTAGTAATAATACCTATTAGGTATTACCATCCGCCAATATACGGTACGGTATGGGTACGCCCATTTTTACCATCAATCTGACAATAAAGATCTGCGATGACTTATGATTTGCTATTCAAATGGTCTCTACCTCTTCGCTTTTAAGTATCACCGACAACCCAAAGTCCTGTTCCGGTATTTTAAGGAGACGGACTGGCTAGAATAGGGTTAGCAAGGAGGACAGTTCCCTCCTCCACAGCGGGAGGTTTGTGCAGGCCTCGGTAACCCACTCTGAATAAGAATATATTTTCGCTAAGCATTATTTTATTTGAAAATTAAATTTACTTTGCAGGTTACGCGTCCATACATTGGCTTCGGTAGCCGCTTAACATCTTTGGGGCTGTACGCTTGCCAACATTGTTGCATAAAAATTGAACTTATTGACTGATGCGATTATGTTTTTTGTTCAGTGTTAGTATGGGAAGGTGGAGGTGAGCAAATAGACAAGGACGAGGTTGCTGAAGCTGCTGTTTGGAGCAACAGCAGTTCCTTAGCGCTGGACGCCAGACGAGCAGTGCGATGTGGTGCCCGGCTGGTCAGGCTGCAATGGCGGCAAGCGGATGCTGTTGCCGCGACCGCTTGGCGGGATGCAGACCTGACATCGCTTCATCACCATAGAGAGGTAAATGATTTTGTAGCTCCCAGTACCAGAATAAAAAAATCTTCAGAGGCCTTTGTTGAAGGACTGTTGCAGAGAATTAACCGATTGCCGGTAGCTAGTACCTAATTGTATTCTACTTAAATGTCAAATATTCATCGATAAAGTACTAAAACAACATTCAAATTTGTTCATCAACCAGTCACTAATAATCTGTTGATTGATTGACTTTGGTAAATTTGTGGTGATCTAAGAATACTCTGCGGGAATTGAATCCAGAGCGCTCGTTTAATCCGACCACTTTGTTATTTAATTTTCAGATTAAGAAGTCTGCTTAACACTCCAGCCTAACTAGGACTTGAATAAAAAAATCTTAACGTTTAAACAATATGGACTTTAGTGTCTTATTGCTGTTTTATTAACAATTAAATGAAAATACTTCATTGTACATCTTATTGATAAAACACTCTTTATTTGATGTGTTTAGATACGAGTTAATAAGTTATGTGTATTTATATGAAAGCATATAATGAATTGTCTTTATAATCAACAATACCTATACCCGTTCAACCCTCCGTCTATTACCTATTTCTTAACCGACAACCTATCCATACGGAACTGACCTTACTAACGAACATTGTTCGTAAGGTCAGTTCCAAAATAAACTGTGTGAAATAAAGTGGTGAACCGACCCCAACAAAAAAAATCTGCAGCGAACCGAATTAACCATAGACTAATACAAAAAAAGTGATCTACCGAGCTCGCGGGCTCAACAAGATGTTGTTTGAGTTGACTATAAAGTCATTTAAATACGCAAACTTTGCGTTCGCAAATAAACGATTTAACGTAAATTCACATTAACGCCCTGTTAACAGTCTCAAACAGATCGTTCAATTATTTTCTGGAGAGAAAAATAAATACGTATCATGTGCGCCAATAAACAAGAAAATCCTTCTATTTGCCGAAACAACCGACACTGACGCTGGAAATTGGGGGCTCGCATTTCGCGTTATGATCCGCCTCTGGGTCAGATAAAATACATTTTTGCCAACTCCAAACAACCTTACTTTACCTTGGAGATTCGCTGCAGGTAGAAATAGAAATATGTTGATTAAGATGTGAAGGGAAGGGGCGAACGTGCCTCATACTTGTATCACTCGTGCTTCGCTGACTTTCGAGATTGCTAAGAGGGTTTGGGAAAGGCCTTCCTGCTCAAATTGAATTTGTTATTTCTTATCAGCTATCGGGCAATGTTTGGGAGAGTTTGGTATGCCTCTACGTAACTATAATATATTTATGCGTACCCGAAAGTACTTCATAAACTCATTTTATAGCTCTTTTAATGAGTGAGATTGTGACATTACCTGGGTGAGGAGGTCTACGGTGGAGCGAACTTACTCAGAAGTAACACAGCAATCTGCTTCGGGCTTCGGCAGGAGGAAATTGTCAGCCAGGTGGACTTTTAGATGTCCTACCATCAGCTACAACTGTACATAATTGACAGTACCTTGTTTGTGTAAGATCATGAATCACGTGAGGGCTTTCAAATGACTCATGTCGGGTACGGTGATAAAATTATATTAAGAATCTAATATACTTTCACCTTGGCCTGATCGAATCACGTATTAAATTAGAGGTACTCTTCCTTACAAAATCTATATCATTATCTATTGACGTGACTCTGTCGTCGTCGGCACGTAAGCCCTATGTGTAATATTGTAAAAGTACCTACTTGTCTTCTCAGTCTTAGCACTTTATAGATAGGTTCTGCAAATGTGAGGAATAGGCTGTTATAGAGTTTCCAGCTAAAGTTTAGTGTATTTTTTTGTCGCTATACTCTTGTCAATCCGGCGCCATTATTTTTTATTTCCGTTTCCTTGGTGCAATCCGTTTGCAATTTTTACACGAGTGCACTCGTGTACCCATAAAAAAAATTGCACCAGTCAGTGCTGCTGATTGATTTGACTAGGTCCGTCTTATGGAACATGCCTTGCCTGCCTTGTCCTCGCTTGCTATTTAAGTTTCCCCGTACCACGAGGCGTTCCAAAAACAGGTCTCTGAGACACGTGAATAAAAAACATGAGAATGCGAGAATGGAATATCGATGACAGACGCTGATTGATGAGTTCTTTAAGTTTAGAATGATTAGTACGAAACTTGGTTCAAGATACTCCAAGCATTCTTCTCCTTTCTTTTCCTTGTCATAAAGTGCGCAGAGAAAAAAATAAAAAATGTCAATGTATTGTAACTCTTTAAAGATTGTTAAGGTAAATAAAATTGTATTGCTTTAGGTGGTGATCGGAGGTCTTACCGCTGGGGCGTGGTACGGCCTACGATTGTGGACGGCTACCGAGTCCGCTCGTCATCAGGCTATCATCTACGCAGCTACCACCACACATTCTGGAGGTGAGCTGCGAGAATCCGAAGCTGTTTTGTGTATGTTTTTGTAACTAGGTCAAGCCCAAAGAGTTCCACGTGTAATCTTTCGCATTGATAATTTACCATGAACGATTTCTCGTGATCGTGCCCGTTGGACAATATGGCGTTTATTATATATTCTTGGTCCAAAAGTGTGTCATTACAGACAAGCGGAGCTTTCTAAGATGCTATTTTAGGCTCTAAACCAAAAAAATAATATTTCATTATTTTTGTCGACTATTATCACCCTAAAAAATATTGTGCTAAAGAGAACGAGTCGGCTTTTCGATGATTAATTTATCTTGTAATATTTATTCCCTTTGGTTTAATTTAAAGAAGACAAAGTCAATGGAACTGAAAGGACTGCGTTTCTTGGCGACTGTTGGATGTAATGAGAAAGGTAATGCGTGCGTGCGTTTCTCGTCAAGAAATAAATAAAAATGATGTTATCGACGCGAAATCTCTAGTTTTCACTTTATTACGAATTTAGGTGAAAGTGAACGTAAATTTTATGTGAGAATATCATCTAGCGAAAATGTAGATAAAATGAAAATGGAAATAAAAGGCACATAAATAATTCTGCATCTGTGGCTTGAAAAACATATCTTTATTCATTCTAAATTGCTCCAACTGTACATTTAAGATCTTGTAATGTTTAGTAGGGATCAGATCAACAGATTTATTTTAGCAACTTTGCTGCGGAGTCAGCTAGTTTTTATGAAACTGGATTAAAATTATTTAATTATGTATTATTTTATTTTCTCAAATCTAATCAAACTTAAAATTTTATTTTTTGTTTAGGTTAAGTTAATAAATAACTATCCCAGAAAAAAGTTGTACCCGTGCAATCTCACATGCACATCAAATATTACGCCAAGATATAAACTGATATATCCTGCTTTCATAGAAAGATTTAGGTATGAATTAATAAATGTTCAGATACTATTTTATACGATTTTATTATGAGTAAAGAATTGAACAAACTTCTACTTTTTGCCTAGAACGTCTCCGAAGACCAGTAGCGTTTCAATCGGAGGGCGTTCCGGTGATAACAGCCAACGGCAATGCTGATGCTGAGCGGGTTCTTGGAACAGTGTCGCTGGCGTTCGCCGGCCTCGCCGCTCTGGCTGTGGCAGCTTTGTTGCTAGTGCTGATCGCCAAACGAAGGTAACACTATATTGGCCTTCCGGGTTTTCAAAAATCTTGTGGGGCTTTTGATTGAGGCGACACGTGACCCCAAGTGCTGGCTCTTATTTAGGCCAGCGAATTATCATAGCTATTCAGCGTGGCAATGCAGCCAGTGTCTTGGGCACGCTTCCGTCTGGTACTGGTCTGGAACAGTTGAGTTACTTATAGGCCGTTTGTAACGGTCCTTAGGTAATCTGACTGATTCCTATGAATATAGTTAGTTTAATTGTACATTTTTATTGTATAAAGATATACTAATAAATATAAACATATTTGTATCTACCTAGAAAAAACAGAAATTATGCTAAAAGGTACAATCGGCAAAACAAGAGCGGTAACACAGACAATCTATAAACGGTCAAAATCGAATTTCATTCTAGAACATTTTCAGCAATAACGTTTCTAAATATTCGTATGAAAGACAACACACCAAATTTTCAAATGCCCAAATATAAGATTTGTAGCTCTCACAAACATCGAGATTTATCTGTGTGTTTAAGACCTATTTTAGATAGCTCCTAACAAGGGGTGCACTGTAAAAGACAGAAATCGATAAATATTTATGCAAAACATTATAGCAACATTGATAAAGGTGTTAAAAACGATCATACTTCATTTTAAATAAACCATTCTAGATTCACACTTTCATCAATCCGGCAAGTGTCACAACAACCATCAATCATGAATGTAATTCGGATTATTTTATAAACCGTAACTATGATTTAAAGTCATTCAGGAGATTCAGGTAATAAATAACGTCCATTATTTTGCATTCGCCCGTTGCGTCCGCATATTGTAAATCCCAGCGGGGGCATACCGAACGGAACCTAGATGCACCGATCGATAGCGGACCAATCAAAATGTACCTACTCGAATCCATTTGCTACGCGGGGGAATGTTTTCGAAAGCCGAATCTATAGCGTGGCTCGGAGGTCTGTTTGCATCTGTTTGTGAATGACTCGTCAATGTCATTAGCACAGTGCGAAATCGTGATGCTAAGTATGCCACCAGCTCGGGCACGGGCTTAATCCGACCCACCATACATTATTATTGAAATAGATTTGGAAATTAAATCTAATAGCACCTAACCAAACCACCTCTGTGGTCTAGTGGTTCGCCTATCGGTGTTCAATTCAGAGGTCCCGGGTTCGATCCCCAGGGAAGTACAATACTGTGCTGGGTTGGGTTTTTTATTTTATTTGTTTGTATTCAGAACAACAAACAATCACACTCATGTAAAGATAACATACAGAAATAGCACAATAGGTAGGTATACAAGCGTGACCTGTCCCGTTGTCCACGGTTAAGATGGTTGATGGTAGGACTTTGTTTAAGACCACCATCTTACCTACCTTTAAATTGTTGTGTTCCAGCATTTAAAGTTAAAATGTCAGTTTTCCTCAGTTTGCAGAGGATTCCGGTTGAAGTGCGCTTCACCTTCGGCCTTATCATACCTAGAAAATTAGGAAAGATCAAAGCCAAGCATGTCTCTGTCCTACAATGTAAAAAAAAAAAACGTATTCCCACTAAGAGCACCTATCGACATGTTGTGTTCGTTTGGTGCTCAGTTTGGGAATAGTTAACAAGAATAGCTAATATTGAAAATATTCACAAAAATAACACCAATAGAGAAGCTCCTAGTGTTTTCATTTTTTTTTTTTCATAGCAACCCTCATAAATTAATTTAATAAATATTACAGTATATTGACCACTCATAATAGTGCTGAGTTTGATCGTGAAGGTTTATATATCTTATCATCAATATGCTGTTATGTACTAATTGTGTTTGAAATCGAGAATATCCTGAAATGTAATTGAATTAGGTTATCCGGAAAAATCTGAAAAACCAAACCGTGTTGGTTTTCTAGCCGGAAAATTCGGACTACGCAATGCTGAGCAGCCCTACAAGTACGACCTATTTCCAACACAATCGTCTCATTTTTGTACGCGGCCGTGTGATTTATGCTCAGTAAATATTCAATATAGGTACCTACTTTTTAATGAACTATTGTTATGTAACAAAACCGCCCAAGTTCGAGTTGAACACGCTGAACTGTGTGATGGTCCTTAGGATATCCGAGTGCTGCCCTTGTACATATTTATTTTTAATGTTTTAAATTCGATGTTTTCAAAATATATAAATCAGTAAAAGTCGGACAGCGAGACAGACGGTTCTTCATACTAAGGCTAATAAGATCCCGTTGGCGCCCTTTGGGTATAGAACCATGAAAACTAACAAATTATTTTTATCTCTGTTTAAGAGATGGTTTCAGTATCGTATTTTGTGAGGTATTGCGGTTTCAGTGGGCATTGGATTGTTTTATGTAAAACAGTGAATAATTAACCACAGAATCGCGTTGTGAAATGGAATATAAAAACAACTAGGTGTTCGCTTTATTTTGGAGAATCGCAGAATTGGTGTTATTGATGCTGGTGGATGTTGCAGCCCATCCCCTGGTGTGAAGGCTTAGTCGCCTCTTACGATGTTCATGATTGTAAAAGGTGATTGTTGTGACATTATGTTTCACTAAATACTCGTCTATAGTAAAAAATATGCTGATACTGTTCTGAACAGGAATTTCGTCGTTCAACAAAAAAAGCGAATATAATTTTCATGTGCATAGCTAGTCCGGGGTCAGAGATACTTAGGTATACTATCACACATCATCAGCCCATTAGTGTCTGATGGACAGAACTTCCTCCAAAGCTGGAGGATTTATGCCATAATCATCGCCCTTGGCAACCGGGTTGGTGATCGCAGTAAACGTTTTAATAATACACAGAAGAAAGCTGCTGCCCTTCTGGTGAGATCCCCTTGTCGGCTTTTACAACATCACAGTTGTTACATTGCCACGCGAGACAATATTAAGGCAAACTATTATAATGTTTTGCGTGTTAGAAGCGGTTACCTCAGCTGACCTTAGCCTATCAAGTTATTACCTGCTACGCGTTTCCGACCTTGTAGAAACGTTTTGGTTTGTTATCATTTACTAGCATGAGTAAGGGTTAAAACATAATAAATGTTCTCGATTTGCTTTACCTTAATAATAGTAAACGTTCTCAACCTAAATACAAAAATGATTTATGAAGTATTGTGGACAAAAGTAAAAAGTAAAAAGTCAAATATATTTATTCATTAAGATTTTTTAGGATCACTTTGAAACGTCAAATCTACCGCCTGTTCGGAATCGCGACCAGCACACAAGGAGAAAGGCAAGAACCTCGGGCTAGTTTTTTTTTTCATGATCCATTACAATAGCTTAAAATTAAAATTAAACAGAGTTTACGCAAACACAAAGAGAATGGTCGTATGTATATATTAAGGGAATGTAGATCTATGTGATGGACTGATCGCAATGCAACTTCGAATTATAAATCCGAAATCACCCCGAATTTTCACAGATGCTTAGAGCCATACAATACTCATAACTTGAAAGAGCCAGGAGTGGTTGGACGAGAGCCAGATGCTAGTTCCGGCTTGAAGAACAATAAGATAAATTCTAGCTAAAACTCTCGTGTTTCGTACCAGCACGCTTTGGGGCTGCAACGCGACTAGTGAGGAGGAAACGCGACGCTGCAGCCATTCCGTCGCCAGCACGGACAAGTCCGTCTGTCCGGAACAGCAGAACATCAGGAACTGCCAGCACGATTACAAGCACGACAAACTCTCTCCAGCATCGGGTAAGTCTTTAAATAATTTATGACTCTTTCGCGGCTCAGTCTTCATGTCTTTTTATTTTATATCTCACTAACCCTGAGAATAATTCTAGTTAAAAGTAGAAGCGTTGCCGTTTAATATGGCATTTAGGTATTTCAAACCTTTGTACCTTCCTGCTTATTTTTTTTCTTGTGTGTGATACGTATAAGATGGTACTAGAGTATCCATGGATTTCAAATCGAAAAATATTCGTTTTATATTTTCCTTCTGTTTTACTGGTAATAATAAAATTATTGGATAACATTTTATACAAATATTTATTATTTTTACTACAAAATTGGTACCTATGTGGACTCTTAATAATCCATACTTAAAACAAATTACAGATATTACTATCAATAGGTAGATATAATGTTTTTAATAATAGCAAAAAGTTGACCCCGACGTGATTTGAACACGCAACCTTCTGATCTGGAGTCAGACGCGCTACCGTTGCGCCACGGAGTCGATGAATGAGTATTTCAAATAAACTATCTTAATACGATGGCTTTATCTTGTTATAATATAAGATAATCATTTAATACTAGAGGTCATGCAGTGGTCAAAATTCTACCGTAATATTAAGAAAAAAAAATTACCTACCTATTGCACTTCTCCTCCATATTAACATTATAATTATATTTTAAATATTATAATCCTCTGTTATTGTTCAGTCAGATAAACCCAGACACATTCAGATTCGGCGATATCGTTTTTTCTGTATTTACACTTTGAAGTTAGGTAGGACACATACAAAACAAATAGTTCCCATATAACAAGCTTTGCTTAGTTTAGGACTAGAAGGCGCTGTGTGAAATTAATGTCCTGTCCTTTCCTGTAACATCGTTTATCCTGTTAAGTCTAAAATACTTTGAGTGATCACCTTAAAATCTTAGGTTCTTTTATTCCATAAGTTTTATGGAATTACTTCTAGTAACTGTGTATTCTCAAAGGCCATTACGAGTAGACATGTATTGTAGCTAGTATAAAACGGCTGGAGGTTTCTGTCTGCCAAGCTTGATTGATGCGTTCGGGCGGTCCCTCCAGGCCTAATGTGTGACAGCTATTTATAATGGATGTTGGTATTATGCTAACGGGTAGAAGCTAACTCTTTTGTTTTGCGATAAATAACTGTATTAGCTATTTTGGTTAGTAAATACATTTCAAAACTTTTGTTATCAGTCCAAGCCAATGTTATAATATAAGTACATTTTTGAACAAAAAACTACATACTATTTTGTCGTAAATTAAAAAACTAATTTAAGTGGATGTGATGTAAAGATGGATAAAAGGTCAATTGTTCAAATAAAGAAATCTGTTCTAAAACGTGTAGTTTATTCATGTTTTTAAATAGTTACTTTGGTATTAGCTCAATCCACTTATGGTTTTGCTGCTTTCAGTTGAGAGGAGTGAGTTTTCAAGATGTGTATACACATAACTGTATTCTTAGAATTCACTCTGTTTCGCTATAAAATATTAAAACCTTTAATCTAGGTAAGAAAAATCTGCTAAATAAGCATTATTGGTAAATAAATACGTTTATGTATGAGAATTCCGTGGCGAAGCAAGTATCTATACATATTCATCACACAAATGTTTGTCCCGGGTGGGAATCGAACCCAAAACCTATAGCGCAAATTGCAAAGCTTAATACTAACTAGGATTAAGTCCCGGGACATCCCAAAACCGTAATTTCCGTAAAGTCAGTATTAATTTTGATAATATTAAGAACCGGGATTTATTCATCAAAATCCCGTTATCTCAGTACTTTCGGAATTGATTACGAAGTTTAGATATTCTGACAATAAAAATATGTTTTTTGACAAATATAATTTTTATAGTGAAGATATATCATGTAAGTGCTATAACAACTAGAAAATAGTCAAAACCAGCGCCTCCTCTTGCCAAGCACAGTTTCTGAATACACACGCTTCATTTCCCATCATCTCTTACATCGTCAAAAATACCGCATCAAAATAGAAATTAATGATTTAGTTTAAATTAAAAATCCCGAGAATACTGGTTCTTTCCTCAAAAAGTACTGAAATCCCTACTCTATGACAAACTACAGATTATTAATAACTTACTACCATCTGTGCTGTGGTCTATCTGTGACTAGTTAACTATGATCTGTTATATCCAAGCAGATGTGTACGAAATAAGTCCGTACGCAACGTTCGCGGTTGGCGCCGAGGCAGGTGCCGCGACGTTGGATCACACGCTACAGTTCCGTACCTTCGGCCACCGCGAGAACGAAGCCCTGCCTCACCGGCCCGGCGGTTGCAGGAAGCACCCGCAGCGACACCGCGACCGACCTGACGGTATACCAGCTAACTCCGAACGTCCACAACGCTCTTGAAGTGAAACTTTTTATGGGAAAGTTTTGTAATTCTGATCAGCAAACTTTTTGTGTGACGAAAAGTAGTGGGGCAATGTGTTGGGCAGAGTGGATGGGAAGGCTTTAAAATACTGATCCGCAAACTTTTTGTGTGACGAAAAGTGGTGGGCCTATGTGTCGAGTAGAGTGGATGGGAGGATTTTGAGGCTGACGAAAAGTGGTGGGGCACTGTGACTGGTAGAGTTGGAGATAATTAAAATGTTTCCCTGTAATACTCAGTTTTTTTAATACACCATCATCTAGCTCCAAACAACATGTGAACTAGATACCGGATAGAATACATATTTATAACGACTTGTTTTTGGAAATACAATATTATGATATTCGTGCTTCGGAGGGCATGTTAAGCCACCTGTCCTGTTTCACAGCCCACACCGTCTTCGTGGTTTAGTGGTTCGCCCTCCGGTGTCAGATCCAGAGGTCACGGGGTCGATCCCCAGGGAGTACAATATTCTTTTTGGTTTGGTTGGTGGTAGGATTATGTTTAAGTCCGCCTAGCTACCACCATCTCACCGAATTCTGTCGCCGTAACAACAATTCTTAAATTGTTGTGTTCCGGCGCATAATAGAGGTGAGATAGCCAGTTCCTCAGCTTGTTGAGGATTCCGGGTGAAGACTGGCCTTATCATAACCTGAAAATCTGTGAGATGAAGGCCAAGAACCTCCTCGTCGTACAATAAAAAAAAATAGGAAGTAAATATTGCACCCAAACTCAGAAAAAAACATCATGTTTTTGACACAATTTTATTCTGATGGGAATCGAACCCAAAGCCGACGGTGCAGCAGGCAGAGCTTCTGCCTACTGAGCTGTGAGGCCTTTCGTTACTAAATACCATACCCAGTTTTGTTAATGTACTTGACATCTTGATATATTGGTATCTAAAGGTATTCAATGTAATGAATACCTTTAGATACCAGTACTCATTGGAACCGTTATTTTAAAGCTCACGAAAGTTTTGGAGGTCAACACGTAAACGTAACTTTGAAGAGTCAACAAAAATTTACAATCAATATTTACGTCGGTCATTCACGGATTTGCCTTCAAGTTTTTAACTGTATTTTTGCATTATTTCTCTTACATAAGCTTGTCGAAAATTCATTCTCTCAGGCACTATAAGCCGCAGTAATTTAATTATTGGTAGTTGGTATAACTATACGATCGTTTCCAGTTGAGAAGCACCATTCAGAGTGTGAACTGCAACAGCTGAGCCGCTATGAGAAAGTGCGCCCACGGCATTGTGCCGGCACCTCGTATTGCGTGCCGATGGCCCATCATGGTAACTATGAGAATATCTTTCCAAATTCATTATTATATATTTCTCAAAAGCGCACCAGCAAACTTGCCTGAGTCTGACACCGTAGCACCCATTCTAAATTGTTGTGTTCCGGCATTAAGAGGTAAAATAGTTCTTCAGACTGTTGAGGATTGTAGTGAAGTGTGTCTCCACCTACGGCATTATTATAACTTGAAACCTGGTGAGATGACGGCCAAGCGTTTCTACGTCGCACAATATAGCGAGCTCTTATTGGTTTTTAAGAATGGTATACCTATTCTATTTGTTTTTAATTAATTCTTACTCGATAATGTTTGTTTTTATTATTATAGATTATCATCATCTTGTTGGGCCCTAAGAACGATGAGATATAAGAACGGAATAGATTGTATTAGATTTCCTAAAGTTTAGCCTTTTTACCCGTATGCCGGAGGAGGGTTATGTTTTTGGAGAGAATTGTATGTATATGGATATCATTGTAACGCTTTAGTTTGACATGTGAGATGTCGTTTGAGCCTTCTAAAATTTTGAATCCAGAATTATATTTCTGGAGTTGAAAAAGTGAGTTGAAAACGTAATCCGCCAATTGTACGAGTGTTATTTTTAAAGTTAGGTATATAAGTAGGTTACATAATTTTAAAATGGGGGTGCGAATAAAACATAGGGGATATGTAGGTACATTACTTAGGATACAATAAAATGTTTCATTATAACAATATGGGTATCATACAAAAGGTGACAATTCGAAATATATCGATTCTGATACTTTTTAAAGTCGTGTTCTCGTAAAACCATGAAAGTAGAAATTTTGTTGTGTTTATGTTTTTCAACTTTTGACTTGTTAGCTTAGGAGCTTTATTTTTACTTTTCAAATGTAACCATGCTCTTTCCGCATATCAACCCCACAATCAACCTATCTTCTGAGAGTTGGGAGAGATTTGACTTTCGGATGTTTCAAGGTAACAAATAATCTTACATGTTGCCCGAAGTGAGGACTACTTGTATGTACTGGTAGATTTAAAACGTGTGTACTGAATACTACCAACTGGATTCTCAACGCTAATGTCAGTTTAAATACGGGCTAACAATGATGGTGCTCGCCATTATTTTTTTCGTTGTGATGATTGGTATCAATTGCTATTTCTTCCGTAGCAGGTACCGGTTCAGGCAGCGGCGGCGGCGGCGGCAGTGCTGGTGGCTTCTCCGAAGTATACGCGGGAGACTCCAGTGCCGAGTCTGGGCCAGGGTCGCTCTCGCCGCGAACTCATCACGAGCACAGCTAGCGGCACACCAAGCACAACGTGACACCAATACATACATCAGAAAAGACGAATCCCGAAAAAAAACTATAAAGGGAGCGTATACGTTTATTTTCTGCTGCTCTGGGCATGTGTTGTTTCATCCTGTCTAGTTTTGTCTTATTCATGTTACCATATTGTATAATAAGTCATAGATAAGAACCTTCTCAAGATACGGACCACACATCATGCCTTGTGGCAAGCCTTTTTTATGCAAATGTAATTTATGTATGTAATCTCATAGTAGGTATTTAAAAGGTAATTAAAGAGTAACATTTTGTTAACAAAACAATAACAACAATGACAATAGGTACCTATTCAAAGTACACTTAAGTTCCTAGTCGTCAACCAATCACAGCATAGTAATTAACACGGTCAGAAGCTTTATTAATTACTAAATTGACCTCATCCACATCATCAAATTAAATGTATGAACTTTTGTTTGTGAAAAACCAATAAGGGTTTTATAAAGACGCCTTCATTTATTGAAATAGATCGTGAGGTGACCTGACACCGGTGCCCAACCAACATCAATCCAGCTCTCTCAAATCGCGTGACTTTGGTCAAAGCCACAAACCCTACTTTGTCCTTTATTACGTAGCTGCTTCAGTTTGTAAACAAATAAATCTACGTCAGTAATGTAACAAAGGGGTCAAGAAAGCGGATAAAGAATACTTTTGTTTCTGTTACCGATTTGGAAAAAGTTAAGAATATTACATGTACGCTATTAGGTGGAAAGCCTACCTTTATAAAGTTTCTGGTATAAGTAGTAATTTCAAGAATCAGATTTCTGACGATGTATTTAGTAATCTCAATGTCTACTGCCACTGTAGTTAGTAAGTTTACCGATACGATATGAATACTACCCACTTAAACATATTACCTACCGACAACCGAATAACAAAAAAAAATATGCCGTTAGAAACTAGTTAGTAAATTAAGGGTAGCAAAGTTGATGTACATACCTACTCTACAATAACTATTGTATTTCTATAGTTCCAAGCGAATTATACTTAAGTATTTCTAAACAGTATGTACAAACTATATGTTCTGATGTGGTTATCACTATCATATATATGTGGTTATCTATCATTTATCACCTATTGCATTGATTCAGTGCAGATTCTATGCCACGCTATTTGTAGTAATTATTTTAAGATGCTAAGTGATGCCTCACGTTTGCACATTAACAAGTTTTACTATACCAAGTGTTATGTATGTAGATTATTTTACAAACTGCATTGAAAAACAATTGATAGCTACAGCTACAGATTATTTTTTAGGTATGTAAACAAAGTCATAAGTAAATACTAAACAGCAATAGGTATTTGTAGAAAATCTGTGCCAACTCCCAAATGATATTCAGATATAAATATTGGACGAACGAAATTCAATTTAACATGGATAATTTATAATGTTGTCTCTAAATGTAAATATTTAACTCTAGTTGGACTGATATGGAATATCTACGTTAATTCGGAGCTTATTTGTAAATACATTTTGTAGATATTATACGAACTCTAGTCAATTTTTATTATTGATGTTTCTAATGACAATATAATTGTATTGTGTAAATAATGAATAATAATTACTTATGCAATCGATGTGAAAATGGTTAATGTAAAATATATCTTATCGCAGTAAATTGGTTCTTATTTTAATTACGTACATAAACTACGATAAATATAAACACTGACCTAGAGATTTGTACTTGTTATCTTTTAGGAACTCGCAAAAATCATCAGTGTATATCGTCTTTTAAAAAATAGCATCCCTTATTTCAAGAATTGAATAGAGATAATTCTGGCTTGAGCTATCGATACGTGTGTTACATAGTAACAATGATAACGATCAGGATATAACGCAAAAGGTAGGTAGGAATGTATCGATTTGGATCGAAAAAATGGAGGAACCTTTACTTGCAATATATCATACACATGAGATAGAATCGTCCAATCTCCTGGAAAGGTCAAACGCGGACCGTAGCAGTAGGTGGGCTCGAAAATGTGACAAAGGACAAAGTTTCATTCCGCGACACAAAGCAACCCATCAATGTCTGTTGGAAAAACGTAGCTGTATCACCGGTATTCCCGGTTGGGAGGATTTCAATATCAAGCATTCCGAACGCGATCCGGAAGCGGAATCCCGGACCTCCCGAATCTCGATAATACCAAGCTCACAATCTCTTGTTATTCCGGCGAAATTGCGTTTAAATTATGACCGAAAAAATCGGTTGGATAACCCGGCCACTTCAAAGTTGACCTAATTTTTCATGGTCGGTCGTTTTAGTGCTGACCTATCCGAAGGCTATTTCAACCACAAACAACATTTATGTAGAACTACTAGACTTCTCCGGGGCGATAACATATCCTGGTAAACCTTAAACGGTACTGCCAAATATTCAGGCACATTTTTGTGAGATGATTCATATTCGCGGCGGTTCATACATTTTAATTTAGCATTTTTCACCAATTATTATTGTTTTTTTTTTATACAACTAGGAGACGGGACATGCAAGTAGCCCACCTGGTGTTAAGTGCATCTCTTGCCTATAGCAATGCCTAACTGCATAGGTCACATTCACAAAGAACATTGCCTACACGGCACTGCATTGCGCCCGTCAACTTGAGGCATAACGGTGTTAAGCCTCGCGTGTCCGTAATTTCACCGGCAACCATACCCTTCAAACCGGAACATAGCAACGCTGCTTGGCGGCTGAAACAGGTATGGTGGTAGTAATTCTCCGGACGAGCCCTTTGACAAGGGGCTTCTACTAATCTTCACAAATGCTTCTTGGTTCTAGGTAGATACCAGGGCATCTAACGTTTGTTTCTTATTCTCTAAATCCGTAAAACCTCGGCTAAAAATGGAAGTTATAACTAGCACCCGGTCAAGAATCACCCCTCGGTAGTGCTAATATTTTTCAGACTTTTTTCCGATAAAATATTTCATAATCCGTTCATCCAGTGGTCAGCGAGAGGGAGAGGGGGTTAGCCCCCACTCTCGTGTCCCTAGTCCATTTAACTCCCCACAGGGGTGTGGGGAAGGGTGCCACGTTTGTACAGGAAAACGGAAAAACCATCTCAAACAAAAACACGAATTGAGCGTTCAGCGCGAATCGAAAATTAATTACAGCTTTGAATGGTTTTGTTTTTCGGATTGGATATGCATCGAATCTGCATAAACCTTTACACTCAGCATAGCCCTGACTAAGTAAAGCGTATGTTTCTACGTTATGTTCTGGCTAGTTACGCGCGAGTTTTGTTTGCTTTGCATTATTAAAGGCTATGCTGCACTGTACACTAGTCAACTCAAACTCGAATCTATGATGGAGGTCGTCAATAACTAATGCATAAATTGACGATCGTAGGTAATCCTACGGCTAAATAATAATATGTCGTTTGTCTAATATTTTTTTTTGTCTGCGTTAACATTCAATTGCTTTTAATATGCAAGGAAAAACCTTATAAAATAATTCTGAGATGAAAAAAGCCCTGCATCCAACCTCCACCTCGAGAATTTTCTGAACCCCGTGTCGGGGTTGTTAATTGCGTCAGTTTTATTTAATAGGTACTTTTTATACAAACCTCCACAAAATCTCAATGCAAGCTCTCAAGTGAATTTAATTTAGTTCATATTAGAGAAAAAACCTATACACGATACCAAGATATTCATGCTGCTGTACGAATTTTCTTTTTTATACCCAGTTGGTAAGAGTATAAAATACGTGTTAGTAGAAATCTTAGGTTCCGTAATCGTAGATGAATTTTAACCGCCTATGGTCTAGTGGTTCACCCACCGGTCACAGATTCAGAGGTCCCGGGTTCGATCCCCAGGGGATTGCAATATTGTACTTGGTTTGGTTGGTGGTAGGACTTTAAGTCCGCCTTTAAAGCCTAGCTACCAACTAGCTATCTTGCCTAAGTTTTTCTCCATAACAACAATAGACAAAGGAACACAACAATTTACAACTGTAAATTGTTGTGTTCCGACATTTAGAGGTAAGATAGCCAGTTCCTTAGACTGTTGAGGATTCCGGGTGAAGCGCGCTTCCACCTTCGTTTTTATCACAACTTGAAACCAAAGGCCAAGCGTTCCTCGTCGTACAATTAAAAAAAACAATACCTATAAGCTTACCATTTACAAGGATCTCAGTTAGCTATGCAACGTAAACTAGCTTTTTACAGTCAGGTTACCTAAGGACCGTTTAAACGGTTATAGACTGTTTAAACGGTCGGAGAAAATTTAGTTCAATATCTCAAACCTGACAACTGATAAATTACGCTCTAAAAAGTATGAAACAAGAAAATTTGTAATCTGAAATTGTTTAGTACAAACTATTCAATACCTACCCTATCTATTGTCGTCTATTAAATAAATACTTTTTGTATTTATTTATACGTTGTATATAATGTAAATAAAATCTGAAATCCGTTACAAACTTTTTCTAGGTAGGCGCTGTGTGAAATTATAATGTCCTGTAGTATTTATTATTTTTATTATTATTCAAATAAAATTATAGTCAATCAGTCAGCTACGATTTTATATACATACATAAGAAAACCACTCAGTAGAGACTTTCAGCCAGCAATAGAAGTTTTAAGGCACGCCTTTGCCATTTTTTTTCTATTGGGACTACAAATTTATGTGACATGTAATAATAACACATAAGCTTGGAAAAACAAAATATTATAGTTGTTTTCACTACGTAACTACGTTAATCATACTTATGTACAGTGTGCCTACATTTCAGTAGGGTGCTTTATCTATAGGTACCGACATACATAAATAGGCCATAGAAATAAGTGAGAAGACATAAAAAGCCAGTTAAGCCGTAAAATAATTTATTTCGTAAATCTAAAACAAGGTAACGTTTTGTCTACATTTCCAACGTGTCTATAACAGTGTAAAGCTCGCGTGTTCGTAAGCAACGTGTGCATCTAATTCAACGCAGGGCCCTGCTTCAGCAGACTACCTGCAGTACCCTTCTCCCTGGAGGAACAAACGGAATGCCTCCGCTATCTTACTCGGCTGCTCCTCCAGCACCATACCGCTATCAGATATATTCAACCATGAGGTTTTGGAAGGCTCCAAACGCCCATTGAACGTCACGGTGTCATCCACGTGAGGAGACAGAGAGCCGGTAATATTTAGGACGGAAACTTTTATCGTCTTTGTTTCGCGTGCGATATCCAAATCGGTACGGCGCAAGTAAGAGTCGATGAACATCGACAGATTGACGGAATTCACGTGAGAGAAGCACTCCTTGTATACGTAAGATAGGTCATGATTTCGATCCTCGGTGCTGCGGCCGAAGTGGTGCCACATCAGATAGTCCAATGCACTCTGAGTCATACCGCTTGAACGCAGTTGTCGTGAATTTATTTTTTGATACAGCCATTCGGTCCAACCGGCTTGAGTGGATGTGCAGTTGATCAGAGCCAGAGCATCCACCTTTTGCGGATTATTGAGCGCGTAACGTGCCAATATGTTGGCGCCCGCTCCAACGCCGAATCCTATGAAGGATCTTATACCAAAATGTCCAAGTACGAAATCGATTTGTGAAGCGAGAGCATCCATAGAAGGGTAAGTGAAATCTTCCGGAAGGGTAGCGGCACCTTCCTCTTGGCCAGGAGCGTTGACGTGGTAGATGCAAAATTTGTCCAAAATGGTTCGCATGTCGACGAAGTTGAAGAAAGCTTGAAAGTTAGCTGCATAGTTAAGGCCAAGGTCATGGTAAGTGAGAATGGCGCGTTTATTGCGATCCCCCCTTACGGCAACCAATATGTCTCCACGGGAAGTCCTCACCCGCTCCTCCACGCATGCGCCGTCGCTCTGAAGCCTCCTGTCCGATGGATAATGCAACTGAACACTCTTCAAATCATCCTCATAATTGTCTGAAGACATCATGTTGAGCAAGGCTATGTTCTCATGAACTGTTGTTGGCATTTTTCTTACGATTCCAGTGAAAGGAGATCTCATCAAATCTGTCACCTTATCTCGTAGTATCTGAACACTGGCCTGGATTTCTTCTTGAATATGCGTCAGGTGTGCTGATTTTCTTTTGTTTATGTTAATTATCTTAAATTTATTATGAGTCGTTGCTAGCGTTGCTTCACTACACTATTATAGTCTATTACACAATACGTGCTAAAAATAATGTTATTGTATCGTTATTTGTCACTTTATCACTGTTTGATCACTTTTATTTCGTTGAATGCTGGCAGTTTTAGGGGCAGAGTGTGTTATTAATGGAATTATCGCAGGAAATGGTCAATAATTTCGCGGCCGGGCGAGCGAGAATACCTGCAAGTGGCCGGTTCGGTACTGCTCGGGCGTTTCCGCGCTCTCTCGGGAACGGGGCCGGGCACTCGCGCGAACTTCACATCTGAACCTTGACAACTACGGCACATGCGTGTAGTGAAGCTCTACTACAGGCTTTCGATTTTTGGGCAAACAAATTACTTCATCAGCTGTCACCTGCGTTACTACCTATTACTATCTGATGATTCGACAATTCGGATATTGTTCGTATGTAGGGAAAGTATGTATAGCTTTTAACTGATAGTTGGGGATGTGGATGCGGAACTCTACCATGCTCTACATAGGTACCTATCTAATTCCGACTGACTAGGTACCTACAAGACTTTAATAAAAATGCTAAAACTTGTATTTGCTGGTAAACAAAACACAAAAAGGGTCACTTTAGCCTTCCCTGAACCCCATATACCAATACCTTTGTACCGTGTAATGAGTTGACTAAGTAAACTGTAGGATACATTAACATGAGGGTAGGTACTCAACGGACCTCACTTTTCTTGGGCAAATACGCCCTAATGAGATATTTTATTAAGTTTCTCTCTCGTTTCGTTTTCTTTTATTGGTAGAAAATCCTGATTGAATTTCCATCAATTCTCGTAGAGCTCTTAAAAAGGTTCTTATTTAATACAAACGAGAGCCCGCTACCGCTAGGATTTCTACTGGATATTTTATAGGTAATTGATTTAAGGGAAACGAGCGCACG
The DNA here is from genome assembly GCA_951394065.1 of Venusia cambrica. NCBI lineage: Eukaryota > Metazoa > Arthropoda > Insecta > Lepidoptera > Geometridae > Venusia > Venusia cambrica. The sequence continues at coordinate 7,890,140 of OX596042.1, forward strand.
AAACGGTACAGAAACTTCAAGCTGTTTTTTTTTTTCAAACGACTCCAAGTCGAAAGTCTAGTCATAGGTAGGTACGGTCTTAGGACATTGTGAACTCAACCACAATCTTTTGAAGACAGGTATCTCAAACAGTGTCTTATGACGTGGATGTTTTTAAAAGGAAGGAACAGTGAAGCACGTGGTTGTTCACTACTGCTGAGGAACAAGCGGTATCAACTACAAGTACTCTGGATTAATGCTGTCAGCATACCAGGGCCCTTCTCCGCTACTGCAATGAGTTGGGTTGAGTTGCTGGAGTCAAGATAGCAGGGGGGCAATGCACATTACACCCCAGTACGGGATGTCAATGCAGAACATTTATCCTCCCTCCACGTTTGAAATTAAAATTAGATTTGGTCTTAGGTATCGCGTATATTTTGAAAAAAAAAGACGCATCATCGCGAACGATTTCTTGTTCAGTCTTCATGTGAAAATAATTTCATAATGTCAAAAATATACCTATTCGTACCTACAATATTGAAAACTGCTCTGCTACGTAGCTCTGAATATCAACTAACTATCTGTCTCTTCTAGCTCTAAAAAAGTAGCTATTCGGGTACCTAGTTACACTAAAATGCCGGTTAGCTTATGAACGCGTTTATGCAATGCGGTATAAAATACATTCTCTATTCTCTAGAGCATCTGTAAATCAAGCAGCGCATCTCGTGTACGGAACACGCAGTTTATTGGGTTTTATAGCAATTTGCCGGCTTAATTGCCTGCAAACGACGACGGGTAAAGCCTAGTTTAGCAGAAAACTACCTAAGTGCCTCTCCATTGGCGCTTTATTATTAGCTTAGCTCAATATATCTTAAACTGCTGACTGGAAATTAACAATGAAAATTTCAGTTTATCAGGAAGAAAAAAAACCTAGATAAATTTAGATATAATCAATATTGGGACAAAGAGCTAACATAAACTTGAGCATGCTTATAATGTTAGGTGTACCTACCGTCAGCAACCGTCAACAAACACTCTGAAAAGTACTTTTCCCTGAGTCCATTACGTAGGTACAGTCAAGCTCATATCTGCAGGCTTGTTTACCAGAGCATCTGATGTTAATAAATCCTTGTTTGCTAATTATGTGAATAATATTAATGGTAATTAAAATGAACTATGTATTTATTGTAATTTAAATTTGTAAATATACAGTTGGCACCCGTACCTAGTTGCTTCAGTTCAATCAATGAGTTTTTTTTTCGTTCATTTAGACGAGCGACGGGGAAGTCTTCATCTTACCGTGTTAAGCTATGTGGATGGGCACTTTACCTGGTTGATGACAAAACTGGAGATCTTTTAAGCAGACGCACTTATCCTGCTCTATTAATCATATCAAAGAGATATTTACAACGCTATAATGGATTTCCGACATTTCTACCCATTTGCATGCACTACGAACATAAATGTAATATGTACCTAATACCTATATGTGTATACGTATACCTACATGTAGTGGATATAGTTAAAAGTTTTAATATTCCTGATAAAAATATAGTAGATATTGTCAAAAATTAAATGGAAATCATTATTTATCAGAAAAACAATACTTGAGCACTTGATACTTACTAGCTAATATTCGCAATACCTACTCCTAATCGAGTCCAGCTTGTTAATTGCCAGCAAAATCAATAAGTTAACATTAAACTAGCATGAGCTCTACTAAAGCATTGCACGTGTTCTGTATTTGACATGCGAAGGCAAATAGAACACGAAACCAGCCATTCCCATTTCCGAGTTCTCTTTTGTGGAGGCGAGTCAAAGCTTTTTGTGCGGGACTATAAAACAATGAAATAGTGCCGGTGCAGGTGAAATTACATAAAAATGCTCGTAATCTATACGCCGCTGTTCATTGTTCTCTTCTGCGCTTTCCGAAAAGCGGTAAGAACCTTTTACTATCGCTTTATTGTATTGCTACACTTTTATTTTAAACAATATGTACCTACAATTCAACTAAATATTTACAAGGGAAGCAGTGGGATTACTTCAGAACCGTTCCAAAATAGAGCTTATCAAACTTTCAGATTTTTGAGTTATGTCTACCAACCTAATCAAAAATCGAAGTTTGAGTGGAGGTAAAGAAATTTACCGAAATACACAGGTTAATAAAAGTCATGAACTTTGAGACAACACAAAGAAAGTGTTCTGTTAAATGTGATGACATTTTACAGAACATGACACCGTCTTCTTCATGCCCATTATACCTACTCATACCTCTATTATTCGTTATCTACTCTTCGTCGACATTAGCCGTCTGACCAATATCACGTGTCTAACCACTTTAGTTATTCTAGTTGAGTTTTCTTCTTATTTAAACACTAAGAAAACTCAGTACTTGTGTTTCCATAAGACTCTGGCCTCGGATCTGATGAAGATGCGAACATTAAGATCCACACCAGTGCATGCACTGGTACAAACTGTATGTGTGATCTAATTACCCGTAAAAAGTCTATAAAGTACCTTGGAGTTCATATTGACGAAAACCTGTCATTCAAAACTCATATCCAGTATCTCTCGGCCCGAATCAGAAAGGTTATTGGTGTAATGAGGAATCTGAAGTATATTGCAAGCACTGATACCATTCCTTCATTTTATTATGCACTGTGTCAATCTTTAATAGTTTACTGCGTAACATGCTGGGGCAGTGCCATTAAAACTTCCATTACTCAGGCTGAGAGGGCACAGCGCTCAGTTCTAAAAGTCATGCTTCGGAAGCCCTTCAGATACTCCACAACAGATCTTTATAAAGATGCTGGTGTACTTAGTGTGCGCCGGCTCTTTATACTTAAAACGTGTCTTGCAATGCACAAATCTGTTATCTCCTCTTTCGAGTACCAGTCATTGCTAAGCCGCCGAATTTTCAAATTACCGACTCCAGTTGTTAACACTTCATTTGCACGACGGATAGGTACGAGTAGCCCTATGAGAATTCACGTGTATAATGAAGTTGTCAAATGTTGTGACATTAAGCACAAAGCAATCAACGAAGCAAAGCAAATGGTAATAAAATCTTAGAATTTATTACCTTTTGAGTATATATTTACGTATTGCAATTATAAATTACCCCAATTAAAACAAAAGGTACTTACTCGTTTATTTTATCATATTTTATTTGATTACATATTTATTTATTCATCTATTGAATGTTCATTAGTTTAAGTACGATAGACCTAGCTTTAAAATCGTCCGAACCCTATCGTATGAAAGTTCCCTCGATAGGTAGGTAGTAGGTCGGTAGGTACATAACGCACATCCTCAACACACCCACTCTCTCAATATATGAGAGAGAGCGGGGTGTGTTGAGGGTGCATACGAACACAAACACTATCACACACATATGCACTCTTAGATTTAGTCTCACACAGTATTCATAATTCTTATTGAATCGAATTATTTATCGTCATCTTAGTGTTTTTATCTTCATTAATTCAATAGTTTTTTATATCATGTTAACACTACTTTTAGTTATTTTACAAGACAAACCTACCCATTCCGATGTTTTTGCTACTTGCACTTTTTTTTGTTAGGAGGAGGGTGATGACACTGCTACACAGTTTCTAACTTTTGCAGTTGCTCAACGTCCCCGTTGTAAATATGTACACCTAAAAGTGTTCCTAATAAATAGATTTGTATTGTATTTTGTGTGTATATTGCTATGAACCTCGTCTTCAACACTTGTAAATAAATCTGAGTAGGTCCATACATCTTCGCTTCAAACACTCATCTACATAAATAAATTGAGAAGGAAAAACAAAGTGCAATGCAAATCCACTCTAGTCGATATCCAATCTACGCTAATCCGATTCCAATTAGCTTTTCTGAGTAATTGTTATAAAAAAGAAATTGTTTAAATTAGTGCATTTTATCATCATCATCTGGAATAATTGGAATGTGCTTAATAAAGATACTTGCAAAACAGAAATTAAACAATCTACATTTTCAGACATCTGAAGCATCTAATTTTCGTATCCTGGCTCCAGAAATCGTATGCCCTAAAGATGAGAACGCAGTTATTGAGAAACCAGACAACACAATTATAACGTAACTATGTATATATAGCATTCAGATATTTTAATAACGAAACTTTGTTAGGTTTAACAAAATATGTTTTATTTATATATATTATTATATATATATAATATTTATTTATGTTTTATTTTATTTATATAAAACATATTTATATGATAGCGAAAAGTTTGACTAACAACTCACTTGAAAAACAAGTAAGTAGTTACATAGTTTTATATGAAGCACGCATTTCTAAAATTACTAAAATTTCATAGGTTATAGTAATTATTATAGTTCATATTCACTCACATGAAGACTCCAAAATTGTACTGGTCCGGACAAACAGACGACTGGCGACGAACAGGCAGTAATGATTTTCATTCATAGCCTATTCTAATTATATTAATAATATGGTAGAGGCGAAACGATGCATTCAGCACAATGGAACATCTATTTTACATTAATTTTAATTTTACACAGCGCCATTTATTAGGTAGAGGTTGTATCCTGCCGTACGCCTGCTATTCCAACCGGAGGTCATTCAAACGGAATAATATTCACATAGTGTACATTACAATTTTATCGCCTAAATACTCTTGAATGAAACCTTAGTACGACTTAATAAATAATTGTTATTTTTTAATTAAGAGACCTTTGCTCAGCAACGGTACACTGCAGGCTAATAATAATAAAAATAATTCTGACACCTGTTCCATACAAGACAAACAATAAAGTATCAGTGCTTTCTTTACTGTTAATAAACCAAAAGATAAATCACGCTTGCCAAGAAGGATCCCATTCACTTCACTCTAGACTTGAAGACTCCAAGATTGTATTGATCCAGAAAAGCGAGGGCAACAATTTTTACTATTTCCACAGTATCGTGTAGGCACGTTTGGTTGTAAAAGTTCCATTAGGGGCGAATTTCATTAGCTTTCGAACTAATAGTAGTAGTGCAGACGGTCTTTCCCCAGGGAACTGAAGGAAGGTCGAGTTAGGCGTGTTCAATGTTTTACATCAGTCATGTGTAATGTTCAAACCATTTAGGTAATTATTTATCCATTATAATTTAAAAAGTTCATCACGTACCGCAACCCTTCAAACTTAAATAGACTAGCTAATAATTAATACAAAACGGGTCATTCGTGATGCGTACCTTTTAATATTCCCGATAGTTTTACAGAGTTATACCATGGTCACACGTGGCCGGCGATTCTCCATAAAAATGTATTTCCTTATTTTCTTCCTGGAGAATGCATCTAAAACAAAGTTTTTTTTCGTTCCATCTAGGTCTGCTGTGAACACGTACCCGTCACTTAATTATTTTCAGCAACTTATTAAGTACACAAAAAGGATGACCCCAAATATCACAAAAAATACCCGTTTTTATCGCTGTGATACACCAGATAAATTTGAAAACGTTTTTAACATAAAATAAAGTTATATAAGCCTAGACATACTCTTTCAATCCGATTTGTATTAGTTATGTGTGATAATCGCGTTAATTTAAAAACTGAATACTCATTCTCAGAATTCCAAGATATTGATAACTATGTACAATAAAAAAAATGGTATAGGAGGGAATTAAGTAGGCAAGCACACTAAAACAACAGCTAAGGATTGAAAAAGAAAAACTATCAGCGCCCCAAGCGAAGCAGAGCTTTTAGATATAGAATCTAGTTCAACTAATCCATAATCGTATTCAATAAGATTTTAAATTGGAAACGTGTTATCTACTTTTTGCTATCTATTTTTTTTTTATAAGTTCGACGAAATGTATCGAAGTAAGTAAATTGAAATAGGTAGGTACAGGTATATATTTTGGTTTGGGAGAAGGCTAGATATATTAAGTCACGTATGCTATAAGGCATCTAGATAGATATATATCCATATATATATAGCAGACGTTCTTATAGACAAACTGGTGCCATTAAATGGATCAAGCAGAAAATCATTTTATTTGAGGTGTTTTTAAATACATGAAGCAACAGAAATCAAGCCTAGCTGTGCTTTCAGACTTCAAACAGAACAAGATCTCGCGTTTACTTGGACAGTCCGTTGGGCTCTGTTGGATGCGCCTTCCCAGCGATTCACTCTACTTCTATGGCGTACCGTAAGGATCTTGGAAACCCAGCTGAATGGACCTCAGCCCGAACCATTTGCCTATGTTATCAATAATACGCAAGTAAGCTACTTTTATCCATTTATTGGGATTAATGAAATTCGCCGCTTCGTTTTCATAGTGTACATAATGTAAAATAAAAAATCTGCTTAGAAATTGAAGCCACCGTAACAAAGTTACACTAAGAAAGTACAGGTGGAAGTTAATTAATTACAAGAGTTCGTTTACCTACATCACATCACATCATATTAGTGTCCACTGCTGGACAGATCCTCCTCCAAATCTGGAGAGTTTTGTTATAATCACCACACACTCGGATTGTGGTAGCTTATACACAGAAGGATGCTGCTGCCCTTCTCCTGTGTTTCATATTATATTTTGTTTACCTAAATGTTTATATTTTAAGCTCTTAGCCGGTGTTGACTACATCTTCAACGTAACCAGCTCGTCATCACAACACTCAAATGGGACAATGAGAATGTTTCACATCGACAACGTCAAGGGAGACCAAAAGCTGATCGTAGCCGGACAGTCGGACAAGCTGTCCGTGTTTCTAGTCGGTGGTATCAACGTTTTTACGGATATGACATATACCCTGGTAGCTGAGGTGACAACGTGCAGTCCCGTTCACGATTATTACGTAAGCTACTCATCGGTTAACACTTGTTTTATTCATGCGGTTTATCCCGCATGTGATCCGGATATCATGATATTAGTAGATAATTATTGTTTAGAACAATATCTGGTGTCAAACTTCCTAACCAATATTCGCATTTCTAAAATTGGTAAGAAGATCGAAGAAGATAAGATAGAAATTACTATTTAATTATGCTGCACCCAAAAAAATATAAAAGCAGTGCAATTTCCCGAGAAAAACGCTTTCTTGGGTTCATCCAAAATCGTTCTGCCATTTTGGCGTGAAGGAGCGCCAAAACGTACACACAATCTCTCGCCTTTATGATATTAGTGTGATTTGATGATAAGTAATGCCTAAGTATTCTGATGGATCTGGGTAATGGATCTACTAAGATTGATCCTTCTTATGTAACTCGCTTGTTATTCCTAGAAATAGTCTTATTTGGTGGAAAAATACTACTGCCCCCGGACAACGTATGTATATTAAAAATGCTAGGAATTAATTCCCATAACCTTGTGGAAATATCTTGAAACATTTCTTCGTTCTCTTATACTGTAAAAGATTACTATCCTTAATATCGAACAAGCTTTACAGCTCAGTTGGTTGTAGTTCTGCCTTCCAAGATGTAGAATGTTGGTTCGATTGCCAACCAGGACATACATTTGTGTGATGAATTTGTATGTTTGTTCTGTGTATTGTATGATAATTATTGTTTAATTGTATTGTCTTGTATGATAAGTATGTATCAACAAAAAAACTAAGTAAGTATATAAGTTTTATTATTTTCGTATCTATTTCCCATATTACAAGCTTTGCTTAGTTTGGGACTGTAATATTTTATTACTTTAAATGATGTCAGCCAATACTGGCAAGTCCTATCGCAATAAATATAACACATGGATGTTACAGTGTGCATATTTCACACCACGTTGGTAACAAAACTTACAAAGAATTTCACAGCAATATATTACGCTGGAAACATTGTGAAAAATTCACAGTATCTCCGCTTTGCAGTTTACATGGAACGTCGAAGCGTCTGGGAACATAATAAATGTAGCCGATACATCGGGACGGCGGCTGCAAATTCCGCCATACAGTCTGCGAGCTGGCGAGTCTTACTACGTCAAGTGTAGTGTGTATAGGAATAATACTCTCGTTACACAGGTACTTAATCTCTACCTAATTATAGGCGCTATAGCTACAAATCATTTTTTTCTTTTAAATGCTCTGGATTCCGTGTTCTGTTAAAATCAATAGCTGCAATCCAACACACAACCGCAAATACAAGGTAATATTGCGCTAAAGAGTTATGCGGTCAAGTGCGGACAGCAATCGGATACTGTGGTTGCGGGTTCAAATCCAGTCGTACACTAATGGACTTGTCAGTTCTTTGGTAGTTAATGTGCGCATTTGACACATGCACATGCTCTGACGGTGAAGGTCACATCGTGAGAAAATTGGCATGTCCCTAGGACCGAAAATCTGAATGGCATGTGTCACTTGTATGTGGCTAGTATTCCGCTAAGTTGGCATTTAAGTAATTTAGTCAAGTATTGAATAGCAGCTATTTGCAAACCGTGGGCATGCGCCAAACGTAAGATGAACGTCCTAACTTACGTTCTCATAAGATCCACGCTGTGAGTAGTGATCTGAGGAGAAAAAGTTAAGCTCCTCAGTCTGTCAAGGTTTCCGGATAAAGTGCGATTAGACCTTATCATAATTAGAAATCAGGTGAGATAAAGATAAAGCACTTCCCCGATTTCAAAAATAATAATTTGAAAAATACCAGTTAGCTGATTCTATATATTATATCTCTACTTCTAAAATCTTTTTTATATATGTCTTTCAGACTGAAATTCCGTTTCAAGTTTTATTCAGAGGACTAATCGTATACCTGAACGTGGATGTCTTGTTTATGCCGGTAGACAACGCCTTCGAAGTTGAAGCTACAGTAGAAAATCATGATTATCATGAAGAATCACCCAAGGTGCATGATGAATAAAATGAATGAAAGCATGCATTTTATTCATCATTTTACTTTACTTACAGTATTTCCTACTCATTATTTGAGCAGCCCGTCTGGGAAGTACCACGGATAATCCTTACAGAAAATTTGCAGCCAAATATATTATATCTAGTGCACTGTAGGACTTTGTTAAAGTCTGCCTGGGTAGCCTGGCCATCTTACCTAATTCTGTCGCCATAATAACAATTCTAAAATTGTTGTGTTCCGGCATTCAGAGGTTAGATAGCCAGTTCCTCTGTTTGTTGAGGTTTCCGGTTGAAGTGCGCCTCCACCTTCGGCCTTATCTTAACTTGTTACTAGATGAGATGCAGGCCAAGAGCTTCCCCGTCGTACAATAAAAAAATAAATGCATTTGACTCGCGAAATGGATTTTTCTCATCTTAAAAAATGCCCAACGCGCCTAAAGTACCGTAAACCGTAGGTTGACCTCTACATAGCTCACAGAATCCTTTTAACAGTAGCTTAAAGTAAACTTTTAAACAGCACTTACGATAACTACTTACGATAAGCTAAGTATAGTAAAGAACTTTGTAAATCTGGATTTTATTTTGTATTACTTTTATATGTTATACCTATAAATATACTTATTTTACATATATGACATAAATAACATTTATTCAATAAAAAGTACAATTAAACTAACTATGTACAAGGGAATCAGTCAGATTACCTATTACCTACTTTTACATATATATTATCTTATATATGTAAAGTAAGTTGTTATTTGCATTTAAACATGTATATATTAAATAGTGTGTATTACTAACATATTTATAAGTCAAACTACTAATAATTTATGGATTTTAACTATCTGAAAATAAAACGATTTATTATTATTATTACAAATAAATTAAAAACATACAAACACAATAACATTTATTTTATATTATTTATTTATTTGCAATTTATGTTCTATAAATTTAAAATGATTTAAAATAAAAGACAAATATATAAATGATGTCATTCACTGACTTTTGTTTCAACACAATGTAAATCCTTTAATGGTCGTAATGAAAATATACAGTAAAATTCAAGGCTAGTAGTTTTACCTACACAGCCATTGTATTGAATTCCTTTGTTGTTTATAGTTCGAATGGAGCTGCTCTTACAATAATGCACCGTGTAAGAATTTCGAAAGTACAGATACAAGTACTTTATTGATACCGTCAGGGTTTGCTGAGACTGGACAGTAAGTTGGCACCACATTTTGTTTACATTAGATATTAACATGCCGAATATTTGATCACGCATACTAAAGTAAATTGTTTTAGATACGAAATAACAGTTAAAGTGAACGTCCTCGATCAAGAAGGGTCAGCGAAAGCAACAATAACCGCCGTGGAACCCACTCTGCCAGTAATCCAGGTAAGCATAACCTTGGTTAAATAGCAGGTAGATTATACAACTTCGAAAACAATAGGTGTATTCCATGAAAGATTATGAAACTGTTTACAACTTACTTAATCCTATGATTCTTGTTGTAAAAACGAGTTCTTTAGAATTTCTTGCAAAAAGTTACTTGGTGAATGATTAGTTTAGTATTTACTTATTTTGTTTATAGTCTTATTATTTGCCATGTTGGTCACGGCTTCAAAATCGACCCTTCCGTATCAGCCGCGGTTGTCGAAAAAGGGCGAGTAAGGGATCTCACAAGAAGAAGGGCTCACAGATTGATTCTGTGTACTACCTAACACCTTTTTACCAATACGCTTACCAAGGCAAATCCTCCACTTTTTAAATATCTTGACGATAAAAACTATGGTTAAACTAAAGTTTCTTCGTACATAAAGTTCTACAGTTTAATTGCTTACCAGCTCTACGGCGTAGACCTCTACGACAGAGCTACGAATGATAAAACTCTACGATAAGTGCTACGAACACTTAGAACGATTAACATAGATCTAATGTTTAATTGAAATACTTGTATTCAGGTACAACCTTTTCCTCGGCATGTGAATGCAGGAAGCAATATATTGCTGATAGCTAACGCAAGCAACGTTACCCCATCTTGTACTCTCACTTGGTACTTTGCTACGGAAGAACAACTGGCCTCCGTCGAAGCGGACTGTGACGATTGCCAGGTAAAACGCATTAATTCTGCGATAAAACCATTGAAATTGTAACAAAACGAATAAACCGAAACCTTAATATCAGTAGAATAGAATAGCATTTAGAGACACACTTGATTAAAAATATGCCGCATTGTTGTGCAACATTGAGAGTACCAGCTTGCATAGAGATAAAATATATAGAATTTGTTTATAACATACTTCATTTGAGTTTCATAATTAATACTGTTCTTAATACTTTAAAATTACTGTATACATAAATAATCACTATACGCATACTGAGCTTAATGTGTTTTTTAAAATTACTGTATAACTAAGTACATACGTAATCACTATAATGCAGGTAAATGTGTTTCTTTTACCACATTTTGCAGCACGGAAACGCTCTATCAGACTCTCTCACAGTATTTTCACTAGAAGAAAACTTTCTGAATGAAATCGCCGATTTCACAAACGAGACCGAATGGCGTCAAGTCACGGCTGAGTTAGAAGTTTCGAATGGAAGAGCCCGATTCCTTGCCGAGTGTGGATGCTCGTTGACATTTAGCTGCGAGACGAAAGGTGTGGTTTACGCTGATATCAGCCTTCGTGTGAATTCTGGCCCTGAGGTTGCAGACATTAAGGTATGACTTTTAATAGTAAGATCATAGATATTAAAAAAAATATTTGTCTATATAGCTGTGTGGCCAAGTGGGCCCATCTTCCGATTATTTGGAGATTTGGAGGATTTGGAGGTTGTCCTTTGAGAGTGAAGGTCACATCGTGATAAAACCGGCATGTCAACCGAATGGCATGTGTCACTGGCTAGTATTCCGCTAAGCAGCGATAGGCTTGAAACCCGTCACTTGCAAACCATAAGCATATGCCATACGTCAGTGAGTAGTCCCTAGTAGATGATCCTCTTAAGAGCCAGAGTAGTGATCAGAGGTGAATCCTCGATGGGGAACAAGTCATGCGTCTGTTGTTGTAGAGATATAATACTATTTAAAAATGTTATAATGACACCAAAATTCACAACCCAAAATATATTACTATTATTTTATGAATTGTCAACCAGTTTTATACGTGCGTAACTTTTAATATCTGCTTCAAATTATTTTTAAATATATGTATATGTATCTGTGATGCATATCAAAAGGTTTCATTATATTCAGTATCGTAGAATGTCATATGTATAAACCCATTTTGATTTTGAAGTAGTTTTTTATTATAAATGTTAGCAAAATCATTACAGTTACAGTACAAGTGTATATATGCCAAACCGATAATGAAAATTATTAACAATCTAATAAACTTAAAAATATAAAATTTACCTACTTAAAAACTAACTGCCTTTGTCGTGAGTTACAGTAGTTAAATTAAGAAAATGTGAACCTTTTCATCCAAGCATTACTTATTTATTACGCGAAGCGAAAACGAAAAACGGAACTATAGTCTTTTGAACCAATCCGAACTTTTATTTTCTAATAATTTACCATGTCTATTTGTTCAATCTATGGTGTGCTCCGCAGATTTCTCCAGAACTTGGAACCGCAATGGAGACCGTATTCCGAGTCAGCAAAATTTCAGCATCCGACCCAAACCCACCACTGCTGTACAAGCTATTTTGCAGCCTTGGGCACAGTGAAAACCTTTTACTCGGGTTCAACCTGGAACACTTAGCTGTTGATACATTTTTACCTTACATCGGTAATGATAAGCTCTACTTAATAGGATTTTACTTTTTGGGTTGCTTGTTAGGAATTGTTATGGACCCTCGTGTTATTCTTATTGTACGACGGGTAAGCGCTTGGCCTTAATTTCATCTGGTAGCAAGTTAAGATAAGGCCAAAGGTGGACGCGTAATTCACCCGGAATCCTCAACAAACTGAGGAACTGGCTATCTTACCTCTGAATGCCGGAACACAACAATTTATGAATTGTCATATGGCGACAGAATAAGGTAAGATGGTGGTAGCTAGCCAGGCAGAATTAAACAAGTCCTACAACCAACCAAAACAAAATTTCCATTAGGCTAGAACTTCAATAGAAACAGTACGCAACCAGCAACTTAGAGGAAAAGCTTTTCTAGAAAAGCAGTCTAGGGCCCTTCATCATCCCATGTTTCTGTGTTTTGCTCCACGTAGATGAAGGTGGAACTGAGATCTGGGCTGAAGTGTGCGACTCCCTCGGTGCCTGTTCGCCGAGCAATGTGATGACCATACATCTCTCCGCCGGGGAGGCTCGCTCAATGGAAGTACTAGTGGGAGACATTCGTGGCTTTGTCCTACGTTGTGAGGCGATGCTTCTGAACCAGGTTGTCCGGTCTACTGTTGTGACTTACTCGGTAAATTACTATTGTTTTTTTTTGACATTACAGGACATTAATTTCACACAGTACCATCTAGCTCCAAGCTAAGCATAGCTAACTAAGCATGTTATATGGGAACTAGCTTACGGATTACTTAAATATTTTTTTTGTAAATACATACCTTCGGACACCCAAACACAGAACAAACATCTATACCTATTCATTACACAAAAGTACGTCCTGAGTGGGAATCGAACCTACAGCGCAGGAGGCAGAGTTACTAGCAACTGAGGTATGAGGCTTGTTAAATTCTAAGAAGGTTCTTAGAACTGAAGTCCGTTGGCTAATGTCCCTAAATTCAAAGACCATCATCTACTTGGATCGATAACAACCAAACATAAGTAGACAATGGCAGTGTTACGTTACGTCAGACTAGACAACGAGTAATGTTAATGTTTCAAACGAAATTGTAGGGAATCCCATGACTCACGACCTCGTGACACTGACAGGCCCGGCCCACCTTCATGATTTCACAATGTATACCTACAAACTGCTCATTAAATAGTAATAAAGATTTTCAAGTAAGGTCTATGTATTTAGGTATATTATTTACTTATAAGTTATTTCAATATCTTAACTCCTCTTATAATTATTGAATGGATCATCAAAATACTAACTAATCCGAGGTTCTTGTTCCTTTCTCCTTGTGTGCTGGTCGCGATTCCGAACAAGCGACAGATTTGACGTTTCAAAGTGATCCTAAAAATATCTTACAGAATCGATAATTTTTGACTTTGTCTTTGACTTCATACCAGTGGTAGGTGTAACTGGTATATTTATTGAGAATATTTCCTCTTGTCTCATTAGCACCATGCAAAAAAAAATAGTCTGATACGTTACGTACATTATTTGATGTACGTACAGCGTATCCGAATCAAAGCGTCCAGTATACGCAAGTTTAGCTTTAGACGGGATGTACCTATCTACCTATAGACAAAATCGTATACCGTTCCGTATTCCCATTTATGGAACAATCATATTTATATGCACTTACTTTCAAGCAAACCGTACTAATAACAAATCCCGAATGCGGAATCAGGAAGTTGCGGTCAAGCTGTCCCCCTTTCATCTACAGCTCCACCAAATTCTATTTCACTCCCCGTCATACCAAGTATTTCGGAATGCAAACCCACGAAATCAATATTTGCTAGCGGCTAACCTGATTTTTCAGAATGCAAACCAAGCTGATGCTTTAGCTGGTTTTACAAAGGATCTACTGGAAACATTGCCAGCAGAACAGGATTGCCTGAGACAAGATCAAGAGTACTTATCGATGCTTCACTGGCTCGCCGAGCGAGGGATAGACACAAGTAGGCTAGAATAAAGTAGCAAGTAAGAAGGTTTACTTACTGTTTTGGTTATCACAAATAACAGGTTTTTTTTACTAATGCATTGATTTCACGTGAGTATTAGAATTTGCCAGAGGAAAAGTCGGATCAAGTTTGTATTAAGGTTTGTACATAAATAAGGATAAGTAATATTACCTTCTTATAAATCAGAAGAAATCATTGCAGAGAAAGCTTAATCAGCTTATTATGCATTAATAATTACACGCATTTACTATTTTATCATAGCACAAACAATCAGACAAGTAATATGAGTTAAAATGGTAGCAAAATAAATAGACTTAGTAACCATTTCTTGCAGCTGTATTATTATTTGTTCAATTTTCGTTATATTCGATACAGCATCTCAAGTCTCGAGTTCATAACATGTAAGAAAGAAAATAAATACCGTACAAAACAAATAATGTTCTTATTCTTAGAGCTCTCCCAGGAATGCTTGTTAGCAATACAACTGCAATAGTGTACCTATGAAGCCAGAGCAATACTTTCGCGAGGTATATCACTTTTCATGTATGTATCAAGTCATAAGAGGTAGCGTGGTAGCGTCTCACAAGTCGCGAGTATTATTTCAGAATACTAAAATATCAAGATCCCATCTATCTTCACGCTTGGTAGGATAGAGATTATAATATAAAGATATAAGCGTATATACGATAACGATAATGCGTGTTTACAAAAGCAGTATTGTAAATATGCAACATAATGATGCTTATTTTCATTTTTAGAAACTCGAGTAATGTCTCATTCTCTTCATTATGTTTTATGACTAATAGAACACCTTTATCACATTTAATCTAGTATTTTGTGAGCCAAATTATGAGTCTTGTTAAAGGTTCTTGTTTTATTTTTTGTGTAAGTGCCTACATAGACGGTATAGCGATACTAGTTTTAGACATACCTACTCAGATCAAATTATGCACATGATACTGGCATAATCCTATGACTAATTAGCTTGTCCTGAGCCAGTTAGGATGAACCAGATTATCATGTCGGGCTTCGGATAAACTTTCTTTACCTAAGCAAGTTTATTCTAAGCTCGACATGATGAACTAATTTGGCGTGGGACGAACTAGTTATCCTTATAAAGTTCAGGATAAACTAATTCGCCCTTGAACCGCCGCGCCATTGTGCCAGACAGATTTTTATTTTTAGAAATTTCTAGGTAACTTGTATAAAACAGTATAATAAAATAGTAATATAGTACCTAATAATATCAAATAAGTAAGAATTACAAATATCGTATATTGAGAATTGAATCTCAAAATCTAATATTTGTTTGAGCAGGCCGCAAATATTACCTTCAGTTATTGCCAAGCATTGTTAATAACTGTAACTTTTAAAAAGTTCTTCAAGCTAAGCGTCAAGCTATTCTGATTATAGGTACTTCATTATTTTATAAATTTTGATATATCGATTTATTAGGTACCTTACCTAATAAATCCCATTTGGATGTACCGAGTACCTACAGAATTTAGGTAGCTTGATTTATATTTCTACGTAATTAGGGTGCTAGTTCAAATTACGCAGATAATGAAAATAAAGCTACTTAACCTTTTTTATCAACTTGGTACCGGCGAAATTTCATTAATGAGCCTAACCAGGTAAAAGATTAACATAGACGAGATAATATGCCAAGATTTAGAAGAGATGATGAAATTCGTTAACCAAACTATCACCGTGAATCAAAAAGGATATTTAATATATTTTTTTATTATTAAAAAGAAGTCAATAAATCAAGACATTTAATGACTTAAGAATGAAAATGGATCCCCAAATTACTTTTTCTGAAAGACTGACTTATCCCGGATCTTATTCCGCCTTCACCGTTTCAAAATAAGAATGTTAGACGTACAGCCACAGAATAACTAATAGTACTGCGTAGTACCGCTAAGTACCATCGATGCTTTACCTGGTTGATCTACAACTTTTTAAGACTAAGCGCTTTCAAAAATATTGTATTATGTGCGCTGCAAAAGCTTATGGAATCTACTAACAGCGTCTGTAATATCTTTGTTACGACCCTGATGTCTTAAAAAAAGGGTTATAACCTTCTGTTTAGGTTTCGGTTCTTCTTTTCGCTCCATCATAGACCTCATTCTTGCCTGTGCAAGTTTTAAGGCCAAGTATAATACCTATTGTAAAATTAATGTTGTTCTGTACTTGTACCATGCGCATCGCAAGGTGAATGTATAAGATTGGCAGTATACCTATACCTACCTGTACCTAAAGGTCCGCCTTCGCCGTTAACGAACCGTCACGATAGAGAAAACTACACAGATGGTGTTGTTCCTACTTACTCGCGCCTTTATTGCATTTGTACAGGACTTTCAGGATTGTAATAAAATTACGTATGAATTCTAAATGCTAGACTTCATTTGATCGTTTTTTTTTGTCAATATATATACTTGTTTGGTCCCTCTGCACAGTTCAACAACCTTTACTTATTTATTTCCGATAAAGTCAGAATGCGTAATGGGCAAAATAGTATCAAAATCGTTAGTTCAAGATTGCCTGCCATTTGTATTTTTTCCTAAACAACCTATAATATGAAATCACTTAATCAAAGAAGGAAAACATGTAAAATCCAATTTGGTAAAGACAAGGCTATGTTCAACCTGATTTCATAACAGTTATAAAACAAAACACAACCGTCAAAATAACCGGCCAAGTGCGACACCAAGGGTTCCGAACCAGATTTCAAGGCAAAAGTATACGTTTTTATTTCTATTGTGTGGTTTAACTCCAGGAATGGCTAATAAATTCCCTCTAAAAGTCTCAACCAATCGCGATCCCTTGCCATGTAAGCAGTATGTAAGATTGTAAGTATGTACATATGATAACATAATATATTTTTACTAATGTTACCTATTGTGACAGAAAAAATAAGAACCCGCGACGGAACTCGAACCCGCATCTTTTCCTCTACTCCGGCTTGAGGAAAAGATGCGCTCCAACCAATTGAACAAATATTGTTAAATCTTGTGTCCAACTGCAATCGCTTGAATTACAAAATAATATTAATTTATTTTATTTTATTTTATTTTGATTACTCTGGACTGGCCTTGGTTGCAAACAGCAGAAAGGTAAATACCAATAACCTAATCGTAAAAAATATGGGGTACTAAAAAGTAGGTTGCTATACATTTTAAGCTAAATGAGAGGCTTACCAGGCCAGCCTGGTAACAAAATAAAATGTAAGTATTAACAATCTTTTTTCCAGTTATTCCAAGACAATAGGGTAGGCCCCACTCCTATTAGGGTGTATGGCATGCGCAAACGCAGGTAGAGATGTTTATAAAGGGAAGGATTTCTTTATTTTTTGTCATTACATTTTTTGCAATAGACTGTGAACGTTGATTCTTGTTTACCTTTAGAAGTTATTAGATTATTCTACATTTATAGTAAGAATAGCAAAAGTGTTTCAAATACAATGTTGAAATTACAGGTATGACACTACCATTATATTACAAAGGTGAAATCATCTATGCGTGTGATAGTAGATACGTGATTTTGCAATGTGTTTCAGAAAAAATCGGCAATTCCTACAGACAAGAATGACAGAAGACGTGGTAGACCTGCTGGAAAGAATAGAACACCCCTTTCACTTGTAAGTTTGTACCTCCTATATAACAACTTTGTTTACAAAATTGCAATTCAATCTTTATCATGCTATTGACAGATAGGTTCTTTTAATGGGAACTAGGTAACTACCTACCTACTTCTTTTTGTTACCCACAGATGATTTTACCGATTATATTACTGTATTAAATTTTTAATTAAAATTTTGGATTTAGGTAAGTACTATATTTCATGAAAGAACCTACTATTTCTGTATAGGTAGAGCTTTAGAAATTTGTATATTTTATCAATAGTTGTATATGTTTTGCAGGCAGAACGGCGCGCACGAAACGCTCAGTACGAGAGAGAGAGACGAAATGAAACAGCTGATGCAATGACGCAGTTAGCCGAAGCTGCTCGCTGTGATCCTCAAGTAATTTCACATCATTTTATTTTTCCACGAATAATCTCATGCTAGAAATAAATGAAACATCAAGTAGACCGTACGAAGTACCTACCTATCTCACACTGATTATTAGGCTGTCCCGGCTTTCCTTTTACTATACCACAGTTACCACAAACTCAATTTTTTATCACGTTATCCCTGATTTTTCTGGCAAGAACAAACAAGATAGGTAGGTTGTCGGTTAAGAAAAAAAATACCAGTCGTCCAACTAGGTGGACAGCCTGGTTTGTCGGTTTGTAACAGACAGAATCAAGAGTAGTAGGTAGGTATATGGTACAATTTTATTGACTCTATTTTTCCTTATACCTACATACCTATTCCATTTTTGTTTTTGGTATAGAGTGCCTACCTACCCACGAGAACATAGAGTAGAGACTTTAAAATCTATTCTCCTTTTCCAGATTTGCAACGCGGAATTACTGGCAACGGTCATCAGTCAACTTCAAAGGAGAGGCAAAAGGAAATTGCCCCAGGATATCGAGGATCTCAAGTGTGTGAACCAGAACTTGGAATCGCAAAGTAAATATCGTTTGTATTTTTATTTACTGTTTTAATTTTGAGAGTTACCCAAAGGTTGCCCACGGGACCCGTTAACTATCTGCCTGTCAGTTTTACCTTTAGAAGGCTGTATTTGATTCGAACCTAAAATATAATAGTTTGAAAATTTTCAGGAAATAGGTAGGTATGTGTTATTATGGCGGATTACCTGATAAATATTGATTAGAAAGTAAGAAACTAGAGATGTAGATACCAGCGTTTTGAATTGTGCTGTATATCATAAACTGTAGATACTATTAAAGCACTAGTATCATATATAATAACATAAAGGTATATAAAGGTGTGCTTAGGTACCTAAAATTATAAAAGCAAATACTAAAAACTGGCCAAGCATTAGTCTAACCAATTCGAGTAGAGTACCCCAGAACGAGAAATTGGCCAATAAGGGTCCTTGGTGTTCATGGCCGAACCAATTTAAAGGTTCCGACCTACGATTTCTATAAGCCAACAAAACCGGCCAAGCGCGAGTTAAAACAGCATTTTTGTTTCTCTGCTAGGCCAAGGCCAAAAAAGGAATGACAAGGATTATTTCTTTCCTTTCTTCTTTGTTTCTAAATATACGAGTATTAAATTTGATTTGTATTTATTTTCAGTTGCTGCTCTCCAAAGCCGTTTGGGTCATGATGTTGACGTCAACTCTGAAGATGAAGACTCGAATGACAATGTCAGTAGTTTAATCAGTAATTTACACTTTTATGATTCCTTAGATTATTTATGTTCAAGTGTATCACTAACTGTTATGTTTATTCCATAGGACTCAGACCAGCAAAGCGAATTGTCTGAACACAACTCTACAACTAAAGATACCTTGGAGTTAGCACAACACGAGCAATTATATTCCGTAACGAGACAAACAAAAACGAGTGAAATCACAAAAGAGAACAGACGACCAAAAAAAATCGTAAGTTGGCGATGTGACCATTGAATCCAAACCGTTGGATTAGAGTTTCCTACAAGAGGGTAGTTACAGCCTTCACGTTTGGCAGGTTTCGAAGGTACCTGTGCTACGAATTCACAACTACTAATTTCTTCTCCTGCAGCAATGGTCCTCCAAGTTCTGCATCTAATCTTAGGCGCCATGTAGGTACTAAAAAAAGGTTGATGCTATGAACTGGTGATGTGTACCTACAAGTTTTTATTTATTTATTTATTTATTTATACTTTATTGCACACATAAACATAATAACAAAGAAAAACTTAAAAATTAAAATACATGGCAAAGGCGAGCTTAACCCTAAAAAGAGTATCATAAGTTTCACAAGTATCATAAGATTGTGTATGTAGGTATAAGATACTTGTTATAGTTCAAATAGTCACTTGCATAGTCTTACTCTACCAGTATTAATGTCTTTTCTACCAGGTTATGAGTCTCCATGATTGATTTTTCATTATTTCAGCGTAAAACCTCGAAATCGAGCTCCGTGCACAAGACATCCTCTACAACGGAATCATACAGAGCGTCTGATTCAGATTCCTCTTACTGCAATTGGTCTGAGAGTGAGGTGTCACAGAAGTCACGAAAAAGAAGCCAAAAAGTGTCAGAGCAATCACAAGACACAGCTTCTACGTACATATACAAAACAGAGTCAGAGTCTTCACGGCATGAAACTAGATCGCCCAAGTTCTATGAAGATTTTAGCCAATCGGGTGCGACAGATGGATCAATTATTATGAATAATCCTCATCTTCCTGCCTTACCTGAAATAAGAGAGTTGGAGGAAGGTTACGGAGCCGATGAGCAGACTGACAACGCACTGTTTGAGGCATTCAGTAAGTATAGTCTGTTTTATTTGAATCTTAATTGCTTATGTAGGTTGTTAATTTCTGAAATTTTCAGACACGGCACTGTAGTGTGTCTGTGAGAAAATTTCAGAAATTCGCTGATTTACAGATTTCGTTCGCTGTAGGTAGGTAGTACAAAGGTAATGAAGCTACAAGAAACAAACCCGCATATCTATCAAACTTACTCTACCTGTAGTAAAGGATAATTTAGACAAAGACGTTCTCAAAGTAGATAAGATTAGCGATTTTCACCCGAGGAGTTTCTCGTATGCGAATATCGTACTTAATTATATCTTATATCTTTATGTGCATGAAGCGAAATGTGCGAAAATGATACTTAATCGATTAATTTTGTTTTACAGCTGAAGGTGAGAAGAGGATAATCAATGAATGGATAGATTGCAGCGCAGGTTTCGACGAAGGCGCGGATCATCATGTTGATGTGAGTTTTTACTAACTTATATTTATTTATAGCTATAAAATATATATAAATCTTAGTGGTCAGCTAATTAACTAAACGGCCAACTTATAAAAGAGGTTGGTCAGCTCCAAAATGTACTTTGTCAGCAAACAAAGTGAGCCATAAAAAGCAGGGTGTTTCTGGGTGCAAAATAACATAACAACATACAGACGTAGGTAGGTAGGGACTCCGCCTTATGTTAGAATTATATGCTGTAAAGTATTAGCTGATCTTTCTTGCTGACCAAATATTTTAAAAAAACATCATTAATTCACTTGCCTATCCTTGTTCACCCCAAACGTCAACAACGTGTGGGGTAAATTATGAAATAATCCCGTAACTCCGGCCACAGAATAAATAATACTCAGTGTTACTTATTACCACAGCAAATCTGTGTAAAACATACCAATTAGGCACCTTCCTACTACATTTACGTGTCTACTTTAAAAAGGCGTAGGTCGTCTATAAATTTGAGTACCTAAAGGTTGTGGTTTAGAGCACAGCGTGAAATAATTTAGGTAATAGGAACCTAAGTATTTAGCATTATGAAGATTTTTTTTTTTGATAAGTACCTAGGTATAAGTACTTACCTACTTTTTATCTTCCCGATAGTAAACGGTTCTCGCTCATTAGGTACTTACCTACATGTTGTAGGTACGGTTCATGTTACGAACGACACGATACCTTTTAAGCTATAGTTACATCCTTAGACCTAAATCGTGCCAGTAGGTAATAATTTTAGATCAGAGGTAATAATTTTAGAACCGTTGTTGACTTAGGTACCTAGGTATGTTGTATTTAAAATCAACTTTTGTTTTGTTCTAGAATCGAGTGACAAACTTTTTGGAATTTGACGACTTCATGCTTGATATAAATGCATGAAAGTTCAGCTCTGCCTACCTCTACCAGTGAATCAATAAGAAATCTAGTCTATTTCATAACACAGTGCAATCAAAAGTGCCTTAGCCACGGACGCAAAGGATTGTTGTCCTCGGCCATTAGTAAAACTTGTGATAAATGTCAAAAATTGAATTCTTGTACCTAATAAATGTATGAAATTAAATATTTTACTTTTAATTTAAATCTCCGGTTTGTAGATACCTATTTAGAAATCCTTGGAACGATAAGACCTTCGTAATGGAACGGACTTGCTACCTGACCTGCGTGCGGTGTTACAGGGCTTTATAAGCTAGTAGGGTACTTTAATACCTTTACTTTCACTTCACTTTCCTACCTATAATTTGATAAGGTGCCTTGAAATAATGCCAAGTTCAGTTCTTAGGAGTAAGTACTTACCTAACTTTAGCTAGAGCCTAAAAAATTGGTACCACTAAAATGGTATGGCATAAGCATACTTTTTAGGGTTACGTATCCAAGAGTGCCGAAGGGACCCTATTACTAAGCCTGCGCTGCCTAGAGCTATATAATTAGATTCATATAAGGTTAATATAATGTTAATTAATTTATATAAGATAGGAAGCTGGTTCTTATTTTCAGAGAATATGAAATATAAAAATTCAAAGCAGAACAAAATAACGTGGTCTAGGTACCTACTTTTTATAGTTATAAATTTAAGTTCGTTTTAGATGTTCGATGCTTGATATTATGCTAACATCAAAAAAATACTCTACTACTTACCTATTATTTCAATTCTATTTTTAGTACCTACATAGGTATAATGTTGTCGTAACAACTAATAACTATACGTACTAAAAACCGGCCAAGCATGGGAAAGTCCCACAAGAATGCTCGAACGAAACGCAAAATGTGCCTTAGTTGGAACCCTAGGTGGGCGTGTCGCACTTGACCGGTCTATTTAAAATGTAAAAAATAATGAATAATTTCTTTATTATTTGGCCTTATTGAAATGCTTGGCTAGTGCTTGGAGCAAGCAATTTCGCCCATCACATCATCTATGTCGCGAATTCAGGCGCTCTGTATGTGTCACCAACCCTGCTCCGGTACTTCAAGGAGCTGTGCTGGCTGGGGTAGGGTAAAATAAAATGGGGTACTGGGTCGGATAACCTCCTCGTGGTGTACCTTGGGTGCCGTGGATCACTTCCCACTTGTGGGGACTTATCGACGGCAGCGAATAATCCGACGCGAGGGTGTCCTCCGCGTGTCCCTATGAAGTTAGCATAGGGCACAGTGGATGGACAGGCGGTCTTCCGCGGGACGGGGAGTCCCAGTGAGGGACTCAGCGGACTTTCGGGTCGTGGGATGGCGGCGCGGCAGGGAGGGTCAACGCGGCCACCCTGTCGGGCACTGATGGTTGAGAGCCTGGAGGCCGGGAACGTAGGGGCGTTCAACCGGCCTCCATTGCACAGGCCCTCATCCCCGTCGAACGGCGGGAGCGGCCTGGCGACCCAGCTGTTCCCGCCATCCCCCCAGCCACACTGGGGGGCCTGTGGGGCCCCTGTAAAGGGGCAATCGATGGTGGTGTTGTGGCGGTAAAGGCTGTAGCCGGATTCCCACGACACCACCACTCGGCGAAAGCGGGTCACTGCGGAGTTTAGTGGGTATTGCCTGTCGCTAGGAAGGGTTGAGTCCGACACACGGCCTCGTCCCCAACGAGGCTATGGTGCATAAACGCATTGTCCGCATAAAAAAAAAGGGTAAAATAAAATGTATTAAATTGTGATTTTGCATTGTCTTTACCAAAATAATCGAGGTTGATGGTGGTTAGTTAGTAAAAGATTAAGAGATCTTGTATAAATAATATGTTATTACTGTTAATTGTGACAAAAGTAAGATATAAAACTTTAAAATATGCCTATGTTACAAGTTAGTTTATTTTGTATACAATAAAACATTTGATTAAGAAGATTAATTGATTAAGCTTAAGTATATACCTACGTTTTTTATTTGATGTCATGATAAGGTATGGTCAACTCTCCCCAGGCCCCTGATCAAATCTCCCTACACTTGGGGAGACTTGAGCCAAATCCCATTTAATTGGAACTATTATAAATTGTAATTTTGTTGATTCACTACAATTCAAATGCCATAAAATGATGATCAGATAGGTGCCTTAACAATCGCACACCGCTAGATCAGAATTCCTAAATCAGTCGAGGTAAATGCCACGATTGTTTATGTAAATAGTGGTTCAAGTCTCCCGGACTCCTCCCTAAAAATATCCAAATCACTTCAAGAGTGCATATAATATTTGAAGACTTCCCTCAATTTCTCCAGGATCATCATCAAATTCTGACCAGTCATTGGGACCACCTGTGAAGTATACCATTTCAAACAAAAAAATAATTTTGCTCATCGGTTTAGGCGTCTTGGAGTAATCGGGGAACATACATTAAAAAGATTCCGACGAATTGAGAACCTCCTCCTTTTTTTAAAAAGTCGGTTAAAAACAGATAGTTTGTGTGTGAAATAGCACAATAAAGACTTATTTGCATTCCAAACAATGACAACCGTAAAAATATTAAAATTGATTCAATTCGAGTGGACCCGAGTCTACCGTAGACTCGCGAAAGGACGAACGTCAAATATTTGACTGAAAAGTACGTAGAACAGTTTATATAGGAAAATGAAACTGTTGTTTTTAGTATCTTCCTCGCAATTTTTCTATATTTTCGCAACGTTTAAACCTTCCCTGAACTACGACAAACACTTCAAAATCAAAATCAGCTAAATTGGCCCCGCCGTTCTCAAGTTTTAGCGAGACTAACGAACACCAATTGATTTTTATTATATAGATAAGGGTATAAAACTATTTTAAATAAGCAAGTGATAAACCAAAATTCCCAAAAAAGATTTCTTTTTTATTTATTATTTTCCTTAGGGTCCCGGTCTTACCCCACTTTCCCTACTAAGTAACATACGAGGGTGGGTCAATATGTCCGTGACTTTTTACAGAATAAATACAGATTTTTAAAAGACATTCGGTTTTTTTTTTAATCTACAACGGGGAAGCGTTTGGCTTTCATCTCACCTGGTAAAAACTGAATGCCGGAACACAACAATTTTATAATTGTTGTTATGGCGACAGAATTAGGACCCAAACAAAGTCCTACCACCAACCAAATCAAGCACAATATATTGTACTCCCCATGGGGATCGAACCCGGGACCTCAGGATCTGAAATCGGTGGGTTGAACCACTAGTCCACAGAGGCGGTTAACACTACATAATCTCCCTTGAGTGCTATGGATTTTGTCCAACGTTTCTCAAGTTTTTAGTCCCTTCCAAAAAATACGATTTTCCAAGGTCCTCAAAATAAGCATTTGTTTCAGCAATGATTTCCTCATTCGAATCTTTTTTTGGTGGAAGAGCACTTTTTTCTTGGCCAAATGAGGTCCTTATACTTATTATTATTAATTCGTGGTCGAACCGGTCTAATAATTTGGCATAATATTCGCCATTAATCGTTTTACCCTTCTGGAGGTAATCAATGTGGATTATGCCACTTGAGTCCCAAAAAACTGCGCCGATTCGCCCATGGAAACCCACTGTTTCGATTGCTCTTTGGTCTCCGGTGTATTGTGGTGGATCCATGTTTCGTCCACAGTTATGAGACGACATAAAAACTCATCCGGGTTGCGGTCAAACACTCCTTCGAAGTTGTCACACGCATTATTTTGTGGTCGATAGAGAGCAAGCGCTGCCCACCTCGCGGAAAGCTTGGCATACCCAAAAGTTCCTTTAAAATCGTCACCACTGAGCCATGAGATACGCCTATGGTCTCTACAATCTCGCGCACTTTCAATCTCCGGTCGGTCAACACCATATGGAATTTTTATTTTTTTTCGGATGTGGAGACATCAACTGGGCGCCCAGGACGTTCGGCATCAATTGTGCTTGTGTGAACACAGCGAAATTCAGTAAACCACCTTTTTATCATTGAAATCGATGGTGCGGAGTCCCCATATTATTTATCATGTTTTTATTTGGTTTCCTTGAGTTTTTTTTTCGCAAAATAATGCTTTGAGGACACTTTTCTGCATTTCCATTTTCTTGAAAAGTCGCGCGTTTTTCTTTTTCAAGGGCTACCATAGATAAACTAAACGATGGAAATAATTCAAACTTAGACAGCACCTAATCCGTTCAAGGATGGATGTTGACCATAGAGTATTTACTTTTTACCTAATATAGGCGAAAAATGTAAGACACGTACATATTGACCCACCCTCGTAGTATACGAGTAGATGGTGTACAATTATGGTGAACAGCCGAAATAAATAATTTTGAATTTGGATTTGAATTTGAATTGTTTCGAATGAAATTATAAGAACGTACGCCTTATGAAACTTCTTGTAGGTATTATGTAAAGCATATCCGAATTAAAATCCCAGATACCGAAACCGAATCGAGTTGGATTTGTTAATAAAACAGTTGAATTAAATGAAACGAGTATTCATATAATTACATTAATATTAATCATGAATTTATTATTGTTATTAGGTATAGTTAAAACAATTTAGTCTTCCTAAACAAAGCACAAATTCAAAATTAACGTAATCGTTCAACGAAAATAAAAACATCTCAACAGAGATATAACCCACAAATAATTTAATAGGAAACACATTCCTATTACATAATAACTATAACCAAATTCCATTTGGCTATAGAAATGAAAAGGTTATGCTAAGATAACCATAAATTACAACAAGAACAAACTAAGGTCTGTTCAGGAAGACTAACAATTAATTATATATATAATATATCTATGTGCTTAATTAAGTATATTAAACTATGACTGACGGTTTGCGAGAGAAATATGGAAACTAAAACCAGACTGAATTGTTACTGATACCACAGATAATAAAATACTAACGCTGAAACATAGATTTGAATAACGGCTTTCTTTGATTTTATGAAAGTCTCAAATCATGCTTGAGCATAGTTCAAAGTTGAAATAACATATAAAAGAAAAATAAATTCTAACATAATCACTTTATAATTTTTTAATTAACCTGTGTTATTTTATTAAAATTGATAAGTTTAGTTCATGCAAAACATTTTCTCGCAGAGACAAAAATAATCAGGACCAACAATAATTCAAAAGAAATTATTAGCTTAGCAGTTAAAACCAGCTAAGTCGCCATTATTCAGCTACTGGATATAAAAATATTTCATCTTATTATTATTATAACGCTGGACATTTCAATACTACAATTCAACACTCACAGAATACACTACCCAGCTACACTACCTAGCTATATTAGGTTAAGAGGGGGGAAGGAGCTTGAAGATTTATTCAATAATTGTACAAAAATCCAGACACAAACATGCTCTAGAAGTTCATGGAAATCTACCAATCAGCTTGCCTATTCGGGGTTAAAATGTGCACATATTGCACTAACACTTTCGAGTGTTCAATCAACAGATGGTAAAGTTATTTAAGATATTATGAAATTATTAGTTAACTAATTGGCTATAAAGTAAGATTTACATTGGTCATGCGTTAAGCGAAATGGTAAGTTCAGTAGTAACTAGTGGTAAACTGTATTCAAAGCAAAGTTGACCAGCAACTGTTCGATTGGTTAACTCCACTATCCTAGCCTATACTAACCTCCATTGAATAAAAACGCGTTTACGTATCGTAAGCCTGTACTAAATTTCCATTGTATAGACGCGTTTACTCCACTATCCTTGCCTGTACTAACCTGCATTGTATAAACACGGTTACTCCACTATCCTAGCCTGTACTAACCTGCATTATATTAACGCGTTTACTCCACTATCCTAGCCTGTACTAACCTGCATTGTTTAAACACGTTTACTCCACTATCCTAGCCTGTACTAACCTGGATTGTATAAACACGTTTACTCAACTATCCTCGTCTGTACTAGCCTCCATTGTATAAACGCGTTTACTCCACTATCCTAGGCTGTACTAACCTCCACTGTATAAACGCGTAACCAATGTAATTGCAATGGGATTTACTCAATTTGAGTGGTATTATGGTATCATTTAAAATTCTATACAAACAATGTCATTACAATTTTTTCTTGTCAATAATTGTTTTCCATTGAAAGCAACTGACAATTTAAAAAAAATTACAACAGTGAAACTGGTACATCTGAATAAATCCATGGATATTATATTATATCCAAAGATACTAGATACCTTCTTCTTCTTTTCGTTCCTTTGGAATTGGACCTTGACTGCAATAAAATAACTGTTAATGTAAATTAAATAGAAACTACTACTAGGATCATGAGCTTTCTTGTGTTAATGATAAGGCATAACCAGCTCACGTAGCATGAATACTTTTTAATGACACTAACCAATATTAAAACAAAAATACCTACATATTAAAAAAACTTTTAAAAGGTGCGCGCGATATGGTTGCCAACCCGATATTCGTTATTAACTTTTATAGACTCAAAGAAAGCCAACACTTAAATATTTTTTGATAAACATTAAAGTTTGGTTATGCCTGCACCATCATCAATGAATCTAAAAAAACTAAATGAATCTGAGAAACTGACTGTCACAGAGTTTTAAAAAGACCTTAGAGTAGAGTTTTAAAAAGACCTTAGAGTATTTATCAATAATTACAACTACTTAAAATTGCTGTACAATCTGAGGTACCCAACCCACAAAGTTTGTATAGTTCTATATATTGACACCATGGATTTTGAGTTTCTTCACTCGGCGGGTGGTGCCTTCTCCGTCTGAGCTGTCAGAGTCATGTGAGCTCCCTTCGGACTTGATGCCGAGTTCCAGATCGTGCGCATCAACATAGCTTCCGGTTTGTCGCGCTTTTTCTAAGGAGCGGACTGGAACAAAACATTTATCATCAAAATGGATGGTCTATGATAGGTAAATTCTATTCAAATAGAGACCCATCATAGAGTTGAGGCCAATCCTATTATATTCTTGTCATACAAGCGCCCTAGTCCTTTTTCATTTATTTGTTTCATTTTATTCAATCTTTTTTCTAAGAGTCCATTCCATACAAATAATGTCTGGTAGAGATATCTTTTAAGCAATAAGACACATAAATTCTGTTTGTTTGTTTGTAGCCTCAGCACGGCTGAACTGATCTTAAAAATCATTTGGTGAGGTGCAAACCCTGTGGAAGGATTGTTATGATTGTAAATGAGCCTACAATGGTTATATTTCCAATATTGGTTTCATAACCATCTACTCATATGGGTACAGCTGGTTTTTTAAGAGGGGCCAGAATGGGCAGGCAACATACCTAACCCACTGTAAGTGACCATGTGAAAGTGCTTGAAGGAGACCTTGACTTTAGAGATATTATGAACTGCATGGTCCTAAGGGCTGACCAGAATATGTGCGACATAATTTTCTGTAACCAGCGGGTACCAATGGGACCGGGACCCTATTACTAAGCCTCCACTGACCATCTGCTTGTCTGTCTGTCAGACAGACTAAGATACATGATTTTATGCCATGAAATGTAGGTTGGATGGAACCTTCTTAGTCGGCAAACAGGCATACAGCCCACCTGATAGTAAGCAGTTACTGTTTTTAGACACAGAGTTAAAAAAAAAACCCCATACTCAGTATCAGTAGCATCCAACTGAGAACTTATCACCATCCAGTCTGCCAAGCATGGTCCCATATCCCATTTTAGCTTTTAAATTTTTTAGCTTTGGAAATGGCCCATTTTGCAGTAGACTTTGCCTTATAATCGATTTTTGATTTAATAATTGGATTAAATCAATATTATTATATTAATATAGATAGAAATAAAAAAATATCAAGTTGATTACAAAGGAGTTGATTGATAAAATAAATGATAGTAATAGTAACAGAATGAAGACTAACTTACTTTGATTTTCCAGAATATTGTTTTGCCTCTTCAGATCCTCAATGTCTTGACGATGCGAGTTGTTTTTTCTCCTCATAAACTGAATGTATTCAGCTGCCTTCTTCAGGATCTGGGCCCTGCTTGCCTGGAAGTTTTTCGACTGCACTTATGTATTGATTTAGTTATTGATCTGAATCACTGCAATATTCTAATTTAAGGAAGATAAAATAAAAACAGCTCCATTATTAAAATGGTTCCCGAAAAACTTTACCAAGAATGAAGAACAATAATATAGTATGAATATATCAAAAGTGTGATTCTTTTAACAGGGACGGTATGGGATAAGCTTTGTAATATTTTTTAATTATATGTCAGTCCATGATAAATCCACATTGGAAGAGTGGGTTGGTATAACATTGTGTAGTATAATTAAGTTCCATTAAAGTATTTCTCAATTTAAATTACTTATAGGTACAATTTTATTATTCAAACAAGCCTCATAGCTCAGTTGGTAGTAACTCTGCCTTCTGTTGTTGTTGTGGTTGTGGGTTTGATTACTGTTTTCTGTGTTTGGGTGTTGTATTGTATGATAAGTATGTATTTACAAAAAAAAATAGTATTTAAGTATTCTATCTGTTATCTAGTTCCCATGTTACAAGCTATGCTTAGTTTGGGGCTAGATGGTGCTGCGTAAAATGAATGTCCTGTAATATTTAAGTATATTTTTTTATTTATATTTCAACAAATAAGAAACTGAGTCATTTAACCCGTTTGGATCCAAATACAAACTATCTGTAAAATGTTAAAAGTAAAAATAATGTAGAACAACTGAAGTCAGATTGTGTCTTGATTTTGAGCAATTAGGTTTGTCCTACCAATGGAACTCTTCACAATGCTGATATTGATACCATTCATACCTCATTGATTGCATAGCAAGCTATCATTAAAAAAACGTTATTTTAGGTATTATAGCTGTTTTCTTTAAAAAGTTATGGAGACCAACATACCACTTTTTCATTCTGCAGTGCGGGAATTGCCTCTCTCAATGATGTAAAACTGTATTTTATGTGATCTCTCCTTTTTCTTTCCAATGCATTATGGTGCGCACGTTTCTCGGCCTAAAATGATAAACAAAGTGAGCAAAACAGATTTTACAATTTTAACGATCGATGCTAAACAGATGATGGCATTATTAGCGAAACGGATGGACTCAATGGTAGTAGGTACCTGCGAGTAATAACCACTTCCAAGTATGTTCCTAGAGTGAGCTCGTGAATCGGAGTCATTTTCTGCCTGAAATTATAAATACCACGAATAAATTATTGCAATTTAGCGAAGCGACTGTCAACACTCGACAAGGGAAAACACTAGCGACAACACCCACATCACTTTCGATGTCGATATCACGATCGTCGTCGCTCATCATCTTGAAGAGTGTCTGGAATCTGATCTCCGAAATTAGAACACTATCATCAGCAAATTTTAATTGTCTATAAAACACTGATAAAACAACACCAATTGAATAATTTGCGTTGAATTGAAATCACACAACACAATAAACGTAGTGGTTAGAATAAATTCCTTCTTCTCTTCTCTTTGCAACACAATACAAAACGCGTGACATGACATGACATGACTGACAATGACAATGACAATGGTTGATTGGATTGGATGACATGACATGTGCTTGGGTGGGATTGATAGATCAAACTAACTCACACGATGAAATTTTTAATTTGCACTTTTTTTTATGAGCACTTGAGCGAGCTCTCACGTCATGCAAGGTGTTATTTAAGTGCGATAACAGTGTTTAGTGATTCTGAAGTGTAGCTTAGAGTTGTTCAACTGTGTTTAGGAGTAATTTGTTTATTTTATTTTACAATTTTTAATAAAACTTTCAGCTAGGCCCAGACAATTATGTGTTTGTTTTAGACATCATGCTTAAATTATGCATAATATGCTGCTGAAGGCCAATTACAAGTTATATAATAACAAGTAAATAAACTTGTCATTAATAATAATAGGCTACTTTTAATTTTACGAACCGCAGCTCGTAATAAATAAATACTAGAGGATATATTGTATCTCATACAAATGAGTAGGTTAACTGTATAAAAATACAGGCGTCTTCTCTCTATGCGACTGCGATGCAATCCTGTGGAGAGGCGGGTGTGCCGACGACGATTTTGCAGGACAGGGACCGTCAGAATCCTATACCGTTTGGTGGCCGCGAGTGCCGTGGGGTTTGCTGCTAACCCGTACCGCCAAGAAACGGTAAAGGTGTTATGCCGTCGAACTAAAAACCGGTGATGACGAGCTGGACATAAGCTGACTCAGCAGCTAAATAATCATCAAAGTCTGTGTTGTCTATAGATCGCTTGGAGTACATCCACGCTCCACGCATCGTGATCTTGGACCGCGGAGAGCGCGATCGCTGGAGCGCGCTGGATCGTCCGGTGTAGACCCAGCTATTCACCATCAGTGATATTCAATACCTCTAAATTTTCAAGGATGTGGGTGGGGGTAGCGAGCCTCGGGCTCGTATTTCCTTCAAATTCAGCGACGACCACTGAGCGCTTGGTTTTGCTTCGCTAGGCTTTATCATAATGTTGGCCTTCTAGCGGCTTTACATTGACCCTGGTGACTTTCGTACATTGTTTTCTTAGTGGTTTGGAGTTGGTTTCCCTCGTTATACTTTTGTTGTAGTGTTAGTTGTTAGTATGTTATACGCTACCATATGACTAAGATTAGGTAAATCTACTACAGAACTAACTAAATAGAAAAGGAATTTTAATTACTGATACACATAGTTACAAGAATAATTAAGCAATTAGGTATCTAACGCTATTTATAATGTTTTTCCATAGAACTCAAGTGGGCTATGAGAACGTAAGAGCTCTCGAATCAATGGCCGCCAGACCCGGCGATCGTCCGGTGGTCTCGCATGAAGTGGTGCGATTCTGCTAAGGTGTAGGTACGTGACTGCATTTGTCTGCGCGATTGAACAAACACGTCACGCCAACTTCACCACGAACTCCTCAATAACACTTCATTCACCAATATCATCCCAATGTTAATGACATTGATAGAGTTAATTACAATGTATTTTCTTCGCGTCGTCGTCTAAGCCTGTGGTTTAAACGACCGCGCGGTTAGTAACTGTTACAATACCTTGCGCACGTTGATGCTATTACGCCCATGCATGCACGACCATCGGGCGACCAAATACCATCATGGACCCCTTTCTAAATACAAAAAGGAGGCTGAACAAGCAAGTGGCCCACCTGACGTTAACTGATTCTCTTGCCTATAACAATGCCTTACTGCGTAGGCCACATCCACAAAGAACATAGCCTACACGGCACTGCATTGCGCCCGTCAACTTTAATCATAAAGGTGTTAAGTCTCGCGTGTCCGTAATTTCACCAGCAACCAAACCCTTCAAACCGGAACACAGCAATGCTGCTTGGCAGCTGAAAAAAATATGGTGGTAGTTCTTCCCCGGGCGAGCCTTTCACTGGTAGAAGTAGTCGCTTCTCAAGTTGAAGCCAGGCAATAAGTGCTACCTACTGGAACTAAAGGACCATTACCCGCGGCTCCAAGGACAATCCCGTGATACTCGCGAACGCGGCTACACAACGCGAGACAAAGTTGTATGGGTGAAAAACTTTAGCCTTGCCATAAAGGGTAAAAAACAACGCAGACGCGGGAAAAGCAAAGCAACTGATTGCAATCGAATCAAATCGAAGGAGCACGCACAGAAATAATAAAATAAAATAAAATACCATGGAAAATTACCAGCAAAAAGATTTGACAAATGTCCTCTGCAACGACTACTACGGCAAAGTTCAAGATATAAATGATTCTGCTCAAGCTTGTATGAAGAAGAACCAAGAAATGCTAAGGGATCTTAGAAGTAAGCAAGTAACCTCGGTGACCGCAAGCCATTTTATCGTATACCTACATAATATACCCGCGCCCGTGTCCGTGTCAGAGTTTAACGCCGGCCTCCGCCCTACTCAGTTCAGTCAGTCACAACTATTAGGTACCTAGTTCGCTCCGAACTGAGATCTCGTGAATTCTGGTTTACGTGCTACTTATCACAGATATTAGGTATTTCTCGAAAATAATGTTAGCGACAGAAAGTTAAACTATAAAAATGTAGGTACCTACCTACCTCATTACACCTTATTACTTGTTAAGGCAAGTAAGGTGTAAGTACCTCATAAGGCACTTTTATCGTTTAATCTCTTCTATTCACCTGAGTGTTCAATGTCAATGTAAGTGTCAGAAAGGGAGCACACCATAAATACAAAGGTGGGCAGAATACAATAAGTGAATGCCTAATAAGAAAAAAGAAAATAAAAAGTTGATATAAAATTTTTGAAAAGTGCTCAACAGTTTTGAACTGTTGCCCCAGAGATGTCTTAAAATTCAACCAAGGGGCTTTACCAAAAAGGCGGCAGCTTCTTTCTGTACAATAAAAAACTTAAACTGTGGACACCAATTTGGCTGCCAAGCGTGGTGATTATGGCTATTCGGAGGATGTTTTATCCACATTGTGATTGTCAATAATTGTAAATACTGCCACATTGACAATAATGTGCTGTGGTGATGTGTGATGTGCTCAGTCAAACCCCTTGCATGACAATCTGAAAGTAATTCTTGGATCTTATCGACACCCTTAGATTGGCAACCTTATGGAAAGAAAAAGTTTTTTTTAAAACATGTTTTCGTTTACATATTGAGCCAAATACCCTTACGTCACTATCATGCAAGACCTGATAATTCTCCTTTGCAACCCTTAATATCAATACAGGAGCCATTTAATAAAAAACACTCCCTTTAAAATTACTTTATTTCAAAATATAATAGCTGATAATTAAAATACATGGTACATCAGACAAACAGTGCCTCTTGTTCTATTTATTATTTTTATTATCAAGTTCAATATGTATAATTATACGATACAGTAATATAACTAAAAATAATAAAATAACTACCTAACCAATATAGAACTAATTTTCTCAAAATTCATTAGATTAATTAATAATATTTCTATAGAAAATAATGTTGATATTTTTGACCATAAAGAGATTTGAGTCATAAATATTGCACAACTTTTGTTTGAAGCTTCTGTTACCTAAATTTATATTTTAAAATATGTTAATTACGTGATTCCGTTACTTACAGCACTAGTTTTGTAATTTGTTTGAAATAAATAAATAAAAATATGCATGTAGGTAGATATAGTTACAGACCTATACCTATACTTGATACCTATAATTAAAAATATATAATATAAACAAAATAATAAATACTAACTAGCTACTCATCATCTTAATATTATAAGATTAGGTAGGTACCTCTACCTACCTACTTTGGTAGGTAGGTACTAAGTAGGTGCTTACACAAGCTCCTTTTATTTTCAGTCTCTGCTGCTGAGATAGAAGTTGAAACAACTGCTCATTATCATGCAAAATTGCTGCAAAGTATTGTGGAGTTGGTGGAAACTCATAAGCCGTTTGAAGATTTTGTTTCCAAGACTGAAGAAGAAATAAAAAATATGCATTTGGACTAAACTTCTTCTCTTGGTATCAGGAAATTAAATAGCTACATTGTACCTACATTATTAATCTTTCAGCGTCCATGTCAATAGTAGATAAGGTAGGTTTATAAGTACCTACCTACCTAACATAAGGTTACCACCCTACATAGGTAGGTACGCATTAGTTAGGTATTAGAGGGGTCTCATTAAAATAATCATATACAAAAATAATGTACCTTTGTTCAAGTTTTGTTTGTTTGTTACCTTTTCACGACTAAACGGATGAACGGTTTTTTTTCTGGTTTTAGACCTGCTGGCGCTGAAGGCGCGAGCCTAAAAATTGATTTATGATTTTTAAGGCAACAAGCACAAGGGCACCACTTAGGTACGGACCTCGGCTTGGGCTGTTGCCATCTGGTGGGGGAGTAAAGGATTGGCCAAAGGCGATACCGCTGGTAACGTTTTGAGGCGGAAAGGTTCATCGACTCCGGCGGAGTCGGCACCTGTGTAGGTAGTAGTTTCTCTGTGTGACGGGATGCCGTCACCTCCGGGTTAGCGGTGATGAGTTGGTCATCCAGGTCTCCGAAAACGTATCTTGGCCTACGGAGGGACCCGGCTGAACTTATAGCATATTTTATACCCACGTACTAGGACACTTCTCACCCAGCTGTATGTCAGTTTCCAAAAGGGATCGATTCCTTTGCCCTTTCCATGATGCTTCATTTGCCCTCTTTATAATAGGTACACATACAATCTTGTCGATTCAGGCAGTTTGACTGATTATACGAAATAAGTAGGTACCTACCATTATTATTATTATATGTAGCTACTAGGTACAAGCAGGTAACTACCTAGGTACTCACATTATAAAAACTTGCCTATAAAATATACATTACTCATGTAACTTATAAACCAGTAGGTTTATAAGTTAACATATTCTGGTCCAGTAGGACCAGAATACC
The DNA here is from genome assembly GCA_951394065.1 of Venusia cambrica. Classification (NCBI taxonomy): domain Eukaryota; kingdom Metazoa; phylum Arthropoda; class Insecta; order Lepidoptera; family Geometridae; genus Venusia; species Venusia cambrica. The sequence continues at coordinate 7,926,812 of OX596042.1, forward strand.
TACTATACAAAACTTAGAATAATATAAACGATTATCTAAGCTACCCTTTATTGCATAAACGCTGCGGAAAAGCACTTAGGGAGAACAAATGGGCCCATTTAAAGATACTGAATTGTGGCAACAGGATGTAAAGGAGGCTGTAGAAGTGAAAAAGGAGGCATTCAAAGAATGGCAAACCACAAAAGACAGCGTAGATTATGACATATGCAGGGAACTTAAGAAACACACCAAAAAGCAAGTAACAATTAGTAGAGCCAAAGCAAATAGCGATTTTTATTAAAAACTAGAAACAGCAGATGCAGATATTGACATTTACGAAATAGCTAAGACACGTAACGTTAACACAAAAGACGTCACAACAGTGAAATAAATATATGTCGTGAACAATAAACTTTTCAGGTTTATTGGACTCTCTCTTAACTCAGAACAATGAAATAAAAACACGATGGTCAGAATATTATCAGCATCTCCTAAATGTGTCGCACGCTAGAACTCATGAGCATTCACACCCCCAATCAATCAAAGGCCCAATTCCAGCCGTGTCTCCCGATGAGGTGAAGAAGCTACACAGCAAATAAAGAACAACAAATCTCCGGGTCCAGATGAAGTATATGTTGAAGTATGGAAAAGCCTAGAAGAACATGGAAATCTGTGGCTATATAAACTTTTTAACAAACTCATACAAGGCCAAGCTCTACCAGACTCGTGGCGAAATAACTTCCTAATACCATTCTATAAAGGGAAAGGAGATGTTAGAGAGTGCAGCAACTGTTCTACAGAGCTATAAAGATGATGATTCACATCACACCCTCAAAATTTGGGAACGGGTTATTAGGTAGCAATAGACTTCAACATTATCATATCCCTCACATCAAATCAATATGGCTTCGTACCATAGAAAGAAACATCAGACGCGATACAAACAATCAGAATCTTGATAGAAAAAGTAAAGACCAACAAATCTAACCTATATTATGGTCTTCAGAGACTTGGAAAAGGCCTTCGACCACAAAACTGCAGTAAGACCAGCCCTTCTCCATAGAGAATGTTGGACAACTAATAAACAACATCTAAACTAACTGCACACCACAGAGACGCGAATATTACGTTGGTCAAGGGGCGTCACATTACTAGACAAAATTCCCAACAACTACTCAAGAGGAAGCTTTAAGGTCGCACCAATAGCCGTCAAAATACAAGAGAAACTCCTTTGATGGTACCTACGGGGACGTACAAAGACGCCCAGAAGATCATTATGGTCAAGCTTGCTCTAAACTTGCCAACGACAAGACGAGGACGCGGAAGACCACCCTCCATTTGGTTGACGACGATTGAAAAAGACCTAAAACAAACTCGGCCCGTGCGCAATGGAGAAAAGGGACAAGGAAGGAAGACCCCAAGTAAATGGGAAAAAACGGTCGAGGAATTTATTATTATCTTAAGCTGCCTACGTTCGTAACTACCTACCTAATTGGCGTTTCATTCTGCGACGTGCTGCTGATGGCTAATCTACGTATTATACCTATACCTACTACTAATAGGTATATACGATCGACGTGTACCTACTACCTTTCAATGTATACCCATAATGTAATCAATTTTGTATCCCCATATTAATATTTAATTAGACTTTTTCATTTCCGGGTATACGACCAAACGACAGCACACATGTCAAAATCCGTCAAGCTGCAGATCGTTTCAGAGTGACATAGACATAATAATAACAAATGTATAGATGTACCTACCTCATTCTAAAAACGAACGCCCACAGAACACTAATATTCTAACAAAAAAAGAAATCCAACTCCTTACATAAAAAGTGGTTATCATTCGGACGTGCACATGATATGATGACGTAGCCCACAAGCTGCTTGACAGTTTGACAAAATGAATTGAGTTACAAACTTCTAGTGTAAATAGACCAATAAACCCATCGAGCAAATGGCGGCAATTTTAAATTATTTATTTATTCAAATACATGATACTACTGAATGAACCACAAACTTCCTTATGTATTTCTGACCCTAAAATGGATCATAAATACAAAATAGTGTTTGTGGTTCACCCCACCAAACTAATGAAAGATATTACAAATCAAATCACAGTGCTGGTAATAAGTTGTACGTAAAATAATTTTATTTGGTACATAAAGTCAAAAACACATAGATATTGGAGAATTAGATTATTAACAGATTTCTTCTGAGTCAATTAGTATTTTAGGGTAAGTATATATTATTAACAAGCTAATTACAATAGAAAAAAGTAGGAACCCTGGTATTCAAAATATAATACAAACAACAAAATCAAATTCTCATGATTGTAGAATCGTGATATTCATAATAAGCAAAGCACAAACATTAATAAGATAACTTGGGATAACTGATAAGCTTGGATGTTTGTGTAGGTACCTACATTTAGAACACTTTGTGTTGTGAACCTTCATTTTCGTCAACATAAATGAACGAACTTTGCTTTGCAATTAAATTTATAGTAGATCCCGGTATGTAAGTAAACTAAATAAATTCATTTTGGATAAAAAACATATGTATCGGAAAGATTGAATATGTTTTCTTTTGTTGACATTTTTATTTGGTTGTATGGTTACACACACAGAACACTAATATCCTAATACATAGCTGCACGATGTAATTTTTAGAATCGTACAAAGGTTTCAAACTTTTGAAAAACATGATAACCTCCCGACTGACTAACAGTCGGGTAAATTTAATAATAAATAATAAAAAAATAAAACGGATTCCCCCTTCTTTATGGATAAGTATATGGATTGGATTTGGAACACAAAATGTCTAACTGAACACACTCGTTATTATATTATCAATACCTAAGGTAGGTACCTACTATACTTACATAGTTTGTACTAGGTACTACTAGGTATGTACTTTATTAACCGATAGGCCATTCACATGATGTTATCATGAATAACCATGATAACACTCGACAACATGCGATACAAAACGAATGAATCAGTCAGAATATAGATAAAATATAGATACATTATCCTCATCCAACATCCAAGATCAACGCGCTTATAATGTACAAATCATTGATTTATTGTCTAGTTGTCGTCACTGTGATTGTGTTGTGTGATGGAAAGCTGAAAAAAGCTCTTACCCCTCCTCATTGTACACAGGTGACCAAAGGTAATGTTTAACAGTAGGTAAGTGTTTGGCTATAAAATACTACCTACATTCAACAAGTATTTGCACTATTTGTTTTTGTTATTACTTATATGTTCTCTACCTAATCCTAATCTTTTGTACTGTTTGGTCGATTATTACGGAACTAACATGCCCAAAAGGCGAATAAATCTCTCGTAATCTTCAAGGTAGGTAGGTACCAATCAGGTTTGTTTGAAGGCGAAGATGGAAGACTGCTGATAGGTTCTGTCTGTGAGCATTAATATGATGTTTCGTAGCAATTTGTCATATGATTTGTAGCATGAGTAGAGTAACTCAAGTGCATGCCTATTGACTATTAAGTATACATGATGGACATAAAGACGTAACTCAGCTTCTAACATGGTTTTCTTTTTTAGATACGGATTACGTTTCCTATTTTAAATTGGATTACCCAGTAGCATACATAGTGCCGGGTCAACATGAAGCTTACCAAAAGGTAAACACTAACAATTACCTATCTAGTAAGATTTTTACTGATAATTGTCCTCTAAAATATTGTAGGTAGGTACTTGGGATCGATACCCCTGGCGATCGAGCCCAGGACCTCTGGATCTGACACCGGTGGGCGAACCACTTGACCACATAGGCCGTTAACTTGACGTCTTCGATTTGTTGAAAGGTGCAGTTGACGTATTCAAAGGAAACTCAAATATACTGGCCATGGAATAAATGATACTAAACTTTTTGTCCCCATTTATCAAAAAAAGACGTACCTAAATGCCTTAGGGGCATATATAAAACTTTGCAAACATTTTCAGATGTACTGCCTCAATCCTCCCACGGTCAACAAAGCTGTGACAGTGGTCTGCGATTGGGCTGCTCCTCCTCAAGTGCAGTTCACTCTGGGAGATGATTTCTTGCACGTCGTCCGTCAGGATCCCACGGGACGGTTCCTTGGTAACGCCGTCATCAACACCTACCAGCTTTGCAGTCATAACATATCTAATGTAGAGCAGGATCATGACGTTTTAGTTAACGAAAACTAATATTTTTTTAACTGCTATAGTGTTCACTGTTTAGTAAGGTTTAGGTAATCAAATATTTGGGTCTTTACTTTAGAACTCTTACGCAAGTTGAGATTTGAAACAATTATGCAGTCAAACTTTGTTTTAACCATGTTATTATAAAATAATTGAATATTTATAACTGGTAATTTTTATTATAATATAACTGGTACTAGGCTTTTACTGATCCCAAGCACGTACAGAAACAACCTGTGTTAGAATTTAATTGCCGCTGCCTAGTCTATGATACGTGAAATGGCTTAGCATCAGTGATCATATCTTCCACAATAGGTACTGTAGCATTTGTCTTGAAATTAATATACGTTATAGTTCAGGAAGGATGCTAGAACGCGAGTGTTTCGAAAACACGATTACATAAAAATTTCTCGATTGAAAAAAATCCAAAGTTGACTCTTATTTGTACCAAAAATGTTCGTCATTAAATAAATACACCCAATTAGGCCTTGACACTTTGTATAATTAAACACAGTATACAGCAGACTACTTCAGCAGACTTTTTCAAAATTAATATTTCATCAATACACAGCCTAAACCACTGGCCACACAGACTTTAAAATTGGAGGGTATGTTTGGCTTGGAGTGAAGGCAAAGAAAAGGATTTTGAAAATTCGTACTTACCTACTCCAACTAAACTCTAAAGGGTTCAACATTTTCTTTAAATATGTGCCGTATCTCTAAAACCGTGTATCATAAATGTTCCAAACGAACAGTAAAGATTCCTAAGAAAAAATAAGTAAATACGAAAGAAAGGTCCTTTTATAAAAAAAAACCCAGTGTGGCTACACTCCTGGGTTTCTATCTCTGAAACCGTGTGAGGTAAATATTCAAAATTGTCAAAATGTTATCGATACCTACCTGTAAATAAATAAACAAAAAATCCCGAAACATGTTCATGAATTTCTGTATTTTTATGGAAAAAATGTATAAGTACTTACTCATTGAAAAATAAAATTAATTAAACAGACAAAATGCGATGTAATTGTGTTTTTTATTATATTACAGCGTATTTTGAGTGTACTGCGTGAAGCAATAATAATTGCCGGTTGCTCTCAAAAGGAATCCGTTTTTATTCCACGTATTCCTTTAACCACCAGCTACCCTCTTCAGTTTAAAAGAATGTAGTTTCTTTAAAACTCAAATGTATGTTTTGCTATGACCTTAATTAAATAAGTCACAGGGAGACCCTTAATTTGGCTGGGGTTGATTTGCGAGAGAACTGCTTTGCACACGCCTTTTCAACAGTGAGCTCACCAAGTAGCCTCGTAATTGTAGCACCAGAGGCCAAACCAAAATACATTGTAGACAAATAAATTTTAAAATAAATTATTTATGGTTTCTATACAAACCTATTTGATCAGTTGTCTCTCCACTTTGTCGTTTGTAGGTTTCTCAAATTAAATCTTTGTGTTTTACCCATGGGTACGCCGTTTGTACCGTAGTTTTTAAATTATTAATTTATTACAACGTTCATAGATATTAGCACACCATAAAGATATAAAAATAATACTATTACTATAAAGACAATATGTGGATGAAAAGGATTTCATAGATTGATAAAATAGTATCTACCTATTGATAGTTATAGTAGCTTAAAGCCCTAGAAAATGTATTTATCAACACTACGCGGATGAAGTAGCGGGCAACAGAGTACTATTAGTTATTCTGTGGCAACAGCTAGTATAATCCTATAATTATTTTATGCTTACGTACCTAATTCTCTCTTTGGCAATTGTTATTGCCTTTGGTAGTAATTGGGTAAACCTTAAAGTCCTAAAATGTTAATCAATTTGTTCAACATAATTTAAATAAAACCTTGAAACGGAACTGATTTCTTACTTATATCTAAACACTTAGTTCCAGATTATATAAAATAGTTGTAGCTATAGTCTTATGGATATCAGAAGTCAACTAGCAGACACAGGAAAATGAAGTACCATTCATATTTTTACTTCGTCGTATTCTTATGTATCATTCCCGATACAACGTTTGCTAGAATTATTGAAGATCTCATTGGTACAACATTCGAATACAAATTTGGTGGTGAGTAAATCTACATTTAACTACCTTCTTAACTCTTCTTAACTACGTCTTACCTACCTGCTGCAGCTTGGACCTTTTTCCGCCTTATTTATCGACTGTTTCGTCAAGATAGTCATATTTTTATACAGGATGGCAAGTAAAACTCTAGAGCTAGGTTGCAAACGCTAGAGTTATCCACAGTTAGAAGTTTTGTCTTTTTAGGCAGCACCATTGAGCCTCAACAGCGTATATACTTTACTGAAGGAACCATACCGCATTTTCAACGAGATACTGTGATAAGGATACCTGTGAGTAATATTTTCGCTAACCGGAAAAAGTGATCTAATGTCATATTAAGTGATTCTTATATTCAGATAATGTCAATATTAAATTCTAACTTGCTATCCCAACAGGATTTTCCGAATATGGATACGGCATCAATAAAAGTCACAGTGAAAGCCCTTTCTTCACCGAAGGTAGACTATGATAGCCAATGGCGAACACTTTCCATTAAATACAGTCTTTTTCAAGCGACGGCTTCCTCATATACAGTGGATGTCACGGGTATGCAACAGCAGCAGCAGCTCATCCAATATGAATATACAAATGTTGATCCTTCCAACGAAAAAGAAGATAAGAACAAAGTCGATAATCTAAAAGTCAAAACAAAAATCTCGGGAAAAGAATTGACTACGGACATATAACTCTTTTTAGTAAACTACCTTTCGTATTTGATCAGATCTTCACTGTTGATTCTCTGTATTTACGTATTGGCAGAAATATCAAAGGCATGCACTCAAATGAAAGTTTGGTTTATATGTTTTTTTTTTATTTAGAATGGGTCGGCTCTTGTCTTCGAAACTTAAAGAGGCAAGAATGAGATTAAGAGCTCCTACTTACTATGTTAAATAGGTCAGATAAATCTCGGTGCTTGTAAGAGCTACAAATCTAATATTTGGGCACATAAAACTTTGGTGTTTTGTCTTGCATATGTTGATTCGATGAAGCCTACCCAGAAAGTGCCTGATAATAACTCGCTTTTTGAAGACATTCGTAACACAGCGCCTGAAAGAGTTCTTATACCTATTTGGGAGTATTATCAACCATAAGGTTATGCGTTTGAAATGTAGTTATATCAAAGAAAGGGTTGTTTAATATTAGCAGTAGAAACTAAATTACAAATGTAGGTTATTGAGAGTTTCGATGTGGTCGCGAGACCAAAAACCCTAGGTAGGTTGGTACAACACCAGCTATATAATGCAACTTCCTAGTTAGGCATCTACATAGGTAACTACATATGTTGTAGATGTAAGCACCTACCCATAAAATCGATTTAATACCTACCTAGACGACTACAGGTACAGAAGGGTACGTACGTTTTACGATCATGTGCTGTAGTGATGCTGACCCTATCGTAACTAGAGCTATGAGCAACCGTGCATTTGTACTCATACACAAGTAAAGCAATGGTCGGTACGTTCAATTTGTTACATTGTTTGTTGGTGTCTCTTATCTGTTCCTGCTACTGTCGCCATGTCAATCACAATATACAATTTTATGAATACGGTAAGTAAGCGCTTTGTACCAATCTAGTATAGGGTGGATTTTCAAGTTCATGTTAATAGTACTAGTACCAACCTTAATTAAAAAAAGGTTATTAATGGTCCATTTTAATGCTGACTGTAGGTACCTACCTAAATTCTCTCCCGTGATTCTCAAACTTACGGAAAGTTATCAGGACGGAAACATCATTGCCCAATAGCAATAGGTGTACTACTTAGCATAGGTATCAAATGAAAGGTTTCTTCGTGCGAGGGTTAAATCATTTTTTATCGTTTGAAAGTTAGGTAGGTATAGGTACTGTAAAAAATTGACAAAATTACTGCAATTACTTCGAAATTATATTTTCATGTATTGCTTTATTTCAAACTTATTATACGATCAAGATGAATGTGTTCGTTAGTATGTTGGACTATCAATCAAGAAACCTGCGGGCAGTCATAATTCTGCTTTCCATTTTTTTACCAATAAGTAGGAGGAACAAAACTAATCTAAATAAGATTAGTTTTGTTTTTAAAGTGAAACTTTAATTCTATCGCCCCAAATTTTTTCGTCCATCTATCGCATATCGCATTACCTACAGCTAGCCGTATTTGATGTTTTATTCAGTGCATCCAAATGATTGTATAAATTATGTGTTCCGTACGCATATTGAAATTAAAATTTATAGCAGGATGTTTTGTCTACTATTGAATTCCCATTTTCCATTAAAACGCGATGTTGCCGTAGCACCGCTTGAGCAGTAGGTATATAGCGAGCCGCTTGTTAGGGAGTCCTATAGCGTCGAGTTCTCTTGCAGCGTACCCTAAATTATATCGAATAATTTTCCAAAAATGTTTACTATAATGCCTACAATCCGAAAAAAGTTTCACTTGCATTTTGGTTCCATAAAATCACACAAACTCTTTTTATTTTTTATTTAACTAGGCCAAAGCTACTATAGTGTTTTACCTACCTAAAGCCTGAAATCAATTTTAGTTTCGAGCTTTTTTACACGTAAATAATTTTATAATTATGTTTTAATTACGTAGCTATAAGTACATTCTACTAAAAAATGTTTTCAGGTGAACATGTTGCGGGAGAACAGATATCTTATGTTTATAATGGGATCGTACCAGCGTTCAAACCGAATTATAATTTAAACGTGACGGTAAACGAATCATCAATATGATCAATTTCTCTTAATTTTTTTTAAATTAATAACCACCTCTGTGGTCTAGTCGCTCGCCCACCAGTGTCAGATCCAAAGGTCCCGGGTTCGATATCCAGGGATACAATATTGTGCTTGGTTTGGTTGGTGGTAGGACTGTCTTAGGTCCGCCTGGCTAGCTATCACCGTCTTACCTAATTCTGTCGCCTTAGCAACGATTCTAAAATTGTTGTTTTAGCAACCAGTTCCTCAGACTGTAGAGAATTCCGGGTGAAGTGCGCTTCCACCGCCAGCCTTATCATAACATGAAAACCAGATGAGATGAAATCCAACAGCTACCCTTCGTACAATAAAAAAATGTAGTTCTTTAGCAATACTATTATTATATTATATTACTGATAGGCGATATAATAGGCGCTAGGCGCTGTGTGAAATTAATGTCCTGTAATATTTATTTATTTATTTATACTAGGAATCTTAATACCCAGTGTACCTACCTACTTATTCCCTTACGTAGTGACGTAGAGTCACTTCCCTAATTTATGTCCAACAGTATGACACAGGGAGGCGAGCGGTATGATGGTATTTTTGGATTGAGAACCACTATCTATCGGTACTACACGACCATAACCCAGACCGGACCCAGAACACACCGCTTGGCGCTGCACTTCAAAGGTGATGAGGGGGATAAGGGATGATGAGAAGGGTGGACGTTGGGCAAGACCATAACTGAACTTACCACCAGCGATAGACACAAAAATATGATGGGTCCGGACCTTAGGTAATAACTGATTGGTGTTTTCTTACAGATAAAGCCCGAAATGAAACAAGAAATCACTTATTTACGAGTAGAATACTATAATTGGCTTTCTCAAGTTAACGTAAACTTCAGTCAAAATAATTCAACTTTATCTTTTCACATAAAGTATCCATTCACAGACATGCCTATAGGAATAACTGGATTTTCTCTACCACTGCGTAGAAATCTATCAATCGACAGTATAAAAGACGAGCGAACTGAAGTTTAGTGAGCTCGAGCATCTACAGTTAGTAGGTTAGGTTAGGTACCAAAATAATAAAATAGATAAATAGGTCAAGATGACTTACAGTGCTAGGTACGTAGCACTACGTTAGTTTATTTTTGAAAAATAAAACCAAAAATGTGTGATTTATACAAAGTTTTATTTCACTATCGCCGACAAACAAAAGTTATGCCGACAATTGTAAAAAAATAAAAATAATAAAGTAAATTTTCTATTGTTGATGACCTAAACAAGGTTGTCTTATTGTTACTTCTGCGTTAATATTATGGATAGATCAGTCTCGAGAGCGCGAGTTGATATCGTCGTGGTGGCGCTCTCGCTCCGTCTCGCGATGGTCGCCAGAGACGCGAGCCCCGGCTGAAGTACCAGCCTCGTCATGCTCGCGCTTGCTGGGTGAGTGCGGAGCCGACGGCGCTGACTGTACCAGGCGTCCCATCAAGCTGGCGCTCTTATCCTTGCGAGGCCGCGTCCACTCGTGCGATAACACTCGGTCTAAAGTCAACCGAAGCGTGATGTCGGGCTCAAGGATATGACGCACAATTGACTTAGCTGCCGGTGATACGGTTTCTCTTATCCTGCTCCTAAACACCCAGTTGCGTGACATTTGGTCTTTCAGAAGCTTACGTAAATTAGAATCATCGAAAGGCATTGACGCATTTAACATTATGAATAGTATGATTCCGAGAGACCAAACGTCGGCCAGTTTCGGATTGTAGGGGGTTCCACTAACTACCTCAGGAGCAGCATAAGCGGCAGATCCACAGTAAGTCTGGCTGAGCACGCGTCTGTTTTCACCGTCTGTGCAGAATCTTGCAAAGCCGAAGTCCGCCAACTTTACATTATAACGCCTCGAGAGCAGTATATTCTCGCATTTTAGATCTCTATGGGCTATATTTTTGCTGTGAAGATATTGTAACCCACTTGCCATTTGTCGAAACCAAAGTTTTCCTTGATTTTCCGGCACGACTCCATTTCGTTTGATGAAATCCAGTAAATCCCCATTGTCAGCGTATCTCATGAAAATGAAAACTCTTGGACCCCTCTGTAATATACTGTGCACTTGGATGATGTGTGGGTTTTCAATTTTAGTCAAGATATCAAGTTCTCGAGGGAAAAACTTTTCCAAAAAGTCTCGAGGCGCTTTTTCTTTGTCAAATATTTTGCACGCAAGGTGCATGCGCTTTGGGCTTGAGGCATCGCAGTACTCCGCGAGGTGGACGGTGGCATACGATCCTTGCCCGATCTTCTTGCCGATGAGATAGCCTCGTTGTTCCAAGGCGTTGACCTCGGAGCTTCGAGGGCTGAGGCGCTCAGCCATTGAGCTCTATCGACTTTATTCTTACCCGTTTAGGATACATTGGACATCTCACTTCTCTCGTATGTAAAATGTTTTAGTGTTCCACCTGTCAAAATCCTTCTTGATTAGGATAACTTTTCCACACAACTCTCATAAGAGTAAAAATACTAAAATACAGTCGTTATATAGCACGCACACAATTTTGTATTAATATTACGACATCACAGGAATTTGGATATAAAAAACGCTTTCTCTAGTAGGAAATCTTCCGAAAAGACGTATTACTACATTTATGACTTTTTCTTTTGTTTCTAAAATTGAAATGTTTGTTTTTCGGACTAGCCAGAAATAATGAACTCAACCTTTTTGTCACCCTAGAGGTTCTTATTTGACATATGAACATTTCAAGACCTCCGTAAGGATGCCGTAGGTTTAGTTAGGTGATAACAAAAATTAATGCTAGATGAAGCTCCTAAAGGTTCAGTTATAATAAGGCATGTAGGTACTTATTCAGGTAGGTACTTACCTACATGATAAAGTTCATATATCATATGATGAGATTTTGTACTGCCTCACAGATACGTTACCTACCATAGAAATCGTAGGTTTGTTTAGTAACCTCCGAATTATTATCGCCATGTAAGTATGTATTTATTTACAAGCACCAATTATTCACTCCTGCAAGACACATGCCAAGACCAATTTTCAATTTCTGTAGGTATACCAATAACTATAGATAATAGGTACTTATATATCTAATTATTTAAATGATATTGAAACATTCTACGTACTTTCCTCTTACACCTACAAAAGTAGGTAGGTACCTATCTAGCTAAATAGCATTCAAAACTGTGACTACCTATTTGAACTTGATAGTAGATACCAATACTTACTGCGATTACCAATCCACCTTCCAAATGTGGTGGTGGAAAACAACGAGTAGGACCTACCTAACTATATATCACTGATTATTGTAGGTTCAATGAGTACCTATAGGCACCAGTTAACCAAGACCATTCAAGCCCATAGCTGGAATAGCCCCTGTAGTTCAACGCGAAATAGCTTGCTGCATTGAAAAGAGCAATCAGGAAACTGACAATCGACATCCCCTGTATGGGTATCGGCCACCACGTGCCCGCTTGAAGAGCCGAAAAAGCTTCCTGCGACATAGGATAGGTGCTTTAGATTTCGGCCATTTAGCGCGCTTGTCAAATTTACGAGACTACAAAAAAAATGTAGCTGAAGGATTGCTTTAGTTTTTACTTTATATGACAGCCTATAATAGGGTAGATTCAGTTTTTAAACCTATTAGGGGTAAAACATTTCTAGATTGTTTTATATATTATAAAAAAATCAAAAATATACATAGCATATATTTTCGGTCGGAAAATTTAGTTTTCGGCCCTTAACGATTTTATTTTCGGCCACCATTATACTGCACTTAGTTTTTATGTTTACGTAGAAAATATATATCATGAAATAAAACATATTTTTTAAAACAAACAAATATTTATTAGAATTTAAGAAACAATTTATTAATTTTTATATTTCATTTTTATTTAGGGTTATATGAAAATATTGGCCGAATACTAAAACTACATTTAGTTTTCGAAAATAAAACCTTTATATTTTATATTATTAAGTATATTTATTTTATAAAAAAATATGGAACATTTAGTTTTCGGCCCCCACAAATATGGTATTTACTAACTTAATTTATCGTTCACCCAGCAGTATTTTAGTGGCCGAAAATTATAGACAAGCACCATTACAGTATTATAATTCAGAGGCAGAAGAATTTATTAAATTGTATGACATATGACACATAATTATGACAGAAGAATTTCTTAAAATTTATGACAATAAAGAAAGAGACCAAAGTAGACAAGAAGGTGCGGAGCTACTTTTCAGCCGAGAAGTAGAACAATCATGCATATTATTTTGAGTCAATATGCGGCCGCCTGAATTTATCATTATTTTGATAATTTATTGCAGTTAAACTAAAGGAATTATGGACGAAAACCATTGTTATGACGTATAATATGCACATCCACAGTCATTTAATAGGAAATACATAAAAATCTTACCTTTCAATGAAACACGTGCCACTATTTTCTTCGCTATTTTTGCGCAAGATCATTGATTCTATGCCGGCGTCAAACTAAATAATTGACAATAAATCACGTGATTCTTATAACAAATAACAAATTATCTTACAAATATAATCTTACAAATTATTTTTGCCAGGTATGGCGTTGATATTACCAAATGTATCGAATATAATTTTAGCTGTGTTTCTAATTCTTAATTGCTATTATCAGCCTTTTTGTGAACACACACACGCCAAAGGCCTAATATTAACGCCGGCCGGCCATCTAGAGCACCTACCCTACTACGTCTTTGGACGAGAGTGGAATAATCGCAAGGCGTAAGTTGTGGAGAAATCGACATCCTCCCTTTCTACATTTTAATACTCCTGCTGAACACCTGACCCCTGGACACGATCTGCAGTGGCCGGTTTGGAAATCACTAAACCGACTACGGACTCAAGTCGGCCGCTATAGAAAAAATCTAGCCAGGTGGGGTATATTATAGACTCTTCGAGCGCACATTGCGTGTGGAGCCCCCAGTACAAGACATGACCCATCTACTTTCCTGCCTGCCATGCACATCGACCAACAGAGCCGTAGAGGTTGCTCAGTAAGGAAGATTTAAGACTTGGATCGTTTGATTCGAAGAAGAAACCAAGACCATGAACCACCTTGCCCCCTTCAGCGTGTTTCAAACCACCCTTGTATCAGTAAATGTAGTAGTAAATGGTATCTACTTATCTACATAATTTACATTGTAATTACCTTCATGGTGTTGTCCCAGTAGCTAAAAAAACAATACAACATACCTACCTAGGTACTAATTAATATATATTTATTGTGACATGCTGCCATGATCCTCACCCAAACCTGTGGATAAATACAATAAATTAGGATACAATCGTTCTTCTTCTGCAACATCCCACACAATTTTTGAGGAGGCTGCTGCTCATAGGAGCCTCCTCAAAAATTTGGGAGGTTTTTCTATAATCACCGCGCTTGACAAGATTTTTGGTGATCGCAGTTACTGCTGAAATCACGGGCTGAACCTTGGAGGGGCTAACCGCCACTGGGATGATAAAGTACAAATTTGCCTTTCTTATCTAAAACAAACAATATTTATCTACTTTCACCTAACTGTTTACAAGGGAAGCTGTCGGATTACATATAATATATGGACCGATACAAACGGTTTAGCTAGGTACCTACATATGTAAATCCTTTTGATTACCTATCTATATTCCAGGACGGAAGCGGAAGCGTGCGTTGTTCATATTACGGGGGTATTTCACAGCGCCATCTATCCGCAAACTGAAACCAGATTCATGGTATCAAATCAATATGATAATATGAAATGCCTACTGTATTTTATCAATCGGTCGTCTTCTGCAGCTTTTCTTTAACTAGCTGCAGGTAAAGGTAATGGTAAAAAGCCTCTAGGTGGCGCTGGCCCTAGCATCAACTCTTGGAGTCAACAACCACGAGGTCGTGATGCAGGGGCATTGCTTTGGTGCCTGCCTGTGGAGGTGGTTCATCCGTAACATATAGGAGGCTTAATTGAGGTGGGATCCTTGCTGTTTGCATCCTATTCTATAGAGTCAGTTGTGCTCAGTATTTCTCGAGGCAGGGGTAGAATACATAGTTATAAATCTGTGGGCAGGAGTCGCCAGGCTGCCAGGCATTATATCAGATAAAATGTCATCTTGACATTTGAAACTGTCGGTGGACGCAAAGAGTATATCAATAGATAATCACGGTTATAGGCGGACGTAGACAGACGATGACAATCTCATAACAAGAAGTTCTCTGTGGTCGCAGGGGGCGTTTTTATTTTATATTCGTTTGTTTCGTTTCGTTTCGTTCATAGGTGAAAACAAAAACATTAAATTGAAGGCATCGAATCGAAGATACTACGCTAGTGGTAGGTATGTTATTGTGTTCGTCTTTCGCTAATGTGAATTTTATAAAGAAATCTAGTGTTGGCTGGCTCAGTGATCTAGTGAAAATTATTTGAGGACAAAACCTATCAAGATGATGAACCAATACATGAAAGAATTAGAACAGGTGAGCATACAATATTATTTTGGGTGAAAAGGGAAGTTAGTTGTTGCTATTCTTTCTCTTATTTTTTATTTTAGGACCCTTTCGATCCCGATGAGTTTGTAGAGAGGATGGTCAGACGAAGTATGCAGGAGTCACAGCTACAAGATGATCAATTCGATCCTGAAATGATACACGATATTTTCACTCAAGCAATACAAGATCTCAAAGTAAGTTCTTCTCAGGTGGTAGTTCTTCATCTATTTCTGAATGGGGTGACTGAGGTCTGCACTGACGTCCTCCCGTTAGCATGGCGCTGGTAATGTTGTCCTTGGTATTTTAAAACCCCTTACCCAGCCCACTAATCTAACACAGGAGAAGCTTCAAGTTTTGGTGATACTTACAAAGAGATTACAATATTGGTCGAGAGATAAGATCAAATATTTCCCATAGACATAAAACGGTTTAACAGTTCAACACATTTATTCTAATAAGAAATACAAATTTTGCTAGATGTTATTTTATGTCAGTTTAAAGGCTCTAATTCAAAGTATCATTACATACTTTGAATTAGAGCCTTTAAACTGTTTTATATAGCTGGATTATACCTACCCTAAAATCTTTACATTGGTGAACTCCAGATTAAAACCTGTAGTGTATAATTTGCTTGTATATGTCAGGGTTAGATTGTAAGCACCGTCTTTTTGTAATATACCTCGGCACATTGTAAATGGTTGGCAAAAATGGTGATCGATGATGAAACCGTCGGGACATGACCTCACCATCCCGATAGAAGTCGACCTGTGGTTTCAGTTAACTCTATTTCTGATGGAACTAGATCAAGAACAGGGGGCACCTTGTGAAGGATAACCACTACGCTTGCGTTACAGGCTTCGATTGTACATTCCTGTAAGGCCATTTGCTCACCTCACCCTCTTGAGGAGAGAGTGAGGCACGTCTGTGTCTATGCTAAAGCAAGCGGCAGAACTAGAGAAGCTAGAAATTATGCGTAAAATTGGTGACAGAGCCATATTACTAACAAGCCTCATAGCTCAGTTGGTAGTAACTCTGCCTTCTGCGCTGTAGGCTGTGGGTTCGATTCCCACCCAGAGCAAACATTTGTGTGATGAATATAGATGTTTGTTCTGTGTTTGGGTGTTGCATCATATAGTACGTATGTATTTACAAAAAGTATCTAAGTATTCTATCCGTAATCTAGTTCCCATATTACAAGCTATGCTTAGTTTGGGGCTAAATGGCGCTGTGTAAAATTAATGTCCTGTAATATTTATTAATGTCCTGTAATATTTATTACAAACGACGGTTTTTACAATCTCACGGTGACATATATAAGTGGTATCAGCTTAAATTATTGTATTCTGTCACAAAATATCACATTTTATACTGTACTTAATACAATTTTAGGTTCTTCAAGAACGCCAGGAAAGAAAATGTGCTAGATTACAGCAATCTGTGCAAGAAGAAGAAAAGTTATATGGTGCTAAATTGGCAGAAATAATGGAACTTCACACTGTAAGTTTTATAACTTTTTTAAATTAATTTATTTTATTGTTAATGCTAATTGTTATTATTATTGTAATATGAGATTAATTTATTTGCAAATGTTATTGGTTATAACTAAATTAAAGACAACATAATGATATTAGCCAAAAAGTGGCCCTGCGGTTTTTTTTTTTTTATTGTGGGGAAGTGCTTGGCCTTAATCTCACCTGGTTACAAGTTGAGGTAAGGCAGAAGGTGTAGGCGCACTTCACCCGGAATCCTCATCAAACTGAGGAACTGACTATCTTATAAAATATTATATTATAATATTATCTTTTAAAATATTATTGCACCGCTGCTCAAATAACATGCCAAATCTACTTATTACCATCTCTTTTCAGCAATGTGTAAATGTGTTCAGCTCACTAGATGAGCGAATGTCCCGCTGCGGGGGCAGAGCATTAGATGTGGGAGAGAAGCTGGGGGCTGCCCGAGCGCCCCGGGCTAGAGCTGCTGCTGCAAGGGACCTCCTTTCACACTTAGCACAGTTCTTAAGTCCAGGACCTGTACTTACAAATCTGTTCAGTGATCCTAATAAGGTAGGTAAATATTCAATACCAACCTAAAAAGTGGAGGTAACCAACGCCTGGAAATTTTGAACTTAGTTTATTTCTATGGCTCGTCTGGATAGGACCTAAATGTGGACCACTTATTAGTTTGACCTTGGGGGGTTCCACAACCTCTTTACTTAGAGCATTCTTGTTTTGATATTACTTCATTTTTGTCACTATGTATCCAGTGTAGAAAAAACGCGACAAAAGTAATATCAAAAGTAGAATGTTTCAAGATTTTGTGGTCCTGGATAGGAAACAGCTTCTATCTTTCCACATAACACACAGTTTAGGTCAGTTTAGTGACCTTAATTATTATTTTATATTGATAGATTTTATTCACCAAAAATTTTTAGAATCATAAGTGTTTTTAAGCCTATTTAAGGTTTGATTTATCACTTGGTTCTTTCAGTCAGTTACTAAAATAGTAACTGACATACCAATAGTTATAACAAAGTACCTACCTACCTAAATAATATAGTTCTGGACCAGAAAAATAAACACTACTTTTCATTCGGGCAACCAAGAGCAGAAGTAGTCACGCTATAGTCCTTTCTTATTTTCTTTTATAGTTGTTTGAAGCAGCAGATGTCATTCAAAAGCTACACACAATAGCCCAAGAGTTACCACCTGACAAGTTTGAAGTAGCCAAGAAGAAGATTGAAACCAAATATGATGAGATTGAGAAGAACTTAATTGAAGAGTTTGTGAAAGCTCAGAATCAGAGCAACTTGGCTAGGATGAAGGAAATAGCCAATATCATGACCAACTTCAAAGGGTACTCCCAGTGTGTGGATGCTTTTATTGAGACTAGTCAACTGGTGAGTCCTACAATAGGTATTGGTGGCTGTGTGGCATAGTAGAATAGCACCAACCCCTTCACTCACATTTAGACCTGGTCATTTGAACTAGTTTAACCGGTTGTGGTCTAGTGGTTTGCCTTCCGAAAAAAAATACATACATTCAAGTCTCTAGTCCTTATACATGAGTTGTCTTAGGCATCTAGGCCATTTAGGACATCTATTGACCAGAAAATAAATAAATTACAGAACATTAATTACACACAGCGCCATCTAGCCCCAAACTAAGCATAGCTTGTTATAATGGGAACTAGATTATGGATAGAATACTTAAATACTTTTTAACCGACTTCAAAAAAAGGAGGAGGTTCTCATTTCAGGTGTATTTTTTTTTTGTTTGTTACTTGACTACTCCGCCAATTAGATTTTGATGATTCTTGTTACGTTTGGTAGGCCATACTCGCGAGGTGGTCCCATAGAAATTTTATCAAAATAACTGGAAAATATAGGTCATCCAAGTAAACGATATTGCGTATTCTGCTTTCCTGTGGTGTTTACGGTACTAGAGTAGACCTTTTGAACCGCTTTCCTTCCAATATCATCATCATCAGTAATGATGATACGTAGTAGTAAGTGGAATTGACTTTGACGCATTCTGGCTATAAATGCTGTATACATGTATCATCATCATCATTACAGCCCAATACTAGATATAATAATATATAGCCAATACTAAAGAAAGCAATGGAGGGCTTTGCCATAATACTCACGCTTGGCAGGCGTGTTGGTAATCGATGACTCTTTAACGACTACTACTGCATTACCTCAGAACTCCGTTATTACTCAACCAATTTGGAAAATATATTTTCATACAATCAATAACGTATTATTGCACCCTCACACGACTCTTAAATAGTGTGTCGGAGACGTCGTGGTGTCGTAGGTTTTACAACGAAAAAAAGCTAAATATAAACTCTTTGGGAAAAAAATGGAACCGACTTCACCACTAAAAACTTACAAATAACTCTTAGGGTAAGTTCATATAATTTGAAGGCGGTGCCATACAATAAACATGTTGTTGTGCTTGGCAATTCCGCACCTTCAAATTATATGAACTTACCCTGAGAGTTATTTGTAAGTTTTTAGTGGTGAAGTCGGTTCTATTTTTTTTCCAAAAAGAGTTATTTTTTGTGAATACATACTTATCATACAATACAATACCCAAACACAGCAAAATAATTTGACCTTCTAGACTCACTCTTAGATCACACAGTGGATAACTTACAAATTATTAATCTCTAAGTATAATCTGAACGATATTTCAGAACTCCCTGCATGGCAAAGATATTTTCTCAGCTGTACTACCACTATGCAAGAAGAACTACACAATTATAAGTAACGTATTCCCGAACCCAGAACAAATCATGAGCAAGTTTGTACTGAACATCTTTCTACTCAAGCTACAGAAGTACATACAAACCAAGCTCGCAGACAAGAATGATGTGGAGAAGTATTTGAAGAATCTTTATGAGATGTATACCGGGTAAGTTTTCTTGATCCAAGAAATATCTCACGAAAAGCGACGAATGGTTCGCACATAATTTATTTTCAGTCAGTCACACACTCAACTAGGCGACTAGCGCTAAAAGCTTGTTATTTTTTTCATAGAGGGAAATTAAAAGTATCACAAAGTAGATGAGTATCACTTCAATAATTTTGCGCCCAAGTGATACTCATTTTTTCCTTGGGCGACTCACATTGAATCACTTGCTACGGTCTAATATATTTACATTTATACATAATTTTGCTCCCTGTAATATGTAACTATCGTTTCTTACCCGTGGTCCACCTAAATGGTTCACCTATAACTAGTAGTTCGCCCCAATGTTAAAAATTTTGAATTGATCGAATCAACGATTCAAAAGATATAGGTGAAAAATTGTATTTCTTTTTACCCCAATATCTCAAAATCTACCCCATTTATCAAAAATCCCACGCGACAATTAAATTCTATTTACGTTTTCTCTGTTCAGTTTAAATTTCATGAAAATCGAATAATCCGTTCGAGAGTTATGCCGTCACAAACCTTGCCACATACATACATACATACAGTGCCGGATTTCCCAACTTAACTGAGAGATCTCGTTCGCTTCGCTCACTCGATCAACAAGTTCACAAAACAAAATTTGATGTGAAAATCAGAGGAGAATATTTAGAGCCACAACAAATACGGGCAGTAACCTAACCTAAAACATGTTTTAGCAATTTTTTAATTATTGTCCCCATGTATCATCATCTCGGCACTAATTTCTTACCCATATCATCCTTCCACAGAATCTATGATGAGCTAAATTAATTGATAAAATTCTTCAACAGCACGGAACGTGTTTGCGACGACCTAGTATCCGCAGGCTTAATATCGGCTGACGCTAATACGTCTACGGGTGACTTACGGCGTGAGGCTCTCGTTAACGGAGCGATGGCCGGTGCCAACGACGGATACGCGGCCTTGGAGATCAGAAGATTAAAGGCCGTCATGGCGAACGCACTGCATCGATACTATGCTGAGAAGGTGCATGTCAAGAAGCAAATACAAGGGGGTGGGTGAGTACATTGATTACTTTTAGCCAGGCTCAAGTGAATGGAGTTATGACTGGTGCCAACGACGGGTACGCGGCCTTGGAGATCAGAAGATTGAAGGCAGTCATGGCGAACGCACTGCATCGATACTATGCTGAGAAGGTGTATGTCAAGAAGCAAATAGGGGTGGGTGAGTACATTGATTACTTTTAGCCAGGCTCAAGTGAATGGAGTTATGACTGGTGCCAACGACGGGTACGCGGCCTTGGAGATCAGAATATTGAAGGCAGTCATGGCGAACGCACTGCATCGATACTATGCTGAGAAGGTGTATGTCAAGAAGCAAATAGGGGTGGGTGAGTACATTGATTACTTTTAGCCAGGCTCAAGTGAATGGAGTTATGACTGGTGCCAACGACGGGTACGCGGCCTTGGAGATCAGAAGATTGAAGGCAGTCATGGGGAACGCACTGCATCGATACTATGCTGAGAAGGTGTATGTCAAGAAGCAAATAGGGATGGGTGAGTACATTGATTACTTTTAGCCAGGCTCAAGTGAATGGAGTTATGACTGGTGCCAACGACGGGTACGCGGCCTTGGAGATCAGAAGATTGAAGGCAGTCATGGGGAACGCACTGCATCGATACTATGCTGAGAAGGTGCATGTCAAGAAGCAAATAGGGGTGGGTGAGTACATTGATTATATATGAACAAGGTGATTTTTTGAGGCGGGACAATAAGGGCAGGTACTTTAACCGTTGTAGGTTCAGGAAAACGTTTTTAGGACACTATCCATATATTTTTAAGATAATCTGAACTGCATTCTTAGATTTTTGAAAAAATGTAGTCAGCAAGAAAATAACCATTTTACACAAAAACTTTTTATGCCAATCGATCCTGTTTCTTATATGGATCAAACGTCTCTATCGGACCGACTGAGGTTTGAGTACAAGAAATGTCAGAATATATATCTTCTTATGGATCATAATAATTATATGTATATCCTTATCCTTAAGGATTAAGGGCTAGATGGAGATGTGTGAAATTAATATGAATAGTTATAGTAAAAACCTTTTAGCTGTTCTTCAATTCAGCGATAAGAGCATCAAACCCATCGTGAATAAATACGACCTAAATGTATCGTTTTTTTTTTATTGTATGACGGGTAAGCACTTGGCACTTACTTATATGAATCGTTTTTTTTTTTTCTAAATGCCGTAACACAACAATTTTATTTAAGAATTGTTATTATGGCGACAAATTATTATGGTTTTGTCGCAATGAAGTTTGTATATAAATAGTTTTCCTGTATTCTAGTTTCCAGGAGTTGCGTCGTGACTTGCAAGCCGTGATCGGCACCCGCGCTAACATCAACATAGCGCAGATAGAGAACTACGGCGGGGAGACTTTCCTCAGCGAACCTCTCGTACAGAAGCTATTGAATGATGCCAAAACTTCCTTTACCAGATGTAAAACTGTAAGTACACGATACACGACCCATTAGGAACTACATCTTCAAGAATAGAAATACACCGGAGACCCGCTATGATTCAAAATACATTTTGCACGGTATAATCGGGCTTATGTTTTTTATTATTATATATTAAAAAAATTAGCCCTAAACACAACGTTTTCAGCTCTGTACTTTTTAAAAGAAACTAGAAAAGCTGGTTATTTTGAACAGGGAAGCGTTCACGCGGCTGATCGCGATTTTAATGCGTAGCTTTCTTTTTTTTTAATCGAGCACGCAACTCCTTACATGACTTTTCGATAACTCACGGTTTCAGACTTCGCCTCAGTGGCCCTAGAAAAAAAAACTCATGTATTTATATAGGGCGTAACATTTAGATCGGTCAGTATGGGAAAGTTTGAAACTATAAGACATACGAAGATCTATTCTTAGGAACCATGTCATTGATTTTAGTAACAAGGAAAACTGTATTCATACATTAAAAAAAAACTTTTACTTAGCTCAATAAAACTAACATTTCTATTTAGATATTTAGATATCGATTGTGGAAGTCTTAAGCAGTTAATGTTACTGGGAAACATGATGCATTGTTTTAATACCCTTTAATTTATTTACTGTGTTGCCAGCTTTGCACCGCGAACGAACTGCCGGGGAGTATGGTTGCGCTGACCGAGGTGGTGATCCAGCACTTGTTGATCGAGCATGTAGACTATGCGCTGGACCTCGGCCTGCAATCTATCCCCATTGCTGAGAGCAAGTCGCCTCCACAGGTTATTCAATTAATACTAGCTTTTTTTTTATTACTTGCTGACCCCGCACAGCTACACATGTGCAAAGTTTATCAAAGTTTATGACTATCATTTGCCCAGCCTAGTGCGGTATTACAGTGCGGACGCCATCCCCACCCAACAATGTAAAATGATGTTCCGAAATCAATATTACACTTTGGTCTATTTGCGTTATCACATACCTAATTCAATGTATTTACTCCAGAGGCCCTACTCTAATTCACCGAAGTACGAAATTTCGTGTTGCGTTGCGTTGCGTACCCTACTCTAATACACGAAATATACGACCGAACTTTTGGATTTGACAGTCTTTGTTTCGTGAATTTTTGTCAATTCGCACGATAGCATATAACCTGCCTTTTCATTTTTGCAAGCTTATTTTTTGACTTGTTGCGTCGATTCTGCACATTCATTTCAGATTATAGAACGTTCTATTGTAGACTAATTCAAGTAAGTGGTATATAATACGTGATGTTCACACATACCTATTATAGAGTTTGATAGTTACCTTCATGATAGCTAGCTAGATAGCATAGATAGCCTTCATGATAGCTATTTAACTTGTGTTACTACTTACTTATATTTTACAGAAAATGGCAAGGTTAGTTGCACTAGGTATTTGAAACCGAGAGAGAAGAGCGTCTAGAAAGAAGGAGACGCTGTTCTTACAATCCCTTGTGAAACCAAAGTTAATTTGTCGAAACTTTTGTTGTTTTCTATCTTGAAATAATGTAAGTACGAATTCTTCAGTATATGGAAGCAAAGTTTCCCAGTCAGCAACAAAGATAATACATTTTTTTTTGACAATGACACTGACAGATTTGAACATCAATTCATCATTTTTGTTCTATAATCTGTGGTTTAATTCGTCGTTCACGACGGTTGTCTCTGGATCACCGCACCGGCAGATGCGTATCCGAAAGTAAACAAGAGTAGCTACACATTACGTTTTGCGGTCGTACTTCGTTCAGTGCCGCAATTGCGGGGATGTAAAGAATAAGGCCTTCAGGAACTTAACATTTTCAAGAAATTGGTAATAATATCGTTAACTCAAAATAATATTATTTCGTGATCCAAATCATTTCCAGCAATAAGTATAAAAAAAATTCTAACATAAAGTTTTAAGTATAAACGTTATACCCTTTTTCGCCCCTTTAGAGGGGTGAAGGGGAGATACATTTTCCTGATCTTTTTCCATGACAAAGTTTAATTCAAATTTATCCAGTAGTATCGGCGCGATGTGCGTTCGAGATACAGGCAGACGGCCAGACACAAATAGATAAACAGCTATTATTTTGGGTTTCCTAAATTTCCTACAATTGAAATTCAGATGTTATATTTAATATACTTACAGAATTTAAAAATATAAATATTTTTGTTTCAGATATACTTCTTTGACATAGTGAAACAAGCAAACCAAGTAATAAGAATGTTCGAAGAAGCTGTTTTACCTTGTATCAGGTATGTTTTGTAACGTCAAACATCTCTGGCTTGATCCGAATGACCAAATAACTGACAGTAAACTCACCGCCCAATTTAAAGGTATTTTGAGACTTGAAACAAAAAGAGGCACCCACTGCTGAGTATAGACTCAGAAGTGGGTGCAAAGAGGCTGAATGATATCATCATCGTCACGATCGGGGTAGTTTACCAGAAAATTTCAAGTCTCTTCGTAGTCTTGATTTTCAGGTAAACTACCCCCGACTTTTAGTAGGTAGTGTAAGAGGTGCACCAAGAAAGTATTTCGGTCCCATAAATCACGAATCTTAATAAGGGGTGAGGGAGAGATCCCATAAATCACGAATCTTTATAAAGGTGAGGGAGAGTTGCCATAAAAACCATACTTTGAGTTGATAGATGAAGACTTTTTATTTGTCGTTTAGGGAAGCCTTTATTCAGCAGTAAGTGAGCTTAAATGATAGTGAGAAACTAAGAGCAAGTTGCCGGAATGCCGGAACACAAATCAGGATTGTTATAATAGTGACAGACTTGGCATGGTGCCTAGCCAGGCGGGCTTAAGCTAATTCCTACCCCCAACAAAACTAAGACCTCTGGATCTGACACCGGTAGGGGTTAGTAGACTAGTGGTTACTAGACCATAGAGGCAAAATGATCGATGATGACCTGTGATCCTATCGTAACTCCAGCGCATCACCAAAACAAAACGAATGCCTGCAAAAGAAGAACATGATAATGGAACAGCTGGAGAGTAAACTGGACGCCGGGTTGGAGCGAGCGATCGTCGCCATCGTCGGCTGGGTCAAACTGCATCTGCAGACCGAGCAGAAGAAGACCGACTTCAAACCGGAGGGAGATATCGACACTCTCGCTTCACCCGTAACTATATTACACACATTCATCTGCTTATAGCCGATTCCGCAAACGATTATTTATTTATCTTAGGAAGACTAACAGCTTTGTACACAAATAATAGGAATCAAAAGAGCCTTAAGTTGTCTCCACACATAGAACTAAACTATTTAGAGCCAACAAAATGAATACTATAAAAAATGTGTGCAGTTATAAGATAAAGATAATTTATTTGCTATCTACAAACGTCTTAAATCAAAAATTACATTCTCATAGGCTAAGTAAACATTCCACAGAGAAAACAGATACCTACTCACTAGGATAAACCTGTGCTATGGTATATCTATAACTTTCGCCCAACTAAGCGTAATTTAACAAATATATAACATACAAATATATATTACAGGACATTCATTTCATACAGCGCAATCTAGCCCCAAACAAAATACAATACAAAATTATTTATTGGGAACAAAGAAATTCGGAACAAAACATATATAGCAAACGATGGTTACAATCAACAGCAATAGTTATAGAAAACTGTGACGCAGTCACCAACGCCCACCTCCAAGAACAAGTAAATTAGTCTATGTCCCTATATACAATATTTAAAATTTTAATATTAATCTACTTTAAAATAAACATATACACACTGATGAGGAAAAGAAAATAAAAATAAAAGAATTTATATTATTGAGTGACAAAAACAAATGTCCAACAATATACTTTTGGGATGGATGGTGGTGGGAATTTAATAAAGTAAACGGCTCGGATCAGTGAGTGTGTGGGATGTTGTGAGTAGTGAATGGTAGTGTAGTATGTGTGTAATGTGTGTGTGCGTGTGAGGGAATGTTTGTAAGAGTGAGTTATGATTGTGTTAGTTAAAATTATGTAAAAGGTGTTTTTAATTTAGGGGAAAGGGCATGTATTAAGATTTATACAAGGGTCATCAAGAGTTCCTCAGTCTCATCGTATGAAAGGGTATGTAGCCAAGCCAACGTTTTAGTTTTACATTTATGAGAGGTCAAAGAATAAACATCTAATTTAAAATTAATGATATTGTAGAGCTTTGCGCTGATAACATAATTGTGTCTGCTAGCAGTAGATGTTCTACGAGCTACAATTTCGCAAATTTTATAAGCTCTACGTCTCATGTAAACCGATGGATCATAGGGCAGTTGTGAATGTTTACGCAGGGTTGTATTAAGCACAAAGAGTTTTCTGACTGAAAGAACGCAACAGAGTGAGTAGAGGTCAGTTGTAGGAAAGCGGAATGGTTTATAATACATGACCTTAAGTACTGCTCTTTGCGCCCTTTCAAGTTTCAACATCGATGTTTTACATGATCCACCCCACGCCGTGATACAATAGCTTAGAACCGACTGAGCTAATGCAAAGTAGATTGTTTTAAGCTGTTGCGCGTCGAGTAAGTTACGGAGTTTAACAAATATATATTAGTTTTCTAGTCCTCGAGACAGTCTGGTCAATTTGTTGTTTCCAGGACATAGTACTATCAATAATTACGCCAAGATATTTAAGGTTATTCGTTTTTTCAATAGGTAGACAGGTACAGGAGGATGAATACGGGGGATTAGGGTTACAACTTAAACTAAGCATAGCTTGTAATATGGGAACTAAATTACGGGTAGAATACTATAACGTATTATTAATTATCAATAATAATCAAAGTCAAGTCAAAGTACATACTATAATATATATAAGGTACATGTATATCACCTTTAATCTGATTTTGGAATATGACAAATCACTAGAATATATCTATATAGTATATAAGTGGACTTTAAATGATGACGAAGTGTAGTGTAGAAAAGAAAGTAAGAAAAAGTAAATTCATTCTGCTAGGTTAAGGTGCTAATTCTTGTTGATTAATGTGATCAGGATACGAGGATACGATAAGCCGAGAGTTTACAGCTCAGTCAGAAGGGATTACCAGTTGTGATTTATATTATTAAAATAAATATTATTGATAATACCAAAGCAAAAGGTTAAGAATTTAATAGTATTTTGTACGACGGAGAAGCGCTTGGCCTTCATCTCACCTGGTTTCAAGTTATGACAATGCCGAAGTAACAGTCTGAGGAACTGGCTATCCTACCTCTAAATGCTGGAATTTAGAATTGTTATTATGGCGACAGACTTAGGTACGATAGTGGTATCTAGCCAGGCGGACTTTAACAAAGTACTACAATACCTACCAACTATACCAAGAAAAATATTGTACTCCCCTGGATTCGATCCCGGGACATCTGGGTCTGATACCTTTGAGCGAACCACTAGACTGTAGAGGTGGTTAAGAGTAATAAAAAGTAGCTAAAATAAAATTTGCCCAAATATGTATATCATAATAGCTAACTAACGTTGCACCTTTCCAATACCATGTTCGTCCTTAAATATAATAATTTAGTGATGTAATACTAAAAAATAATCTCATACTCTTTGAAACGTAAAGCAGTATTCACAAATGTTATAATGACACAAAAATTCACAACATCTCCGTCTCCGACTAATGTGTTATTTCAAACACTATGGCAGATCACAGTTCAGTGAATCTCTGCTAGATGGCGTGCTCAGCGCTCAAGCTGAGTATCAATGTGACAAAACGATTCGGAATCTGCGTCAGGACCTTCTAGGCTCAGTTATTGATAAAAATGCGGGTTCGAGTCCCATCGCGGGTTGTGAATTTTTGTGTCATTATAACATTTGTAAATGTTATAATGCAATTGCAATCACTTGAAATACAAACAATTGATAAAGCAGTATGTCTCTACTCAGGCATGCCTCGCGGTAGTTTCTTACCTGAACAACATAATGGAGAAGATCCACGGCGGGCTAGAAGGAAGCAACCTGCAAGCGGTCACTCTGGAGATAGCGGTCAGGCTGCACCGCGTCATATACGAACACCTACAGAACTTCCAGTTCAATTCGGCCGGTGAGTCTTCAGAAATAATAAAAATAATAATTTATTTACTTAGCACACTTTTTTTTTTAACGGACATTAATTTCACTTATTGCCATCTAGCCCCAAACTAAACATAGCTTGTAATATGGGAACTAGATTACGGATAGAATACGTAAATACATACACACTATAATGATACAACCACTAAAAACTTAAAAATAATGTTCTTAAGTTCTAACTGTTAGGGTACACAGAACATTATTTTTAAGTTTGTAGTGGTGAAGTTGCTTTCATTTTATTTTTTATTTTGAAAGAGAGCTAACAACAAGAATTTTTGTTAAGGCGACAGAATTAGGTGAAATGGTGATTGCTAGCCAGGCGGACTTAAACAAAGTTGTACCACCATCCAAACTGAGCAATTATTGTACCCCCATGGAGTTCGAACCCGAGACCTCTGGATCTGATATTGGTAGGCGAACCACTAGACTCTATGTGCTAGGTGAGTTATTTGGCTATACAAATAACTCACCATTTCGCCCAATTCAATTTGGCTCACGATGCATCAAATATTCTGTACGTGTAAGTTAAATGTAGGTAATTGTGTAATGGCACAGACAATTTTTTTTTGTACGATGGGGAAGCGCTTGGCCTTCATCTCACCTGGTAACAAGTTGAAAAAAGGCCGAAGGTGGTAGCACACTTCACCCGGAATCCTCAATAGTCTGAGGAACTGGCTATCTTACCTCTAACGGCCGGAACACAACAATTTATTTAAAGAATTGTTATTATGGCGACAGAATTAGGTAAGATGGTGGTAGCTAGCCAGGCGGACTTAAACAAACTCCTACCACCAACCAAACCAAGCACAATATCGACCCCGGGACCTCTGGATCTGAAATGGGTGTGTTGAACCACTAAACAACAGAGGCTGTTAAAACAGATTTTAGTTATAAGTTTCTGTGTATACAGGGGCGATGATTGCGATATGCGATGTGAAAGAATACCGGTCGGCGGCGTGCGGGCGAGGCGCGCGGTCCGCGCCGCCGCCCGCGCAGGCGCTCTTCGACGCTCTGCACGCGCTCTGCAACCTGCTGCTCGTCAAGCCGGAGAACCTGCACCAGGTGTGCGAGGGGGAGACACTGGTGAGTGGCTTAATACTACTCCGCGAGTGGCGGGAGGAGGTGCGATCTCCGGGCGCCTCTTACTTGAGGTACTTAAACAATCGATACGCGTTTGAGAGAAAGAGTAGGAAACCCTTACTATTCATATAAGAACTACCTTTCAAATTTATAAATAGATATCCCAAATGAAACACGTTTAGAGTCTCTGTGAGTTTCACCAAACTATTATGAATCTAATATACAAAGTGTTAAAAAAATGGTAGATGCCGTTTCCACTTTTTAGTTAGACACATTAAATAAATAAATAGCATCTCTAAGAGAGCTTTTAAAGTCTTGCTAAATGGATAACAAAAATAAATCAGATTAATTGAATGTTATAATGTAAGAAAAACACGAATTATTCATTAAAATATATATTACTTTTTCACACTAGGCTTCGTTACCAAAGCTACTAACATGGTGATGTAACTACAAATAAGCAAAACACCAAATGTTTACCTACTTGCATATATTATCTATACTTAATTTGAAACAGGTACATTATACACGTGAATATACCGTAGATAAACTTTTACCAATACAACGTAAAAACATCAGAATGAAATAAGGACAAGCTAGCAATCAAAGGTTAACAAACACAGATGTATATTAACTTCAATAGGTAGATTCACGGACCCACAAAAGTAGGTAGACTAAAGTAGGTAATTTTACAAAGCACAAAGACAATTAGGCAGGTACTTATCTTATGTTTAAGATCCGTCGATAGAAATATGACTGTCTTCTTTGACCATTATTAGCCCTTTTTATACTCTAAAATAAAACAGATAAGCTGACAAAATTTAAACCAATCACATTGTTACAAATAGCAAGTGATATCGTAAAATCTTGTTGAAACCTAATTCGAGAAGTTTGGAAGTATTTTTAATTATCAAATTGTATTGTATCTACTTATATTTCTATGATTTGTGTTCAGCCAATCATATACGAGAAAATATTATCTTTTCCTAGCATTGTTAAAAACAATAAGTGGTATAGTAATATCGTGTTGAAACCTAATTGAAGAAGATTGAATGTATTTTTTATCATCAAATTGTATTGCTTATACGAATATTTCTAATATTAGTGTTCAACCAATCGTAGAGATTTAAAATATTTCTGCAATTTGATTAATATTACAAAGTCTTACTAATTCAATCTTTCTTAAAAACTAATTTATGAGTTTTACAATTTTAGCTGTCATTAAATGATGTTCTTATTATTACACAGTAAATCAATGGAATATCAAGGCATCAAACAATTATTCATTACATAAACTTATTTATATTCTGAACTTTCAAATAAAAGTATATAATCAAAGTTTAATCTATTAGTAAAACACATCAACAGTTTACAAAAATGTTGTGTGCTGTGTTTACTGTTTAAGAGGTAACAGATAGTTAGTTTTTACTAAATAAGACGTCAACAATTTTCCCGGAAACAACATTTGAATTTCACAATGGCATTGTTCTAAAACTAACTTCATGCTTATGATTATTGAAGTTTGACACTAAAAGTTGACACTGACATTTGTTGTGACGATGACAATTGGCAATTGAACACATAAACAAAAAGGAATGGTGACTAGTTCGATGTATTTTATCTAATTTAAATTATAATCTATCACGTTCTCCTTGCGGTTTATGGTCGCCTGGTACTTGCTATGCTAAAGAATGATGCGAGGTGGTGCGTTCTCCTTGCGCTTTATGGTCCCCTGGTACTTTGGATACTGAATAACGATGCTTTGGGGGGTTTCTCCTTGCGCTTTATTGTCCCCTGGTACTTGCGATACTAAAGAACAACGCGAGGTGGCGCGTTATCCTTGCGCTTTATGGTCTCCTGGTACTTGCAATACTAAGTAACAATGCGAGATGGGGCGTTCTCATAGCGCATCAGTTTGAAGTTGGTGCCGAATTGCCAAAATAACATGTTTATTGTATGGCACCGCCTTCAAATTATATGAACTTACCCTAGGAGTTATTTTTAAGTTTTAAGTTTTTTTTTAGAGGTGATAGATAGCCAAGCGTTTGACCACCGCTCACTTGAAAAAACAAGTAAAGATGTTGCCTAAATCGAAGCTCGCATATCGAAAAGACAGAAGACATGTCATAATATAACATTAATATAAGAGTTTTCAGTATTCTTTGGTTAAAAATAACTTTTGACACATAGCATCTGAACATTGTTCGTTATTATATTAGAAAAAAATAAAGAATTATTGATTATAGTTGACTCTGAATAGAGTCGATAAGTATTCTTGTATTTTTTTATCATTGTCTAGGCGCAATGATAAACACGAAATTGAATCATCGTAAATGTTGCTGATTGAGGCAAAACACATTTTTGCTGAAACAGCTAACCTGAGCATTTTTTTTATTTAATAGCAATAATTTGTAGGACATTTTGATGTAAATCCGTGTAAGCTGATTCGAATAGATTGCATTTGCAGCACAAAAGTAGTGTCTGCAATAAAGAATATGTTAATTTTGTTGACCCTTATTACGTTGATGTTAGAGTTCATAATTACGCGCGCTTGTTTTTATTACTTTGTCCCAGTTTAATGGTTTTGTTTCGTCCGCAGGCGGAGTTGGACCACTCGATTCTTCTGAATTTCATTCAACTGCGGGCGGATTACAAAAGTCACAAACTATCGACCTTCCTCAAAGGCCTGGCTTCATAGTGCTACGAATGCAAACATATTTATTTTATTTATTACGTATCGGAACTGCATGGATATGTTTATTGGTAAGATTACAGTATTTTAAAAATATATTATTATCGCTAAAGTTGATTGTTTTAAAAAAATATAATCCCAGACAACTGTAAAGCAAATTTGACAAGTGCTAGTACCAGTTGCAAGTTTATCCATTTCCTGAAAAAAAAACCTGTGATAATGTATTGTCTTTCAAATGTTGGTGTACTTATAGGTATGCCAATATGATCAATCATCAGATTTTTCACGTACTGCTGATTGCATTTCTGAGTGACACTTAGTAAACAAACCGATGATGTTTGTCCGGGCAGTCTTTGTCGCTGTCCGGATGACCCTATTCGTATTTCGTAACTCTGAAACAGTGGAGCAACGCATAATCTACGCTGATTAATTTAACTCGAAGCATTTTGGTATCATGTTGTATAATGCGAACGTTATCAGCGGTATCTACTACGTCCATTCATGAGTTCCCCCCTCCAGTCGGCTATTTGAATGAAGCGTATGTGTGAGTGAGACGCGGGCGCACCTACGCGTGTGTTGATGCCTCAGTCTCGATCGAACCGGCGCGCAGAGCAGTCCTGCCGCCCGTCGCGTCGCGAAAACATTTACCCATCCCTCGTCTCACAGTGATATGCGCCGCACACCTGTGCTAAATCTCTCTTTCCTCACAACAGTGTAATACTACCGCTAATCTGGATAACATAAAAATCGAAAGGTAAGAACCTGGAATTATGTTTATTTTCATTCAAACCCGACGCCTACGCTCCGGAGCCGTGTCGCGATTTGTGAGCGACGAATTTACATGTTCTAAGTTCATTCATTGGACGTTGGGGTCTATTTATATTATTATCGTACGTGTGATGTGAATGGGTGATTAGGGAGTCTCGTTGTCAGAGTCGGTTGATTCATATCGCAGCGATATGACTAGGGTTTGAGCTTAGTCTGTTTCTGAGTATCGATGGTTCTTTTTGTCGGTCGATCGTTCGTTATCTAGGTGAGTTGGAGCGGTTCGTTCCATTTCGAGTGGGGTTTTTATCCCGACGCTACCTGAGTCGAGTGGACCGGCCGCAAGCCGAGCCCGCTAATGGCATCGCATCACCATGCAACACCACACCTTGTACACTTGCGATTCTGAGAGATGCTTTTTGTCTGCGGTCGCCGCACCTTTCCTATTTATAGGTGAGAATATTACTTCGAACGCACACCTACAAGATTTCATAATAATTAATCAAACCTAAGAACCGTGTTGCTATTTTATGTTCGTGAAATAGTTACAGTTCGGTTTTGGCTTTCTACGTGGAACGAAACAAGAGCAAAACCCGGCATGCTGAACTTATCTTTAGACACTTGTATGATTGATGATACAAAATAATGAGCGATAAATAAACGTTTTACGATTCTGATTTGAATAGGCACGATTTACCCTAGTACAGTATAGACTCAACGCTTTTAAAGAACAAAGTGATGTAATTTATTAAAATTATCTTGTCGCCTCACACAGTTGTGTACAATCATGATAAGAATGCCTAATTCAGAGAGCCTACAACGGTAGGATTTGAACTTACCAACGTGTGATAAAAGATAACGTGACACTTATTATTAAGAAAACTAAAGCAAGAAGGACTCGGTCAAGTGATACCGCTGCTGAATCAAATCACCCTGTCAGAATAGAAGACCAGATTCAAATAAAAGACGGCATCTCTCATATTCTTGAGAGTAGGATCTGTCTGTTATACACTTAGAACTTAAATTGCATGTTACATCTATAAAAACTTGACTGAAAATTCAAGCACATAGCCTTAACGTAGCGCGCGAACCGCTTTGAGTAATAAGACGTCAGTTTTCAAGCAAGAATCACCTTTAAATTACACCAAGCGTATAGGCCTCAGATACAGAATATGTAAGAATAGCTTAAATCTTGTTTAGGATATTTTTTTAATAATAGTGCATTGTTTTTATAATCCCTTTTTTACTCGGTTGTAAGGCTCTTCAATGAACACAAAGCAAAACGGTGAAGCAAGTAGGTCCTAAAGTCTAGACTGATTCCCAAACACGAACCATTATTTCTCACTCACGCCTGTTACCTTGCTGGGTAGGTAGATTTAACGGATTTCCACTTGCTAGATTGAATGAACAGGTTTCTTCTAGACAAGTGTGCGTACATCATTCGCTAATAAGATACCATCAAGCAAAATTGTGGTCCAACGTGAACCCATCCACCATCGTGCTAAGGAATAGATTCGACTGCCGGCGTCTGATTCCATATTACAGATTTATTTGATTAGCCTAATCTTAGATCCGTGTTTTGGTGGCTTAGGGAAGACAATGCGTGTTACCGAGCGGATGGTAAAAAATCCTTTGTTATTTTTGATCTTAGGGCCAAAATATAACAGAGATTGAAGAATGGTGACTTTTTGGACCATTTTTACATTGAACATGTTGAACTTAGGTTTTTTTCTACTTCGACCGGGAAGCGCTTGGCCTTCATCTCACCTGGTGTCAAATTATGATAAGGCCGAAGGTGGAAGCGCACTTCATTTGCTTATTAAGCATATTCACTTGGTATTAAGATACCGAAACTCAACAGTTAAAAATTGTTGTTATGGCGGCTTATGTAAGATGGTGGTAGCTAGTCAGGTGGATTTAAATCAAGCCTTACCACCAACCAAACCGGGCACAACTGTGTACCCCTGTAGGCCCAACTAGAGATCTCTGGCTCTGATATCGGTGGCCTAACCACAAAACCACAGAGGCTGTATATCTAGTTGAACAAACTGTCAAATTTTTTTTTTAGTTCAAGTTATTTTATTTTATAAAAGAAAGAAAATCTGGAAGATATCTCCATCGTAGACGCCATTCTTACCTATACAAGTCTAATGGCAAATGAATAAAAAAAATACTACGTATGAATATCAATATCAAGGTTAAAAAATCTCGAATGCACGCTTAGCTGGATATCAAAATATTCTGAATTGTTATGCGTTATAGAGAATATTTAGCACGTTACTGTATGGACAACTCTTTCATTGATATATTTCATGCACTTTAGTGATAAGGACTAATCCTGCTAGCTTATACTAGTAGTAGCTTACAGTATCATCTAGTGAATACTCGAGTGTTATATCCGTCATCCTTTGGGAATTTATCCAACTTTTAGTTACCTTCAATGTATAGCTTCTAAAGGATTTAGAGTCAGGTCTGTGCGTTGATAGTCATCCTTGTCACCATCATTCCCTTGCCATTTATCCAACAATAACTGGCATCAGGTTTTTTTCATCCAGTCACTCCTATAAACTATGAACATGAGATTGATTGGCTCCTTTTATGCCTCGGCCTTCTTTTTGTGTATACATAGAACCTCAACATTGTTTTTATTAATATATAAAAATAATTATTTGATTTGATTATAATAATATGTTGTTTCTTTGGTAACCATTTTTTAAGGGGCGTTGGCGACTTATTATCCGACTTCAAAAGAAGGAAGAGGTTCCCCGATTACTCGAAGACGCCTGGACCTATTTGAGAAATTATTTGTTTGTTTGAAAGGGATTCAATCATTTCAATCATCATCATGTTAGGACTGATGATGGGATCCTGCAGAAGTCGAGGGACTCTTCAAATATTATAGGCACACTTGAAATGATTTGGGAAATTTCTAGGGTGTATTACCTCAATTCCTTCCTGCCCAAATACCTTCATTGAAGTCGGTTTTCATTTAAGTTTTTAAAACATAATTATGTATTCTCAAATGTTAACGATTACTCGTCGTTTAGCCTCTACCTTGATCATTACTACTGGCTAACCAGTAGTAATGATCAAGGTAGAGGCTAAACGATTCACACTGCATTCCTTAGAATGGAACTCGTTGCCCTAGTTCGCTAGTCTGTTTCACTGCGCCATTACAATCTTGGAGTCTTGTAAGTGCAGTGTGAATGGGAATATTTTAGGGCCTTTTTTAACCTCTAGGCTTGTGTAGCTCTGAGTCTGGATCTGAGGTCTACATGAGGTCTTAGCATGGATGACGCTCGCGCACCGTCAGATGACATCAAACCAAATTAGGCGCCGGAATTCAGCAGGAGGTTGCAAGCCAGGTGGACCTTTATAGGACCTCCAGTGGTTGTGGTCATTCAGCCGTAACCAAAAAGCCAGCGATGCCGTTGCCCGGAGTAGGTACCCCCTAGGAGGTATACCAAATACCACATCCTTTTAGACGCGTGCTCCATCTGAAGCCATATCGTTACTTGTTTTTTAAGTGAGCTGGTGTTCAATATTCTCGATGCTCACTTATCTATTGAATCTGATACAGGCTATTTCATCCGTTCTCATTTGCTTTCACGAAAACATCCACTTTTCTCTATCTGGCTCATGACTCTTTCACTCTTGCTATCTGCTTATATGAATAAGAGTATTGGTTTAATGAATATCATATTAAAACTTGCCCACCATGATTGTTATAGAATAACATCTTCGAGACAGTATCAGTATTGTACCGTTATAATGTTCTCATAATCGTATCACCCGCTGTTATCACACGAATTGATTCTTACATATCGCTTTGCATATTTTTGAACCGGTTTGTCTCCAATCTGAAACATCCTAACGATCTGTCCTTGTAATTAATGAAGATTTCATAAAAGTTATGTTCAAAAACGTGGGAAAATGTAAGAACTTGAATGTTAAGGCCATGGTGCTTCGGTTGGTACAGGAGCCTATTGCCCTTTTTTCTAATCATCATTATGATCTTACTTCTAGGTATCTGATAATCCACTCCAATCTTAGCTTGATAAGCTAAGATTGGAGTAGCTTGCATTCATATTTTGATCGTTGCATTTGCAATGAATAATTGTGTAGCACTATAGGCACAGATATTAGGTAGGTACCGATAGGTGCTATGTAATAGGCGCATGGTGCATGTAACAGCAGCTATACATTTTGAATGCAAATGCAACTGTCGTTGTATTAAATTGCATTCGTAACATCTAAAACAGTAGTGTAGGCAGTTTCCAATGATTACTGCACCGCCATAACCCTAGGTTTATTGGCAGAATAAAATATGTTACACGTGATGGCACACCGACGTGGATAAGGATACTGTTACTCTGCAAGTTAAAATTCGTAGTTGTGTATGAGAAATGCATACCTGTATCAAACCATGTAAAACAGGGTGCGTGTGGCAGAAGTTGACGAGTGATAGAGAAGAATAGAAACTGATCCTACCTAATGTTGACGTGGTTTGTTGAGTCTTGATTTTAGATATGTAGGTATCCGATAACAGAAGGTGAAGCCTGGCTGAGGATAAATAAATAATATGAACATTTTACACTAGCGCTACCAAGCCCCAAACTAAGCACAGACTAAATGATGAAAGTAGTTAATAAATGCGGTCGGTATGTCTTTATGCCCTTCTCCCATAGTTCCGCAACGTTTTAGTTTTATATTAATTATCTCTGATCCATCTCTATTCTCTCCAGACATACCTACGCTATTCCGCCTCTGTAGTCTATTGGTTCAACCCACGGGGGAGTACAATATTGTGCTGGGTTTGGTTGTTGATAGGAATTTGTTTCAGTCTGCCTGGCTAGCTACCACCATCTTACCTTATTCTGTCGCCATAATAACAAGTCCAAAATTGTTGTTCCGGCATTTAGAGGTAAGATAGCCAGTTCCTCAGTTTGTTGACGATTCTGATGTGCGCCTCTACCTTTGGCCTTATCTTAACTTGTAACCAGGTGCGATGAAGGCCAAGGGCTTCATCGTCGTACAATAAATAAAGAACCTATTCCATAAAATGGCATTATAATAATAAACATGTTGGTAGAACATCTTCGTAGACGTCTTCGCATATGCCGGAAGGTAACTTGTTGTCAAGTGCTCTACTTCGCTTTTAAGTTGCACCTTGTGAAAATGGACACAAAAAACGTTTACAATGGATGAACTGCACCCAAAGTTTGCAACAATGTAACGCTGAACTCGGTAGCAAAGGGCTCTTTATTTAGTACATCTTCAAATAGCAGCAATGTATTTACCAGTTACGTTGCAGGTTACCTACTGATCCGCTAAGGTATATGCTATGATAATGATTATGTTTTGATACAAAACATAATCTTATTCGAAATTGTCGTAATGTCACCATTGGCTCTAATATAACCTACCTACACGCTATGGACAAATTGGTCGGTAAAGAAATGACGCATTGCGATATTATCATTTTATCAGACACCTATCCAACGTTGTGTTATCTCAATAGAAGGTCGCACTCGCACGTGTCTCAAGTTCACATCTCTGCCAAATTAGATTTTGACTTCATTTTGCGTTTTGTCGTAAAAAACAGCAAAGTGAAAACACATGAGGTTCATGCGAAAAGATTTACGAGAGATAACGACTTTTTTGTAATATTCTGAGGCAGCGTATGCGCCATACGTTCTCAATTTAGATTCGAAAAAGTATTCATTCTTTCGTTTTATCATTGGATCCTATCGCAGTTTGAAATTGGTTCTGTAAACAGGATCGCCGCTAGCCGTAATTATTGGGTAACTTAATACCCGTTCAACTGGTATAAGTAGCAAAAATGATCGGCGAGTTAATTCTACCCTTCAAGATTATTCCTTGCTTCAGGTCTGTTAAAAAAATCAGTCGATCGACATCTGACGAGCAACTAGTCAGCCATCACAGCTGAGGTTCGGTCGGTGCACTATAGGCGCGCGGGGGTGCGGGGGTGCGGGCGGGTGGAAAGCGCCATCTGCGCGGGCGCAGGCCTGCGTGTGTGGGTGTTCCTCATTAGGTCCTGTTCCAAAGTGTGCGTGTAGGGTGCAGTACACCTTGCACGCAACGGGACCCTGCCCTGAGCAGGTAGAAGCGTCGCTCGCCCGCTGACATGATTTGAGACGGATCTCACTTTCTCGATGCGAATATGGGTTTGGGACACGCCATGCCAAATATGCAGAATATGGCAAAAGCGTTTACCTATTTCATTAATGCCTTGAAAAACGCTATCATTAAATCCTCCTTGTAACCCAGATTTTTTCAGCATCTTATAGCAATTAACTGAGGAGTCGTTTTGTGACACATAAGCTATTATTCCTATAAGACCTTACACGTCATGATGAACTGATGACTAATCTGCGAAATCTACTAGATCAAAGAGTGTCAGTATGCTGTTGTTGCTAATTCTTATGATAATGACATACATACATACCTACTACTTAGTTATATTATATTATCCTATCCACATATTATCCTACTAATGCTAGTAGTTCGCCCCGAACTGAGATGTCATGATGTCTGGTTTATGTTAGGTACTTATTTAATCACTAAGGTTATCACACAAAAAAAAATAACACTACGATATAAATGTGCTAATAATACACTTTATCCTAAGCACACTTTTTTCAATCCCTTAAGAGTGATTGAAGAAACCTCTCGAGCACCATAGCACCGACCGTACGTTATTGTGGGTGGGCAGAATTCAATAAGTGAATATGCCCACCCCTTTCGAAAATGAATAGGTTGATATCTATTTTTTAAAAAATGATCTCAAAAGAGTGTTGCGTTATTAGTCGTGGTTCAAAAATCTACCCTACCTACCCTACCTGCCCACGGATGTCGTAAAAGTCAACCAAGGGTTTATACCAAAAAGGCAGACTTCATCTCTGTCTGCCAAGCGTGGTGTGTCTATTGACACTTTGTATACATACGTATACAAAGTTGTTGTTGAGGAAGTTGTTTCTACTTGGACAATAATGGACTGTTGATGTGGGTTGTGCGCAGTCTTCGGCCTTATCATAACTTGAGACTTGATATGGTGTAGATAATTTGAAGTCGGGGAAGGCTACTTTTTTCAACAAACCTCGCGGGCGAAGCCGCAGCGGAAGCTAGCTATACATATAGGTAAGTAGTTATATAACATTCTGAAGTAGAAAGAAAAGTCAAAATGTATCAGTTAATACAAGTTATTGCAAAAAAACTACAATGGCTTTCTTAAAAGGTAGAGCCTTTTTGATTCAGTTTATCAAATAATCTAATGCTTCAAATCGCAGTTTGTATCACATCTACGCGATATTTAAACCGGTACCTACACTCATCAAGCATGCCAATCACCAGTGTACCATACAAAGCTGGCACAGTAACAATTCAGTCCAAGTCCTAAATATAGTACAAAATAAAACGACTGTCTCTGCCCTTCGTAAACCCAACCCTTATTGCATATTTGAACCCTACAGTCATGAAAATAGTGCACACTTTTATACAAACATTTGGTGACTATTAAATTGGTTGACTCGGTTGCTGCGCGGCGGGCGCACCAGAATTTTTAATTATGAATTAATTAGTAACGATCAACAACATAAGCTTGCCTAATCCTGATAACTCATTTTGGCTAAATGCAATGGCTCGGCTCTACATTTAAAATTGTCTTTGGCTTGATCTTCTTTGCTACCTTTAACCTATAATACGAGTACATTATACAATTACGTTATATACGAAGATACAAACAGACTTGTAAGTGTGTGGCGGTATGGATATTGCGTCGATTACCAGTGGTCGACCCAGTTAGAATTTTGATGGTAACGTGACAGCTGTTGAAGTAAGTAAGTAGGCTAGGTTTCAAATGTCAAAAATGAAGTCGATGATGATTACCAGTTGACTTTGCTGGGAGAGGAGACCAATAATTGTAGCCGAGGAGGTTGCTCGGTATTGGTCGAGATTTCCTATGAAATATTTCGCAAATATTTATAGTATATAACTAGTTTTTGTATTATAATGTTCCTCCTTATATATACAATGTTATACCTAAATAGGGTGGTGAGTGTAGTGTAGGTAATGCACCTATATCGAACTGAACATAATGTATGCATCTCGTCGCCTCTCGCCCATATGCTGAGGTCGACGACTCTGATAAATAATATTAAAATATACTCTACCAACCGCGTATCTATTAACATCACTGCCCACGCACGATCATTATGTGAACAATATCTATCCAAATAAAGTGACAAAATTGTACCTACAGCAATTATGTTGAGAGTTGAGAATCGTTTTTAGTTTTGACCAAATCAAAATGCAAAAAAAATAAAAAAGGCACATCATTTTCTATCGAATTTAATCTATCAGTGAACAGGTATGTATTATGGCTACACGGACAATTATCAGTTTTATTAAGTCTATCTGACCCCGCGCAACTAATACACTTGGGGAAGGTTTTCAAAGTTAATCACTAGATACCTATCATATGCCCAGCACAGTGTAGTGTTAATAGCAAATGTTTCTACAGAAAATCCGATAAGCTATAACATTTTCAAGATATAAAAAGCATACCCCAAGACGCCAACCCCACCCAAGAATGCAAAATGATGTTGCAAAATCAATGTCATACATTGATCTATTAGCTTTATTACCATTCTCATTCACTATACATTAACACCCGCTTATGTTCACTGCTGAAATTGACCTCTTAAACTATGTAAATATATAATATTTTTATATTTCAAGTGATTGAACTTAATCACAACGTTTACAAATGTTATGATGACACAAAAATTCACAACCCGTGACGGGACTCTAAGCCGCATCTTTTCCTCAAGCCGAAAGCCCAATATCCACGGCAGGACCATATTCATTTCCGGGGTAGCTGAGTAGGTACCTAACATTTGTAACAAAGATCACCAATTCGCCTGCTGATAAGACTTAAAGTAAATTCTATAGTACTCTTTGGTGAACGCACATAACCGGCTATGGACGTTTCTAGTGAAAATTTTAAATATTTGTATAACCCAGTAACATCAAACCCTTCGCACATTTCCATCCATATTATCTGAATCGTTTTCATTTAATATTTAGTTTTTTTTATAAAATCGCTGATCTACCCACTTAAATTGTGATATAGATAAGTATCTAAAATCTTAAAGATCTGAGTCAATCTTCAAGATAAGAGAAGCATTAAAATGCTTTTAGAAATTCGTATAAGTATTTGAGTACAAAATTTTATGTCATTCTTTAGTACTATTTTGTAATCGAATTAAATTGAATGTATTGAAAAAGCATCCAGCAAAGACCCTTCGCGCATAGTAAACACAAAGAGAGCTCATTTTAGGTTGGTTTCTTTT
Organism: Venusia cambrica; assembly: GCA_951394065.1. Taxonomy (NCBI): domain Eukaryota; kingdom Metazoa; phylum Arthropoda; class Insecta; order Lepidoptera; family Geometridae; genus Venusia; species Venusia cambrica. The sequence continues at coordinate 7,969,190 of OX596042.1, forward strand.
AAAACCTTTAAAACGATGATTATCAAATTCTCGTAAAACATATGAAAAATAAATATTACGGGACATTATTTTCACACTTTCCCAATGTTATCAGTAATAACTATGCAAAGCTAAGAAAATAGAGATACCTCCAATTGAAATTTTCAAATAATATCATATTTAGCTTACAGATTTTGACTCGTTACAGTTTTATGAATTATTTATTCATAGTTTATAGGGTGGCATTATGATTCACAATCTTACTAGAAATCTTTCGGATGTAAAACAGAAAGCATACAGCTAGCTTTAAAAGTGGTCCCTGTACTGTGTGTGTTTCATCTGCTCAGATGAAATAACAGATTGTACCTTGTACTAAATGCTAGTAGTTTTCGTGTAAAGGATGTTTTATAATTGTTTACATCCACATCAATCGTTTCACAATTACATTCGACTGTCGGCAAATACCTAAATACTAATGTTTATTCAGCGGCATTCCTTTCTACGCGTTAGTGTTGCGTTACAAGTGGGTGTCGCATCATGGTTTAGGCCAAGGTTTCTAGTTTGAATGGGCTTCGGCGAAGATACGGTGATAAACGTTTATAGAATACGTTGAATAACAAACCACCTGACATTTGAGGACCGTCAGGTAACAACATACAGACTCTTGCAATGGAAAATATGAAATAGTGACGCAAGTATATTTACCAAGATCTGGAACGTGCAGTTCCCCAACCCTACAACTATATTAAATTCATCTTAATTTCTATTTTTATATATTTCTTAAAGGATTTCGCTAGTTGCGTAGAAGAGTTCCAAGTTCTACCAGTACCAGAGTTTGTGGCATCCAAGCAATGTCTGAAGTTACAAGTACCCACATCCTAACTTTAATTTCACACATTAGTCACAGAGTTATGAATGGCAGCGAGTACAGGCGGGGAGGGGTCTGTGCTAAATATAGAGCACTTAACAGGTGCTTTATGCCTACCGCACCCACGCATCAGAGTAGGCATAGGGAACAAGCTAAGAAAAATGAGAATAATTAATATTTAGCGTCACGTACGTTCATTCCAAAAACTCCGATTTTAATTTTGAATAAATAACTATAGTTCAATAAAGTTTTCAATATTCTCTCGAGTGCAGAAATACTTACCTGAAACTCTGGAGTCAAAGTCAAAGTCAAAATGGGCTTATTCATGAATCTGAATCTGGACTGGATATAACAATAGCGGGGAACTGATGTATGTGGTACTTTTATTTCTTAGCGGTATTATTATAAAAATCAACGTTGTGTTGTGCGGGGTTTGCGTTATCGGATAGGTTCTATACTAGGGACCAGGAAAGTGAAACTATCACGCTTTCCCGACATTGTAAGGTTGCATTTGCACATTGGATGTAGGTGAGTGGGTAATGAAGACTGTTTAGAATTTTCTAAGAGAAATGGTAGGTACCCAACTAATATATTTTATCCGGGCTATTCCACCTATTTATAACTAACTGCTGATAGGAATAAATGGAACATACCACAGTATTTTTGTCGGGCACATACAAAATCCACACCAACAACGTGTAGATACTAGCCTCCAAGGAACCCTGAATCAGATCTTTCTTTAGCGTGATAAACGTTGGATTGGACGAGCGATGCTAAATTTATTTTTAATAATATATCCAACCTTTATTCAGATATGATTTAAAATGCAATCGGCAATCTGCCACTACATCTTTTTTTTTTATTTATTGGTGATAGTCAAGCCTTTGACCACCAGCTTACATGTAAAACAAGTAATGATGTGACCTTAATGGAGCGCGCTTGCCTAAAAGGAACCTATTTACTATGGACTTGAAGACTCGAAGACTTGTACTCGTGCGGAAAAACACACGAAGGCAAGGAATTCCATTCCTTACCAGTATTCATGATAAAGGTAGAGGCGAAACGATGTGTTCGGCACAATGGAACATTTACAAGGTACCTACGGGTTGTAGCCTGCCGTGCGTCTGCTAGTTAGATGGTGTAAAGGGGATGGAGGGATTAGGTCAAAGATATCGTGCAAACACTCGCTGAAGTGGAATTTATAGAACACAGACAGCCTGGCAACCCGCTGTCTATGTTATAGGCCCTGCAAATTGGCCTTAACAAGCGAATCCAGGGCTTCGAGCTGATACTTGGCTGAGCCATCCCAGAGATGGCAGCAGTACTCCATACAAGATCGGACCTGAGCTTTGTACGAACATAAAAACTGTCCCGGTGTGAAGTACCGCCGAACCTTAGCAAGAATACCCAGCTTCATAGCAGCGAATTTGGCCTTAGACTCGATATGGGACCCAAAGTTCAAGTTCGATGAAAGTTCAACGCCTAAAAGGGTCAAACTACATAATATGTGAGCCTAGGTGTCAAAGCTATAAGTCTAAGTCAAAGAATTGGACCAATCGTTTAAAATCCCTTCTAGGAAAGGCTAAAGAATCGGTTTAGGAGTTTGTTTTGAGGAGTTGAGGGTTGAAGGTGGAAAGTTTATTTTCTCCGGTTCATCGGACATCCGCCTAGGCGCCGATTGATCCGCAATACTCCATGTCGATGTCGCCCTCGCACCGCGGAAACGGAAAGGGATGTTACTCTTTATTTTTAACCATCACGCTCGGTATACTTTTTAAACGATCCTAATGATACAGTCGAAGTGTTTGTTATTTCAGGAGAAAGGAACTTGATTCATGTTCAAATGTTTTCTGTTAATGTGCCGAGCGAACTATAGAAAAGGTACTTGATGGATAGTGTGGTATCAGAAATAATTATAAATAATAAGTTGAGCTTTATTTTGCTACCAAATTCAACTCCACGTACACAGATATACCTATTTTTTTAATAATGTTTGTAAACTCTAAGCGAATATAGGTGCCAGGAATATATGTATGAGCAGCAAATCCATGACAAAACTTAGGTAGATATTTGGTATGGCGTTTTCGCATAGATCGCGCCCGCGCGCCATTTTGCTTCACTAGCCCAAGACGTGCTGCCCAATGATGCAAATGTCATGCAAGCTGAATATTATCTATAGTTTTATTTTCATGACATGAAAATGTTATTTTTTATTGTACGATGGGGAAGTGCTTGGTCTTCATCTCACCAGATTTTTCAAGTTATGATAAACCCGAACAAGGAAGCGTACTTCACCCGGAATCCTCAATAAACTGAGAAACTGGTTATCTTACGTACCTCCAAATGCCGGAACACCACAATTTTTGTGTTTTTTTGAATTTAAGAATTGTTTTGGGCGAGATAATTAGGAAAGTTGGTGGTAGCTAGCCAGGCGAACTACCACTAATCAAACCAAGCACAATATTGTACTCCCCCTGGGGATCGAACCCGGGACCTCTGAATCTAACACCAGTAGGCGAACCACTAGACCACAGAGGCGGTTAAAACCTAACCTGTCATTTATCTTACTATTCTCATTATTATCTACTAGCTGACCACGCGCAGTTACACTTACGTCCAGGTACTAAGTTCATCACTATCATTTGGGGCCAAACCTATAAGCCCACTTTGAACAAAGCATTTTCTCGGAAGGCTTACTTACGTATACAATGGCTCATGACCTCTATGCACCAACTCCACGTGACCGCCGGTCACAACACAGTCCCCGTTGAGGTCGCGGCTGTATTGAGACCAGCGGCAGTCACATGGAGTTGGTGTCTGCTAAGTGTGGTGTTTATGGCGAATGTTATATTGAGTTAAAGGGCTCACCCATTTCAAATGAAAAAAAATCAATTTCGAAATTTCCATTTGAAAGAAAAATATGGTTTCATGCTCGTCCCTTAAACTGGGAGTTTTCCCATATTCCTAGGTGCCTACCTATATCACTTATTTATAATTAAATTGAAATGAATGTATGTCCATGTTACGCGAGTATTCAAGTGTTAGTACAGAAACCTCAGGTTGTTTTTTTTAAAGCCTTGTAGGTAATACGATGATTATCAAACTCGTAAGACAAAAGTTTTAAAATTTTCTGTTTGGTAACATACATATACGTAACCTACCTACTTTCGTTATAAATAAACATAACTCAAAATTTTGGTATTCTGTTTCATAATAGGTATCTTAGAAAATTAAAAAAAATAACAGTGTCTCATAATGCGTAGGGTAATCCTGTTCCTAGTATCGCCTGTCTGTGCACAAATCCGTTTTAGATTGAAAGCGAAGCAGATTGCTGTTATCCAATTAAGTAGTCTCTTTCGAAGCGGCAGCAAAAGGATTTCTTTTTTATTAAGTTTGCATCAGTTCTTGACCTCTAAGCCTGCACATGCAAGGATGGAGTCTACGATGAAGCGAGCCTTGTCAGAAGGTGCCTATTAACTCTCTTCTTGACGGTGTTAGGGACTCTTGAAGATGACACCAAAAGATTTAGGTTCCTTGACGTTATTTAAGAACTAAAAAAACTATTCTTGTTCCACCGAGGATCTCAGTTGAGGAAAGAGGATATGTTAACATTGAAAGAACAGATGCAGCCATGTCAATCCATAATCCACAACAACTTCCATAAATAAAATCAAAGACCAGGCTAGTTTACGGAGCTAACTGGAGTTGCGGGGCAGCGGGTTTCTCGGAAGACCGCGTCTGGCATCGACAGTTAGCTGCACATGCCAAATGTGGCGAGCGAGTTACATTGCGTCCGCGCATCACACACCACACCAATATTAATGGTCACAAGCTACCTAATCTACATAAATAGGTATCAACACATCAACGTTGACAAATAGAAATTGGCATGACATTATAGATGAGATTAATTTTAGATCTTGTTTGCAAGATGAGGCTGATGGAAACTATTTAATATATGTTGACGATTTCTCTTAATTACATTTAGTTCTTTTATGAGACTCGTATTCTCGAAGTATATGATGTGATGTCCTTTTGTCATCTTTGGGTAGGAGCACCTAAACACCAGGCTTAAGCCATTTGACTCGGTTCATAGACCACCTGTAAGAATTGTCGACGATCCCATATTCACAAGTGGTATTGAACTCATGAGACTTTTAATGGGTTGTTTCTGTGGAATTGTTTGATAGATGCCTGCAGCCTCTTTTTATCATCGCACCGTTTGCTTTTAACTGATATTTGATCCAGCCCCACACTCTGGAGACTTTACATTCGCGCACCGTAACGTTCAAGAAACTTCTTCCCGCGAAACTTGAAGTTGTGGAATGGTCTCCCGACCATACTATGCCGAGGTTTTCCCTACTACCTACGGGTTTTTTATTATCGTTGAAGTTTTGAAAGGTCGGAAACGCACGAGTGATGCTTCTGGTGTTGTGAGCGTCTATATGCGACGGTAACCGCTTTCCGTCAGGTATAGATTATACACCAGAAACTGGCTTGATTGTAGGTTACCTCTAGGTTACCTATCTGCCTATTCTAACAAATTTCTATGAAATTGAATACGATGATCAATCATAATTTGCCGCGACGTTTCTTGGCGGATGTCTCCGCGACCCTGAAGATGGCTATATTTAGCCCTGCAGCCCTTCGGCACTGCACTCTGAGACAATAACTCACGCGATGTTTGGACTTGCCGCGGGCGACTCGCGTTCTCCACTTTGATCAACATGTCAAATTGTGGTAATTTACTTTTGGGAACGAATAATTTCACCAAAATTGTTGGCAAGCCAGACCCATGTTCATGATTATTCGGTGTCGGCGATGAGTTCAAAATTCAGGGTTTTCCACGTTATACTTATATTTTTCAATTTCTTTGTAATATGTAGGTAATCTTTCTTGTATAAATTTCATATGGTATTCATAAAGATAAACAGTAACACGTTATTGGTTTTAAAAGAAAAGATAATATCATCGATATTTTACTGTTATTATTATAAAAAATCCATAGAAGAAATAACTACAAGTAATGTATTCATTCATAAAGATAATTAGTAACACGGTATTGGTTTTAAACGAAAAGATAATATCATCGATATTGTACTGATATTAGTATAAAAATCTGCAGTATAAAAAAACTACAAAGTATTCAAATCGTTCCATCGTAGAGATCTCATCCTTGCCTGTATAAGTTTCGAGGTCAAGTCACCGTCCCATTCTTCATTAAAAAAAAATACAGTTTATTTATTTTCTTGGTCCGAGAGTTTTTATTGAAAGAATAAATTACTAGTATTCAAATATGGAAAATAGTGAATTAATTACTATTAAAATAAATGGTGGTAATGGATGTTATAAATATCAATAATAACGCAAAAACAGCATAATAAACATCCATTACATATTATTATAATGGTCAGTACCGTCACTAATATAATCATAGGGGCGTTCAATGTTTTTATCTGAGAGGTTAGCTTGTAAAAACGTTAAAAAGTATACATTTGTGTACCTAGCTGATTTTTTATTATAACTCATAGTCACAAAACTAATTTCAACTAATTAGCATAGCCTACAGAATAATTTTTATTTGTGTTTTTTTTTATTATTGTTCTACGAGGAAGCGCTTGGCCTTCATCTCACCTGGTTACAAGTTTAGATAAGGCCGAAGGTGGAGGCGCACTTCACTCGGAATCCTCAACAAACTGAGAACTTTCTCAGGCTATCTTACGTCTAAATGCCGAAACACATTTTATTTTAAGAATTGTTATTATGGTGACAAAATTAGGTCAGATGGTGATAGCTAGCCAGGAAAATCCTACCACCAACCAAACCAAGCACAATATTGCTCCCCTGGGGATAGAACCTCTTGATCTAAATCGGTGGGTTGAACCACTAGACCACAGAGGCAGTTAAATGCTCAGATAGTAGATAAGTAATTTTGTAACGTACTTGGGGTCGCCCTAAGTTCTTCCTTCTTAAAGGCAACTAAAAGATTATGCCAGGATATGTGCACCAGCATCAACCAGGAGCACAGCTAAGCGTAGCTAGTGGATTGTGGCAAATCCCCCACAGAAATGTTCAGAGCAGGCCCACATACATTATTTTTTTCGCGCTGTGGGCATATAGTAAAACATAAAATATCATATTATTTTTATTGTATTCACAGCACATGTTTGTACAGCAGTGGTTGTATTTTCAATAATATATTGATATTTTAATGAGCTTTCTTCTTTGCTGTCCCCGCTGCCCCTGCTGCCGCTGCTTGTGGTTCAACATACCCCTCTTGCTCGTCGGCTGAATGAGGCCAGAAGGTGGGCCTGTTGACGGGGTCCAGGGCTTCATTAGGGAACATATCATAGTACATTTCCATTGTTATATCTTCTAACTTTGGCAAGGATTTAACTCTTGCCAGCTCCTTAGTTGCTCTGAAATACAAAAGTTATTTAAATGATATCAAATCAGCCAATCCAGTCAGTTTGCCTAAAAAATAACACAACATAATTCGAATTCTATATCGTTCGTTCTTTCTACAAGCATAATTATTTAAGTCTACCTACCTACTCTTAAGGTGGCAAGAACATACTTTTCGATCGTTTTTTGTTGCTCAGCACAAAAAGCCTTTATCTCCGGCTGTAGAGCTTTCCACTGCTCGTCTACTTTTGCAGTCAAATTGTCAGTTGGAGGGGGCACTTTGAAGGAGTCGTACCCAGACTTCATTTTGTCTACCAAGCCCTTTATTGGCACTAACTTCTTGTATTCTTCCCAGTCAATCTTTGGAGGTGATTCAGGATTTGCTAAAACACTGAAGATAATATTTTTTAAACTATGTCTATCAGTTCAAGGACATAAAATTCTCAGTCCACGCGTCAGCAATGAGATGATGGATATAAAAAGGCATACTAAGTGGAGTAGTAGGTATATTATATTTGAGGAGAAGACATTAGGTTTCGTGGTAGTTGTGAAGAATCGAGAGATTCTGATGTACAATATACCTAGGTGTGAGAGATGAGAACTTCATGTTTTTATTGTACGACGGGGAAGTGCTTTGGCCTTCATCTCATCTGGTAACAAGTTGAGATAAAGCCGAAGGTGGAGGCGCACTTCACTCGGAATCCTCAACAAACTGAGAAAAGAATAATAGAAGAAGAATAGAAGAGTGTACCTGCCTTCGGTAGTACAAATCAGCCTTTCCCTTGAATGCGAGGAAGTTAGCTCTCTGATTAGGCGGAATTCGTTTTTCCAGCTCTTTCCAATCGATGGCTGGTTTAGTGAATCTTTTAGCCATTTCAATTATAATTTAGAACTGCTTTGCACTGCCAAATTTGTAAATAGCTAGATGACACTAAGCCTTCATCATGAGATAATAATAGCGGACAATATGTCATATCCCTTCCGAGTTCCTATTAACCAAAAGGAGTTACCTACCCATCCATATAAGGTTTTATGTCTATAATATTTAGTTTTTCTATCATTTTCTTGTCATTTTGATAACTTTTCATATGTAGGTACCATACTTTTACGTGCATAAAAAACTTCAATGCATGAGTAATTCGTCTCTAATAACCTTAATAAAACGACATAAGTGATAAATAATTTTATTTAGATTTCGTAAAATAATATTATGTGCAAATCGGTATGCAAAGTAGCAAAATGTCTACCCTTATCATCACAAAGCTATGCTGAAAACGTTTATATATTCAGGGAAGCTGATTATGCGTCATGCGATGCTAAATGCGTCTGCTCCGATAACCCTCATGATGCGAAATCACCTGGCAGTTTTCAGACACGCTCATATTTCGTAAGTCCACTACGGATACCTGAATGGCATAATTCACCATCATTTGCTTTCAAATCTTCCAGGTAACGCCTGAGGCTTTGTAGGGTATTGAACTAATAGGAATATTAATTTACGAAATGGATAAGATTAACTAAATCATGTTAGTAGCGATTCTGTTTTCTTCGGCATAAGCTTATTTGAATCGGCATCATTGTGGTACGTGTACGGATTTCAGGATATCTTCTAACTTCTCGAACGCAGCCTTACCAAAATATAAGTCGGATAAGTGTAGTTCAAAGCTAACGCATCGGTTAATGGATTCCTGTAATGATCTTATTTTAAATTTTAACAGTTTGACTGAACCGACCCACCGACCGCTAGACAGCTATTCAGTACCTTCCTAAGTATGTACACACTTTACTCGGTACAGTTATCAGTGGGGTGATTATGATTAGATATCCGATATACGTGCATTGTGTTGTTATTTTGGGGAAGTTCGCGATAAATGGCGTATCTCATTGACAAATACAAATACTTAGTCATGGAATAATTACGCCACATCACATCATTCATCATTATTGAAATGTTTTAAATCAATTGGCAGAATGTTTCCGCACGAGTACAATCTTGGAGTCTTCAAGTCAGGGTAATTTGGTTCCTTTAAGCTAAGCGTGCTCCATCTTAGGCCACATCTTTACTTGTTTTACTTGTAAGCGCTTAACTATCACCAATAAAAAATAATGTTTGTTTTAACTTCTTGTTCACCAATACAATCCTTCTTTCTCTACCTTTTCACATTTCAATGAACGCAGTTTAATCACAGAGCATGCTAAAGCTCTTTAAATATGTACCTATGTAGGTATACTGCAGAATACGAAATCTTATCTAGGTTTTTGAATTTTATTTGAATAGTGTCACTGCTGATGTTTCTTAGATCGGATTTAGCCCTTGCCCTTACCCTTCCAATACAACAAATGAGCGACAAATCGACACACCGCTTCAATTACAAGACAATAATGTGAATGAGTGGCGTCAGAATGATCGCCTCGTATCCGGCGGATATTAGCCGCGTGCGACACGACACCGGCACGGCTTCAGACGCGCCGAATTCAGCTGACGACACTTTTACCGCGATGCTCCTGGCCATTCATAAACAAAATACCCACTGATCCTGCTAAATCATTTATCGTTGGAAACTCGGCTTTAACTTACTACTAATTAGAGCTCTATTATCGTCTCCCGTTATACTTCGACACGTGGCAAAGATTGCTTCCGGCGGATCAACCCGTTACGTCTCAAAAGTGTTAACTAATTCTGATCACTTTGATGGGATATTAGTTGGGGAGGGTGTCAAAGGATTTGTGGCTTAAATGTTACACTTCATTGTCACTTCAATAAAAGGGTAAAGTTGGTAAACAAAGTCACCCGATGTTCTCTTTTAAGCCAAACAAATCTCGTATACGGTTTAACCATTTTGAAAGACGCGCAACACTACTTTCAATGGAAATAATGCAGCAAAATTCGATCTTATAGAAGCCATACAATTTCAAAATAAATGACAAGCTTGTAGGCAACAAACCGCTTCCCAACAAAAAACAAAAGGTGCACCAAGAATTGAGGAACAGGTTCAAAACCCTATTCACGCTCGCGGGAGCTTTTTTATTCACGTCGTCATTCATCAGTCTGTCTCTATCGATAATAAGGTGTGTGAGGAAGACGAATGAAAATATAAGAAGCCATCGTAGACCGATAATGGTAATGGTAACTAATAACAGAATCGATGATCTCTGGTTGCGGTGTTAGCGAAGGCTTAGAGGGTAACAATATCGATGACAGTTAATAGATATAATACACCATTGACGACCTTCGAAATAGATTAGACCTTCTTTATGAAATTTCGTTTTTGTCCACAGCCCCAGCATGAAGCTGGAGTGGACAGAGAATGAGTCCGACTACGGACTTGACGAGGCTGCGTTTTACGAGGGTCCGCCGAGCATCCCGCCTCCACCGCGCAAACATGTCTCATTCAGCCTCAGACTTGACTTGGTGAGTCTTTCATCCCATCAATTTCTTGCTGGCTAAACTATGCGCGAGCATATTAGCCACTGTTTTTTAATCGCTTCTGTGGTCTGGTGATTTACCGGTATCAAACCGAAGTCCCGGGTCTGATTCCCAGGTGGTTAAAATCCGACTTGTTTTAAGTCCACCTAGCTGCCACTAGCTACCACCATCCATCATCACCTAAGTCTGTCAGCCATAACAACAATTTTCCGGTTCGGGAATGGTTATTTATAAATTTGTGGTATCAGTGGTAAGAAAGCAAGTTCCTTAGCCAGGATTTGACACCCGGTGAGATGAAGCCAAGCTTTCGAAAGGAAGCTTTTGAGCAGCACGCTGGGGAAGTACCTCCGCCTTACAGAATATCGCAGCCATTTAAGCACTATATCACTATATAGTGTTGGAACACAATACTATATAGTGAGTGAATTCGCCAGAGCTCCTTTCGGTGTTGCTTTTGGCGCCATTGGCGACGGTAACCGCATTCGATCAGGTGTAACGTATGCCTGTTAGCCACCTTATTAGATTTAAAAAGCGCTTTGCCGTCGTAGAATAAAAAATATTTACATGTTTTATAATCGGCTTTTCAAAATGATATCCATTAGTTACATAGCTTATGAAATACTTAGCGATAAGACGCTATGACTATTTATATCGTAGATAAGCATAACATAGTCATAATTGCTATTCAAATCTTACAATCATTGATATGAAAATCCGAGGAACATGTATGAATTTTCTCTCATACCTATTCGTCTATACCAGAGCCGTGCATAATTGCCGGAAAGCCGAACCGATTATACGGGAAAAGCTGTCCTACGGATTATGCTGTTGTAAGTAATGCTTTAGAAAACTCGTCTGTTGCCGTACCAGACCTATAAAATGGCGTGGGCATAGGGTTTATGGTAAAACATCTATGACTACTTACTGCTTCAGGTTGAACCCCAGGTGAGACAATTCATTCCAGCATGATTTTTTGGTAAATTGTAGCTTTAAAACCATAGTGGATTCAATAACGTGAAATCCCTATCGACGGTCTACATCTAGCTCATAACAACAATATTTTCGAAATGTAATATTATTGATTATTACATTGTGATTATTCATGTTGTTTCCCTAACTGATCGAACTTTGCTCGTTAAAAGTCGTCAGTTTGGGAACCAATACGAAAAATCGAAAAATTCAAATTACCTAATAATACCTACGTTACATTACATTACAAACTAAAAAGAAAATCGTTTTCAATTAAGAATATTATACAAATTATTAACAAACATACAATGAGTTAAGTACGTTTACTATTTTTTATGTTTCCGGGATTTTTTAAGCGTTCAAATCAACCCCACGACAAGAAATCTTTTTTTTTTATTGTATGACGGGAAAGCGCTTTTCCTTCATCGCACCTGGTTACAAGTTGAGATAAAGCCGAGGGTGGAGGCGCACTTCACCCGGTGTCCTCAACTTACTGAGGAACTGGCTATCTTAACCTATAAATGCCGGAACACAAATGGTATTAACAGAAATGTTATGGTTGCGTAATCTTTCCAACAACTAGATAGTTTTCTTTAGGAATTGGTTTTGATGTGTTAAAGTTAAAGGTTGTGGGTTCGATTCCCACCAGGGACAAACCCAGGTGGGCACAGGTGTGTTCCCAGTTTGGTTAAGACATTACAGGCTTGAATCACCTGATTGCCCGATAATTAGGATGCGTCGTTAATGAGCCATGCTAGTCGCCTATGGCGGCGGTTCGTAACTGATATCAGTCTGATACCATAAAAAAACAGTTAAAAGTTAACAGTTAGTTAACAGTTGTTAAACAGTCCACACGAAAAAAAAAAGAGTATACAGGTATAATTACTGCGATCACTATCACGCCTGCCAAGCGTGGTGATTATGGCAACATCCTGCATTGCTATTTAGCAATGCTAGATTAAATTGTTTTTTACGGAGTTTCAGTGAATTGTCTACCCTTGGGCTTCATCATCAGATGACTATGATATCGGAAGGCAGGCAGTTCAGTGCTGTAATGATGATGATAAATTGTTTTATTACGCAGTTTCGGTGAATTGCCTACCTTCTAGCTTCATCATTAGACGAGTTTAATAGGACTACTTTAGTGGCCGTAAACACTACAGGAAAGCAGAATACGCTATTTTATTTTACAGGACATTATAGGACATTAATTTTACACAGCGCCATCTAGCCCCAAACTAAGCATAGCTTGTTATATGGGAACTAGATTACGGATAAAATACTTTTTATAAATAAATACGTACTATATGATACAACACCCTAACACATTCACATTTACTTGGATGATATATTTTTTCCCAGTTATTTTGATATAAAAACCAAACTTCTTTATCGACTTAGATAAAATTTCTATGGAACCACCTCGGAAGCATGACCTACCCAACATAAAAATAATCATCAAAATAAATTTAGAATTGGTGGAGTTATCGAGTAACAAACAAATTAAAAAAAACATACACCAAACATAGGTTAATAACAATGTTGTTTATGTTAGATTTAGCCCTTATACAGTGATCTTCTCTTTTTATAATCCACGATGTTTATATTAATACAGTTATACAGTTTATATTAGCTATAATTTTTCAAATCCAGAATCGCGCTTATAATATGCAATGTATAATCCCAGTGGAACCACCATACGTTACTTTTTCTTTTATTAACCTTACCGGGCGATAAAACTATTAAACCCGTGAAGATTGCACGGATCAAATTATAATAAAGTATTTTTAAGGCTATTTTTTCGACAATACTTTAAGGTTAAAAAAATTGCTGGCGGCAGCGTGTATATTTATGACTCGTGCAATCTTCGTGTGTTATTAAATTTATCGCTCGGTAAGGAATACAATATAAAAAAAACTAAATGTAAATACTAAAATAAAACGCCGATATCAAAATATGAAAAATAGATGATAAAAATATATTATTAATCTATAAGGTTCATATTTAGATATAAGCGTTAATACTGTTGACAGTTGATGTATTAATACATTTGATACTCGTACTGCTGTAATAAAAGCTGATCTTTTATCTTCTCCCATTTTATTGCAATGTTTCGCCTTTTTATTTACTACTTTGGTTCTGTGAGAACAGTAGACCTCGCGAGCCCTTGTAACGATGCAATAACCGATGCTTTCCTCCTTCACTTTTCCTTTTAGACTTTTAAGCAAATAGAGGTATAAGCTCTAAAGCCTAAACCTCTTAAGCTTGTAATCACTAATGATTACTCGTGTTCCTCTGGTCCTAGCAGGTGAAATCTGATGTCTACGAATTCGTATCGCAAATGCGGAGAGGACTAATAAATGAATATAACAAAAATTGAAATCCTACAGCAAACTTCTCCCCCTTTTCCCCCTCCACTTCCCCTTTTTTTCACAACATCTTGTGTAGAGTTAAATCTTTAGTGTGTCTATCAAATTTAATTTAAATCTAATGATAAATAACGAAGGGAAGGAGAGGATAACATTAGTTGACATGGGACTTGTGGCATTTTTACAAAAAGCATAGAAAATAAAGTATAGCAGATTTTTTTACATATAATAATAATACACCAAATACTAATATATGGATTTTTATTTTCTGAATTCAACTATTTTATTCTTGATTTTTTAAATTTTTAATTAACAACTTTTTGTTGATACACCTTGTATTATTTATGTACAAATATAAATAATACATATACAACATACGTACCTACATAATCTCGAATAATATCTATATCCCTCCGCCTGAGGCAGTTATGGAAAAAAATAACTGTACCATAACGCGTTTTACACATAGCATGGATCAGCAATTTTCACTAGAAACTTAACTGGTTTAGGTACATGTATGTTTCCAATGCAAAGCTTCAATGGCAGTAATCCTCATTTCCAATGGAATAATGTTAATAGCAGTATTTACTAGGTAACTTGTAAAACTTGATATCGTACTACTGCTACTGGTTAATACCCGTCCTAGCCAAAGTAAACCCAATGTGTATAATTTATTTAGGCACACCGACTTACAGTAAACACCTATTTAAAAAAAGAGGTGTTCCCAAAAATAGCACCAATTTTCAGAGCACAAAACTCTCAAGTCCTCATCTATTTCCACGAAGAGCACCTATCGACATATTGTTTTAGTGCTCAGTTTGGGAATAGTTTCTAGAACTAAAACTATTTCCAAAAATAGCGCCAACAGAGAAGTTGCTTATTCTTTTTTACAACGGGTAAGCACATGGCCTTCATCTCACCTGGTTACACAAGTTGAGATGAGGCCGAAGGTGGAGGCGCACTTCACCCGGAATCCTCAACAAACTGAGTAACTAGAAGTGCCTTCTAGTGATGGATGTTTCGTTATTTTCAATATATATTAGCCCTACTAAATAATAATAAAACTAAGTAATTATAATGGACATACCAGTACAAACAATAAAAAAAAAGTTTTTTCACTAATTTATCATAGACTAGCTGACCCTGCGCAGTTACACTTGCACCAAGGATCTAAAGTTCATCAATATCGTTTCGGACCATATGAGCCCAAACTGCTGAGCAAAGCATTTTCTTGGAAATATATTGGTTGGATAATTGGAAGATGCTATCACTGACTTTTATTGATGGTATTAATGTGTTCACTGAAACTGTAGAACCTTATTTTGTTCTATCATCAATAATAGTTTTCTCAGCGCACGCAATGTAAAGAATTTTATCGGTAATTTTGCTTCACCTTGGGTTAAATTATTAGTTTTCGTAAGGATCCCTAATAAAACCTGATAAAAATTATAAACTATGTTACTTAGTCATATAGCACTCTAATTGGTTTGATAATTTAAAAAATGAAATTAATAATTTCAAATACGGTTCAGTTGTTTTTGAGCATATTCAATATAAACAAAAATACAAATCTTTTCTCTTTGTAATAATAGTGTAGATGAACGCCTTTACATGCCAGTTTTGAAGGACGCTCTGTTCATGTGATGTGAAGTATTTCAAAATGACCAAATGCAATATGTTCATAAATGTAGCTGTGGTCAAGTCATCACCCTGACTAGTCGTGTCGTGTGTCCAATGTTGTCCACCCTCCGGATGTGCACCTACGCAGCGGACCATAGAGTTTTTGAAAACTTTTTTCTTCTCTGACACGCAATCTCAGTTACTCACCTGTAGGTACTCATGGTTTTAGGTAAAACTACAGTTTTTATAGGTAGGTTTCTAGCCAACGCTTTGTAAAACAATATTTTGTACGCGTGTTTTGTGACATCAATCACCAAAAAGGTATCGAAAACAAACCCCAAGTTCCTATTTCAAAGTTCCCGCCTATTCATTTTGATTTTTTAATAGGTAGGTACTTTATTTTTAAACTGTCCGTGACACTGACGCTAAGCTGCACTAATGAGTTCCGACATTAGTTCGTTACTCGGTACTAACAGTGAACGCACGAGAAATATCTATAAAAAGGATTGAAATCGAACACTGAAAACCATTAATTGTTATTATAATTACTGTGTTATTTGGGCAAATTTTACTAACGTTGGTGCTATATATCATATTCGTGTCTGAAATTAGCTCTAAAACTTAAAACAAAAATGTACACAAATATAAATTAAACATAGAAATATACAATTAAATTAATTAATATTAATAGGTGCGAGGTAGGTACGCTATGGGGGTTAAAAAGTCAAATGAATAATAGATTTATAAATTATTATTCTAGTCGATTTTTTGAGGAAATGTCGTTTATTAATATATTTACTAGGCTTTACTCGATACTGAAAAGATCAAACAAAACGACGTTCATTGAACTTCGAAACCTCCTTTAAAAATCCTCGAAGAAAGGGCTATCATTAACTGACGGGGGGTATGATAAAGAGTCTGTCTAAACTTGTGACGTTAACACCTCCAACGCTGAGGTGTCATAAAGAATGGCTTGTGCTCGATTTATTTGTTCCTTTGAGTCAATCGTTGAATTAACTAAATAGCTACTTGGCTTATCAATCAGTTGACACTTATGAAAAAGAGTTTATTTGAATTGAAATTACGTACTGAATGGATATGTTACTAAATTTTGTAAATAAGGTCCTTGTTTCATAGACTCCCAAGATTGTTGTCTGAAGATTTGGTTCATTGTATCACCTTCGGCTTGGTATACGGGGAAGAATTAGCCGGTCTATCCGTGCGTGTCTCATTAGAGAGTATCCGGTTCATAGTTATTAAGGGAGAGCCGGCTCCGTCCGCTACGATAGATATGACAAATTTGATGTGATTTTTCTGCTGTCTAATTAGATGACCTTATAGATAAACATTTACAAATGTTATAATGGCATAAATTAATATGATTAAATGACATATAATAATAATTTTCACCCGCAATAGGATTCGAACCCGCATTTTTTTTATGACGATAAAAAATACATTACAAAAAAAGTTGCTATTAGAGCTTTGTAGGCAGCATGTGTGTCAATATAATACGCTAGTCTACGTCAGTAGAAAATGCTCGTTAGCATAATAATTTCATATCAAAAGCCATATTATGCAAGGTCAAAAGGCATTTCTGGCAACAAAAATGTTCACGTCTTTGTGCTAATGAACATAAAACTTATGATTCGAGTGGTATAATGCCGATAACAGCTTAACGACTTGTTGAGCACTATTTTGTAAATATCAACTTCAAAAGGCACAACTCACTCAATTGCGTAAGTCAGAATTTTCTACGAATACCATACATTCGAAATTATAAAGACATCAGACTATTAATTTGAAAGGTCTAATAAAAAAAGGCTTTACAGGTTGATTAAAAATGATAGTCAGCACACCGAATCCTGAAGAATCGAATCCGGCAATCCTGAAGTTGTAGGAGCATTAAAGAATAAAACTACGTAAACTTTATGTACGAAGAAAAAAATAACAGGATATATCTGGATCCAAACCGGTTTTTCCATGACATGTTTTTCAACGTTACTTAAGTAAATGTAATTGAAAACAAATTTAAACCTGACGAATATATTACATTTCGAGATTTAACACGGGCGTATAAATCAGGGCGCGTTAAAAAGAACCGACACTTGATATATTGTGACAAGTTCAAGCCATCGCGCACATCATGACAGAACTAGCGACAAATCGACTAATAACCTCGCTCGTTTGTTATCCACATCCTCCTGAAGGATTTACAGAAAACTACAAGACTTTGTAAGAAATAAATAACTGCCCCTAGCTTCAATAAAATCGTTAATTTTAACCTTGGACGAAGGAGTATGTATTCAAGCTTACAAAAAACAATACATAAGCAGAGGCTTTTAATTTGGCTTAATTAAATACATTTGTAAGTATTAAAAAAAGTTAAGCCCAACTTATACAAAAATAAAAATAATAAGCCGTTGGTCACCATGTATCCTATTAGTATTGCGAAGGCAAGATGACTCGATAGCTAATCGTAATTCTACTCTTACTGCATATTTTCAATGTATTTTATTCGGTTTTTTTTTATGATGGTTTAGCTCTTGACCTCCAGGCTTGTCTAGTTCTAGGCCAGGTAAGGATGGTGATGTAGTGGTATGTCTTCCAATCAACAACTTTGTAATAAAGGTACCTCAATATCAAGTGTCAAGGTAACCTGACTGCGACAGCCTGTAGGCACCACTTGTTAGCCGGAGGGCAGAGTGTGCCCAAGTGGTGGAACAAGCAATCACGCCACTTGAAAACTTTATTGTCATACATTCCCCTCTTTACGGTCTGGCGACTAACCGCTCACACTATCCCCTTTTGTAGAAAATTTGAAAGCAATTTGTGATTGTGACGTCTTCTTACGTATTTTTGAGTACATTCTGTTGTGACAAAAACTATGAGAACTTATGTTGTGAACTTGATGTTTATTTTATTTTCATCATATTTGATGATCGTTTTTCATCGTAGGTATATGATTTAATTGTACTATACAAAATCTTGCGTCCATGTAAAATAAATCAAATTCAGCACGTGATACCTATAGCACGTTTTTTAGGGTGCCAAAGAGACCCAATTATTGTATATAACAATATTATATATAACAATTATGCCTCTGTCCATCTATCCGTCCGCCTGTCTGTCAGCGGGCCGGTACTTGGTGTGCTGACTGGTTTCCGCAACTAGGCCTCTTGTGGCCTTTTACGTGGATTTTATATAAACCGGTATATTTCCACTATAACAACAAATATTATTAATAGCCGGTGCCTTCCGACTTTTCAAAAATCTTGTGGGGCTTTTGATTGAGGCGACACGTGACTGAAGGGCTGGCTCTTATTTAGGCCAGCTATTTAGCATAGCTATTCAGCGTGTCAATGCAGCCAGTGTCTTGGGCACGCTTCCGTTTGGTGCTGATCTGGAACAGTTAAGTTACCTATAGGTCGTTTGTAACGGTCCTTAGGTAACCTGACTGATTCCTTTGTACATAGTTAGTTTAATTGTACATTTTAATGAATAAAGTACTAACTTTAATACTAGTAATAAATGTGAATGAAAACATGATTTTTTGTTTTAAATGTGAGTCGGCACGGTCGGTGTACGTCCGCACTTGGCCGATTTTTGAAATAGAAACGTATCGTTTACAGATAACACAAAACATTTATCAATCATCAGTGTAATAAGAGGTGTAACTGAATTGGGTTCGTGCCCCCAATATCGATAATCACGTGGCAAGACAAAACAGGGGGTGTGACCCCACGCACAGACGAAAATACCCCTGTGGATGTTTACGGGTTAATCAGTGTACATGGCTGACTGCACGACGAATTCATTATTCTGCCATCTGTATTAGGTTACGGGATTTGTCAAAGGATGGATAATTTTAGATGAAGTTTCGAAAGGGATAAATCGTACGGTGAATAACATTATATGAAGAAGTACCTTCTTCTGGTAGTAAAAATCTAATTATTGTTGTGTTTAATTAACTTTGTTCAAAATTTAAATACCTGTTCAGCTAGCCTTCGCAGATTTGGTGAATTGATGATATTTTCATATCGATAAATTAAAAGCAAGTATTTTTTATTTTTTTGAATATTTGATCAGCAAGAAAAATCAACTAAAGAGTTATTTTAATCGCATATAATTCGAACTTAATACTACGTTCTACTATGTACCTACGACAAAAGATGATTACGTTTTTAATACTCCCAGAAACATCTTGATTTGTTTAATTATCTTTGTTTACTCACAAAATACAATTTCGAGCTGACCAAAACCTTATTAAATTAGTTAACCATTTAAATAATAGCCTAAAATTAATAAATATTTATTTGGATTTAAAACTTTGTGCGTAAACTGGTGTAGGAAAAGATAATGTTCGCAAGATTTTTACTCCATATATAATTATATAATCTCCATATGTAACAAATGAATTGGAGGAAATAATAAATCTATGTAGCAAAAAGTCCACATCGCTAGTATACATAATACGTTGTATGAAGTAGATTTTTGATATATTAAAATAAGTACAATATTTAAGCACATAGTGACATAATAGTAACAAATCTCAATTTCAAAATATAATCATCATCATCATAATTAATATCATCATCAACATCATCATCACTATAATAGCCCGAAAAAAATCTCATAAATCATAAATTTATTATTTATTCTACCTAAACAGATTGGTACCTACTAGTCAGAGATGATAGGGTCCCATAGTTCAGAAGTTATTTGGACAGATTGTGCTTGATTGGTTCGAGGGGAGCGCTGATTCGATTTCGACATTTTTATTGGGTAATATTGATATACTTTGTGATTAGGAGCCGCGTAAGGCTACAAAATTCAATTGAGAAGGGTCAGGTCAGTAAACAAACTTATCTCTACACTATTGAATCATCAATTTTGACTAGTAACGAAAATTTCATATTCAAGGATTTTCATTGAATCGCTAATTTTGTTCCAAGAAATATAACCCAAACATCTCTCAATGTTTCACGTTATGAGCATTGTGTTCATATATATTTTTAAGCAATGCATGTCCGAACAGCGAACGGAAGTGGGCGTGCGGATAGAATACTGACTTGTCTACTTATCCTCGCCGCTGCTGATGGAAACAGGTGCTTTGGAGAATATTATAAAGCACTAATTTCATAGAACGTGTTTTAAATCAACGCTTTTTTAGATCTATTAATGAATATACTTTGAATGCCTACTACATTTTATAGGTGTGGAATAAATATTGAATTTTATTCGTCGTTCCGTTTTTGTAATATGGGTACGAGATCACTTATAAAATATTTATTTATAAATATAATGTAATATACAGCCAAATACGAAACAAACATCTATGTTCATCGCAACTAAGTACGTTTGTCCTGGGTGGGAATCTAAACCGTATTTTTTGTACGACGGGGAAGCGGAGGTCAAGCCTTCATCTCAACTGGTATCAAGGCCGAAAGTGGAAGCGTACTTCACTCGGAATCCTCAACAGTCTGAGAAACTGGGCTATCTTATTTCTAAATGCCGGAACACAAAACTTTAGAATCGTTGTTATTGCGATAGACTTATGTAAAATGGTGGTAAGTAGCTCGCCAGGTGGACAAACAAAAAAACGAAGTCCTACCAGCAACCAAAACATTGATTGTAAAACCCCGTTATACTGATGTATTGCATCGTGTTACAGTGCGATGAGGGTGGCGGCATGGCTGATGGCATCAAGAGCGAGCCTCAGGATGCGGAGGAGCCCCGAGCGATGCAGAAGGTGCCTTCACTCTCCGACTTGTCTGATCCAGAAGCTTCTCTAGGTAAGTCTAGTTTAATTTACACTCACGTCTTCTAAGCTACATTATAAATATTTGTCAACAATTTCTAGTTTACGGGAATATTTTAGAAAGTGTTTGAGCTAGTGGACTTAAATTATTAGAGCTCCTGCCAGCAGAAGGGGCAAAATCTAGAACAGTAGTTTAGTACGAGGTCTTGATGCAAAATGCGGTATAGGGGACAGGAACGAAACATAATTAAGGAGCATTTGAGGCTCAAGAACAATTTTATTACAAAACGTTTTTTTTATATCGTATAGGCTTGTGTTTGACTGCTAGCTCACCTGATGCAGCCTTCGATGGATCATGCTTGCCTAGAAGGAACCTATTCACTCTTGACTTGAAGATTCCCATTGGGAGTGACCATTGACATGGGATCTCTACATTATTGTGGTGATCGGAAAACACAGACTCGAGCAATTTTCTCGTGAACAAGTTACTTTCGAATTAATGTTAATGGTTACGATTGAATGTTATTAGGATCATTTTGTTGAAGGAAATTGACAGTTTTTTTTCAGTTAAAGTTGTTTAACGTTGTGGACTACTACGTTCTATGGAAATAGACTCCTGTGATAATGTGTACAGATAAATTAATGGAGTACTTATAGAAATAGGAAGACATCTTCGTTGTGTGGAGTATAAAAACCTGTATGTGGCTCAGTTTATGAACATTTTGCGTCTTGAAGTAAAAGTCTGTATCGCACTTTATCACAAATGAAAAACCATCTCGCTAGCGTTTACCAACTAATAGGCTCGGCTACAACAATAATGGCGATATACAGTATAAGTGCATATTATTATGTGCAAATCACCAAAACAATCGATAACCGGTTGCACAGCCAGCTCACGTGTATGTTTCTTCACGTGCCACTTTTACACGTTTTAGTACAATTTATGTCACATTAATTTACTTTACTAGGTACTGCCCATGAATCTCCACTGCTGGATTACAAAGCATAATCGCTACTGTGTACCTCAAGCGTGTTAGTCTAGTGTTGGTTAATAAGTGATCACTAATATTAGAGAGAGGTAAAGTTTGTAAGTTTGGATGTGATTAGAAACTACTCGTCAATATAATACAAATATTTTAATGCTTACAATCGAAAAGTTGTACAATTCAAAAAAGTCTATAACAAGTCGAGAGTTTTCTAAAATACTTTCTTAGTGCATTATAAACTAAAGCTACCCTGCAAATTTAAGTCTCTAGGATCAGTCAGTCCAACTGTTATTCATTCAACTTCACGTCGTTTTTATACAGTAACATATCACTTCAAATAGTTATGCTTAGTTTTACTGTTCAATGAGGTGGAAGGTCAAATGGTCAGTGGTCGACATCAACGCCTGTTATGTGATCTCCCCTTGGACGGAAGCTATGTCCGGAGAGTCCAATAGGTACTTACGAGTGTCCTGCATTTTCCTTGCAGCATGCGAGGGACCGTGATCATAATAAGACGTACACTTAGGTACATATCTACTAGCTACAAATAAATCTACTATATTTTTTCACAAAATACTTATAACTATGATATGTAGAAATAACAATAGCTCGCTAAGGGACAATAGCACAGATAACTTAAATAAAAAAAAACAGGACATTAATTTCGCACAGCGCCATCTAGCCCCAAACTAAGTATAGCTTGTAAAATTATTCAGTTTTGTTTAAATTAACAATTATATGTTTTTCGATAGATTTTTTTTTATTTACCTGAAGTAGCCATTATGGAAATCTAAACATTTTGTCGTTGTTTTTTTTTTATTATTGTACGTCGGGGAAGCGCTTGGCCTTCATCTCACCTGGTTACAAGTTAAGATAAGGCTGAAGCTGAATGCCCACTTCAACCGCAATCCTCAACAAACTGAGGAACTGGCTATCTTACCTATACATGCTGGACCAAAAAAAAATTGAACTATTGTTATGGCGACACAATTAGGTAAGGCAGAGCTACTACCATAACTGAGCTGTGAGGCAAGTTCTTCACTCCTTCACATAAACCTTATGTATGCCAAATCTCACACTTCCGCGCTTAATATGTATATAAGTATTACATATAACACATATAGGCTCCGAAGTGTCCTCTTTACCTATTATTAAGATCCTTAAATCTGTTTATATGATTGAAGCCACTTGAATGACTAGTCTAGGGAGTATCCTACCAGTTAATCATCAGCGAATAGGAGTAGGGAATAGGATAATGCGACGCATCCTTATTATACTGGGTGCAGTTTCAAGTCGGCTCTTTCATTTTCAATATCCACTTCAAATCGGTGTCAAATTTATTGAACAATTGGTTTGCTAATATCAAAGTGTGACATGTTCAGTTCTGAACAAATCTTTCGATATAGAATAAAAAAAAGGTACAGTTAAGATGGATTCGATAGGAAAAATAAAAAGTAATGATACCAAAAAAATAATACGAAAATAGTTGAACAATACATGGCTTTACCAAATTAGTATTTTTTAATCTATTTATGCCTAGAATCGGCATATTTTACCTTTCATTTTCACGTTGTAATAAATCGTTATATGTATATATCATCATGCCCTCCAATTCATTTTTAATCCGCAGTTCGCAGCCCATCCAATCTGAATTGTTATAGCTTGTGTTGCTCACTCTACAATTCATACAAACCAAACTACATCTTACGAAAAAATCTATCAAGCCGCTAAGCTGTAGAGCGGGCTAATGTAAGGCATAAATAAATACATACACTCGAAAAACATAACCCTCCTTCTAAGGCAAGAAAAAAGTAGCTATTCTTGACGTAGTGCGTAATAGATAATAGATATAATAAATTGTTCACAAACGTAAACCGAGCTTCAATTAACCGCGAACAAGTTGTGTTAACCATCCTCAAAGCTCATTAGCCGTTACCAAATTTGATAGTATTTGGTTAAGCACTTGATCCCGTCTGATATTTGCTAATTAACATGAGGTTGGTGAACCGATGTATGTAACTTGGATATTGTATGGATATGGATATCGCTTCAGGGTGGGCTGAGCATCATACGGGTCCATTGTCTTTGTCTTCATTTATAAGTTTGTCGTGGGAACGCGTCATATTGTTTATGATAAAATTTTAGAATGAAAACAAATATCGGAAGTAGTATAGGTATCAAGGGATCTAAGCAAGGAGCTTAGTAACTGAAAGTCTCTGCCTACCCCTCTGGCAAACAGGCGTGAGTCTTTGTATGTATGTATAGGTTGTTATTATGCGTATGTTCTTATTTTTACTGAACGACCGAAATAAACGGAAACGTTTCAGAAACAGGAAACTTTAAAACAGCCAAATGCTGGATAGAAGCGTCTTCCCCAAATGAAATAAAAAATTGGTTTTTTTATTTGTAACAGAAAATATAAATTATAAAATTGTACCAAATTGCTACATTTACGTAGCAATTTGGTACAATTTTATAATTTATACGTAAAAAGTAAATACGTAATAACGTAAATTGTATTTTTTTATATACAATTTACGTTCATATGTATGTATCTATGAGTAATGCGGCACGACTAAGGTATTGTTATTATAGGTATAGGTATACCTAGATTATATCCATGGAGCACATTAATTGCAATTATTCTATAGCTATCAACATCCGTTCGGAACTACATCCGAAGATATGAAATTTAGCCTGTTATTAGGCACAAGAGACGGAAACAACTTTAATTGATAAGTTCTTAAATAGCTTCATTGATAAATCTCCGGATTTTCCTCTTCGAATAAACAAATTTTAAGTGCTTTGTACGACTGAATGTATTTTTATCCTCTTAAAGTACCTATTTTTATTTATCGATTGATCAAACAGTATGAATGGCAAGGATTACGATTCTCATCAGAATCTTGATGATTGTTCATATATCGTGCCTGCATCAACTGTTGGTGCCTCATCATTTTGTTTCGGGGTAGGACTTTGTTTGAGTCTACCTGGCCAGCTACCACCTTCTTGGTTAAGTCTGTCGGCATAACAAAAATCTAAATAGTTGTGTTCCGGCATCTAGAGGTAAGAAGCCAGTTCCTCAGTGGGTTTATGATTCCGGGTGAAGTGCGCTTCCACCTTCGTCTTATCATAACTTGAAATTGTAAGGCCGTAGATTTTGCCACTTTGTAACATATATATATAACATATAGCCACTTCTATGTTACTTAACGTAGAAGTAACGCGAAAGTAACATAAATATTTTGTAAGGGTGAGTACATAAAGTGCACTTTTTTATCCAATTAAATTTAAGGTATTTATGATATGTTCATGAATAGATTTAACGATAAGAGATAATTGAGAGATTAGATAAGAAAGAGAATTCAGTAATAGGATATATTTTTTTAAAACTATATCCAATCACAAAGAAATTCAGCTGTGAGTTGAATTGAAGTTGGACTATGAACTTAACAAAATTAAATCAACGTACGGTACGATCTTTATATTTTTTTACTTATTTCATGTGTACTTTACAACACTTCAACGTTACTACGAAACTATCAACGTTACCAGCAACATACAAGTCACATAAAAGTAAGGTAAAGGCGTAAGTTTTGAAGTTATAAAATGGAATAAGTAATTTGCAAATGCGAGCCGTTTTTTAATCAAAAACACATCGCCATGCTTTATTAGCCACTTATGTACAGTACTGTGTAAGATGTGTGTAGTAAAAACTGTTATATAACTTTAAAATCGCCAAAATTCATAAAAAAAAATCCGCTAACCAAACACACGCGCAACACTGATAATTTCATCAGACTACAAAATGATGGTTTATTTATTTTTTATTTCGTTGCCATAATCCTTAGTTTTGGTAACATATAAAATAGTAACGTAGAAGCAAAAAGAAGGAGACAACATTTATAATTGTTATAAATCACTTAAAAAAGCATATTAGAACACATGGAACCCAGAATGTAGCTGCTTATTTTATACCGATTTCAGAATGTTATAATAAATTAGGGTTTAAGGAGAAAAAAACTAATTTTAGGTTGCCAAATATTTCACGGAACCAAAAAGACACCGTGTTTTTGGCACAATTTCGGGGTGTGGTCGTATTTAAGTATTTGTATTTTTATAAATACACGACTTATATGCATGTTAAAAGTTTTTTTCTAAGAAATTCTTTAATCTTATTTAAATAATTTAATAACAATATACGATGCACTTTATTTTTAATTTGCATTCAAACTTTAGGCCATTTTTATTTTACAAAAAGTGGCAAAATCTACGGCCTTACCCAGGTACTCTTTAGTGTTTCGTATCCATTTAGCATAATTAATCATTGCTAGTATGTATTATTTTCAAATATAATTAATATATTGTTCTATATTTAGTACTCTATGCTAGGTTTGTATAAGATATAACATTCAGAAGCCGCTACTCTATTTTGATAACAAGAAAGCTCGCTGTATCGGTGTATGAATGAGGAGTGATGAATGAATATCGTATTCCACGTGGTTTCGATCAAGTTGACCTCGTCGCGGCACATTGCCCGCTGTAATTACATCGCTGCAAACAAAGCGCGCAGCCACCCTCCGCCGTGCCTATATTATACACCGAATGTTGAACGATGATTAGTTCCAAAACCATAACTAGATGTCGCCGGTAAAAACGACCACCGCTAGATCGCGCTGACGAAAACGCAGAGCTCGGATAGACGTCCGAAGCCTAATTTTGTTTAATTTGAAAATCAAACGACAACCATTGTACTACATTAAACGTATATTAACGTGAGGTGTGGTTTTTTTCGGAATCTGATCCCACTGAAGAGGCAGGGAAACCAGGAACAACGCCAGGCAGCAAGCAGCAGGCCCTGAAGAAGCGGATGGAGTAACACCGAATGATGATACGTATGATGGCTAAAACGGCCAAGTGCGACGCACACCGAGGGTTCCGACCCACATTTCAAGAAAATTTAGAATATAAGAGATTTTTATTGTGCACAAAAATATACATCGAATAATACAAACATACGGTAAGACACCTTAATCGTCGCTGCTTAAGAATCGACCCCTCCAACTCAGCCCATGGATGTCACAAAAGCCGACTAAAGGGATCTCACCAGAAGAAGGGCAGCAGCTTACTTCTGTGTATTATCTATACATTTACTGCCATAACCAATCCGCCTGCCAAGCTTGGAGTTTATGGAAAAAACCTTCAATATCGAGGAGGCTCTACCTAGCAGTGGTTACTAATGGGCTGTTGATGTGTGATGTGAAGTTAACACATTGTATAAGTGAGCACAGTGGGCGGTATTATCGCGTAAAGCGATTTTACCCAGGTAACCTAGTATTGAGAAACAGAAAGCAAAAGAAACTACAAATGTTTGTGCAAGGAAAAAATGTGAATCTTACCTATCATTGTAATGAAACATAACAAATACATAAGTTTTAAAAAACCACGAACTAATACATACAACAACAATAAAGTAGGTAATTAATAACCAGGTATATTTTACAATACTCTATTGGTGGTAGGTACAGAATTAATACAGAGAGAGAATTAATACAGGTACAGATGCAAGGTAGGTTCGTTTTAGCTTTTTTATTTTCATAGCGGCAATAGAAATACACACTGAAAATTTCAACTATTATTATGGATCATGAGATACAACCCGCTATCTCAGACAGACAGACAGACGGACTGATAGACGGCAGTTCCGTTGACATCCTTTGGAACCTAAAAATATTAGTTCCTAGTTTGGATGTGACGATATATGTTCGTTACTCCTTCTTACCAAAACTCCTGAACCGCTTGCCCTGAATTTTTGCGCAGATATTATTTAGACCGGGAATAACATAGGCTAGGTACTTTTTTTAATTCGGTTGTCCCGCGGGCTTGGCCGCAGCAAAAGTAATGTACCTAAATGCGTAGAAAAGTACTGCTGCCGAGTATATTGCAGCTCATATAATATTTGCTTGACAAAATGTTAATGTGTGAAAATGTTCGACAACTATGTAGTAGGTTATATTATAACTGCGGTTCTTATCATATTGTTATCATAAATGAGAACAATGTTAGGACTTCATCGCTATCTGACTGGCTGTCATCGCAACTACCTACACTAGTTCATTTTATATACCTACCTAATACGGCTGCAATGAATTTCAGACGATAAATTATATTGTACTCGACAAGCCTCACAGCTCTGTTGGTAGTAGCTCTGCATTCTGCGTTGTGGGTTCGATTCCCACCCGGGACAAACATTTGTGTGATGAACATTGATGTTTGTTCTGGTTTTGGGTGTTGTTCGCTTCAAATGTATTTACATACAAAAAAAATGCCTATTTGAATAATATATCCGTAATCTAGTTTCAATATTACAAGCTTTGCTGAGTTTGGGCTAGATTGCGCTGTAAAAATAATGTTTTGTAATTTTTTATTTGTTTTATTTCGCAACACAATAATGAATAGTTATGTACCCTGTACCTACACGATGCAGGGAAACAAGCCAAATCAGTTTTTAAATCTAACTGAATGGAAACAAAGTCTAAAGTCTTGGTAAGCTAGAAATTGCTTTTGAAGGTAAAAAATACAACAATATATAGAATAGAATCGTCGTGAGCTGACTGAGAGACTGACTGACTGATAATCAACGCACAGCCCAAACCAGAAGTCCTAGAGACTTGAAGTAGGACGGGAACGAATGAACCGGGCGCTTCACTATAGTTAATTAATACGAGTAGGACTATATTATATATACTGTAAGAATATGATGATACAAAAAGTTAGTTAATCAAAATAAAAGCAAGCAAGTGACTGGGCCGTGTCCACGATCCGTGCACATACGATACCTCAAGAGGATGTTGCGGTGTCCACTTCCCCTGTACTGTTGATCGCGCTACAGGATGTTGCCAAAACTGAGAGTCTGACACAAACTCGTATGTTTTCGTAACATTACACAATTCTTCGAAAACGCAGGTTTACAAACATTATTTAGGCTCAAATAGTGTCGTTCATTCATACATAATACATCAAACTTCATTCATAATGTTCTTGGAACCTATGTTGTTATATTACAACTCTTGTCCACATACTCTGTAAAATACATGTAACTAGAGAAAAAAGTAGGTATACAATGTAATAATAAATAAATAAATATTACAGGTCATTAATTTTAAATAGCGCCATCTAGCCCCAAACCAAGCATAGCTTGTAATATGGGAACTAGATTACGGAGAGAATACTTAAATACTTTTGTAAAAACATACGTAATATATGATACAACACCCAAACACAGAACAAACATCTATATTCATCACACAAATGTTTGTCCTGGTAGGGAATCGAACCCACAGCCTACAGCACAGAAGGCAGAGTTACCACCAACTATGAGGCTTGTTAGATATATTATATAGCTTTAATGCAAGATTTTGTGTGATACAAACACACAAAGTCTACTGAATTTCAGGCATATGAATGCGATTACGAACTGAAAATAGGAGCTCGTCAGTATCGATGGAATCTTTAATTTAAAAAACATAATTATTCATACGATTGACGCATTTCTCGGAGACTGGAATGATGCCCAAGTTCGTGAAGTCTGGAGGGAGTGGGGGGAGGCATTTTCTCAGCTCTGACGGCTTAATACAAATAATATAGTAATTAATCAGATATAAACAGCTGTAAGCTCACCAATAGACTCGTAGTAGTTTCGAAGTGATAGTGCATAATACAGTAAACATTGTATTACATTCAGTTACAATACAGCGAATAGTTATTTTTTACGACAAAAAGGTGCTTGGGCTTCATTTCACTTGATTTTTCAAGTTATGATAAGTGAGGTGATAGCGCACTTATATAATTTTAATAATTGTTGTTATAGTGACAGAATTAGGTTATATGGTGGTAAGTCCTACCACCAACCAAACCACGCACAAATTGTGCGCCCCTGGGGATCGAACCGGGGACCTCTGGATCTGATACCGGTGGGCGGACAGCTAGACCACAGAGGCGGTTTAAATATAGTTTGATCGAGACTGTTGTAACTTTAGACCGTGGCGTGGTGAACAGCTTTTTATGCTCAACCAAGTCGAAGGCTGTCTCGCATGACACCTGCTTTTATTTTATGGGAATCATCATATTTTAAGCTTTATATTCAAGCATGTAAAGATTGTACGTGATTTCAGCGCATCGTAACAACACATGGGAAATGAGAATAAACGACCCAGTTGTGGGTCTATGATAAAACTTAATCATATGTGACAGATCTTTGGTGTTGCTGAGTTTAACTGTAGACTATCTTACATATCTATTTTATTTTATTTTAAAATTTTTGGAAAACTTATAGCTAGATTTGTACAATAGATTATTGAATAACATATGCAACCAAATGTTACATATAGGAAGGCCAATTAAAAGTTTCCACCTACATATATGGTATATAGGTATATAGGTTCCACATCTAGGTATATATGTCCTGGCAATCCTGAATGATGGCACGACCACTCTGCCAAGAGTGATATTGACTTAAAAGAAGATGTATAGTATCTATTTGGCAGGGTACCTAGTCGTACCTACAGCTATTGTTGATGCCTTTCTTAATTCTAGTCGCTAAATATCGTGTTTTATCCTTATTCATAACTTAAAAAGTGCCGTTTAGCTGTTTTATTCCTACCAAGCATTTTATTTATTTATTCTGCTTACTTTGAATTAAACCAAACCAAATTCGCACAAATCGCTTCTTTGTATGATTCAAGTAAACAGTCAAACAGAATTCATTTGAAGTAGAAACGGCTTTGTAATTTAAGCTCGCACTATTGCTAATAAATTACCAACGCTCTTAGCGCAAATCTAATGTTAGCTTAGTTCGCAACTTTGCCTACAAAGCTACAGACTATTTCTGTCTAAGCCAGTTTCTGTTGACACAAGTAAAATTCACATGAATGCCTACCGCATTGGCTCAAATAAACACGTGTTCAGTCATGCACACAAGTACACCTTCTGTCGCGACGACGGTTCCAACGCACACATGTACTGCTTCATTCATAAACGCAGCTTTGAATGGCGGGGGCGAAGAGTCGAAAGCTCTGAAGAGTTATGCTCGCCGGGTACTGTGGGCCGACCAATCGACGAACTTGTTCAATGACTCGTGTGACCAAGTCTAGTTCAATTTGGTAGCGAATACAGGCAACTAAGGATGTTTCTTTGTATGTTTGATGTGTAACAATATGTAGGTAAGTATAATATGCATAATACCTACACTGGTAGGTAGGTACTAGATTCCTATGTGGGTAAAAGTTAGTAGTTCGGTAGGTACGTATCGCTAAGGTAACTGCTTTTGTAGTCTAACTTGCTACAATTTTTTTTATAATAAAACGGAGAAGCTTGGCCTTCATCTCACCTGGTGTCAAGGTATGATGAGACCGAAGGTGGAAGCGTACTTCACCCGGAATCCTCAATAGACTGAGGAGCTGGCTAATTTACCTCTAAATGCCTGAATACAACATTAAGATTGTTGTACCTAGGTGGGCTTAAAACAAGTCTTACCACCAACTAAGCACAAATTTGTTTCCCCCTGGGGATCGAGATCTGATACTAGTGGGCAAACCACTAGACCACATAAGCGGTTAAAAAGCTACAAAGCCGATTAAAATCCTTAAAAACGCTTATATTGGATAAGTCATTGTATTTTATGAGAGGCCTAGATAATTCTTATCACGTATTTCACAGCTCATATGCCTCAAAAGCTACTCTTTGCCACTTCGCCAACACCCCTCTTTGCATACAAAGTATCTCAAGCGGGTCTGATGCTTATAAATAAGATATATTTATATGAAACATAAATAAAAACTACCTGCTTACAATACCATAGGCCTTTGTTTCAGGTTTATCAACCCTACGTACGGTTGTTTTATACTTAGTGCGTTTATAAATACGATATACTTATATGATGTTAATTGTATGATGTGTTGTGTAGTTCAATTTCATACCCGAAATCCCGAATCGCAACTGGAAACTATGATTAGGTATAGTGTAGACATAGGATACGAAGTTGAGTACAAATTAAGTAGATTAAGTAAACCTACCTATCAGCTTCCATTTTCTAGAATGCTAGACTCTAAGAGTCGTTGAGATGATTCAGTTCTCTCTTTTGTTATCGTTTCCATCTTCATTGCATTATATTTACTCCCAAAACAACATTCACAAAACAAAAGGCATTTTTTTCTATAACTGGCTCATGTACCTACCTAACAAATTCAAGGCCACTGAAGTGAGTGAGATCGCTCCTTTTGCTGTCTACCATCGCTATGATGATGGGTTTGTAGCTGTAATATATGATGTCCTATCACCGTTCCTTATATATTTTTAATAATCTTCATCAGACTCATGTATTTCTTTTACTTTTTCAGCACATGTTATACAGAATAACTCATTAAATGCAAGATGAATGCAATAAGTTTTTTTTTTCAGGGCCACAGAGACGAAGTATGAAACCGTGAGAGTTATTGAGAATCCAGAAATGTCACGGCTCTAAACAACACAAAACTCTCACGGCTTTAGTATTCGTCTCAGTGGCCCTGAAAAAAAACTCAGCCTGTATATGCATCTGCGTATTAAATTATCGCACATAATTCTAAAGATTGTGCCCTAAAGTGTGATTTATAGTTGCCATAAATCCATTGCAGACTCGTTATGATGTACCAAAGACGTTTGAAATCTTGCCAACTTGCGGCAAAATTTTACCAACTTCATATAGGTAGGTAGCTCTTCTTATCCACCCTGGCACCTAGTTACATAAATGTTCTTATTAACATTATACACTACATACAACATGCTTATTAATATAATATAATGAAATTATAAGCACTGTCAGATTCATGTGTTTACTATTTTCTTCACAATCTAATATAAGTCAATTTACATCTTATAAGTACTAAGAATTAATAACACAATCTTCCAGAGATATTCCATTATATTGCTCTTATCATCGAGTCACCCACCGCACTGCTCCACCGTTCCAAAAAGCACGCAACTGCGCCTACACAAGCTTTGTAAGCTATCACTACTGGCGCCATCTAGACACAAGCGATTGTAGTGCGATGCAACGTTAATGACGAGCTGACAGCTTGGTTCCAGCAAAGGCCGCATGATGGCGTGAAGCGTAGCGTTCGATGCAGTTCTGCGCTTTTGCACGAGATGGCGTAATCGAACTTTGTTTCATTTATATTAATTATTTTAATTATATTCATAAGAGACGTCAAGCTATCTGAGTTTATTCATATCATAATAGTTAGTTAGGAAATGGTATTAAAATCGTAATCTTCATAACAGCCCATATACTTAATAGTCCACTATTACACGGGCCTGTCCCAAACGATGCCACAAAGTCCGGTCTTGTTCAGCTTCCTTTCAAAAACGTTCCATAATTAGGTAGGTAGGTATGTAATGTATTTATTTTTATAGATTTTGCTGTTGAAGACAAGAAAGAAGTTTCTAAGCGTTGTTGAAACTTAACTGTAGCTAGTTATTATTTAAATGTATGTATGACGTTTAATGTATGACGACTAGAGGTATACAATAGTTAGATGAGAGGACCTACCGATACTTAAATCATTTAAATTTAAGTTTTGGGTAAATAAATAAAAATACTCACTGACACTGTTCTGGTACTTACAGTAGGTAGGTACATAGTGTTTGTATTAAAAATAAACATGTTTTATTAAAAAATAAACTAACCCAGACCATTTGGTATCGCAGGAAATATTAATCAATAAATTGATCTGCCATTTATATTAACTGTCACATAAAATACACGAAACTAGAAGAGACAAAAACAAGCTCCGGTGGTTGTGGACCGTTGTTTGTGGATGTGACGTCACGGAGCTCAGGGCGCGGGGCGGGGGCGGCGGAGCGTGGGAACCTCGCGGCAGGTGCGCGCGCGCCGGCCACTGATCCTGAACACGCACACCGATGCAGACGCACCTCTACGATACACGCACATACAGATACTCACCCTGTCGGGGGTCCGTTATCTTCCGCTTTTCTAATAGCTACAGCTTCATCTGCGGTAGGTACTCTAGGTACCCTACAGCAAAATCCACTACAGTAGGTATATGGATATATATTTCCTCCCAAGTATCCCAAAAAAGTTAAATTCGCCACGACTCCCAATTGAGGCGTTTCGAGTAGCCTGTTACTGCGAACTGTCTAAGAAAAAGGGATATAATTTTCTAGAGCATGTAGGTATAGGTTTGTATGTTTCTATCAAGCTCTTTCCCGCGGCTTCGCCCCCTGGTACACGGATAAAAAAATGTTATGACGTTCCCCGTGGCATACACTTTAACAATAATCCGTTCAGCTGTTTAGCCGTGAAGAGGTATCAATTATAATATTAGTATGGATAGACGCTCTGCAGCCTAAACGGCTGGATGGAATTTGGCATATGAGGTGGTGACAGCTGCTTACCCTCAGTCACCTTTTAGGAAGAAACGGTTGCACATGAAGGCAGCTAATTTTGTGTCGTTGGGACCAAATGTTTGTGGAAGTTACAAGTTCAGCAGTTCGGAACAAACGAGCGACAACCGAAGACGACGTTATGTACCTGCCGCATGTTACGGTCGTGGCCTGAAGGAGGATTAGATTCTACGTGTCTTCTGGGGAAGCTCTGGATAGGGATGTAACTTTGACAACCAATATTTTCTTTGTTACCGAGCGTAGTAAACGAGACCAAATGTTAGTATAGGGTATAAGTTCAGCAGTTCTGAACAAACGAGCGACAACCGAATACAACGGCATGCATATAACTAGCTAAATATAGAGGTCGTGGGCAGTCGGTGGATGAAAGCGGATTAGGTTTTTCGTGTCATCTGGGGAAGCTCTAGATATTAGGATGTGATTAAGCTGGAACGACGACATCAAAAGTTTCATCGCATAAAGTATTTGTTATGCAACAGTCAGCCAAAAGTTAAGTGCAAAAACATCAACAATCAGCTCAAATTCGATAGACTGAAAAAGTACCACTAAAAGCTAAAAGCTTTGGCAAAACGTTCAACGTCGTAGGCAAGTTTTAAAAACCTCAGTTAATTCGAGGTAACTTAGTTACGAGTGAACGAGACCGATATGGTAACGTTGCTGAATTCCGTAGATAAAACTGTTAACCTACAGGTTTGTCTGTCAGCACTTTTTTCATTGTACGACGGGGAAGCGTTTGGTTTCTCATCTCATCTGGTAAAGGTGGAGGCACTCGGCACTTCTTCCCGGGCGCACTTCACCCGGAATCCTCAACAAACAAACTGAGAAACTGGCTATCTGACTATTTATGCGTTTTATGGCGATAGTTAGTTAGGTAGTAGCTAGCCAGGCGGACTTAAACAAAGTCCTGCCACCAACCTAACCAAGCACAATATTGTACTCCCCTGGGGATCGAACCCGGGACCTCTCGATCTGATACCGGTTGCGAACCACTAGACCACACAAGGCGGTATAATTATTATAAGAATTCTGGAGATAGATGATCCTTTGAAAATAAACTTAGCTTCAAAAATTTTAATTAATATGTACCTATTGTTACATTTTACACAGTGCCACCTAGTTCCACACTAAGCAAAGCTTGTGAAATCAATTAAAATTTCGATGGTATTGAAACACAAAATTATTTCATAAATATGTGTCAGCACAAGTAGAGCCGAATGACGGGACATGTGTTCGATAAAAGTGGTGCAAAAATTAGATTCATGGCGAGGTTCGAGGAGCGTGCCCTTTGATGCCGTAATTTAATTCACCTCTTTCTCTTCAGGTTAGGTCACTGGCAGTCGAGAGTCGGGAGGTAAAAGCCTAGCTCGTGCTCCATTTTTATTACTTAACTAGTTTACTTTGTTTACTATTTTCAGTTTGACCGTGTGTGATCTATGTACAGATCATTTTATTCATTACTTATGGCTTCTGATGTCTAGTTTTAGTTTTCCTCTCATCTGCCTAGGCACGCGTTGAGGTCAAGAGACAGATCCAATAGGAACCATAGGAATTATAATTCTAGCTATAGACAGTTAAGCGATCCTTAGGTATCGCGACGGCTTCCCTTAAATGGCTAGGTTTTCAGATATTATTTATAGTGTTCAGTACATATTGTTTATTTTTTATGTATAGTACAAATTCTAGAACAGAATCAGAACTGCACAGCCCGTGAAATTGACGCAGGTGCTGTTAAGTTTTCTGTTTAGCAATAGTAGAAATCGTATCGAATGTTCAATAACTTATTGTCTAGGTGTCTTTGATCCGTGTCCCAGTAACCTGGCTGGACTGCTTCCGGCGTTTGTTGGTACTGTGTCCAAATTATACTTTGACTAAAGGGAAATAGTTTTTTTGTATAGACAAGCCTCACCGCTCAGTTGGTTAGTACATCTGTCTTCTGCAGTGTAGGTTGTCAGTTCGATTCCCACCCGGAACAAACATTTGTGTGATGAATTATAGATGTTTGTTCTGTGTTTGGATGTTGTATTGTATGATAACAATTAATATGTATTTACAAAAAAAAAGTATAGAAGTATTATATCTGTAATGTAGTTCCCATATTACTAGCTTTGCTTAGTTTGGGGCTAGATGACGCTGTGTGAAATTAAGTCCTGTTACTAACTATTTGTTTGTTTACTTTGAGGCCTGTTAAGGAAAACTCCCCTTGTATAAATGGCTTTATACGTGTTACTTTAATTGGTAATTTTTGTTGTAAACTATACCAATACGTTTTAATTACTGCGTTTCGTGAGAAAAAACAACCAACCAACTACCATTAACTGTTGGTTATAATAACTAACACTGGGTAAGTGTGCGTTTAGCACTATGCGCTCATTAACAATAAATTAATCAAGCCTTAAGTTCCGTAGAGCACGCCTCTTCCACGCCCCGGGCCTAGATGCTTCTAATGACTTCTGAGGATACTTGGACGTGATGTTTGAATGGTACTTTACAGCATTCTAAACGAAGACTTAAGATTTTGCTTCTTTTCTTATTTTGGATATTTAAACATTGCGTGATACTTTTCCACTATGCGATACAACACCGTACAGTGACAGCACAAATCTTTGATTTGTTGGACTCTATTCGATAAACATTGTTGTAGTAAATAGTTGGAGACCTGCACACAATGTATCTACTTTCAACAAAGTTAGTTGTGTGCATGAGGCACAATTTTTTTGTAGATTTGCCTATAATCTGTCATATCGCTTGTTTCTGTAATAAAATTGATGTACTTACCTGAAAGATATTACAGAAAACTTTTTAAGTGTGCCGTATCAGTTTTTTTTTATACTACTAGGAGACGGGACAAGCAAGTAGCGCACCTGGTGTTAAGTATACTCTTGCCTATGACAAAGCCTTACTGCATAGGTCACATCCACAAAGAACATAGCCTACACGGCACTGCATTGCGCCCGTCAACTTGAGGCATAAAGGCATAAAGCCTCACGTTCCCGTAATTTCACCGGCAACCATACCCTTCAAACCGAAACACAGCAATGCTGCTTGGCGGCTGAAATAAGTATGGTGGTAGTAATTCTCCGGACGAGCCCTCACACTAGGGGCTTCTGCTACTCTTAAATTTCTTGATCTATGATAAAATTTACTGCTACAATTATTAATATATAGCATTAAAGAACCCTAGCGATAAATATCTCATCAGCCAATAGTGCTCTGGCTCAGCAGCCATAGGCATTGCACGGTCTGCAGCCAAGCTGACCGGATTTCCCATACGATTAAGAACAACTTGCAATCATATGAATAAATCGCCATTGTGTTTATCGGTTCTAACGAGCGATTGCAATGCGCGTACGATTTGTTTCAATATTTTTTATTATTTTTGCATATAAAAAGGGCGAATGGTGATTTTGAAATCCCTACGAATTGATATGCTGTATTGTAATACTTATTATTATTTGGTAATAGGCGGGTAGCACTGGGGCCTATTTTAAAATGTTGGTTTTAGATTGTCGCTACACTTGGTTATTTCTATATTTAGGTAGTAGTTTTTTGGTTTGTACCCTCTAGTTGTCCAGTTTGTTCTTAAAGTGGTTTATATAGGAGGCAGTAACAACTTCTTCAGGTAGACGGTTCCTGTTTCGTATTACTCGATTGCAGAGGAAATAGTATGAAGCATTCTTGTTCTTCGATGGTTCATGGTTTAATCTCATGGTGATAACCACGGGCTGATCTATAAGTCTCTTTCAGCGAATATATGAAATTATTTTT
Source organism: Venusia cambrica (assembly GCA_951394065.1). NCBI lineage: Eukaryota > Metazoa > Arthropoda > Insecta > Lepidoptera > Geometridae > Venusia > Venusia cambrica. Next base: position 8,007,801 of record OX596042.1, read on the forward strand.
GGGCAGATTATACACTCGGGGAAAGTATCTTGAAAGTCTCAATGAGGTCCCAACGAAGGCGTTTATCTTCAAGGGTAGCTTGGCATTATTATATATTATACATATTACTGCATACTTATCACACAATACTACACCCAAACACAGAATACACATCTATATTTATGATGCAAATGCTTGTCCTGGGTGAGAATCGAATCCACAACCAACAGCGCAGAAGTCAGATCCCATTAGTGATTCTTCTCCTCGTCTCTAGAAGAAATGATGGGCAAGAGGAGAAATATAGATAGCTTTATGGCCTCCCTTAGTAACGCAAAATGTAAAACGTACGTAAATATTAACAGATTCTAGAGACTTCCACACGAAGAAACACGGTGTGTCTGAATTGTAGCCTGCTACTATGCATTAATGAAAAGGCTTGTTCGCGTGCCACTCAACTAGCCGCTAAACTAAAAGGCGGTTAAAAGCTTCCATAATTGATTTAATACCTACCTTGTAACCACACTTGTAACAATAGCGATCGCGGCTGATAGAGTGAAGCCTTCATTAGCCTCTACTACTTGAATTAGCATAATCATTGTTCTTATTTTCATTTATAAAATGATGTTAAGATAACTTGCCGCTTCTGTCGTGTCTAGTGTTTAACGGGTACAGGGTGTCCCAGCCCGTAGGCTTTTTTATTCAAGGTTTTGGGTACAATTAAATAACAATTAGAACATGCCAAGAGTTTACCCATTAATAATGTTATCCCTTTTTACTCAAACGGGAAAGCTCTTATGCTTCATTTCGCCTGGTGTCAAGTCAATATAATACAATAAAAGGCCGAATGTGGAAACGCGCTTCTGCCGGAATCATCAACAGACCGAGAAACTGACTATCTTACCTCTAAACTGCCAGAACACAATAATTAGAATTGATGCTATGGCGTCATACTTATGTTACATAGTGGAAGCTATCTTCTATCTTGCCTTGGGTTAGTGCTAGGGACGAACCCAAAGATCCAAAAATGGCTAGAAGAGTTTAATCCAAATTTATATATAGCCGAATGCTTTTCTTTTTAAATGGTTTAATTATTGTGATTCGTTTCTGTCGTTTGGTGAGTATTTTTACCGACAATTTTTCTAGTTAGTTGTCAACGTTTTCAAAGTTTTCGTTCTTATACAAATGTAAGTTTTCTCGTGAACAATAACAATATACTTAGCAATGAGCAACGAGCGGAGAATTGCAGTATAATCGGCAAGTGACAAGTCTAACTTGTAGATTGCGTGTGCGCAGGCGGTTCCCGTCTCATCCGCGAGATGTCGAAACGGACACGATTCGTGGAAGCTGAGCCTAAATTATATTGGAATAATGTGTCATCATGATACACATGGACCAGTTGTGTGAAAATTGGTGCTTATTTGAGCGAAATTACTATCGAAAATTCCATATTGTTGTTGTCAAAAGCGAAATGTTCAAATGAAAAGATTAGTTTTTTATAAACATTAATGATAGATACATTATGTTGATACGAAACAACGGGTATTTATCATGCATTTGCCGATTTTTATCCCGAAGCTTCGGCGGGGTTGCACCATCCGTGGTTGCGGACGGACTTTAAATCATCGTTTAGATATCGATGTACTCCCCAGATCTTGACGCTTCGATTTTCATATGCTCTCTTGACGCTTCGATCTTCATTCGATATTGACGTAATTTCCTAAAAAATATTTAAATTGTGACTCTTTTTGACTATTTGACTCCTAGACTCCTACTCATTTCCATTTGTGCACCACCAACCACCTTTTAAGCCTTAAAACGCTCTCCATTCAAATGTCGTCTGGACAAAATGGGTTCTAAGCGATAAAACCACTGGTGTATAATCTATACAGTTTTATTTATACGGTGAGCAAGAAAGTATTTTGATATAATTTTAATTTCCAAAATAAAATGTTTTTTCCTGAATTTTTGAATAAGCTTTTTTTAATAAGTAAAAACAGTGCTGGTGTATAAAATCCTTGAACGTTGCCCCTATACGTTCCGAAGACCGATCCTCTAGGCATAAGATCACAGCAACCAATTAATAAATATTTTATTGTGAAGTGGCCATTTCATTTTCTGGTTTGCTAAATTGTCTTTAATTAATTCTAATTGAGAGTCGTTTGCGTGGTATTCTACTTATTGCACTCGCCCGCATCAGCAAGCTCAGCGGGGCGGCGCAGGGCGGCGCGGGGCGGCGCGGGCGCGGGTAAACGCGACCCTCGTAGCCACTACGTACTCGACAATTCTCACGAAAAAATACCATCGTTTGTCTAGTCATCATTTGTATGGACAAACAAAAAAGCCAGATCTGAAAATACTACACAACCATTAACTAAACTTGTTCTGTACTTTCCTAGCTTTCGTTTTTTTTAAATTATCAATAGTCCGTTTTATTCTTTGTGTACAATGAAGAATTTCCATTAATTTTATTTCATTCATACATTTCATACAGTCATACACATTTACAATAATATGTTCCTGTATTTTAATTTCCTTTTATTCCTACTTACACAAGTTACTACGTCCGCATAGTCCGATCTAGCATCGGACTATGCGGACGTAGTATTTCGTGCATAGCTTACTTAAATAGCAGTATTGTTACAGAATTAGAACGTTTTTCATAAAAAAAAAAGTTACAGCACACAGGCACTTCTATAGAGATATTATAAACTCCTACTTACTATATACGGTCTTCTATTGCTCACAATATGACCTGTGAAGAAACTGTATGAAAAATGTATGCAAATAATAAAAAAAACATTTAATTATCACACAGCGCCATCTAGCCCCAAACGAATGTAACATATCGTATGGAAACTATAAAGGATACTTATTTACTTTTTTTTAAATACAGACATAAATAGGTAACACAAAACAAACATTTAATGTTTATCACACAAATGTATGTCCCGGTTGGGAATCGAACCCACAACCTACAACGCAGGAGGTTCCCGCGTTTTGCGCTGTAGGTACTACTACCAACAGAGCTGTGAGACTAGTTTAATTAGGTGATCTGCTTCTACAATAATTCAAACAACCACAGGCAATTTAAAAACTAATATGTAAATAGACAACGACCTAAAGTACAGTTAACAGAGGAAAGAATTAAACAGTCAACTGTTTATCCAGCTTCCTGTTTCCATTCATTAAGAAACGTATTACTAAGAAATCGCTACATTTCCCTGATTACTGATACAGATAACATTTAAGAACGACAACATTTAAAAGTTAAAACGTTCGGCTACATTTACTTCCGAAGAAAAACGTGTGTATGAAAGCCGCAAACGAGACGATACTCGGGCTACTATTTCATCTAAGATTTCAGTAGCTAGAAATCCGGTGGCTGTTTTTCCGGGCTTCCCGCGTATCCACAATGGCGTCCCTTCCGTCCAGGTTCCCGCCAAAACAGAAATAGCCTGACCCAGTTGCGAGGGAGCACGTCCGGCGCGAGCGCACGCTGTCTACGATCTGCATTTCCGGTCCGCTTGTCATTTTTTATGGATTATGATTTTTCCGAAACTCATAATCATGACGAAAGGTGAAAGTAATTAAAGGTAACTGTATCAAGTCAAGAGTAAAAGCGATTCCGCTTAACGTTATCCACATCCCGTCTCACGCACAGATTTTAAAGTAATTCGTGATAACTGTTCGCGTTATCAATAGCTTCCTTACTAGCGTTGTATCCTGAAGTTTTAACTCTGAGTAACTCCATCCTTAGTACTTACTCCAATTTTAGTGAAATGTTTGGTGTGATTTCCTGGTGCAATATTACTGTGAATGAAACATATCTTTAAATTTTGCAATTGATCCGTCAAGACAACCAGATTTAAGTTTTAAGTAAACTATTTCGGAAATGCATAAAATCTTTAGGAAATGATTCCTCACCTTTTATATATTTTAGTAACTGTAAACAGGTTTTTTTTTTATTGTACGACGTGGAAGTGCTTGGCCTTCATCTCACCTGGTAATAAGTTAAGATAAGGCCGAAGTTGGAGGCGCACTTCACCCGGAATCCTCAAACTGAGGAACTGGCTATCTTACCTCTGAATGCCGGAACACAACAATTTTAGAATTGTTATTATGGCGACAGAATTAGGTAAGATGGTGGTAGCTAGCAAGGCGGACTTCAACAAAGTCCTACCACCAACCAAACCAGGCACAATATATTGTACTCCCCATGGGGATCGAACCCGGGACCTCTGGTTTTGAAATCGGTGGGTTGAACCACTAGACCAGAGGTGGAAATTATTCTGATTTTTAATTTCGTACTCCTGATGTGAATCAGCGTGTCTTTCTGAGAAAATCTTGAAAACAGTCCGAAGCAACACAAACATACAAAAGAGTGTAGTATACCACTCTGCTGCCACATAAAAATTACCCTCCCTCGTACTGATTAAAGAAAGCAATGGGGCAATTTTCCATTTTCAACGCGCTGGGTTTTCTGCTATTTTAAGGAGCTGGGCTGGCTGGAGTAAGGTTAGTCCCTCCCTACGGGGGGGAGTGCAGGCCCCGCTGTAAGGCGGTCGGTTGTCGGGGGGGACTGGCTGTAAAGGCTCTGCCGGTTTCCCAGTCCTCCCCTCATTCAGATGATGCGGGAGTGCCGCTGGGTTGTTTAGTGGGTATACCGGGCAACCGGGGAGTCCCACATAACCCTCCCACTCCCGATGGGAGGGTATGCGTATTGAATTTTTCCCAGCAAAAATAAAAAGGATAATGGGGGATAATCCACAATACATCCCACAGCGGGACGTCAGTGTAGGTCTTGGTCACCCTCAATCTTTCAAATCCCTTGGTTTCCCTCGATGTTTAAAGATAATGGACCCTTCATAATTTTTTCCGGACTTGCCTGTCTACTATACTAAATTTCCTTCAAATCGTGGTACCTACCTGAATTTAGCCCGATGATAGTATATAGCATGCTCATATGGCAACATATGAATGAAATACTCATCAATTCCATTAAAACTTCAAACTATTAAAGGATATACAAATCAAAAGGTAAGTAGACATCCGAAGGGCGTTACACATCGGCTTACATAACCGTAGTTTTTGGAGCGTAAAGGGACGCTTGCCTCACGAGCTCTGACCTTGCCTGTGTATGAGCTACCTAATATTTACTGAATAAGGAATCGTAACTTCACTTTCGGGAAATTCCGAGTGCTCGCTTGGTATGTCCCGAAAGTTATTAGCAAATGGTGTAAAGAGTACGAAACCGTTGTAAACTTGCTCTCAAGTTTGAGTTTCCAGTTATTGTATGTTATTTGATGTGTTGATCGATTATGGGGAAAAACTTTCCTTTTACATCCTTCAGCATAAGTGAAAGCAGCACTGTTTAGAAAGCCCGTGAAAATTCAGGCATATAGGACTTATTTGATCCTCAAGTGAAATATGTTATACTTGATTGCTCGGGCCATGGGATATGTGAATGTGATCTTTACATATATAATTCTGTTAGGTGTGTTTGTCACTGAAAACCCCGTAAGGAGCGGGAGTCTGATTCATTATGTACTAAACAATGTTATGTCAATCAAAATCCATGTTATTATTACTTTATACCTCATAATAATAATATTGCGTAGCCCTTATTTGTCGATGTCTCTTTGCTTTAACAACTAGTAAGCTTTTATCACAGAATGTAATGAAATTCTTAAAATAGTATAACATTTATTTGATACATTTAAAAAACCACTCTAAAAAAACCAGAAGGTACAAAAAGCATCAATAAAGGTACGTAAGCTAAACAAAAAATGAAAAACTTCTTACAGAATCAAATCAATAAGTTCAATTGTTTTATTACATTTTCAATTGTTCCATAAAACAATTGACTGCCTTCAATTTCTAATATCACTTGTAACGACGCAGTCGCGCCCTCAACAGACCGGAAGTAGTTGTTACGATACTAATGCAGCTCTAATTAAATAACAAGCTACTGCTGGCTGGCAGCCATGTTGTCCTGTCAAAATAGAACTCCTCTGTCAACGGTACGCCACTTTCTATAAATATTAGTGCAGGTAATTTGGAAATCTAGATCAATATGCACTTGTACCATTTGTTTTAAAAATCCTGAGCCTTTTAACTAGCTTTTAAAGCGTGACTATTAAAAACACCTGAGTAGTGTTTCAGGAAGTACCGACGCTTAAATCTATATTTATCAACAACACAGACCATTATTGTCACTTTGTTAGGACAAAAATCGGTTCTAACGAGATAAGAACGCGGTGCCTTTGTCGGCTCAGTTCAAAGGTTGCGCACGAGTCCCCGCGATATGTTCGGAGAAAGAGAGGTCTGGGGTTCGAGTCTGGCTAATCAAGAGCTGATATGTCATTTAGGCCACGGTTCCTAGAACATTGCTCGAGTTACAATTCGACATGCCAAGCCATCGTGCATTTTTTCTGCATAATTTTGTCAAGTAAGAAATATCTGCAATGTTGCAACGCATACCAAAAAGAGCTCTGGTTACTCGCAGCACATTCTATGCAAAAAATGTTTCCTGTGTCAAGATATTCGTTACATGCTCTCTCCAAATACAGGTGTGCGGGACACATGTAAGTAAGATTTTGAATCACTTTTGCTCCCTGTAGAGATTGATGCCAATTAGACAGAACTGCATAGGTGTGAACTACTTTAAAGCTCCTAAAAAATATGTGTAGCTCGATCGGATGCTTTAATTAGGCTAAAACATGTTTAATTCTGTCAATATCCACCTCCTGCCTAATAAATATCGATTGCCTTAATAACACTGCTAAAAAACGTAGTATAATTAGGATAGTAGTGTTCTAGTTGATTAAAGCTGGAAATGTTTAACATGTATAACATAAAGTGTATGGTTTGTGGGGCAATAGACATCCCGATACAGTATGGTAGCGATTCACTTCGGATTTAGATGGTCATTATCTATGTTATCTGAGCTTTCGATCACCACGACGACCAGCCGCGGCCGTCCGCCTCTCGACAAATTGGTATGTGTTCATTTGTACCATTCCTTGGTCGTGTTCCTTTTGGATTTCTAAATTACCCTCTTTTTATTCGCTTTGGAGATCAAATGTTGGGTGATAGTTTTTAAAATGCCGAATATATTCACTATAGCTGACGATGGGGAATTGAGGAGATGAACAATTAAGATACGTTTAAATTTATTAAGTTGATCGTGAAACATTCCTTGCTGCTTTATGAACTTCTGTTTGAATGTGTTTGATTCTACTATTTAATTTATACTGTTTACTTGTACTTTCTAGCTTTCTTAACCGACTTTCTAGCTTTCTTAACCGACTTCAAAAAAAGAAGGAGGTTATCAATTCGTTTTTTTTCTTATGTTTTTGTTACTTCAGAACTCCGTCATTTCTCAAACGATTTGAAAAAATATTTTGTTTGAAAGGATATGGTTTCAGATTGGTCCCATAGCAATTTTATCAAAATCGGTTCAGTAGTTTGGCTTTTAAATAAAAAAACAGAATGGTTCCCATTATTCTGACATAGTATATACTGCACCATAGTAGGAACCTATTCTTAACGTTTGTTTAGGTCATCTGTACTACCTTTTCAAAAATTAAGAGTAGTAGAGCCCATTGTGAAAGGGCTCGTCCTGGGAAGTACTACCACCATACCTATGTCGCCGTAGTATGGTCGCCGGAGAAATTATCTCATGTTGACTTGGGCGCAATGCAGTGTGGTGTAGGCTATGTTCTATGTGGATGTGACCTACGCGGTAAGGCATTGTTATAGGCAAGAGATGCACTTAACATCTGGTGGGCTACTTGCTTGTTCCGTCTCCTAGTTGTATATAAAAAAAACTTAATTTCCATCATTGCATAAATATTTCCCAGAATCTCGTCTTATTGCACCATTACACGACTCTTAAAATGGGTGTCGCAGACGTCGTGGTGGCGTAGGTTTTACAACGAAAAAAGCTAAAGATACGTAACTTATTTGTATTGCAGATGATCAAGTGTTTGACCATCAGCTCACTTTAAAAACATGTTAAAATTTGGCCGGAGATGGAGCTCGCTTGTCTAATTTATCTAGTCACCCTGGAGTTATAAACTCCAAAGTTGCAGATACTGGTAGATGTACTTATAACTCTTGATCTTAGTTTAGGAATAGGAAGTTTAGGAACATAACTATGTGCGTTGCTAGGTCACGTTTTTGTAAACATCGGCTTGATGAAAAGGTGCTATTGGCACCCTTTGGGTACGAAACCCTAAATTGTTATCGATCGACGATTGCGCCCGAGTTTTTTTGCTCAATGAGTCACCAGACTGCGTCCTAGACACACCTGAGCTTGAGCAATAAAATAATCGTGTTCAGTACCTAATAGCTCTATTTATCTGTAATTATTTGCAAATTGACTAGTTTTGAGGTGTTTATTTGCATACGTTCGCTAGACATCGCCAGTACTGAGGTAATAAATACCTTTATAACCTCAATCAGCTGACTCATTCTTGGCGTATGCATTGGTTGATTTGATTACCCTTTTTTTTATACAACTTGGAGACGGAACAGGCAAGCAGTCCACCTGATGTTAAGTGCATCTCTTGCATATAACAAAACCTTGCTGCGTAGGTCACATCCAGAAAAAAAAGGCCTATGCGGCATGCGGCACTGCATTGCTTGATAAATACATTCATTAATTGATTGTGCCCGTCAACTTGAGGCATTAAGTAGTTATGCTTCGCCCGTAATTTCACCGCCAACCATACCTTTCGAACCGGAACACAGCAATGCTGCAAGGCGGCCGAAATAGGTATGGTGGTAGTACTTCCCTGAAGGATCATATCACAAAGGGCTCTACGACTCTTCAAGCAAATAGTAGCTAAGCCATATGCGTTATGAATGTGAATACCATTTTCATTCATCATCTACAGCACAAGATGAGATCTTGCTACCAACTGAAGCTTCAACAAACTGAAGAACAGGATTCTCACCTCAAAATGCTGGAACACAACAATTTTTTTTAGAATTGTTATTTCCAGGCGGACTTAAAACAAAATCCTACCACCAACCAAACCAAGCACAATATTGCTCTCCTTGGGGATCGAAACCGAGACCTCTAGATCTGAAATCGGTGGGTAGAACCACTAGACCACAGAGGTGGTTAAAAATACGACAGGAGTTCTCACAGAGACAGAAGCTCAGTAGCTAAACTAACCGCTAGCAAAAACCATCTCGTTGCCCGGGGTAACTAGGAAGTAGATCGAACCTACCCCATTCTATTTCTATTATTTTTATCAGAAGGAATACCCAGCTTGCGCTATCATACCGTTTCCGAGCTTGTTTATTATTCTCAATAAATAGGCTATGGTTGCGTCATATAACATGGTTGTGTTATTATTCTAGATGAGATCTCTCTCGTTATTTTTCAAAAATTACTGCGGCCCTGGTATAATATTAATTGCAATCGAATGTCTTCCGCTGGATAATTACATGCACTACAAACATCCGACTGGTCAAATAAATGGCTTTGTGTACTGTGTGACTAACAGCTTCTATTTTATCTATTATACATGATTGCTTATTTAACAAGCCTCGGTAGCTCAGTAGGTAGTGGCTATGCCTTGTGCGCTGTAGGATGTGGGTTCGATTCCCACCCAGGACAAACAATTGTGTGATAAATATTGATGTTTATTCTGTATTTGGGTGTTGTATTGTATGATAAGTATGTATTTACAAAAAAGTATGTGAGTATTATAATCCTTAATCTAGATCCCATATTACAAGCTTTGCTTAGTTTGGGACTAGATGGTGCTGTGTAAAATTAATGTCCTATGATAATAACAAAAGAAAAAACTACTTACTGAATTTGAATCTTGATTGCCTCTATTTACAAGAATGATATATTTAATAATAACTTCATACTTCTTATGTAGATATTAAAGTACTAAAAACTGTTTGTTGTGTTCCGTCAGACAGAAGAAGAAGAATAAGACGAGCTTTCCTTAGTTTCCTTAGACCTTATCCTTGTTCTGGCCTAGAGCTAGACAATCCTAGAGGTCAATAGCTTACCCATCGTATAATGAACAATAAATGTATTTGAGGCTAGCTTTGTAGTTCGTTACATATTGACATTGACATTTGTGTCAATGTCGGCACATATTATAATTATTTTTTGCATTAATTTTACACAGTGCCATCTAGCCCCAAACTAAGCAATGTTGTGATATGGGAACTAGATTACGGATAGAATACTTAAATACATTTTGTAAATACATACGTACTATATAATACAACAGAACAAACATCTATATTCATCACACAAATGTTTGTCCTGGGTGGGAATCGAACCCACAGTCTACAGAGTTACTACCAACTGAGCTATGAGGCTTGTTTATACAAGTACATAAACGATTATTATTTTGTATTGTATATAACGTTTAAGTTAAACTGTTCTTATTTACTAGCTATACTTATGAATACACTAACAAAAAATACCTTGAAGATTTCATGGGTAAGACAAATCAAGACAAGGAAAATCATTAAATTCAATAACATGGAGAAACACATAAAACATGAACTGCCATTATCGCGGTATTTGGTATTTTGTTTATCGAATGCTTGGTGGTGATTTCAAGCTATAAAGGCGACAATTAAATGAGACCAAAGAATTGTTGTAAAATCATGGAATTGTACAATTTTACCGCAGCTTTACTAAACAAGGCGGCTTAACTCAGTGCAGTAAAAGTTGCCTGAGATTATCTAAGAGATTTGTGCCCTGACTAGGTTGGCTTTATGCAACAATCTAGACACAAACGCTGAAACTACCTGAACTCTGTACGCGAATCTAAACTTTATAGAAAGTAGGGTATAGTTTAATATGATTTGAACAGGTGCGGCTGTTGGACCATTTTGATTCGTGGTACAACCGGACACTGGTTCATAGTACTTGGGCGGCAGGTGTTTCGGAGCAGCCTCCTCCCACAGTCAGCGCCGGCGCAGCTCTCGAGAGATCAATGATCTAGTCGAGATTTACTTAGGTACCCACCTGGCTTAGTACTTAAGACTGTGTATAAACCCTACATAGAGGTCGTGAAACTCACTTGAGGGTATCGTGGAAAAGTTTCAGAAGCATATCTATTGTGATGAAGAGCTCCTTGTAAACGCGCTCGTCTGGAACATCCCGAAGAAGATCTAGGAACTCCGAATGCACCCTCCAATACTTATTTCTACTGACAACCAATATGGCTGTGTTCCTATTTGAAAGCATATTTCAAACAAGTAACAAGCCTCACAGTTCAGTTGGTAGTAGCTCTGCCTTCTGCGCTGTAGGTTGTGGGTTAGATTCCCACCCAGGACAAACATTTGTGTGACGTTTGTTATGTGTTTGGGTGCTGTATGACAAGTAATGTATTAAAAAAACAAGCAATACTTAGTTTGGGACTTGATGCGCTGTGAGAAATGAATATCCTGTAATATATATTTATATCTAAAAGGATATTTTTAATCTCCGGCAAATATTTTTTACCGATTGATGACGTAATAAGTAAATAAGTCCTACATAACTATGTCGGAACTTGAATCGCAAAATTGCAACCCTTAACATCATAATATATTTCACGTTTCATCAGTGTCATAAGATAATATTTGAACAGTAATAATATTATTTGTATTTCTATTCTTTATTAGTATTAACCGCCTCTGTGGTCTAGTGGTTCGGCCACCGATGTCTGATCCAGAGGTCCTGGGTTAGATCCCCAGCGAATATAATATTGTGATTGGCTTGGTTGGTGGTCAAACAAAGTCCTTTTGTTTAGCCTGGCTAGCTACCACCATCTTAACTAAGTCCATCGCATAACAACAATTATTAATTGTTGTGTTCTGGCATTTAGAGGCAATTAAGATAGCCAGTTCCTCAGAATTCGAGAATTCTGCATGAAGTGCGCTTCCACCTTATCTTCTCATAGCTTGACTCAGACTTATCATAACTTGAAACCAGGTGAGAGGAAGGCGAGCGCTTACCAGTTGACCAAAAAAAAAATTGTACAAATTCGATTTGAAACTTGTGTGGCTATGCAACATAATTAACTAAATGAAACGGTTATTACCACAAAATTTTTACGTCGATTTGCTGACGTTTCGAGATCATTTAGAGACCCCTTCTTCACGAGCTTCGCCCGCGTGCACGTTCGTCGGTCGCGCAAACTCGACGTAAAAATTTTGTGGTTATAACCGTTTCATTTAGTTAATCAAATTCGATTTGTTCGTCGTTCAGGATCGTAGGCGTTACAGGCCGTAGAGGTAATGTAAGGCATAGCTTAATCGATCGTAACTACCTATATCCAATCAAAGCAATATCACGCGCTCAGTCATAAGCACGATTACAGACATCGGTTACCTTTATCGATATAAATCGTAATTAAATTGCGTGCAATGATTCGTTAAGAGGCGTTACTAAATCCCGTGAAGACTACCGGATAAAGCCTTCTATCTATGCGTCCATCTTCTAGTAATTGCGAAGAAAAAATGAATTGAAATTCAATTCGGAAGCCCGTATCAGTTTTATAGAGCTGTAGAGGAAGTGTGTAATAATTTAAACTGTGATTCACCAGCGCATTTTTTGTCTTATGCTATCTTAAACGATCTATTGAATAAATAATATAATCGGTGCACATATTATTGGTGCATAAATTATTACTAATTCAGTATTAACTTCTGTAATTACTATTTTGCTATATAATATTACTACATTATGTTTCGAGGGCGAGAGATGCTGAGTGACAAAGTATACATATATGCTTCGTCTAGTGAAACGCCCGAGACTTTGTTCCCGTCATTCCATGGGAATGTTATAAAATCCTTTCTTAAAGCGGGGTGCATTAAGAAAAATAACTCTAGCTACAAAAAAATGCTACCTACCTTAATTTTAAGTCTTTAGGACCTCTAATTTGGGCTGTGCGTTGGTTGTCAATGAGTGTTTAACTGCCTCTATAGTGTAGTGGATCCCCCTACGGTGTCAGATCCAGAGGTCGCGGGTTAGATCCCCAAGGGAATACAATATTGTGCTCGGTTTGGTTAGTGGTAGGATTTTGTTTAAGTCCGCCTGGCTAGCTACCACCATCTTACCTAAGTCTGTCGTTCCGTTGGTACGCGGAAGAACCCGTGCCTTCTGGAAAAGGCTCCATTGTAGACCTCCTTGCTCAGGCCTAAAGATAAACAAGCCTAGAAGTCAAGAGCTAACCCACCATGCATAGCCAAACCTATTTTTGTAGTGGAGTTGCGATTCAGTGTATCTTTGAGTTAGAAGTGTATTGTTGTGATATGCTATGACTTACTCCTACGTACGTCGAGTTCACTTATTCGTGAGTCGATTCAATTCAATATCATATTATTACGTGTGATTACTGATACCGTTGACCGCGACCAACATCTCTAGTGATTGCTTTGCTCTAAGCAAATTGACCTATCTAGTTAGGAGTGGAATTTACCTACATTGTGATCAAAAGTATATTTCGTTTATTCAGTTAGAATGTCAAGGATCATTTGAATCGTCAACTACTGCCGCCCGTTCGTCGTAATCGCGATCAGAACAGGAGAGGCAAGATATTTTTGTCTTTTCTATATGTTGATTAATTAAAACTGAAAAAGCCACCTAGTATTAACATACCTAAAAGTATATTTAATCATTCTTTAGAAGGAAGTCACTGAAAGGGTTAAAAGGGGTATGGAGCGGACGTTATTTATCACAGGGCTACGTAATGCTTTTAAAATTTATTTGCGTTTACTTTGACAACGCTCCACTTTAAGTAGTATATTTATTGATTTAATTACTCAATTAATAAACGAGTTATGACATAAACTTTCAAAAACCTTCATCACACAAACAATTACTTAATATAACTCAAAAATCGTATTTGATTACAGAAGCTTTTTTTTTATTGTACGACGGGGAAGCGCTTGGCCTTCATCTCACCTGGTAACAAGTTAAGATAAGGCCGAAGGTGGAGGCGCACTTCACCCGGAATCCTCCACTAGACCACAGAGATGGTTAAGCTTCTTCTTCTTAGCTATTGTTAAGGCTATGAGTGTAGGCCTCTTTCAAGTCATGCCATTTTTGATGGTCTCGTGCAGTTTCAATCAATTTTTACCCAGATCACAGAATCAAATAGCATTTATTAAGCTCTCAAACTTGTGTCAAGATTTCCTCATAACCTCGTGGAGGTAATAATTCGATTTCGTGCTGACCGACTATAATTGAAATAAGTAGACGATCTCTGGCTGTAGTAAAGGTAGCTCAAAACGTGCATCAGCGGCAGTAACGTATAACAGCCTTCACTCACACATGCAAACTTATGAATGGGATGCTGCCGCTGATGATTAGAAACAGGGTTACCGACAAACCTTGATATACCCAAGTCTAAATGAAAACGAATGTCAGTTGAGCCCTTTGTCTAAGTTCGTTAGCAAGAGAAAATGGTGAAGAAGGAAATAGCTATTTAATTATAAGCTACAATCAAAAGGTGAAAGCTCTGCGTAAGTGAGACCTCGGGTTACGTACAGCCCTATAAATAAACAACGTTGATTATTGCGCATGTAAGTGTCTTTCCCACGGCATGTGAAACAGGTTCTAGTCCGGAGATAAGCTGAAACTTACCGGCGGCAGTGCTGCCAACCTTACCGAATTATAGCTAGATTCAGCCGGCTAGAGCCAGCGCTGGTTCCGTAGTGTGCATTGTATTCATATACACTATATATTTAAGTAGTATACATCAGATATTATTGAAGTTATTGCTCTACTAACAAATGTATTCAAACACCTATCTACCTATTTATTTACACGGGTTACCTAAGGACTTTATTAACGGTCTATAGGTAACTCGAAAGTTCCAGACCTGGGGCCCAACCACACGTCTTATAGCATTCTCGTTTTGATATAACATTACTTTTGTCTCGTTTTTTCTACGCTAAACAGATAGTGACAAAAGTAAAGTAATATCAAAACAAGAGGTCGTGGTACGGCCCCAGATTAGACGGAAGCGTGCCCAAGACACTGGAGACGCTTCCGTCCAAGTGTCTTGGACGCTCTTCAAAAAGTAGTAAAGTTCCTAGTGAAAGGGCTCGTACGGGGAAGTACTACCACCATACCTATTTCGCCGAGCAGCATTGCTGTGTTTAGATTTGAATGGTATGGTTGCCAGTGAAATTACGGGCACACGACAACACCTTTATGCCTCAAATTGACGGGCGCAATGCCCTACGCAGTCAGGCCATGTTATAGGCAAGAGTTCCACTTAACACCAAATGGGCTGTAAGTGGGCTGCTTAATGTTATCATTTCTATTATATTATTTTATTATATTCTATAGATTTATAAAAAACTACAAAATAAATAAATAAATAAATATTACAGGACATTCATTTTACACAGCGCCATCTAGCCCCAAACTAAGCATAGCTTGTAATATGGGAACTGGATTACGGATAAAATACTTAAATACTTTTTGTAAATACATACGTACTATATGATACAACACCCAAACACAGAACAAACATCTATATTCATCACACAAATGTTTGTCCTGGGTGGGAATCGAACCCACAGCCTACAGCGCCGAAGGCAGAGTTACTACCAACTGAGCTATGAGGCTTGTCAAAATAGATAGAACCTTAATAAATACATATCAAGTGGCAACACAAACCACAAGGCCAGCTAAATTAATACCTACTATTAATACTACGACAGTTTCCTGTCTCCTTTCGACTCCTACTGTTCTCCTGCTAGGATTTATAGTCGGATGTTTTGAAGGCCCGAAGTCTTAACTGTACGATAAAGCATATAAATCAAATAAATGTTTGCAATAAAATTAAATTCACTAGTTTATTAATAATAAGCAGCACTCTCAAAGTACCTAACACGATTGAGGGTTAAGGTTTATATACTTTGTTTAAGTTTTCATAACAACAATTCTAAATTATTATTATTATTTTTTTATTTACGATGGGTCGGCTCTTGACCACGAAACTTACACAGGCAAGAATGAGATCTACGATGGAGCGAGCCTACCCAGAAAGTGCCTATTAACTCTCTTCTTGAAGACATTAGGGTCGTAGCACAGCGGAAAAACAGACGCTGGGAGCTTATTCCAAGTTCTTGCAGTGCGCACAATAAAAGATTCTTGAAAGCGTTTAGTTCTTATGCGTGGGATATCAACCAGGTGAGGATGATAATAGGCTGTGCGTCTGAAATTTCTGTTGAAAAACGGCGAAGGCGGTATAAGGTCGTGAAGCTCCTGAGCACACTCACCGAAGTACAATCTGTAAAACACTGACAAACACGCAATCACGCGCAAATTGCTGTGTTTCGGCATTCAAGGGTAAGATAGCCAGTTCCTCAATATGTTGAGGATTACGGGTGAAGTGCGCTTCCACCTTGCCTAATTATAACTTGAAACCAGGTGATATGAATGCCAAGAACTTCCCCATTCCTCCTCCTTCCATTTCGGCGTTTTATCTGTCAAGGGGTTAACTCAAATCATGCATTGCTTGATGGTGGACCTGTTAAGGCCCGCTTGGCTGTTGAAGTCCAGCGCTAAGCAGGTCGCTGTTTCCGTTGGTTCACGGGAGTGCCAGTGCCTTTGATAGGTAGCGTTTGGGAAATCTCGCTCCGTCGTGGACCTGATTTTCGCACAGACAAGCCTTTACCACTTGATCTCGAGGCTTGCCTGTGCGAAAAAGAATGCAACTTAATCCATTTGCAATTTGAAAGTGCCTACGGCTGAACGGCATGGATATAGCTATGGGCAGGACATTGTGTACTTTTTACATACACGCGGACTAAACTGCGGGCTAAAGCTTTATAGTAAGACAAACCATGTAACTAGTTTGTATGCTGCGAATGTTGTAATTCCTTACTCGTTTCTATTTCTGGTTAATTTTGCAATCCATTGGAAAACAACTCAAAATGTATTCGCGATCGTGCTTGGTTAACCTGTTCGCAGTTTTCACACCACAAACGTGTTTGGCTCAAGAAGTAATGTTCCTTCTTCATTTTTAATGTGAACATGGGAACTGCAGTATGTTAACTTGTGGGTGACCAGTGAAACGGCCGTCTTATCGCTCCTCTACTGTAAATCTATAAACTGTTTATTGCAGTATTCTTAATTACTTGTACATGTTCTGAATAGACGTTTTACAGATTGCATCTTGATTTAAAATGTGTATTGTTTAAAATCAACTATTTTTTCCTTTATTGTGAACGTGTTTTGTAACATAAGTTCATTTGCTATGTTATTTACATCTATGTAACAAAAGTCCTTATATAAAAACTAACAGTTCGAGGCTAGACACGACCACTTCAACTCAGCCCACGGATGTCGTAAATACCGTCTAAAAGATCTCACCAGAAGAAAAGCTGCAGCTTACTTTTGTGCGTTATCAAACAGTGAAATAACCGAACCGCTTGCCAAACGTGGTAAATATGGCATTACCATCCAATTTCGGAGGAGGTTCTGTCCAGCAGTAGACAGTAATATAATAGAGACAAGTCAATACATAAGTTTAGTCGTAGTGTTTCAACTAAAATAGTCAATAAGATAGCGTTTGCGTTTTGATAGATACCTTCCTAAATAAAAAGTGGCGATTGTGAATACTTGTATAAATAAACTGGTGTATCACAGCTGATACCAGTTAGTACAGTGTTGGTAATCGACTCGGGCCGTTAGTCCCCGTCATTGCAATCAATGAAGCCTATCCCATACACGTGAACCGTCCATCCGACTAATGTCTATGCTCCACTTGCTGATCATTCAAGAAAACACTGGCCTCGCCGCTCAGTTGGTAGTAGCTCTTGCGTTAGGTCGTGGGTTCCACTCCCACCCGGGACAAAGATTTGTGTAAAACATAGGTGTTTGTTCTTTATATTATTGATATATCCTATGTAATGTATTTACAAAATAGTGTTAATCTATTATTCCTTTGTTTAGTTTGGGACTAGGCTGTGTAAAATGTCTCGTAGTATTTCATAATTTATTTATATACGCGCGCACACTCTGCACTTACATTGCCTTGTTCTCAATTACTAAAACGTAAAGTTCATCATCTCTCTTTTTAATTTAAAAGCTGTAGATCCTGAAAATAACCCGTGGCGACATCTCATTAAGCCCGTCAGCGGTCGTGGCCGCTTTGAAAAATGTCTCATTTAACCCCGACAGTCCTTTAATAGCTGGTGAAGGGTTAAACACCACAAATAACTGAATACGGAAGTGGGCGAAGCATCGTCAAGCCGAGTTTTTAATAGTTTTAATTAGGAAATAATTTATTTTTTATGTTGTGTGAACACCACTCTAGCTTCGATGGCAAATTGGCGTGTGAAATAGACTCGAATGTGATTGGTGTTGAAATGGATAGCCGGAAGGTCTCGTAAAATAATAGGATTTATCGAATTGGTAATAATAAACCTTTTTATTTACGACTGTTAGATAAATATCTCGTAGCTTATGAGGTGTTAGACCATATTATATTCGGTGGCAGAGGAAATGAATAAATTAATGTATCAGCTTAAAACTTATGAGAATTTTCATCCAAGTTCCTTTTCTTATCCCGCATCTACCGTTAAGTAACAAAATGTAAAATAACTGTGATGACAACCAACATGTTAAATGGTTAAATAAAAATAATTCAATAGCTATAGTTCCTATTTAGAACAGAAATTCAAATGAAGACACCGCGTATTGAATTTCAGTAACAACAGACGCATTTTATGATTCCCTGTTTAAAGTCGTCACGTGACCACGCCTCTTCCTCTGCTAAAAAAGATGACAGTTACTCATTATAATAACATCACCCCTTATATGATAAAATCCATTATTCGAGTAAGTAAATAAGGGAACGGCAGACAGACACCCCAACTCTTTTCAACAATTATGTATTTTGGTACATCTGTATAACTTGTTTATTGGTTGTTTCAGGTAATGTATTATTATTCGGTATAGACGATAACCATGCAGAATCGCTCCAGAAATCAAAGGTAAGTTTTAGGCTTTTTCTTTTAAAAAATAATAAATAGACTCAGGCATTGTACTACAATTTCACCTGGAGATGGGTAACATCTTTCTGAGTAAAACTAATACTTTCAGTACATTCTCCAACCCGTCTGTCCAGCGTGGAGACATAGTTTTCGATTTTTTTTTATATCAACTAAATATCACCACGCTCCTGATTTTTCATAATAATAACTCTTTCGACTCCTGAATCTGAAACTATGCACTGAATCTAAAGGTTATGTGACAGACGACACTTTTTTACTTTACTGACCCTATATTCCAAATTTATTACGTACCTATTCTATTCGCTAGAGGTGCTGTATAAGTTTTCATACATATTCTCAACTGTACGCACTAGCGGATGTATTTTTTTGATGAATTCTACGATGGGGAAGCTCTTGGCCTTCAGCTCATCTGGTGTCAAGTTATAATAAGGCCGAAAGTGGAAGCGCACTTAACCCGAAATCCTCAAGAGACCGAGGAACTGGACGTCTTTCCTCTAAACACCAGAATTAAAAAAAAATTGAAAGTGCTACCATAAACCTGCAGTAGAGGTACTGTACTGTATGTTCTTATTGGTTTCTTGTATGGCTCTTGACCTCGTAGGAAATTAAAAAAAACCTGACCAACTAGAGCGAGCACGAGAAGTGATGTTCTACAACCGGTCTGTCCATTCACCAAGACGAGTTCCGCCTCATTGATGCTTATTACTGCTCTTCTAAATTAACCAGCTACAAAATTGATTCTATGGATCGTAATAATACGGTTCGAATCAATAATGAAATGAATTCTTTCATGGGAGCATAAATATAACAAAAATCCAATCTGAAAACGTTGCAGCTTACATAACATCCTTACCTTCGTACCGGTTGATAGCAAAAACTCATTGGACAGATTAAGCACTTTTTCAAATTCCACGTGTTATTTTATTTAGTCACAAAGTACATTGCTCATTATATGTTAAAATCCAGCAGAAGTGCATCAATAAGTTAATATTGCAAACATTATTTGAGGATGTGGATTATATGACGAAGTGGTATGTGCATAGTCTTTGGTTTGTGCGCATTTGACACATGTTCTTATAAAATAAAACAACGTGAAGAAACCGGCATGGTCTACAAAAGTATGAGAGAAGACGTTAAGTCAAAGTCAAATTCAATAATCGACTAAACAGTAACATTTTTAGGATCATTTTGAAACGTCAAATCTACCGCTTGTTCAGGGTAAGTATCTAATATTATTGTTATTTGTGGACTCGTTACTTTATCTTATTTAATTAAAGTAAACTTTATCCTACATCTGAAAATCAAACAGCAAAGCAAGTTAGTTTCGTAAGCTACAATATAAATCGGCAAAACCCGCGAACAGGTGAGAGAGAAACGCTTTCAACGCTTGTGATATTTTCGCCTTTAAACTATATTTAACCCGTCATTGGTGGGTTTGAATTTGTGTTTTGAAAAAACAGAAGTGGCCTCAGACGTTTCTTGAAAAATCACCGCTCGCTGTATGATTGATCATTTCTTGAAATCGGTGAGCGTGAAGCGATCACTGTCTCGCCAGACGTGGATATTTTAAAGTCTAATGTGTTGATCTGTCGAAATTTGGAGAAGACTGGACTATATACACTCAATTGAAATGTACTTACGTATGTTTTTACTAAAGTGCAGAAATACAGTCACATTATGATTTACCTTTCACTGAGTTATAGTTACATTCGATTACTAGCTAGCTTAGATTGTATTGATTGAGCGCATTTTCCTATAAGCCGATTGTATAAGCAACTAAGAAGTTAATTTTACATTTAATGCAAAAAAATCTTAAACTGACGACAAAATATTAATAACACTATAAAATATTGCAATAAGTCCGTAATTTTTATATTTTTTTGTGGCTAATGATGATGTTATTAGTACTTAATGTTCTGTCAGTGTCAACAGATTGTGACAACCGCATGGCATTTATGAACGAGTTAGTGACAAACTTGCATTTAAATGCGCGCAATTGACAGGTGTATGGATGTTGTTTACAATGTTACTAATGCAAGAGAGGACTTTAACATTAACTTGCTTGTCAAGAATTTACTCAGAACTTTCACGCTATATGACAATCGTATATCTAATAAGTATGTAACTTTTGAAATGAACAGCATTATGCATGGAACTCAGGGCCTGCTGTACAAAGTTTCTCCTTATAAATCTGCTTTTCAACGGAAATAGAGAGACAAAACCGCTATAAGCGGTCTATACCATTCTGTTGATGAAAAAATCAACTGCTGACAAACATGTCGGTAGAAGATATTTTTGTTAGATTACATGCAAATAAATTGTGTAAGTCAAAACGAACACAGGTAATCATCATAAATTTATTTATTTATTTATTTACACACATTACATCTATTATTACAGGTTTAAACCTAATACAATAGATTAGTCACCTAGTCACAATAATCATTAAAAAATACTTATAAAATTATTATTTATCACATTACCTATATTATAATTAATCACATTAGTCACTATAATTCCATTAATTAAATCATAAAAGTACAAAAAATCAATAAGTTCAATCATCAAATAAATGGTTCATCAAAGCTGTATCGCAGGAGGGTCGCGGAATTTGGTATTCGCTCAACCCTTACTCCACTTAATTTCCAGTCAATGAATTTTAACGAAGTAAGGGATAAACTTATATGGAAAATATCAACATTTAATTTCAATAATATTGTTCTTATCTAGGTGTATATGTGTCATGGCATGTGTCTAGTGGCGAATCCCACTTTTTGAATCTACAATGTTGTGTGTATAGTAGCTACTCTTTGATATTTCAGTGATCTCTTTTGACTTATGAAGGGATTATAATTTAATTTATTGTTCAATTGTTATTGCTTGCCAGATGGTCCATCCTGGTGGCCTTCTTATTCTATAGTACCTTCTACCACGTTTGCTTATGTGATATAGATGAAATCGTACTTGTTTTTTCAGTATATTGGAAAGAAGCCTAAGGCTCTATTATGCAGGAAATCCTTAAACTTAACGTATACCTACATAGGATTGCAAGGAATGGCACGCAAAAAACATATTTGTACGGAATACCAAAAAAACAAGACAATCAAATAATGCAATGATTAAACACACCCAACAACATATCCACGTAACACGATACAATAATCGCGCCCAGCTTCTCTTGCGAATCGTATCGAGTAACGAGGACAAATCGCTCGTGTAATCGTAAATATGCTTTTTATCCCGAGTTATTCACGGGACCGACTATATCCGGTGAGCATCGTGCACCATATTGTGGGGCAGGTAACACAAAAAAATTGCTCATTATGACTATGAATGCTTTGAGATAATTTAAACTCTATTTCAATGGAATAAGAGTGGTAGGTGGCGTGCTTTGTGTTGATGTTGCATTTCTAAGGTATACCGAATTTGTAAAAAGGACGCTCTTTTGTGGCTGCAGACAGTGTGGCACCGAAGCCTTTTTGTTCGTGCAAAATACTTGAGCTCGTGAATGGAGTGATCGCTTCCGAGAAACTCGGATGCGCTGACCGACTCTACTCGACGAGCGGCGCAAGTGGCCAAGCGGCTGTAATGAGCTGCTTCTTGATTGCCATTTACATGCATTACAAGCCTTCTGTCAGTTTCGTGCGGCTTCTGGGACATTTGCGTGTTACGTGTATTATTTAAGCTCAAAGAAACTTGTTTTTGACTTATTGTACCATATGTTGCAATTTTCGACTCCGGGGGGTATTAAACCAAAGTTCAAAGTCTCCAAGTGTTCAAATGTTCAGGATTATGATTTAAGAGTACTCATTATATATACTATCTATAGTGACATGTATATCTGGTAAAATTTGTCAAAAGACATTTACTAGAAAATCATCAATCCTTGACAAAATGGACGTGTAGTTTTCGAATTATATTACTAGTAGTAATACGCAACGACAGTAACGCAAATGTGAACAGTGAAATTAAA
The DNA here is from genome assembly GCA_951394065.1 of Venusia cambrica. Taxonomy (NCBI): domain Eukaryota; kingdom Metazoa; phylum Arthropoda; class Insecta; order Lepidoptera; family Geometridae; genus Venusia; species Venusia cambrica. The sequence continues at coordinate 8,030,764 of OX596042.1, forward strand.
TTTAATATAAATATTATGTATATTCCAAGGGGGTTATCTGGTAATTCTGGTATGCTTGAATTTGAAACTTTTATATTCACGAGAAAGATCAGTGCTTTATTTTAAAACTTATAATAACTTTTAGATCAATCTAAATTGGTACGTTACACTGAAAGTACTAGAACTTTCTCTTATACTAGATAAGTGGTTTGACTAAACATGCGGCCTCGCGACTAGGTACCTACAGTAGTTTCACATCTAGGTTTCTACTGCAGTTACTTATTAGCCTTCAACTATTTACATACCTTTAAGATTAGTACCTGTGCAATAGTTATACGTTGTACAGAAGGTATAATCTAGTAGAATGTTACCTGATACGAGTATTGAAAATATACTAAGTACTTACTTTATACTCATCGCAGTAAGAGTAAATTTTCGTATATATGCTGTGCCTTTAAAAACTATTTTCGATGTAGTATTTCTTTTTAATAATCCTAATAAAAAGTAAAAGTGGTATATAACAGTGAATCGCAGGGAATCGATAATGAATGCGAAGTGCGGTAATAACCAGGCTACTCACCAGTCACAATCTTGTAAATCTTGCGAAGTTAGTATACAAATTATTGTATTTGCTACCAAGCTCATCTTAAACCTTGAATGAATACTAATGCCTCACGCAAGCCATCGATCGAACCGTAAACTGGTGGCAAACCACACTTTTCCATAGAATCGTGATGATACCATTCCAAGGGATAGAGTGAATCCATTCAACTAATACTAGATCTTCGCACCTCACCGGCCACAGAACGCATCCCATTCACGACTAGCGTAAATCAACCGAGAACACTCTCGCCTTATAAGGTCGAACTGAGAGCGTTTCCTCAAACGGAAAACAACTTTCTGCTATCGATGGTAAAACCACTCTCGTATGCGCTTGCATTGAGTTACGACTTTTTTCCAAATCTATTTCTGTGCAAATACGGCTTTGTATATATAAGGCACTGAGTGATTTCTCGGCAGCTAGAATAAGACTTTTTTCTCGTCGCGTAGAGTTTATTATCGTGTGTTTGTGTAGGAGAGTTATGTCGTTCTAGCTGGGAGGTTCGGTTTTATGAATGAAGTGCAGCGTTGCGAGCGGAAGCAGAGCCGGCCGTGGCGCGGCTTTCCCGCGGCGGCCAGTTTCATTAATAATTAAAACGCAGCAACTGGCGGAATGACCGGACGCGGAGATGATTTCTAGTAGCTCTCGGTACACGGGCGCAGCTTCTGGTCAGCGTCGTCGGCCGGGCTCGCGCCCGCCGGCGGTTACGACATCTAATCTAGCTTTTATTGGAACGACTAGCCGACAGACATTCACACAAGGCGAGCCTATCAAATGAGATGCTTAATAATGTATCATTAAACGGTAGCTTATTCGAAAGTGGTTCGCCCTGGGTAGATGACGGCGCAATAATTTAACGGTAACGGTCAAAGTAATTTTTGACCGCCGCATTGTACCATTGCACAACGGAGGTTTTACCAGCGCCGAACAAGACAAGAGGCCAAATTATAATGTTGAGGAGGATAGATCAGTGCGAGCGAGAGGACAGAGTATGACGCAGCTATAAAGAGAATGAGATAGATTCGGCTAGATACGCGCGTCCGGCGGCGCACTTCCTGTCGCGGGGATAGTGAACTAATGTCCTGCAAAATTTCAACAAGCCATCGATTAATGTCATTATGTAACATTTTAGGAATGGGTATACCGATTGTTTCATAATTATCAATGAAATATTGTGACGATGACATTGTGTTTTTTAGTCAAACCTTAAGACCGATTTTAGAATTATTAAACTCGGACTTACTGCTACACTGAGCTTAGAAGTCATCTAAAGCTTTCGTGTAGACAATGAGAAAGTTAAATCTAATCAAAGATGGTTATTTTTTAGCGAGTAACGGAGTACTAACAAACAGGATTCTGGAAATAAAGTCCCATTCATTTATCAAAAAACGCCTTATTCACGCTAAAATAATTACAATAACAACATAATGAGACATGGTTATGTCAAGTTCTACATCCGTTGCCCACATCCAGCCTAATTGTTGGCGTCTTTCTATCACTCGGCCTGCTCTTAAGTTGATTAACCCAATCAAGGGAACTAGGCATTTGAATCGCTAGTACAATATCAACCTGATTGCTTACATCCTTTGCCTTTGTCATGGCTTATTATAAGTACCTACCTCTAGAAAATATGGGGAGATTTTTAAAATTAAAACATTTTAAATGCATTGTCGGTATTCCCGAAACCCTCATCGGAAATGTTAACGATCTTTATTTTTTTTACCTGTAGAGTAATTGTCTGTCTCTGTAGATGATTGCGTACTAAGTACAACGGTATGTAGGTAGATATTAAAAAAAAAACCTGAATAAACGGCTGTGGAAAATACCCAAACTCGTAATGTCATTCACTATACTCGTAAAAGCTATAAGTGTGCAGTGTAGGACGCGCTCTTTGTGTACTGTAGCATGGCGATTTAGATTTGAGAGAATCTGTAAATATGACGTTTCAAAATCATCCTAAAAAAATCTTATCGAACAATGAAGATAAATAAATAAAAATATCAACAAAAAAAAATAGAAGGAAGAAGAATTATAAGCTAACGATAAAACAAAAGACGCACACAGCAATAATTTGAATACCCGACGCACAATACCTACCCTAGACCCAACCAAACCTAAAACGACTTATGGCTAACCAAATATTACTTCCTGTAGCGTTTTTGTGACTCTTGGCGGGATAATGAGTCACAAATTTTCGCATCACAATTGAAATCCAGAAGGCCATCTCCATGTTCAGTCGACGACATCCCTGCCGGAAGCGCCAACGCCCACGCTCGCGTTAATTGTGCTACTCTTTTTGTTTAGTCGCGCACTCGCCTAACTCGATTACTTCAATCAGAGCGAGCCCTTTGCCCCGACGCCCCTCCGTCTGCGACCACTAATTACTCGTAATGGCGATCCTTTGTTTATATTTCTGTTTGGTGCACTCGTGCCCGGTTATTTATACCACAGAATAACCTCGTAACTGACGTCAAAAAATACCAAATATTTATACGAAAAAACGGGTATTTATCGCGTATTTTACCTATTTGTATCCCGAACATAAGTTGCACCAGCCGTGGTGTCTGTCCGCGACTACGGTGCAACCCCGCCGAGACGTCAGGATAAATATAGGTAAAATACGAGATTTTCCCGTTTTCTCGTATCAGAATAATGTGTTTTAATCGCGAGAGTTTAAAAAATACTACTACAAAATTTAACTTTAATATACATGTACGTGTAGACACAATAATAAGCATTTTTGACATGTTGGCCAAGACTTACCTTCACCGAAACAAGGTTTCAAAGTTAATTCAGTTCATTCCGCTAACTAAGCTAATAACAGAGTCCTATGAATTTCAACAAAATCCTTCACAATCAAGACCACTCTATCCAAAGTGCTCGCTTGAGAACACGAATTCGAAGTAGATCAGGTGAGCCGAAGACAGGGCTCAGTGGTACATTTTTAGATAATTAATTAAATTTACCACAGTGGACATCATTGGGTTGATCATAATGATCCATTGTCTTTTCTAGACCAAATGTAAGTAGGTATTTAAGAATTCCCAAAAATCTATAGGTATGATAGCATGATGAGCTATGATAAACATCTATATTTAAATAGCATAATTATGTCTACTCAATGAATTGCGTTTGTTCTACTGCTCGAGCAAAATAAACTTCTGCACTTTATGAATAAAAGTTAGTGTAGCGAGTCCGTCAACCTGTCATACCACATTGTCGCGTCGAGTCTCTCGTTTATGAATGAACTCACACAGATCGAGCGACTTCCGGCTAACTGTGTAGATAGTACGACACTCTTCCTGGTTCCTGCCATGGTATCTTTAATTACGTCGCCAGCATAAGCAGACACTGGTTGTAGTCTACACCAGGCATAGCCAATTCCACTTCTTATGTCCAATATACAGAGTGCAGATTTGCCTGGTGCTATCGATCGATCGGAGTCCATTACAACTTTATCGAGATCGTTCGAAATATGAATAAAGATATTCTGAAAGTGACCAAGCTGCGTAACCTGCCATAGAGATTTAGACCTTATTGTGCTACTTCATATGGTAAAATCTAGATCAGCACAATCTCGTATGCTCGTGGTTCGCATCCTGCAGAACTTGTTTTTTTTTCTTGCCTCCTTCCCGGCGTTTCACCGTTACGCAATATATCGTAAATAATTAGCGGAAGGCCAGATTCCCGTGTCTTATGGAGATGGCAACTATCAAGTTTTTCACCGGACGTTTCCTACCGGCTAACAGTACCTTCTTTATATGTGCGATCGATAAGATGAAGTTTGTACGTAAACGCCCATGAATTGAGAAACCAAATATAGAAAGTTGATTGGAAAAACTTGGCTACATCTGTTTTCTTATAGGGACCTCGCCTTGAGATTTTTGCCGTATGCAATGTTTTTTACCATTTTAAAGAACCTATTAGTTGTATCATTTGGAAGTATGAGTCTTCGTAAAAGCTCATTATTGTTGTTCAAAAAAGTATGATGTGATGCTGATTTACCGCTTTCCGTTATAGATGGCCATCGACGTCGATTGAGCATTTTATTGCGATTCGAGCGGTGGACGTGTTCTCACGTCTGCGGTTTTTGCTGTCGGCTAATTGTACGCATAACTTACTTCCATCAGTTTGCACAATTACTGCGCACTGCTCGTATCAAACATTGTAAAACCATTATTATCCATTAACAGATTTCAATCACCCGATTAATCGTATCGATCGTAACCCTGCCGACGGCAATTAAAATGCGTTTAACGAAAACGAAAATAGTTTCAGTTAGCTGTCAGAAACTCATACTAAGGCCTCTGGACTGACAACGAGCTCAGAAAGTGAACTTTCTCATTCGTATCTCTATACTGTGGTTCTCACGCGACCAAATTAAAACAAGATTCGGTCAATCGAACTAATTTATTCGGTTGACCAAAACCGCACCTACATAGATTTATCACAAATGAGCGTTTTTACACGTGGTTTCGGATAGGTGTGCCTAAACCCGACCGCGGCCATCCACCAGACAATGAGGGTCCGCAGCACCTTCGGCGAGAGCTGCGACCTGGGAGGGATCTGGCAGCGAGCATAGGACAACTTACGATGGTTGCTTTACATATTCTCACGACGGCGCTTGCGCCCGACAGATATAATATAATGTTGCAATGAAGACCGGTCGGCCGCGTTTCTGACCTCCGCTCAGGCCTCGATTAGAAAAGAATAACGAATGAATTAAATGCTACAGTGGATTATGTAAATCATGGCGAGCGCTGCCGATAGCCATCGCGACTACGTCTCATCGATTAATATGCCTGTTTATATCGACGGCTCCTCCAAAATATAATTATTATTACATGAGGCCAACAACCTACGCCCGTAAACGTACCTATACCTGCTTTTACATGAACTATAAAAGTTGTAGTGAAATCATTTAAAACCCAAATATTTTGATTAGATATTTTGCAGAAATTTACGATAATGAGATTTCGCTTTATCGAATATTTAGGTAGAATTTATGGCATTTTTATTACTTCAAAATAAAAATTAATTATTGACGCAAAAGTTCGTTGAAATGGTATTTTTTATCACTATCAACGCTCGCAATAGGGTAAGTTCTGAATTGAAAATAGCAAAGCACTAATTAATAATCGATTGAGTGTGTGTCAACGCTTCGACACTAAAATGTCGGCGATGCTATCGAGGCAACTCAAGATGGTATCGGCAACGACTCTGACCAGCCAGCCTCCACTATCAGACTCATCTGAAGTCACCGCTTCAACCAAACTGAAATATACTGTCTAAATTGAGACACATTAAGAAATACGACTAAGTACGACCATTCTTTAATTAAGAAGCGACAGGTTGAAAGCTCGAAGCTTTATGGTAATAAGGACACTTATGTAAATACTCATCGATGTAATATTAGTAACTGATAATTAAACTCGCATTCGAAATTGGTGTACGATTTCAAACAGATCATAATCTGTGAAGTTATGAGAATGGATGATTGAAAATTAATTCATAAATAAGAAAAACATAAAATTAATTATTAAATTTCAAAGATCAGATTCCTTGTGAGAGATATATTATTATAATTGCTGACTTCTATAATTTACAGAAAATTTGTAGGACTACACTATATATGATTAATAGATTACCTTTTCAAATAAACAAGATAGTAAAGTATGTACATTACATACATATAATAAGTATTTTCTCTTAGCATACCAATCTACTTATCAATTGTAACAATGGGGAGAATAATTGCACAATATTCTTTTTCCATCTACAATAGAAGACCATTGTAAAAATAGGTGCCCTAAAAGATTACATACAAAGAATACAATAAAACTTTGGTTTGGCGCAAATTATGAGCCTACGTTGAGTCACAAGTTTGTTTCTTCTTAGTCTTTGAGGTGATTCCGGTTTGTTGGCTCAGCAAACAAAACATTGTGTTCGTAGGACAAAGATCTGATATCCCATAAACATAGGTCACAATTCCATGAAAAGGATAGAACAAGTTTTCAACTGAGCTATCAATAGCATGGTTATGCATTGTGATTCAGCGAATCAAGGAAACATGTGCCCTATTTATACTTGGATTCGATGTATCCGATACACATTCTAGCAGATATGGCTTTTAGTAGACGCAACATCATCAACATCATCGTGTCAATGGACAGTACACGCATAGATATGCAATATTGCTCAACTTTATCGTAATCATTTCGGTCGAAAGTCCACTGCAGAACACGGGCCTCCAAAAACCTGCTGCCCATCTCCTGGTCGTCTACGGGATTGGTTGGCCTCATTCTTTGCCGGGGCTAAACATTATACCTACTTACTTGAAAATAAACGCAAGTAACAATATCAGAGTAGTACATTTTTAAGAAGGCATTCATTCAGAGTCTGAAATGAGAAGACCGCACCCAAGTGAAACCCAATGAGCGTATCATTCACGTTTATGCGCAATGAGCCGAGCAGTTACCACATTGTGCGCCCAGAACCATAGTTCATTCGAATCAAAGTATTGAATGTCAGCTAGGGCTTTATGCGTAATTACAGAAGCCTGTCTTGTGGTAGTGAACATAAGCGAGTTTTGTACTTTCAACTCGCTCTACGCTACACTATCCCCGTTGCCATGTTGCTTAACTCGTTGAGTGCTGTGTGTGCCACACACAAACGGGAGGTGCAGCGTGAAATACTTATTATTTGAAACGATCTCAGGCATCAGTGTGTCCACTTTCATCTTGCTTAACTTATTTAAGGAATCTTCGACTGATAAAGCAGCTCAATAAGATATTCGGCGCATAGATATTACATTTTGATGAAATATTTGAGATTGTCATGGAATACGCATATGTATGTGTGTTGCATAGTTGTGTTATTATTGTCCCTTCAAAATGAAATAAATACCAGCTATTTGAATAAGCCCTTTTGTCTTCACATGTCTGAAGGCCAATTCAAAAATAGTTTGAGTAAAAATGTAAGCACAAATAAAGGTGTTGGAACAAGTTCCGTTGACTAAGGCAGTGTTGACATTATCGAAAGCAAGCTCAAACAGATCGGACCTCGGCTTGCGTGTTTACAACTTGTATATTTCGAAAAGCAAATTGTCTTTTGCGATATTTCCACGAACAGTTTATAGAATAAAGAAAGAGACAGCACCGGACACAAGGCCCCTATCGATTGTCCAGCTTTTATCTGGCCAGCTTCGGGTTTCAAACAATATTCAGACAGATTGATTTTAATTCATTTCAATGTGCCTCTGACTACCCCTAGCAGGAGATCCACATAGAATCCACGCTCTGAGTGGGGAAAAAGTCGTGGGTCTGTTTTTTTTCAATGTTAATCTTTATGAATATATTTTTTAATGTCACTAATGCAGTAATCTGTTAAAAGATTAAAGTAAAGATGTAGATGTTATAACTCTACACACTCAAAATTTTCAATTATAGGTATCAGTTTCTATTTGATGATTAACGTTCAAAAACTGATAAATCTTTCGGTTTACACAGGCAGTCTTACGAGATTTGTTGTTTATAGTACGAGTAGTTTTGGTTATGATGTGAATTACGACCGCTATTATAGCTTATGTTGTACCTACAAGTTACTTAACATGACAAGAGTTTGGCATTGTATAACCGAAACGAACTGTTTGTCACACGGTATTCGTTGATTGACTCAACTTTATGGAGTCCTGTCCGATCATATGAACGGTGACTGCTATGTTTGGAGCTCTGTGTGATTCAAGGAATGCATTGGTTCGTATGCGCCGAGAGGATCACGTTATAGTAGTGAGGAGTTGGAGGTTGCGCGGCGCAGGCGCAGGCGTCAAGCGGTGATCGCGCGATATGAGCAGTCGCGCCGTGTCGCCGCGACATCGACAAGGCTTCCGTTCCCGCGACCAACTCCGTGGGAACCGCTTTATTTTCGTATTTAAATTCGACCCTCATTAAACTGGTTTGGTTCAAAATTCGCTGCCTTCTTTCGACGCCTTTTACTCAACTTTTTATGGTTCCGTTCGACATTTACTGTTTGTGATTTTTTTTCTCTAGAATGCGAGTGGCACAATGAATCTTGTCTCTGTACTCCCCATAATGAGATCGTGAATTTCTTTATTTCTAAATGCACAATAAATCAATGAGAGGAGCGTGGATCGAGGTTCTCATGATTTATGACGTTCCAATTTATTGTGAAGGTTGTATTTTATATTGGGAGTTGGTAAAGAGGGTCTGAGCAGTTGGAGTTCATATTACCTCATATTGTCGGTACATTTGGTTTTATTACAAACTTATCACCACCACCATAACTTTAATGTAGTAGATTGTGTTCTATCCGAGCCGATGTTAATTTAATTTGGGCAATATAAATTAATAGAACGAGAGAAAACCAGTTTCCAATCGGTGGCTGTTGGGAAAACGGATCGCATCGTCGAACCATTACATTTAATTAATACAGGACGATTTATATCGTAGATATGGTTGCGTGTAATTTTTCCAACATTAATGCATGGTACCTATTTTAATGTGCTTTATTATTCACTTCTGATTTATGATATGATATTTCGTGTTGAATCAAAGTTTCGTAATGTTAATACCATACCATCAGCATATTCAATCTCGTAGAGCACATTACAGTGCCATTTTTTTATGTAATAGCACCATGCCAAAATGTAAAAACCAACATCTACTCCTTTTCAATCGCGCATAGAACAACGTTGCCTGTGGCCCAAGCCAAACATTAGATGAATACCTAGTGTACTAGGTGAAGGGGAGTACAATATATTGTGCTTGGTTTGGTTGGTGGTAGGATTTTGTTTAAGTCCTGATGGTGGCTACCACCATCTTACCTAATTCTGTTGCCATAATAACAATTCTTAAAAAAAAATGTTGTGTTCCGGCATTCAGAGGTAAGATAGCCAGTTCCTCAGTTTGTTGAGGATTCCGGGTGAAGTGCGCCTCCATCTTGGTGAATACCAAGTGTACTAGAGAATACCTGTCTAGAAAGCAAGCAAAAATGCTTTTACCGCAAAGAAAAGACATAAACGCGCACCCCCAACTTGTCGCTTATTTTGTTCTAAGAATAACTGTAACCTACTGTAAAAATTAATAATCATTTGAATTTCATTCATAATGAAGGGTTATTCCGATCCCGAAATGAAGATTGCTTCCCCACGGTGTCACCTTACACCGGATGACGGGTTACCCTACATTACAGCCTGAACTTGATGACTGTCACTCCAACTTATATTGAACCTTAATGTTTGCTCTCAGCACTTAAAATTGTCCACAACTTCACTAACTTCAATATTCGTCGAGTAACTTTTCGATACTAAATCATATCATGCTGTTAAAGACCTTATGGTTGGATTACGCAAAGTGTATTTTATGATGCGGGGTGAGATATCGGATACCGGAAGAAGGCATTGTATAGACCTTCGCTACCTGTTGATAATTTCCATTGTAAGTGGAGATCGTGCACAATACATAGTTGCGAACGTTAGAAGCTTTTAAAAGCATTCCATTGATGAGTAATACTCGGATAAGTTCTTTATCTTTCATTATAGACATGTCCGCATGAAATGGCATGCCTAGTGTTACAAGTATAAAATGCCATGACGTTTCGAAATACCAACCATGCTATTTTAGGTAACGTTTTAATTGGCAAATCGCCTAATTAATGTGTAATTTGAAGTCGCAAAGAATATCAAAATCAGCATCAAAACCTGCAGCTTTCATGTTCTTCAAAGCTGAGCTTAAAAGCCCCGTAAATCATCACAAAATAGCCCGAGGAGCGCTAACTTGGCCAAAGCTCTCGGCGGCACCTTTCTGGTGAAGAGGAACAACACTTATAAAGCTTTTAAATGACTATACTTTTGAATTAGCATCCACTCATTTCATATTTATATCCGCCATTTTTCATGCGCAACGAACGGTGCATACGCAAATGCAAGCCATTAATAAATTACAGAAACACACATGTACATTCAATGTTTACGTCACCGTGTTCGACGTGGTAGGTGTGGATGTGTGTGTAGTTACTTCCTCTAGTGATATCTGTGTGGGCGTGTGAAGATGTGAAGATGCCTGAGGGGGCGGGGGTGCGGGCAGGGTGACTTCCCGCGTAGCACCTGGCGCTCAGGGTTACATGCTTCGACGGGATCCCATTGATTTGTAGCAAGATGTACTGCAACTAAAGCTCTGATTTATTCTTTGTTTGAAGTGATTTATCGGGAGTGTTGTTTTGAATTCAACCCCTAACATAGATAATGATTGACCATTAGTATTTGACTGCATAAGCACAAATCATTGAAGTACACTTTCTGCGTGTCAGTTAGTAGTCATTCGACCGCCGTCCAATTGATAGTAAAGCCTGAAGTAAAACTTTCCTAAGAGCAGCACTAGAACAAGACGAGGTGCCCGGACCGGCCGAGGCATTCAAGCATCATGACGACAATACTGACCACATCCTTTGTTTGTGCAAGAGAAAAGGCAATTGTTATGTTTTATTTGCTTTAACCAAACTTGATTTTAAAAGTTACATTGTTTATTAACATTTTGTACGTTTAGTAGGTCAATGATATCAAGTAAGAAGGTATATAAGAATACACATTATAATATTTGATCATAGAAATCTATATTTTCTACGACTTAACACACATTTTAAATCATATGTAGTTTGATTTGTAATAATTTGCTAACATACGTTTAAAGTCACGACTAACGTTTTTTTTTAATTTAGAGGAATTTGAGTTGAAACTCTACCAGCAAGTTATATACCTCTACCTTACTAGGCTACGTATTTGCTTAATGTTTCATACTAAAACAAAGGTACCGATAGGTTCGTCTCAATTCTTAAGATACTTTCCATAGCCCGGAAACGGCTGGTCAAAATGTTTGCTCGTGACAAAGGAACTCGTCCACGTGTCGTCGTCCAAACATTGACTCGGCGACCGGCGCGGGCGCACCCACCAGATAACAATACAGTTCCACCATGCCCTACGATCCCGCGCCGCACCTAAACCATACCTTGGATTTTTCTATTGCGTGTAAGCCAGATGACTTCGAAACAATGGTTTTGGTCTAATGAGCACAATATAATAATGTTTTGTGACCGTACTCTACATTACATACTGAACTGAAAGATGGTCCCATCACAAAGTGATTTATTGATTTATGTACGGATACCGACTGTTCAACTGAATACCATAATATTTGTATATCTTAGCATATCAAAGACTATGGCAGTTATAATTATGAAGCTCTCGTAGATCTCCAAGCAAACCTATGAATGAATAGTTTTTTCTTTGTGGTAGAGCAGAAAAAACGAAGGGCCTTTAGTAATACTCCGGCGGGTTCTACGCAGCGCAATATTTACTACGCGTCCCGTCCCTTTCACTTCCTCCGCGGCGGCGACAACCTGAGCCCGAGAGAGACTCCACTAGGGGAGCAGGCTGGCGAGACAAGGACGGTGCATTCATTCATAACCGAGTCCACCATCCGGTCCACGTTCTGATCAATCATTTCATCTCCTTCTAACGTGCGGTCTCCTCTCGAGTGCGAGCAGGTGCCACCGGATGCATAGCGACACACCGGAGCTTTGATCGGAAGCTCTTAAAAATCTCGTAACGTTTCACTTCCAGTGATGTCGAGTTTTGCGGTGGAGCAATCGTTTACGGTGAAAAGTCAAAGTGAAAAATCGGATTGCCTATTGTTTAGTTTGCGCTTGAATTGATCGGGTTAATGAGAAGATAGTTACAATTGGTGATTTTGGTAAGCTCGCTAGGAGTGAGACGTAGCGAGCTTCGCCCCTCCGCCGGCGCCCAGCGCCCACCGCCCGCGAGGTAGTCGCGCGCCGGCCGCAGTCAAGCACGCGCGCCCTCACAGCCTGACTCTGAAAACTCTGGATAAACAACTACAATTTGAAATGACCCGTTCGAATCACGAACGCTCGCGTACCTGTGTTCCGAGAGTGCTTGCTCACTAGTGATTTCTCTAATTGGTGCATTTGAGTGAGTGAAGCTGGGAATGTCCGAGGACGCTGGATGGACCATACGATGCCCCAAATTGCATTAAATGGGTAATTGGTGCACGTCATTGGATAATGGATATGGCTCATCTGACTATCATAATAATAATAGTCCTGGAGCGTGGGTCGCCATGAATTTCGCACTCATCTCCAGACTCTTTGTTTGATGGCCGTTCCATTATAAATATTAATACATAATACAATACGTTTTCTGTTATCATGAGATGAATACAAAGCTTATATTTAGTCGTGTTTACTTTTTAAGTAGGTGGATAACTAAGCCTTGATATGTATTGATATTCGATTTGAACGTTAAGTGCATGCTTCAATGAAACTGCGGTTAGAATATCGATGAACGATTTTGTGTGCCTCTCAAGGCGTCCATAGTTCTTACAATGACAAGTTATAGTTAAATCGCTTTCATAAAATAAATCCTCTTTTTCTTTACAAATGAAGATAACGTTTTGTAGAATACGTTTAATCGCCAGACTAGGCAATCTGTCAGCAACGCGCACATTACTTACAGCGGCTAACGACCAATTAAAATAAACTGAAATGCGAAATGACGATAGGTACCTATTCATTAGCTGTTTCATTAATTACGCTGAATTAACTCACTTGTACCTTGTGGCACACATGAAATGCCGACCGCCGCATTTCGTTTGAAAACAAGATTAACAAAGTAGCTTGTTATTTTTCTTTATGTACCTAAAACAGCAGGAAATGGTATTTAGGTACCTACTTACATCTTAAGTACGCTCTACGTCCATAATACCTATACTAAAATTTAAAGCATCTATGAGAGCAGTACATTCTAAACTGAGATATATATAACTAAAACTGTTTACTAATCGGGAAGGAACTATAGATCTAGAATACAATACGACCACTACCAATGATATTCTTAGCTATGAGCTTAGTACAGCCTTCATTTAAACTCTTTGCAGGGTCCTTAATGCCCATCAACTTTAGCCGATACTAAACTTTTTGCCCAAGCCAACGGCTATAGCGTTCCCAACACATCAAAGAATGCGAACATCAGCCCGAGTATTCCAATTACTCTGATTTTAGACTTTTTGCAGCTAATTCCCCCTTTGAAAAATTCTTCGATGTGTTTTCTTGGCTCTGGCAGGTACGCGTTATCAACCACGCCACAGACCGCTGCATAGTCGGTATGGAGACCCGCAGCCAACCGTGGGAATGACAAGACGTGTTAAACAATAGCATACAGATAAGAACATCGTCAGACCCCATTTGGGGTATGTACCTTTAAGTAATTAAAGGCAGGTTTCCATTTACGAGCCTCGCTCGAGCGCAGCAAAGAGGTTTGAGTATAATCGGTTTTAGGATCAAGAATAAGGGTGCTAGAGTTGCTTGCTATAATTTAATAAATTTGCTGTGTGATGCTTCTTCTTCTTATGGCGTGTTCACTGACCTAGTAAAACGAAAAAGATGAGAACCTGAGTACCTGTTACTTGCGTTAAGTGCATTAAACATAATTTTGACGTATTAATTTACAAGTCAATTTTAAAAGTCAAGGACAAAACAGTACCCTGCCTCAGCGGATACAGGTGTATGGCTGTGTATTTGCCATTTTATTTTTAAATCCGTATCGCTCTTTCTTGTCTAATATAAATCCTGCTGAGTTAACCCACATGTTTTTTTTTGTGCTATACAAATTAAGCCTTATATTAAACAAATAAACAATACCATGGTATGGACTACTTTATATCAAATAGCACCTCTATACATAAAATTTGTAAACAATAGGTATGAACCTTACCTAGATGCGAATAGGATGACTCACATGTCGGTGGGTTTATTATAACGTAGATTCATAGAAATATGATTTGTTACTGAAAGTAAATATTTCATTTCATAGTGCTGTAGTCACGCCCGCTTGCTTGTTGCCAATTCTCTATAACAATAACATGCGTGCGTGCATACGACTGAGGCATAAATATACATCGTTTTCGTGTCCTTTTATTGAAGCTTATACCATGCATTGCAACCAACTCATGCATTACCACTTGGCTAATGAATATACTAGAAAAATAATAGTTTGAGTATTGAACATGGCAAAGGTTGTTTAATCGAGTAATGGAAGTAAGTATCATAAGAATAAAAAATAAAAAATCGTCTGTTGTAGTCTGTTAATCGATTTCCATGAGAGATTTTAACTAATTTGCATAATTCTCTTTTTATATACGACGGGCAGGTGCTTGGCCTTCACCTCACCTGATTTACAAGCTATGATAAGGCCGAAGGTGGAAGCACACTTCACCCGGAATCCTCAACTGTTTGAGGAACTCTTGAGGCTATCTTACCTCTAAATGCCGGAACACAACAATTTAAGAATATTTTTTTTGTATTTCAAGTGATCGCAATTGGTCACAACATTTGGTCACAAATGCTTCGTAGCATTAAGTTCGCCCATGTACTTTTATTTATTAGTGCAATAAAGTGTTTTTTATCTATCTATCTAACATTTACAAATGTTATAGTGTCACAAAAATTCACAACCCGCGACGGAATGTTTGTGTCATTATAACATTTGTTAATTTAAGAATTGTTGTTATTGCGACAGAATTAGGTAAGATGATAGTAGTTAGCCAGGCGGACTTTAACAAAATCCTACCACCAACCAAACCAAGCACAATATTGTAAGGCTTCGTTATAGGCAAGAGTTGCACTTAAAACTTCAGGTGGGCTACATGCTTGTCGTCTCCATGTTGTTTAAAAAATCACCAAATAAGTTGACGTTTATATCGTTTTGCCAGTGTTGTGCAGACAGAAACAAGCGTCGAATTTTCGCAGCCAGCGAACCGTGCCGCCCCTGACTCACAAAGAGCGTTAAACTGAGCACTCACATTCAAATTCAAATATTTTCGTGTACCATATTGTCCCTATGATATACCTACCTAGTAAGTTTTATAGGTATTATATCTACACAATTAAACCCACACAGTTAGACTTGCGCAAAAACTTTAAACACTGTCTATTACCAAAAAAAAACCGGTTACGGCTTAAATATTGACCCTTCCGGCTCTGCCCATGGATGCCGTAAAAGCCGACTATGGGATTTCACCAAAAAAAAAGGCTTGCTTTGATGTAATATGCGCTGTAGGTTGTGGGTTCGATTCCGACCCAGGGCAAGCATTTGTGATGAATATAGATGTTTGTTCTGTGTTTGGGTGTTGTATCATATTATAGTATATGTGTATTTACAAAAAAATATATATGGGTTCTCGATTAGTTCCCATATAAGAAACTAGGCTTAGTTTGGGGCTAGATGGCGCTGTGAAAAAAATATCCTAATAAAAAAATAAATATCCTGTAAAATTTGTATCCTGTAATGTTTGTTATAATTTATAATTATTTATCTAACGCTTTTACCCAATTCGATAACCAATCAGTCTGCCAAGTGTGGTGATTATGGCAAAAACCCTCCAATTTTAGAAAAGGCTGTATACAGCTGTGTACATTAACAGGCTGTGGAAGAACCAGGACTCAGGAATATTCAACATGTAATTGAGTGAAAAAAACTCCTAGCATCCATTTGTGTCAATTGTCAAGTGTCTCAACTTAATACCAGATAAAATGACCAAAGGCCAAGCGCTTCCCCGACGTACAATAAAAAAAAATGCCTCTCATGTAGACAACGACGGTGGTAGCTAGCTACCACCATCTAAATATACTAAATATGACGCCATATCAACAATTCGGCATTAAGAGGTACGATAGTCAGTTTCTCAGTCTGTTGAATATTCCGGTTGAAGTGCACATCCACCTTCGGCTTTATCATAACTCGATACCTGATGAGATGAAGGCTAAAGGGCTTTCCTTTCGTAGACGAATACAAATAAAATAATTAAGTTACCCCCCCTAAAAGGACAACATTACATTATTCCGCAATAGAGTGTGGTAGCGCACAACACCACACTGTGTGCGATGCGTAATAACATGTTACTCGGGCGTTGGCTAACGCATATGGAAATGTTGCACATTATTTTTCAATAATTATGGGTTAGTAAGCACTTATTGTTTTTCGTTTTGCTAAGTTTTACGCCAGTTAGAAACCAGCGGTTACTATGTCATAATAAAACTGTGATTCGTTTTTAATCTACTTTGTTGGCATAATGCTGAAATCAAATCGAATGACAAAGTGGTATGTAAAAGTAATGTAAGAGTTCGAGTTTTTTTACTATTATTGCCGATAATCAAGTCCCTGACCATCAACTTTCCAACTTTTAGATAACTAAAGATATTGTAGATATTTTTAATTATCACTTTCAAATGCATACTTAAGCAGTTCCGAAAATCTCACAGTTTGACGGGTACATACAAACAAAGTCCAGGGCATTACTAGAAGGACAAAAATTAATTTATTTTTAACCTTCGGTAATTCGGTACATCATCTCGCACTATAGATAATCGTTTCCAATGATCTCAGGCTGCTGACGATTACTGGTGATATTTTTAACGGGTCGTTAACATGATGTTAATAGGCGCTAATGCCGGTGTCGCACTGACCTGATTCTTGAGTGATGAAACCTTAGAGGGGTAATGGTAAACTATAGCATTTGAACTATTCATATAAATAAATTACCTATGAACGATTTACACAAAAAAACAAGCCTCAAATTAATACATCTTTGTGGTAGATTTAAAAAAATATAATATGGTTATGGCAAGTAGTTGTGAGTGAGTCAGCAGCGTCTTTTGGTGTGAATTTTATAATTTAAACCTATAATTTTGTCAAATTACGTAAATTTTGTTAAGGTATTGTTTCACAGTGGTCCAACCAACTGTCTATAGTCTATAGCTTGGTGATTAAAGCTCTAATAAAGGAACGGAACAGCTCAGGCATTTAAAGTTAAATTAATTCTTCCGTATTTTTCTCCTTTTAGTGACAGATTAGTTTACGAGGCTCGTAACTTTCCGGTTAGAGCAAAATTTAATACGCTTTTACAACCACTCACTTGAAACTCATAGTTGCTACATTTTATTTCACTATTATTTACAAGCACTATATGTCAGTTGTCTAAGCAGAAAAATATAGAAAAAGATGACTGGACAAATTACACATTACGCCATCTAGCCCCAAACTAAACATAGCTTGAAATATGAAAACTAGATTACGGATGCAACTACCTCCATTACACTAATTTCCTAAGAGTCACAAACCTCAATATTTCGACACATATTTCTTGGCGGCTCGCTTCGCTCTCTGTGTCGTTTTCTGTTTTCCTTGGTTCGTGCAGCTAGTGTTATGCTTCGGTGACACTACTACTTCTACAACTTCTAGCGCAATTTTGTTTTCCACTTAAAATTACGAAAAGGGTCTGGTGTATAGTGCTATTTTATTTTATTACATAACTTTTAAAAAAGTTTTATTAAAAATGAATCAAACAAAAGTTACGATATATTAGCTACACATTTTTATAAAACGTACATAATGTGTATAGTAGCTTGTTTTGTTGTGTTTTTCACATCATGGCATAGCATGGATTATTAACGTGCCTAACCTACCCAATAAAATTTACATTTAAAATGAATAAACGAAACTTATCGGAGTAGACACCTATAAGTTACGTTGAAATGGCGACTATGACACTGAACTTAACCTCAACCAAGTGAATTTACATACAAAAGTACTGAAAACGCATTCATTTAAATGTCTAATGAGATAATTTTACATATATTTTCCTAAACAAACAGCTTGCCAGTCCAATTAGATTTTTTAACAGGATCAGGACGTACCTTCAAAAATCATTTTGCTTGTTAAGCTTTGCTGCAGCTTGTTCAATAATCAAGGACATTGTTACCATTTAGCATCCGTTTTTAATTTAAGAAACTGAGTACCTTACCGCAATCCGCCCCAAACTAAGATTTCGCGAAAACTATTCAAAATGATGAAAAAGTCCATCATATTCCAAATAAAATAAACAATTTAGACAAGACATTCCTTGTATTAAACACCTTAGATTTGCAACATCTTATTACACGATAAAAATATATTCTTTGATTCAATAAATCAAAAACCCTGTAACATGACAGCCTACAAGACTTGTCACTTTTCACCCCTTTTGTGCTATATGTCAAAAACCACCACTTAAAAAAAAACAAATAGAAACTTTTTTCGAATCTGCAGTAATTTTTTTTTTAAATACGTTAAATAAAAGGTTTTCACGATTCTATGCAAATAACCTAAGCCACAAGACATGGAATTTTAGTTGCACTTTTCGGTTTCAGTTTTAGTTACACCTATTTCTCAAAAACGACTCTATTTAAAAAACATAATTGAATACAATATATAGTGTTACAATATAAAGATATTTTCTTCAGATAGAGAAAACATATTTAGATAAACCCGATATATAGACTTGCGAAAAATTCGCCATTTTTCGTTCTTCTTTCCACCAATATCCAAAGTCTGTTCATTCCATGTAAATTTTACTACAAGTATACGCAACACTGTATAGGTTTGCACTTGTTGGATTTTTTACAAATATAATATTAAAATTATACAGGGTAATAATAATCTCTTCATTAAACCGCGAACGCCATTTTGTCGACTCACCCGACTATTATGTCGCCCACATGTAAACAAAATAAAACTTTACAATATGTCTATGGTTTGCGATAGAGTTTTCTTGAAAAGAGTTTTCTCGCGAGAGGTGCACGCGTTCGGCGCATGCGCGTAGGCGTTGGGAGGCGTTCGCCAATCGCTGGCAGCACCGCCCTACGTTCTCTTACGCCTCGTGTGAGGTGAGTGAGTACGCCTTACCATCTGCATACTAGAGATGATCTCAAAATCTCTAAATATATCCACCCTCTAGCCACAAGCTACCGCTAATCGGCAGCTCAAAAAATGACACGGATCTGAAATATTTGGCACCGAACAACGTACGAGTAGTTTCAGATGAATAACATGCTTTAAGTATTTGTAATGTCACGTCAGTAACTGTGAACACTGTATCTTATTTATCTTAAACAACTCTGGTCCAATAGGTATGACAATTGTAGATTCACTTTCCTGCTTGACACAGTCAGGTCACAGTCAGTTTTCCACAGTCTAGCTACGCTGAGCTCATTTGTCTTCAAGAACCGTTTATAACTTATTATTGAAATGAAAACAGTTATAATATTTTAAAGATATGTAGAACCTTACCTACTATAAAGACTGCATTACAACGATTACCAAGAGCTTAATTGCTTGTAACTATATTTATTTTAAATTTTACCAGATAAGGGTAAGTAGTTCGATTATTTTTTGCACTTATCGGTTTTAATTACAAATGTCAATGAATTAAGGAGCTATCTAATGAACACCAGACGTAATTTATTAACGGTAAAGTTATCGACTTATACGTTTTAAACGTTTTTTTCACCAAGTTCTTGTAATGAGTACTGAATATTTGACTCCATAGCTAAAGTTTAACAAAACAAAATTATTTTATTCTCAAGAACAGACTCTTAAATCAGCTTTTATATTAAAACGCTCTCAGACAGTAGGAACCAGATAAAAAGCTAATAAAACTGTACGCGTATTTCAGTTTACATATTATAATCAAAAAATAAATCTAATTATATGAATTATTAAAAAAATATATATTTTATAGATAGCCAGTTCCTCAGTTAGCTGAGGATTCCGGGTGAAGTGTGCCTCCACTTTCAGCCTTATCTCAACTTGTAACCAGGTGAGATGAAGGCCAAGCGCAATCCCGTCGTACAATAAAAATAATTGTGTCGCTTGAAAATATATTCTAGAACCTTGTACCAAAATAACTGAGATAAATAGTAAAAGGACTCCCTGTATAGGTAGAGCATGATTCAGTAGCAGCAATAAACATGAGATGGGATACGACCGCAGTAATAACGTTTTAATTGAACGGTCAGAGGTCAAATCACTTGTGCCGTGTCCCGCCGATGCTCATCTCACGTAGCTGGTAAATTGACTCGTGGCTCTTTTATGGTTTCTATATCTACTGCGATTCATTTATACAGCATCCTATTTTTTTTTATTATCATCACGGGTTACCAATTTGTCGCCTATACCCATAATGAGATAGCGTTTCGAAGATCTTTTAACGTTATTTTAATATGTTCTATATATACTACTGGCAATATTTGTAATGCAACGAAACAGCAAATACAACACGCAAACAATGTTCGCGAATTCAAACATCTATTTGCGAAAGCTCAATCTAAGGCATTGTTCGTGGTGGCATGGCGGCCGAATTGTTATCTCTTGTTTTGCCACATTGTTCCACATTTGAACGTGCCTCCGTCACAATTCGGCGAAGTAGCCATTGTCGCGATGTTTGTTTATGGCAATCGACAGGGCCGCGCGAATCTCCCAAACCAAAACACGCATTGACGCACCGCGGGAACGATCTTCTTGTAAATGTCGCGGAAAACAAACAGACATTCTTTCACATAACCGGCATTGAATCTGCTATGAAACACATTTTTCCTGTACTAATACTTTTTGTGAAACGTTCGTGAAAATACCTAAGTTATTACCGGCCATGTCGCATTTAAACGATTTTTGACGTTCTTTTGTTGTTAGGTAAAAACCGTTACCGTACTGGTATTTCGCGTGTTACGAGTAAATTCAAAAACATACTAAAGCAATTTACATTGATGATCTCATTACTCTGAACAACCTCCTGCCAAGTAAATCCACTCAATTTAAAATATTGAATTTACTGTTCATCTTTAGTTATGCGGGTGTCCACTGTTCTATTCAGGGGTCGAGGATAGGGCAGCTGACCCCGGTTGATCTTACTCTGCAGTGATCTCTTCAATTGACTCGACACCCAACAATTGGATATTAGCTTCAGAGATTGTCGTGCGTCTGGAATTAGATGAACCTTTTTATCCAACTGGTTTCACAATTCGTTAATCGTCAATGTCATCAATTCAAATAACGAACGACGATGTAACAATACTCAGAAAATATTTACCAAGAAGGAGTAAAACAAAGAGTAGGCAAACATATGTAAACATATGTTTATCACCATCTAAGGTTTCATTTGCTTCATTTTGATAACTGAGAAATACTCGTAGCTTCTTTAGATATCAAACTTTCGATCGTTACTCTGATAAGGAAATTAACTGTATCTATCTAGTGGATGTATCATGAATGTATCATCAGATCAGACAAAACAAGACAATCGCGTTGTGGTCTCATCTCATCGAGACGTGGGGTGACAAATTGGGCGCGACAATCGAGTTAGTTGACCCGAGGCCGACCAATCTCAGCGAGCGTGATTAACCACACAGAAGCTGTACTCTCACAGTAGCTAAACATTATCTGAACATTATCTCTGCGTCATCTTTACGACCTCTGTAGGACACACAAAGAAATTAAGAAACATTGATTAACCATTTATTGTGAACCAACAAATCAAGTTAACATAAAAATGTTCTATATCCAGTAAAAAAAAATTAATTAATTATACAGATTCACTAAATAACGTGCTAGATTTGTAAGATTAATACTAACTTTACAATAATAGAGGTCGATGTTGGACACTTAGATAGTTAGATCTATA
This sequence comes from Venusia cambrica, assembly GCA_951394065.1. Lineage (NCBI taxonomy): Eukaryota > Metazoa > Arthropoda > Insecta > Lepidoptera > Geometridae > Venusia > Venusia cambrica. The sequence continues at coordinate 8,052,928 of OX596042.1, forward strand.
TCGTTTTACGTGCGTCTTGTTTTAGTCAGGCTTCAAATAAGATACCTCGTCATGCATAGGTTTGGCACCAGAACACCACATCCGATGTCAATTCATCTTTAAACATGGATTAATTTATTAGCTTCTTGGCATAACTAATTGCAGCATAGTTGACCGTCCTAGATACATACTGTGCAAGAATGTTGCTACAGAACACTTAACCACCCCTGAGTCCAGATTTAGCTTCTTCTGATTGTTTGTTTCAAAGAATTAAAAAAGTTAAAACACTATGTCAAAGTTATGTAAGCAACTTCAGCTTTTTTGAAAGATCTGAAATGAGTATTCGGCTTTATGAAAAAAATATAATTTGTTTCATTTAGAATTCCTTTCGAATAATTCCGCTTATAAAACTCTTTGACCTATCCTCGTATGAGCTATGAGAAACCTATGAGAAAGTTTGAGCGTTTTTATGATAAGAGATTGCTTATTCGTTTCAGACGTACTCGTACCAATGCCAATTGCTTTTTTCATCGCCTTAGTTGCACAAAAAAGCTAGGCCAGATATATTTATCTACGCCCACTTGAATGTTCTACGACAATCGAGTGACCCCAGAGGTAATCTCAGCCTCGCTTGATTAATACACAGACATATAATCATCCGCACACAGTAGCACCAGACTGGTTTTGTTGTAAGACGTATTGAGATTCTGAAGTGGAGATGTGAGGTTTTTTGTTTGGCTGCCGAGTTGAGTTAGGCTATTCGCTGTTTTAGTTGCATTGTAATGAAGTATCAGTCAGTAATCGAAAAATAAGGCTTGCCTTTGTATTTTTTATAAAAAATTATATCTTGATTCAGATATCTTGCTAGTCTATCGCCCTGACAGGGTCTTAATTCATTTTTCCTTATTTACTCCAGTAAAATACTTTGTTCTGCATGCATAGAATAAATGAACGTTATGTGATATAAAAATCCTTTAGCCGTAATTGAAGTTTAAAATTAAGATTTTAAAATCTTTGTGTTTAGCTGACTGACTGAATGACAATCGAAACACAGCCCAACCCAGAGTCCTAGAAACTTGACTAGTTCAAACTTCGTATGACCTTAAAGGAATTCAAGAAACTCTTCGTGACGAAAGTAAAGTTCCGATCGTTTCGCTAGTTCTTAAAAATTCCAAGATGTAAAGAGTATCTATCTACCAATCAATGTATTACTCACATTACATGAGACATCACCTGCTTAATTTACTCAAATCCATATCACGCAACTCGGCCGTGGTAAATTAAGTACAGTTCAAGTCTCATGACCTGTACAATACGGTAGGCACATTTCACTGAGCCACACAGAACAAGTAGGTACAACTCAATCGCTGTTATTTGACTATTGTCCTCCAATATCGGAACGTATTGACTGCACAATTGAATAAGAGTACTCTTGATGCAATTGAAATCGACTCATACGTAGCATGCGTTATTTATGTTTAAGTTATGGACTCGTGTGCTGTTTTTAGTTTGAAAAATTGACATTAAAACTATCCTTTCAAATCGGTTTACCTAATGCGTAAAGGGACTAAGTCGCGTTATGACTAAATTTCATGTTAAATTAGCTTTATGTCTAGGATAAGTCTTTTTATGTATAGCTAACTATGAAATTCATATGTTTCATTTAAACGTTTCAATAGAAATGCCGGCTGTTCTTTGACTTTTCAATTAAATCGGTAAAATGTTTAAGAAAAGTACAGTACAATTTACCAGAGGAGTACAACATTATGCTTGATTGGGTTGGCGGTTAGACCTACCTTACCACCTTACCACGGCGTAGCTAGACCACCGTCTTACCGAAGTTTGTCGCCATAAAAACATTTCATTGTAAACAACAGGTTGTCAACAGTAACAACACAAACTAAATTGATGTGTACCGGCATTTAGAGGTAAGATTCCTCGGCCTTTGGCCTTATCATAACTTGTTACCAAGTGAGACGAAGGTCGCAAACGCTTCTCCGCCGTACAATAAAAAGGCGCCATTTCTATCGAAACCAATATGAAACAGAATTAGGATATAGACTAGCCGAATATACCGTTGATAATGTTAGTAGTGTTCAAAATTTAGAACCGAATACGTGCCTATTTGTATGTCGTTACGATATTTCAATGTCAATGATGTATATTGTTTGACTAGTTGCAAGTAGACAAAATGTGATTTTGATTAGGGGCAATTCGTCGCCCCCATCACCACTAAGTATGTTAGATTGAGTAGGAGGTTACTATCCTGCTGTATCTATTGTAGTTCATACTATTGCATAACTATTTCAGAATAACTTTTATATCAATCATAAAAAATACGCATAATAATTAAAAAATATGATCAAGATATAACCAGCGTTAAAATAATGTAGATAACAATTATAAACCCTTCCAAGAAGAGCGTAACATTCGTGAGAATGCACAAAAAATTTAAGCAATGCATTGAACAGCATTATCATGGGATCAATATTTAAGTATTCAATACTCACAATCCAATCCCGACCCCTTTCGAACGGTTATTAAAATGAAATGAAGATGTTTACTGGTACTTAACCCTTGAACCCCTGTTGTGGTATATTGTAACCGTTTTATCAATTTGTAACGCTTTGTATGTGGTATAACGAGATGAAACTTGAATAAATTAATGGTAAACATCGTTTATCATAAACCGATGATTGGCATTTAATGAAAATGTCTATCCCACATCCTTATTACAAGCGATTGCTTAAGTTTTTGTTAGTACTTTTATCTATTTAAATAATTAGCTATGCGTTACTCGTGTGCTTTCACTATATTTGTGTAGCTTTTTAAAAACCCGTCCTAAAAGCTGCGCTCTTTCTGTACGTTTGCACGAACAAAGGAAATAATTGAATTCCTCTACGTAGCAATGAACTCATAACGGAAAAGTGGAAAAACTTTTAACAGCCGCCTGTATGCAAATAACGCACTTTGACTCAAACCACTTAAAACTAGCGAAATCGCTCGTCACGGGCCAGCAGTCTCTATGGGAACATCGACGGCCCGCAGCGGGGGTTGGGGGTGAGAATGAGGGTGCGCGGGGGAGAGCAGCGTTCGGGGTAAGTGGGGTACCGGGCCGGAAGCGACTGTGTCGGATCGTTCGCACACCTGTGGGAAATGTTTGCCACAATTTGAATATCGGTCCGTTGAGTGACTTTTTCTGTTTTGACATTGACCTATCACCATTCCCACCTGAGCTCTTAACTATTTTCGGTATTTTATCTCCAGCTTACGTATTCATCTCTTGAGAACAAAACAAATGTGATGCAATCCACAGTTCTAAAGTAGTGTGTTTTCAACAGGTGCCGTACAATTGTGACCTAAACATGAACAATAAAACAAATCTACACTTTGCTACCGTGACGTGATAAAAACTCTGTCAAAATGAAGAACAGTGAAGAGTGTTTAGACTGATCGGACTATAAAACTCGAAACAGTGTGATATTTATTGATCTTATTTACGTTAAGAGTACTTATAGTGTAATAACTTATGTAAATACATATTTATAAGGGTATAATTAGGGAAAACGTTTAGTGTCAGCCGGTCAGGCGTAATTTCGGACTTCAGAAGCCCGCGGCAGATATATTACGGCGACGGCGGTCATCGCAGGCATGGGAATCAAAGTCATGATGAAAGCTTTCAATAAGCCCAAAGGTGAGTACTTATTCTAAGAACCCACAAAACTATTCTGCAAACAAATTAGCACAATTTTAACCACATCTGACCAACCCCGGGTTAGATCCCGGGGGGTACAAATTCGTGCATGGTTTGGTTGGTTTAAGGACTTACTTGTTGAAGTCCGTCTGACTAGCCGCCATCATACCTAAATTTGTCGCCATTACAGTTTTGTGTTCCGGCATTAGAGGTAAGATACCCAGTCTCTCAGTCTGTCGAGGATTCCGGGTGAAGTGCACCTTCGGCTTTATCATAACTTGAAACCAGGTGAAATAAAGGCCAATCGCTTTCCCGTCATCCAGAAAAAATATATATCATGTTTGATCAACCCTTTGTCGTCTTTACGTATAGGAGGTACCTACTTATAATATTACATCAGGTTATATCACTCTTATACTGGAGGACTTTGCCAACCTTACTTGCACGCTTGGCAAGTGGAGCCCACTATGTTGAAGATAGACAATAAATTATAATAACTAATTAATAATTAGTCACGTACTCCGTTTATAATTACGTCAATTTTTCTCCGAACCGTTATTCTGAGAGGAATAATAATCTTATTCGTTGAATAACTTTTGTATAACTGAGAAAAAGTATAAAAGTATCGAGAACATAAATGCATCTCTTATAAGGCTTCCCAACAGCAAACTTTTTTTGTCGGAGAGAAACCGTACTAGTTTAGCTGTTTAAGATCAAAGTAACCTACCCTGGGAACGTTGGGAACTCTACATCCCTTGTGCCTTACCACGTAGCAACTTGCTCCAAGGCTTAAAATTAACCATTATAATGATCCTTCGAAATTGTGCAAAGAAATGATGCAACAGCTGTAACGCTCTCGGTTTCATGCACTTGTACTGGTTGTGAAGCCGCTGGAACCGAGAGAAAAATAATGAAAACGTTCGGCGGTATAATTGGCTATCGCATCATGTGCGTTTATAGACCAGTTTCTATTTCTTTTGATGTGAATCGTTTTGGAAATTATCATTTTTGAAGATGACCATCATTGTATTATTCGAATTCCATTTGTATAAGTTATCTATAAAGGACTCTCTAAGACAGGATTTTAAGAAATTCGCACCGTATGATGGAAATGAAGTCCCAGGTGTTTCATAGTGATATCATATAATTATCTTCTATTTTACTACGAGCGTCTGCGCGTGTACCTACACATTTTCTTGAGAATTATCCATTACTTGTTTAATATACTCTACACATTGATTTGCTTGAAACGAACCGACACAAATATCTTCGATGGCACTAATCAATATATCATATTTAATTAGCAGTAAACAAAGGTAAACGGCGTTCTCGCAATGTTAATTTCCTTCGATATGTACGTATCTATTTGGAAACATCGCGTGTCCGGCGCGGCGGCCAGGGCGCCTTGTGCAACCACCGGCCACATTACCGTAATTACCAGCTCCTCGTATGCTCCGATGATCTTGAAAGTAAAGACCTTGAATGCGTGCTCATAACCTGAGAACTAAAACAATGTTTGTATACAAACGCTATTCGTAGACGGGGTCAGGCCAATTGCATTTGGATTTTACGAGGCTGTGAAAGAGCGAATTCTGCTAGATAATAGGATGGAATTCAATGTATAGGTAGAACCATAAGATCATCGCATTCTTCAACGTGTTAATACACTTCTTCAAAAAAAATCAATGAAAAGTCCTTGAAGACACGTTACTGGAAGAGTAGCCATAACCATTAACGTCAATTGAATCAGATTACCTCAACTCTACTGAGTCAGAATTTGTCAAGTTTCTTGAGTAGATATAAAGCGTTATCTGCTAAGAGGTATCACCTGAGAGCTAAACAATGCAACCGGTCAACAGTAGACGAGAATCCTTTCTCACATAGGACGAACAATGGCTATCAATGAGCCAACAAACGGCGGATTTACGACTCAACACATTCCATATGCCATAAAAAGTCATAGCAATTTACGAAGATAACAAAGAAACAGTGGCATCTAGTACGGGAGCTAATAACGCACATAGCAAAGGCGCGGGGGCGTCCATTCATGCCGCTGATTGGTCCATCCGGTGAGCGCTCAATGAGATGATGCGTCCGCGCACCGTTCGCTGCCACCGCGCCGCCGCCGCCACTTCTATCACTGAGCAAAGGTCTCTCGTCTACAATTGTGATCTCTTCTCGAATTTAATTAATTATGGATAAATATCTCAGTGTCACAATACAACAATAAATTCAAGACGATAAAGCGGTTTCTAACTAAGCTCATCATAAAGGATTTCAATGTGAATTCTGGAAACACCCGATCACCCGAGCACGTTTCATTAAATTGTTTATTTGTGTGTGACCGTGCAAAACTGAAAGATAACTTTTTTCCTACATATGAAAAGTAAGCAAACACTAAAATGGTATGGATACTCTGTAGCAATCCATACGCAAAACGTTCATTTTCCGCGTGAACGGGCAGGGAACCGTTTGAAAATAACATTTTTACCGCATTATGAAAGAACCCTCCGACATGCTCGAGTGGCTTGAAGGGTGATACGACATCGGTAGGTAAATGGACAATCCATAAATTGTTTCACACGAAAACAGCCGTGAAGTTTACAAAAATTAAAACGTTAAGCGCTGATTGCATATATGTTTTATTTATTTTTTTCTTTTGCGTAGTAGTTTTTCCTATATTAGTAGATACATCTAATGAATTACGTGTACCTACTATTAAACTAACTATGTACAAAGGAAGCATTTGGATTACCTAAGAACTGTTACAAATGGCCTATAGGTAACTCAACTGTACCAGACCAGTACCAAAAGGAAGCGTGCTTAGGACACTGACTGCACTGCCACGCTGAATAGCTATGCTGATTCGTTGGCCTAAATAAGAGCCAGTCGTTAGGTCACGTGTCACCTCAATCAAAAGCCCCGCAAGATTTTTGTCACCCCGGAAAGCACCGGCTCCCCACGGACCCAAGGTCTCGACCCCAAAAGGCTCAAATATGTAAACTCTGTCGTGACCACATATTTGCGGCGTTATATATATTCGGCCATGTATGGCCGTCATGTATGTATCATGTCATGTGATGACATGACATGATACATACATGACGGCCATAAAAACGACGGCCAGTGCTTATGTGGTATACATGATGATGTATGGCCGCACCACATAAGCACTGGTGAGAGGCGAAGCATCTTGTACCCAACCGAAGACAAGGGGCAATACGGAAAGTTATCGGTATTGTAAGATGGATGTGCTTGCAGCCAAAAACCTGATGCCTATTTTGAAACAGCTAAGAGATGAGCACGATCTGTGAAGGTTGAGCACGTACGTAACAGATAGGTCCGTGTCAGATCGCACAGAGACCCGTCCCACTGTTGTGCCCAAAGGTATTTTGGGGTATCGGTATCAGGACAAGCACTACGCCAAGCATTTCAGGCCTCATCTAGATAAGAAATTTGGAGTGTATTGCCAGGAATATCCGAAATTGATGGTGTTAGAACTTTCTCAACCAAGAACGTTGGCAAACCAACACTAGAAGTTTTGAGTATACGCCACCCAATCGAACAGGCAAAGAGGCCTGCGACCAGCATGCTCATCATATCATCCAACTCAATATTCAAAACTGAGGAAAGGTGTTCATTATTTTGTTATCTAAGCTTTTCACCAGCTCACTGTTTTTTTATTTGGAGTGCCGAATTATAATCATGTCTATCATAATCAATACATATCATAATCGTTAAAATTTAATGATAGACTTAAGACAATGGCCGTGTTCCAAAACTATGTTCGGTCAAACTATAAATTGAGACATAAAGCGTAGACAGCAGAAAACGTAAAAACACAATTTCGATTCCTGATGCCAAGGGAGGTTCTCTTGGTTTTTTTTAATATTGCGTTGGTAGCATTTCAAGCAATTTTGATCATAAGGCTATTTGAATGCGAAGCGACGCACGCGCCTCCCACGTCACGCGACGTTCCAAACGAACAATGGTCTCTGTAAAAATGGCGTGAGCTTTTGTTCTGGATCGCTATTGTGTCCCAACTATCTAATATAATTAAAAACTTAAACTAGAACTGTCGAACCTCTGCCAATATCCCAATAACATATATTATATGAGGTTATAGCCAGAAGTTTATCTTTCTCGTCAAATATCAAAACACTATAATTGTTTGGTTGTTGGTGCTGTAAAACACTCACGGTGTGTTCTTCGTAGAACAGCGAGTGCACAGCACCCAACGAGAGGAACTTGTTTCGGGGCTATGCATTGTCATCCAATTCTAAATTATTGTGTTCCGACATTTAGAGGCAAGAGCTAATTAATAATAAGCGTTATCATATCTTGGAACCAGATGAGAAGGACATAGCTTCCCCGCCGTACAATAAAAAAAAACATGATTTTATGCCTAAAAAAATATTATGTTAACCGGAATTTCTCTGCAGTGCAAAATAGCTAAAACCCGCGTAGATCGTTGTACAATTAGCATAATGAAGCTATAGCATTAACATCGGCGCTGAGTTACTGGCCGCAACAAGTGTCGGTTGAGCATTCCCCTTTCGAAACACCCTTGTTAACCACCTGTTACCTGTAACCACTGGGCATTTATTGTGCTATAGAAATGTGGAACGGCTGTTGCGTGCATTCTTTTTGCCCGTGTCTAGATATCATGATAAGAAAACAATACGCAGGGTAATAACTAAACTTGATATGCAATGTGCTGTTTAATGTTCGAGCTACATCTAGTACGTAGGTTATTTATTTTGTATTGCTTCACAATCTATGGACATAAGAAAAACTCATGATAGGAGTACAGATATACTTGTAGGTATCGGTCCCCATAGGCAAGATCATGCTAGGGCTTGGGCTCCCGAATCGACAAGTATTTTTTGTCATGCACTCTATAAGACTGAAGGTCCTTCCAGTTATTTGGCCGCAAGCCACAGCGCACATCTCCGGTCCTTTGTACTGTTATCTTCGCCATTCACAATTCGGTTCACTCCAATGGTACTAATAGGTACATTACCTAACTTATGTTCAGCCTCGAAGCGCCTCAAGACCTCGATCGAAGATTGTAAGGCGATTGTTTTGCTTCAACAATGCCTGATTCTTAGAATCACTATATGATAGACAGGATTTTTTTTTGTATCATGTGGTCTAGCCTTGGACCTCGAAAATTGCTCAATGATGACGTGGAGTCTACCCTAGTGTATACTATGGAGTGAGTCTACCCTAAGTATCTATTACCTCTCTTCTAATTTCGTCGGAAATACTTACGCTAGAAGCTGTCAACAGAACAAGAATACAACGTATTCTAAGTTACTTCCACGTAACTGGAGAATATTTTTTGACATCAAGCCATTTTTTTCTTATTTGTGTCTTTTTTTTGTAGCAACGGAAATGCATTTTTTTTTATTGTAGGACGAGGAAGCGCTTGGCCTTCATCTCACCTGGTAACAAGTTGAGATAAGGCCGAAGATGGAGGCGCACTTCACCCTGAATCCTCAACAATCTGAGGAACTGGCTATCTTACCTCTGAATGCCGGAACACAATTTTTTTTTTAAGAATTGTTATTATGGCGACATATTTAGGTAAGATGGTGGTAGCTAGTCAGGCGGATTTAAACAAGATCCTACCACCAACCAAACCAAGGGGAGTACAATATATTGTACATGGGGATCGAACCCGGGACCTCTGGATCTGAAATCGGTGGGTTGAACCACTAGACCACAGAGGCAAGCGGTATTAGAGCTCAGTGCATCTTTCATATTATGCAGCCTGTCATCTGTAATTATTTAACTATTAATAATGTTAATATTGTTGATAATTTTTTTTTTAATAAAAAAGTCGCGTTTGTCAATCTAATTCCAAAAATAGGTTTAGATGATCAATTTGAATATGACTTGGAAACCTTCAAAGAACAGATTTTTATTCTTAAAAAAAAGCTTTGTTCCGGCATTTAGAGGTAAGATAGCCGGTTCCTCAGATAGTTGAGGATTCCGGGTGAAGTGCGCCTTCACCTTCGGCCTTATCTCAACTTGTAACCAGGTGAGATGAAGACCAAGCGCTTCCCCGTCGTACAATAAAAAATGATATCAACTTGCAATTAGCAGGTGTCGTTATAATATAAAAATATCGGTCTAGAAGCAACGGATGGGAGCCATCGGAAACTTACGGCACAATTAAACCGAAATCACTTGGATTCATTACTTTAATTACGGAAACGGAAGTCTCGCTTGTAGTTTTTGTGCTGGATCTCGAAAATTGCCATTCCAGGGCTTAATGTCAACCAGCAGTTTATTTAAGAACACTTGTTTCAGAGGTATTATCCCAGTTGCACTAATTGCAATCCTTGCGACGACAATCCAATGAAATGCTTTACCAATGGAACGGATTTGATTATTTACTTTAATTAAAATTACAAAAGTAGGTACATGTTTATAGCAATGTTGATAAGGACACCAACCAGTCTATATAATCAGATCACAAAATAAATGATTCTTAGTAAAATTTTACGTATATGTAATAAATTGTGGGTTTGTCATTTTACTTTCATCTCTTCACAAAAGTAGCCTTGGCCTAAACACTTGTACACTTCTTAACGAGCACGGGGGCGGCTGCATATTTTTAAAGCAATCAAAGCATTTTGACAACAACATTTCTATGTAATTTTAATATAAATAAAACATTATATTTTATTATGTGCGGTGACTTTGATCCAACAAGATTTATTGACGCTTATAAACCAAATTACTGTTTAATATCCAGAGACTGTTTGATCCTCTTCAAATGTCCACTTTACAGATTAATTAAAGACTTCTTTTATTTTTACTATGAATTTGGACACAAACATCTGCTAAACACCTTATTTACTTTTTTTTGCATCTATGTGGTTCACAAAATTAATCTGTTTCTTTCCTTTAAAATATTGAATATATTGTTAATTATACATTTTAAAACAGGGCTTTTACTCACGTATACGATAATGGTGATGTAGTTATTTTAAAATGTATCTATAGTACGACTCACGCAAGTTTTAGAGTAAACCCTTTCCTTTAATATATTCATTTGATATTCGAATAACTTTTCTTCTGATGTATGATCAAAGTCTATACAGTTTCAAATCAGGAATATGTCAGCCTTGTTCCGCATAGTATAAAAAGTAGAAAGATGCGTTTATATTGTGCAACAACCATGAGTCAAGTGCAGCTGCAAGAGGAATACAATATCTCGCATATAATATATAGGTATATATATGGAGTAAATCACAATGCCAGAGTTCGCAATTAATGGCCTCTTGATTCTCGGCCGCTAACACCTTGTCTTTTTGCGCTATATATAATATACATATACACATATGTAACAGGTGAAACTTTACAACGCTTGAATGTATCCCCTTCTGTCCTTGTAATGGAGTTAAAGGTAAAAGGTGAAATCAACGATGAAATTAGTATGACTACGAAACTGATATCAAACATTTGATTTTCATTAAATTGTGAGATTGGAGTCGCTCATACTAAAGATTCAGGATATATCAAAGTTACGCAATTTACTAGAAATTAGCTGATAAGACATGAAAAATGCAAAATATAGAGAAGAAACTAAAAATTTAAATGATATCGAAGGTTCAGCTAGAGCTATCAGAGGCAGGGCAGCGACCGTGGGAGAGATGCACAAATCTCCGCATCTCAGAACAGGTCGGCAGGTGCAAGCTGCACGCACACTAACAGCCTCACCCCCACACGCAAACCTGCCTACCATTTATGAATGAAGCTACGTACGCACACATGCAACATTCAATCTGGCTTGTTTATCTCTGATTTATTTTATTCGAAGCCATCAAGTATCAAAAAGTCGGCTATTAATTTGTTCTTCGGTGCTCGGCTTAAACGCTATAGATAAAGAAATTAATCCGAGCGATGAGATCTTGATTGTGCAACCGTACTTCCAAAACCAGACCATTTTCACAAGTTGTTCCATCTAAAGACCTTTGACAGCACATTGATACCGGCCGTAACTTGAATATCTGATACTGGTTTATATGTACTTTTTTAATTGTACGACGTGGAAGCCCTTTTCTCACCTGATGTCAAGTTTTGCTTTCTATAACTTGTCTCTAACTTGACTTCGGCCTTATAGTGGAAGGTGGAAGCGCACGTGACTCGGACTCCTCAACAGACTGAAGAACTGCATCTTATCTCTAAATGCCGGATCACAACAATTTACAATCGTAATAGGGCGACAGACTTAGGTAAGATGGTGGAAGCTAGCCAGGCGGAATTAAAGGAGGGCGAACCACTAGTGGTTTTGCGTTTACTCTGGGGTCTACCACAGAGGCTGTAAAACTTGTCTTGAACTTGGATTATAATACAAACGATAAATAGGTATTGTTAGAAATGTGGATGAGAAATGCCTCATCCTCATACTTATCACGTGTAATGTACTCGTAAATACCACGCGCTATCGTTTACGAGTAATCAATAATACACGCGGATGTGATCGTAATACTGGTTCATTCATCGTTATTAAAAGTAAATTGAAATGCACCTCGAGATGGATCTAATTTCTCGGCGTAAAATCTTTTATTTACATTATCTAGTCCATATGTTTCTGCGTCTCGGGGTTATAACCACGCATTATCTGCTCTATTTTGGGGTTTGAATCTCGTCAGGTATTTATTTTGGTTGATTCAATGTTTGTGGTAAAACCGAATTTGATGAACTTGTAGAGTTGTTGTAGAGAGCTACTGACAGCTAAGTAAAACTGCATCGCTTAGAATAAAGAAACAAGTTCCAAATATATCGATATCTTCGGCAGTATTGCTAAAATAAACTTTTCGTCAGATAAGATAATTTGTCATTTGTTGATCCGACTTCGTTATCTTGTTGGGTGCCTAGCTGTCTGAAAATTGGCCCTCGAGTCTAGATGTTATGTTATATTTATATTATTACCCACTACCTAATAACTAATAGGTACTTACGGTTTCCCAAATCCTATCGTACTTCTTTTCTGTGATCGCTTGCATCCAAAATAAATTTAAATATACTCTTTTGTCTCAGCCAAATACCCTACCCTAAAGCATAGAATAAAGCTATTCTATTGTTCCACTGGACGATGCCCTGTCTGCTAGTTAGCAATGAAACGATCTTAGTGTTGCTGATATTAGACCATTTGATCAAATGAATAACATATTGTGTTTTTTGTTGCAGACATCCCATCACAGGTGCCGCCATTGACACCCGGCACCAACAAGAAGATGGCCGAGGCGCTGAAGGCTACCTTCGCCTCCTGGGAGAAGGAGCAACTGCGCCTCGGCGTGCCGAAAGGTGAGCATTTTCATCCAAATCTATTTTACAAGTTCCTGCAAAGGACAGCCTTTCTATCGGCTAATAGACGGGGCAGAAGTTATTCGCTGATAGTTTATTTGAGGGCTAACTCCTTGTATTACACAATACATTATTATCGAACGATAATATTTGCATTTGCATTTATCTTAATCTGATTAATTCTAACCGCCTCTGTGGTCTAGTGGTTCAACCCACCGATTCCAGATACAGAGTTCCCGAGTTCGATCCCCATGGGGAGTACAATATATTGTGCTTGGTTTGGTTGGTGGTAGGACTTTGTTGAAGTCCGCCTGGCTAGCTACCACCATCTTACCTAATTCTGTCGCCATAATAACAATTCTAAAATTGTTGTGTTCCGGCATTTGGAGGTAAGATAGCCAGTTCCTCAGTTTGTTGAGGATTCCGGGTGAAGTGCGCCTCCACCTTCGGCCTTATCTCAACTTGTTACCAGGTGAGATGAAGGCCAAGTGCTTACCCTTCGTACAATAAAAAAAAAAAAAAAGAATAAGAAACCGATTTAACTGTTAGCTGATAGAAGGCCTGTAATCTGTAATGGCTTTTGTCATTACCGTAAAATTTTAATACCATTTCTGTGCGTTGTTATTACTAAGAGAGCCCCCTTTTGTAGTTTGGTTGGTAAATAAAGTTGGCTACTTTTAGCTGAATTATGGAACACAGAATTTGGGTACCTACAAAATTTTGAGAACAACGTCTACATTGGTTTATAAAATTTGTAGCTGAAAAAAAAGCCTTCGCCAGTCTCAGCATTACTTACGCATTGCACGTTCAATCAGGTAGCGCTTTTGTGAAGCATGAGGTAAATACTCACATGTTTGAACAGTGTGGACGTAATATCTGATAACGCGGTTTTTAACGCCATTTAGGTAAAGGAATTCTACAAGTTAGCTATTTAGATGTCGATACGGTGGTGAAACGAGATCTTTCTAATAACGATGAAAGCTCTCGAACCTGGTACTTCAGTTCAGATGAATGCAGTAATCACACTTTATGCTAACATTTCTGATGGCATGCGCATAAAACTCGTTGAGTACCACTCAAGAACTACCTAGTAAACACGAGATCATTTCACACTGAAGATTTGTCATTACCTGTAACTGCGCGTAGATTGAGACTGTGACTCGGTGTAGCGGTCTTCATTTATGCGTGTATAAACATCGCCGTTTCATTTAAATCGTTCAATATATCTTAATGGCCAGGATGAAAGTCCCATAAAACCACAAATAATTTCAGACATCAGTCGATGATGATCTAAGAGGTGAATAAAACCTCCGCGAGATTTTATTATTACTGTAACTCCACACGTTCAAATGAAACATTCATAATACATTTTTAGATCTTTAGTACGACGGTGGTACAAAGTCGTGCATGATCATGAGCGTAGAAATAATGCTTTATTCTCAGCCTTTCTGTTCTAAACTGTGTATTCACCTCTGTGATCTAGTGGTTCGTCCACTGGTATCAGATATCGATCCAGAGGTCCCGGCTTTGATCCCCAGGGGGGTACAATATTGTGCTGGATTTGGTTGGTGGTAGGATTTAACCAAGTCTGCCTGTCTAGCTACCACCGTCTTTCCTAACTCTGTCGCCATAATCAAAATGTTTGTGTTACGGCATTTAAAGGTAAGATAGCCAGTTCCTCAGTCTATTGACGATTCCGGGTCGAGTGCGCTTCCTCCTTCGGACTTATCATAACTTGAAACCAGGTGAGATTAAAGCCAAGTGCTTTGCCGTCGTACAGCAAAAAAAACATAGCTAAAATTCCAGTTACATTGAAAACAGCCTATCATTATTTTGCGTCAAAGCCATGGCGTATACAAGCTAAAAAGTCGCGACGCTCGGAGAAAAATTGTCATTCACTGTTTCAAGACATGTTTTATTTTTCCTCGTTCAATTTACTGGTTACAAGCAAAAACTGTTAGCGCAGTGTGCACACGGCGTACGATACAAGACAGAATTTGCATATGGTAATGCGGAGACGCGTTATTGTCCCAGCGAGCGCCTGTGCCGCGCCACACACTCCGGCTTTGTTGGTGGCACTGGCATCGTTTCATGATATTTGTATTAAAACTTGGGCAGATGATGCCAATTTCTTGGCTAGACTGCAAGCCCACCAAAGTGGAAAGATCAAATGCACATCTATTATAATAACGCGTCGTTTCTATTTATAAATGTTACTCACTCAAAAATAATGTATGTAAAAAAATATTGCACAAATATTTGCAAACCATAACATAGTGCCTAATACATTATTGTGTTTTATAAATATATCCTTCAAGGTGAATTTACAATGTCGTATTGCCACGCTGATAAAATTATCCTTGAGGCGACGGTTGATAAGAATGGCAATGGTGCTGTACTTCTGTCCCTCAACATTCGTTTTTTAAGCATCTTTGCAAAATAAAATCGTTGAATACTTTTACTGTTTTCAGTGATTGTGTGGGTTGATAAAGCTTGACTGACTAATAGACAATTGACCCATCTGATTAAATTGTGCTTCAAAGTAAACATGTTTTAGGCTAGTTTATTTCAATAGCTGTAGGATGCGGTTGGAAAATAAATGTGATATAAGACAACTCCTACAATACAATGGGAATTGACGGACAATAAAAGAAAGAAGTTGTAAATCGCACTCGTCTTTTGGTTATAGCATCAGTAGAAACAGCACGTCACGACAGATTTTATATTACATTTTACACAGCAACTAGCCCCAAACTAAACAAAGCTCGTAATATGGGAACTACCGCTACAGTACTTTCAATTGAGGAGCGTATGAATTCTTGTTTTGTAAAAACATACATTATAAACAGTTTAGTTTAGTTTATTCCAAAGACAAAGTTATCTATATGCGGAATGTCAAAAATATATCAAGTAATATCAGATCTAAAATACAACACTACTATTTACACCCAAACACAGAACAAACATCCGAAATTCGGGAACCGAACCCACAATCTTCAGCGGCCAAGGTACAGCTACCAACTGAGTAGTAAGGCCAGTTAAACTGGTAGTAGCAACATAATAAAATGATAATTCCTAGGTATCGATGGCGCCTAGCATCATGACAGGTGGAGGGTCGTCGGCCGATCGCGCGGCGGAAGTGCGTCCGTCTGTGCCGTGTCTATCCGCGCATCCGGAGCGCCCGCTCATCTAACCAAATGCGCATACACCACGAGATTCTGCAAGCAGCTTTACTGATTCTAACGAAATGCATAACATGTCCAATTCTAAAATTGTTGTGTTCCGGTATTTAGAGGTAAAATAGCCAGTTCCTCAGTTTTTTGAGGATTCCGGGTGAAGTGTGCTTCCACCTTCGGCCTTATCTCAACTTATAACCAGGTGCGATGAAGGCCAAGCGCTTCCCCGTGTATCAATAAAAAAAAATGGAATGCGTTGTAATAGTCATGTAGCTTAACTAACTATAAGACAATCAACGCACAGCCTAAACAAGAAGGCCTAAGGCGCTGTGTGAAATTAATGTCCTGAAATGTTTTTTTTTTCAAGTTTCTAAGTGCTAATACTAGCGTTGTTTTTAGTAGAATACACCAAACTTACAACGAATAATAAAAACATTAGGTAACACAGTGTACACTTAAAATGGGCGGCCTTATCACTAAACGTGATTTCGTCTAGGCAAAATTGTACATAATTATTTTTAATTGTTTGTGAATTAATATATTAATACAAATATATAAATAAATTATAACAATCCATAAACGAATACGCACAACAACAATAAAGTAAAAAATAACCAGGTAAATTGTACAATACACTATAGGTAGTACAATAATCAGTATTTACTAATTTTAATCCAAAAAAGGGACAAATAAATAGATGCAACGTAGTTCAGCATCAAGTTAAAAGTATGAATTGAAGGAGCTTACCTTACTTCAGGTAAGTAGTGCTCCAAAGACAATGAGGTACGAAGAACTTACGTGCCTTAAATGTCTTGAGCAGTCCTTAGATTATTTTTAATGTAAGTTGTGTAGCAAAATGTCAAAAGTTTTTTTTTTATGGTTCATAGGTGTAAGATAGATAAGGTTCCACTTAGCAATGAGTGGTAAGAGTAAGTAACGATTATTCAGTTGGCATTAATAATTCATTTGACGTAATAATGGCGATAATTATCAACAGTTAAAAGTAATTCGAGGCACGTTTACTCAATGCAACATATTGTAGTCATTAAAAAAAACGTGTAGTCTTATCCAAAAGCCTGTAATTTATCAACAGTTAATAAACCGTAGTCGAAATCGACTTGATTCTTTAATTGTTCAACATTATAAAGTTAGTAATAAACCCGAATTTGATAAGCTTGACAAACATGCCACACAAATGGAGAACATCAATAAAAGCCATGCCCTTCTTATTTATCTAAATATATAAAATCGTAGCTGATTGCCTGACTGAGTGACAATCAACGCCCATTCCCGAACCTTGAAATGTGAACTATGAAAGGATTTTTAGATATTTTTTCGGGTATTTCACTATTATTTTTTCCATCGGACCTATTGAGCTACTTGTGTCACACTCACCATTCTCCCGAGACATTAGTATCCTCAATCCCCTTATCCATATCCTTATATACCCATAACTCCTTATCCACTTCCTTAAATTATTCTATCCTTATCCCCTCATCCCACACAACTAATTAATCCCAAGGAGGATTGACGTCACGCAAGTCTGAAATGTTAAGTCGTTCTCTCTTGCGGCTGGCCTTAAAATTTCAGCCAAAGCATAAATTGAGATAAGGCCGAAGGAGGAGGCGCACTTCACCCGGAATCCTCAACAAACCGAGGAACTGGCTATCTTACCTCTAAATGCCGGAACACAAAAATTTAAGAATTGTTGTTATGCCGACCGATTTAGGTAATATGGTGGTTGATAGCCAGGCGGACCCAAACAAAGCCCTACCACCAACCAAACCAAGCACAATATATTGTACTCCCCATGGGGATCAAACCCGGGATCTCTGGATCTGAAATCGGTGAACCACTAGACCACAGAGGCTGATGTAAACTTTACATAAAACACGTCCATTCAGCAACAGTGCCTATTGCAAGACGTTCCATAAATGAAACATTTTCTCAGGTAAAAACAAACTCATTCAAGTTCACTGCTGGTGTAAAGTAATAGAATTCGAAATGCGTCTGCTAGAAAATTCAAGGCATGGCAATTTTTTCTCCCGTCCACTTAAGTTAAGTGAAGCCAACGTTTTCCCAGTCATCGGGTGCTGCCTGTATAAACATCGACAGTCTCCCGTCCACCGACTAAAAGCCATAATTAAACTAATTATTCATTATTAGCCAGCTCTCGCCCGCCAAGGGAAAAACACAAGTTTGCCGCACAGCGTCATGGAAACAGCTAGTTCATTTTAAAACTTGCAGAAAAAATTACAAAGTACTTTACACAAGGGCAAAACCATTATTGTACACCAAAAATACACGTTTTCGTTATCTAAAGAGCTCAGGTATTTTCTATTGAATTTTCTGTGATACTGAAATTTCCCGATGACATCGGTTCTACAGCATCATTCTGTTTTATAGTTGTTATTTTTTTCAGATAAAACTTGGAAAACAAAATGTTTAAAATATCTCCATAATCTATAATCATTAATCTATCCATCCTGATTAAAGAAAACTTTGGACTTTTTTTCCGTTCCCATTTCTACATTTGCATGAAAAAGATGTATAAGTAGGTCTTATTCGGTAGGTACTGAAGCAATTATGGTATAGCTGTCAAGGCGTGTAAAAATTACTCAACTTAGTAATTGACTCATTGAAATCGCTTGGGTTTTTACACAAGATATACAATGATATGGAATTCTTACAACCTTTTTATTTAATAAATAATGGGTTAGCTAGCTCTACAAACTGAATATTGTTTAGTCTACAAGATAAAATATTCATCACGCTTTTAAAGTAGCTCCCGTGCCATTCTATTGTGGCTATGTCCTTAGTATAGGCAATTTATGACATCGTAACACCATAACTCCATTTGTATCGATTGAACTTTTTCTCGGCCGCGACCGGTCACTAGTCAGCCAGCAAGGGAAATTCTGAAGAGCGGTTGTGATTTATTTCCTGCTTGTTTTGATAAAGTTCATTAAATAGTTACTGTGCATTTCAAATTTAACTTGAATATCGTAACGAACATATCGTTCTAGTGTAGCAGTTGAATGTATTTTAAAAATTGAACGAAAAAACGTTTTGATTTGCGAAATACCATATGTTTGATGATTTTGTTCATACAATAAGTACCTACTTGATAAATCACATTGATTAAAAACCATAAATGGATAAACTAAAAAGATCGTTAGATTTGTTTTCAAAATAGTATTCATATGTAGATTATATTGAACCAAGACTCACAGCTCAGTTGGTAGCTCGGCGCCTATGCCGTAGGCTGTGGGTTCGACTCCTACCCGGGACAAACATTTGTATGATGAGTATAGATTTTTGTTTTGTGTTTTATTGTATCATAAGTATTGACTTAAAATGATGTTTTAATTCATATTCTCCGTATTTCAGTTCTTACATTAAAAGCTTTGTTTAGTTTGGGGCTAGATGGCGCTGTGTGAAATCAACATCCTGTATTATATTGATGTATTAAACAAGCCTCACAGCTCATTTTGTAATAGCTCTCCGTCTTCCGCTGTAGGTTCGATTCCAACCCAGGACAAACATTCGTGTGATGAATATTGCGGTTTGTTCTCTGTTTGAGTGTCGTATTGTATGATATGTATGTATTACCAAAAAAGTATATACGTATTATATCCGTAATCTAGTTCCCATATTACAAGCTGTGATTAGCTTGGGACTAGATGGCGCTGTGTGAAATTCATGTCCTGTAATATACTACCTATCTTCTGAAATTAACGTTATCGTTAAGTATTCAAAGCGTGCATATTTAATTTCCTAAAAACGTTTCGTATCAAACACATATCCTTCTATACGTTAACTAGTTCACTCACTGTTTCACATTAGAAATCCTTTATCACTCAAAAAGAGGAGCAAGTAACACAACCGGGCGTCAAGGTCGCGCGTTTCCGGCGCGTGTGGCAAGTTCCGTTGTTGGGCAAGCGGGCCGGCTAATTGTTGATGTTGCAGCCCTATCCGCTCGCTATTGTGTTTACTTATGTTTTATAGGGAACTCTAATTAGGGCTGCCTATACTTTGATCTTGCCTTTATTAACTGGAATTGACTTTGATTAGAAACTGAAACAAAGCGGCAATAGAAGCGTGGCGTAGCTTGATGCGTGGCCATTGCCACGGGCATCCCGATGCCTTCACATATGTCAAGTAAAGCATAATCATAATAAATATTACTCAACATTTTACACAACGCCATCTTGCTCCAAACTAAGCAAAGCTTAATGATAAAGATCACGGAGGATATGAATTCTGATATATTTTGATGTAAATACGTACTTATGATACAATTAAACACCCAAACACAAAACAAATGTTACATTTTATGTTCTCATAAACTGTTTGTTCAACATATATGTTGCGTCGTAAGTTGTGGGTTCGAATCTCAAATACAACTTACGACGCAAAAGGCAGAGTAATTACGAACTGAGCTGTGAGGCCATTCTAAAGCATATAAGTTATGATAGCCATGAATACCCTATCTTGACTATCAGATGTTGGTTGCCATAATCTGCACAAATAAAAATATTGAGTAAATATTTGCAATATTTGAATAAATGTAGGGAAACCAAGGTTTTGAAGCGTCCATGAAATAAACAAAAATGGTTTTCCCTATACATTTTATTAACATCCACATGGCAATTGATTCAATCGCATAGATTCGTTATAATATCCGTGTGTTTCATACAAAATATATGTTCGTTCCTACCAGATCCTCGACAGTGGAGCGAAGCAGCTGTATCCGCGTGGCTTCGCTGGGCGGCGCGCGAGTTCTCCCTCGAAGGCGTCGCACTGCAGCAGTTTGCGCGCGCACAGGGCAAGGACATCTGCGCCATGGGTCGCGAGGAGTTCGTGGCGCGGGCGCCGGCCTTCATGGGCGATATACTATGGGAGCATCTCGAAATACTACAAAAAGGTACAACATATTACAAAAAAAATCTTAACCGATTATACCTATTCGCAAGATTTTAGATATTTATGTATTTTAAAAGCTCATTCGTTTCAGAACATACTGCATTTAGTTAGACCCATAAAGGTTTATGCGCGGCTTCGCCCGCGTGGTACCCGGATAAAAACCAGCCTTTATGTAATTCCTGGTCTTGAATAACATTCGTGCTAAATATCAGCTCAATTTGTTTAGTAGTTTTAGCGTGAAGGGGCAACAGACATGTGGCAGGCTCACATCTTACAAACTTTCGCATTAATAATATTAGTATGATAAGCATGTTTTCGTCATCCTAAGCAACATAATGTCACCTTTTACTGAGCCACTTTTTTTTTATTTTTCATCATCAAAATCAAAAGATGGTACTTCCGTACGATGAACTTTTCCATGAATCAGCTAATCGCGTATGTCGTCCCGTGAAACAGATGTAGAGAAGGAGCGCTCCCTGCTCGCCAACGTGCCTCCGAACATGTACGAGAGCAACGTGTGCCTCCCCGAGCTCTCCGACTATATACCCCCGGCACACCACTACAACAACAACAACAATACTGGTAAGTCTACAATGCTCATTTTTTAAATAGATTAAATCTATAGCTTGAAACTTGCGTCGACAAGGTTGCGGTATCGAGCGAGCCTACCCAGCAGATGCCTATTAACTCTAATTTTGAAGATAATAAGAAAACACGTAAAGCGTTAAGCTCATAATGTTTCTGGCTAGTATTGATGGAATATTATACAATATAATACTGTACTACCGAATAAATACGGGCAAGAACTAATACCAGTACCTACTAGTTACAATAACATATTTAAACTAAAACTTCGGTAAAACATGATACCAAAGCTTCCTATTTCGATAATAATTGTTTTCTCCGAGCCAATTCCAAATCACATTCAGTGCTACATAATTCAGGTGAAATGAAGGCCAAGCGCTTCCCTGTCGTAGAATCAAATAATGTATATAAGGAGAATGCTTAATAAGTTGTACATGTTTCTATAAAACAAAAATGAATTACTAAATAGAATAGATTGTGTTTATTGTCGTTAACCAATAAAACCAAACACATTACCAACAAGAGAAGCTACTTATCATGCGTGCTACATCGATGCCACAAGAAAACCTACAAGTTATTACCCATTTCATTTATGTGTATTGTAATGAGCCCCTACCTACATGGTTCGCCCATAAACCTGTGAACTTTAAAAAGAAAGCGCTTCTCCGTTTCCTTCACTTTATGACCCCATAGTACATGTTTCACATTGTTGTCGAAGAACAAAGAATTCATCAGCTAATACAATGATTTACCTACTTGAGAAGTGTCTGAGATACTCAAAATTCAAAACAACGTATTTTTTTTTTATTATAAATCAACATTAAATATACCAAGGTATTTAAACATAAACAGATAACATAAGTATATATACTATAATAAAATATATACTGTATTCATTATGCTCCAAGCAGTATTCAGTCGCAAGAGGACAATAAATGTTCCTTTACCAGAGATTTAAAAATCAGCAGTGTTTAAGCCTGTCTGATGGGAACAGGCATCGGTTACAACTGCTAAAAAGCAACAAGTGACTCGTGCAGCCCCGATCACCCTCGTATCGAGTCGTAAAGATAAGTGAATCGGTTGCTTATCTGCTCGGTGAAGAGAGCCTCATTAACCGTTCACGATAACCCGACAATTACGAACTAAACCAACCCTACAGCCGATACCATAAACAAGAATAATTTGCCTTTTACTGCTTTACGTTTCATTATAATAGTCCCGTTTATGATCTAAGGCCCATTTCATTACCTCAGAGCTGGTAGATAAGTCATGTTTCTGTAATCAAACATAGTGCAATTCCGGAGAAAATGTGCATGCATGTACGAGCAATAAGACTCGTAACAGATAAACATCATCAGCTATAACACCCTCCATTAATCTATCTATGACAGAAGCAAATCCCTATAGTTGGAAGTTAATTTCTTCGCATCACCGTTTAATTGGCGTATAAATGTCAGTGAAAACACATATTACGCAACGACATACGGGAAGTCGAGTCTCGAGGAGATTCGTCTCAAATAACCGTACTTAGAATCCAGGGGCTTGGTAAATGAATCAAAGTTTACAATCAGGGGTTGCTGCGTAATCTCAAGGATAAAAGCCCATTTCCATTAGATATAAAACTGCGTGTTTATTGCATTATAAATCATGTGTGCGGGATGTTTTGACTGGACGCCGCCGTGGCTGCTCGCTACTGAAATAATAAATTAGCCAAGGAGACAAGATGTCCTCTACGAAGTCGTTAGCCCGGGTGGTCTTACGGTTTTCAAACGTTCGGACAACCAATTTACATGTCTCCACTAGCTCTTCCTGAGAGCATATCATTCTGTGTTTTTTTTATGACATTATTCTCAAACATTTCAATTGATATGTGAATTTGAAACCACAAATTTATTTCTTCATTAACAATTTTGTACTCGCGGACGAAAACATGTGAGAATCATCTAAATTCTTGCAATCACTTAAATGACAGAAGTTGGGCGGACAATTTTTGACGAAAATTGTTGCAAATTATTTGTTTTGTTTCAAAACCCCATCATCTGATGTATCAAATCATGTTTTTCACTGAAGCATCAAATAAGTGTTCACATATCGCCCGGCGCATCGTTTCAGTCGGCTGCGCGATTGTGGCGCAACCAATCCGACCTTGGCGCAGTTTTTCCGCTCTCTTTCCACTCCGAGGCTGAGTCTTCTACCAGTATGTCATCTTCGCAATTTTCGGCAGTCCAACCGTGACGTGGCCAAGAACTTGCAAAAACAATAAACATGGCAATTCGCAAAATTGTATGAATTATGCCATAGATTAAAGAAATACTACAAATTATACCTACTAGTAGTTTACCAAATCACATCTCAGGTATCTTTACCTACCTGTTAATATAAATAAAAAATCTAAACCATGTTTAGATTAGTCGATTAGTTTAGTTATGATTAGAAGAAAATGGCAATTCAACGTTCTTAAAGTTCAATTCAAAGCACCAACTAGGTCCTAAACATTATTATGAAATGCTTATTATAGCTTTTATTTTATTTTGTGTTGGTGCACTCAGTTGATATACCTTGTGTGCTTAGGGAAGCAACGTATGTCATTGTTGAATTGTTATGACATTTTCGATTTTAGAACATTTAAAAAAATGTGTAGGCTCTTGTCAATGTCATAGATTAGCATCATTCCACTAATAAAGGCCAAATTGTTGCAAAATTATGAATAATTGTTCATAGAGACTAACAGGCAACATGAGTTGCACAATACATTGAGCATGATTATAAACCAATTACTAGACAACCTATAGACTATTATTTGTAAATAAAAATATCGCTTGCTACGCTTCATGTCATATTTGTTAAACCTAGGCCGTTATATTACTTTATCTGCAGTTTGCTTTTCTCGTTAACACCAAGGCTTAGATGTCTTATACCTTTTAATTAGTATGAGTCCAGACATATGTATTTTAATTGTACTAGTGTGCATTTAGGTACGTTTTCGTGGTAATCGACTTACGCCCCTACCATTTGTTTCTTCACCTCCGTTAGTAGAATGTGCGCGTCGTGACCTCAGTGTCCAATCTACGCGCACGCTGGCTACTCATCGTAGCCATTGTTCTATTTACCAGCAGCTCTTGAAACCAACTTGAAAGTTCTGTGTCGCATCATATATATTTGTATTATCTGTGTTTATATAGCAATATAATATTTTTCTGATTTCAATAGGGAAACCGGCTTTTCACCGGCGGATGAAAGCGGTCTGGTAGAGTGAAGTGTTTTGTGTGTGAACCAATATGGCGGATTGGGATTCAGGATAAGAATTATGTTCTTACACCCTAGTTCTCGGTCCAATGACCCTGCAGATCTGGAACCGCTTTATGTTTGGCGTGGTGAGTCGCGTCAAAAATGTAAATCGTAATGTGATGTAGACTGTCATATAAGGACAATAACATTTTGATATTCTCTAATTTCTTAGCAGTGAGGTTTATAACAATAAATTTAAAAACCTAAGACCTGAAACACGGATTTACATTACCATAGGTATGCTATCCATAGTAAAGTAAAATATTATGTCTATGAAAATCTCCAAATACAATGCAAACGAGGTATCAGCATATGTAGACAATCGAATTTTTAGATTCGTCCTCGCGTCAACTCGAGCGTTACAAACGAATGCAACTAGGCCGCTGTTTCTGAAGGTTAACGCACAAAAACACAGTATATATTCAATATTTTGCAATGTACTCGTATTAATAAAGCGTGTAGCTATATGGTTAATGTTCTGTTGGTGCAATTCGCGGCATCCGCGCTGTCGCAAGGGGCAGCGATCGCAGCACACCTCGCGCTTGCGCACTCGCCGCTAATCGCCGGACGTACCTCATGTGTCGAGGAACAACGTTGCTAAATCTACAACAATCATGTCTTAAGTTGGATGCACTAGTAGGGAACAATATTCTACGGATATCAAGTGCTTCTTCTTTCAAGCCGTTATCACGGCAGAGTGGTCATGGTCATCACATAGCAGTCATCATCGTTTAGGATTATTTAGGATTATCGGATTCGTAGCACGTTTTACAATCACGAGACAAGCAATGGTGGTGTCATTGCTTGTCTCGTGCACTGGTTTAGCGGACCGCCTAGTGCAGGCGCCTAGTGTTTATCTTGTTGGTCCAGTGTACTGGCGATCTGCCGAGTGCTCATTAGACTTCAATTTTGCCCGCTTGCAGGATATCAATTTCACAAAGCATCATCTAGTCCCAAAATAATCATAGCTTGTTATATAGTAACTAGTTAACGGAGATATAATACTTATGTTCTTTTTTTTTGGTAAATACATGCATATCAACACCCAAATACAGAACAAATATCTGTATTTATCACACAAATATTTGTACTGGGTGGAAATCGAAACGACAATCATTTTTATAGTAAAGAAAGCAGAGCTATTGGAGCTGTGAGACTTATTATAACCTTTTTTTTTTAATCAAAATCAAATATGAAATTGACTATAAAACAAGAGTGAACAAGGATAGGATAAAAACAAAATGAAATAAGATACATAATTTATAAGAAATCTGCGGGCTGAGTTAAAGGGGTTGCTTTAAGCTCCGATCGTTACGTCAATATAAATAGACAATATATATAAATGATGATGGTGGATACGATGATGGTGAATTAATAACAAATAGAAATCATAATTGTTTAGCAAATCTTGATAGCTTTATTCTGAAAATATTAATGGCCGCAATTCTGTGCTACGCCGTAGAGCGTAAAATACGCGTAGGCGGCATTTCCGAGCCGTAGCGTTTCTCATTACAGATATTTCCTTTCGCAGAACTGCTGCGTGTTTTTGATTTTATTTCCACAGTTTATATGAATTTTTATTATTTCCATGGTTAAGGATCCTTACAATCCTACAAGTCTCCATGTGATGACTTGTAGAAAATATGATTATTGTTATCGCTTCGTACCCTAAATATGTACAAATATGTATTTGTACCATATTTTTATATATTTATATATGTATATGGTACATATTTAGGTACTACTAGTTGTCGAAATTCAGCTGTAAATAATAATTAAAATAAACGTAGGTTCTCTATAATTGTATAATTGCGTATAATTTTTGCAAATCCCACTTTTTAAACCCTTTTTAAAATAAGGGTTCGAAGTTTTCTCTTAGTGTATTAATTTAAAGATTCTTTGTATAGTTTTTTATAAACCGTAATAAAAATGATCAGTAATCAGTCAGCAGTTTTGAACTGTACAGTGATAATATGAAAGTCCTGCCGGTAAAACATTTTCAGGGTAGCTTTTTATTGAAACATGTGCGATATTGTCTGATAAATTCAAAGAACTGCCAGGGGGTCCTTCGAAAAGAAATCTCGATACCTCACTAGTACATAAAAAGCCTAGTTAAAATATGAGATCGAAAAGAAATCTCGATATCTCACTAGTACATAAAAAGCCTAGTTAAAACATGAGATCGTTATAACAATCCGCACCGACAGTTAACAGCTCGATGCCTCCTTATTAGCCCATTAGCGATATTTACGACTTATACTCGTATTTACCATCGGATT
Organism: Venusia cambrica; assembly: GCA_951394065.1. Lineage (NCBI taxonomy): Eukaryota > Metazoa > Arthropoda > Insecta > Lepidoptera > Geometridae > Venusia > Venusia cambrica. Next base: position 8,080,179 of record OX596042.1, read on the forward strand.
ACGCACAAGCCAATCATAATTATTTATTTTCATGGTGATATGGTTAGAGCGTTGTAGGGTGTATTAACGTCCCAAACTAAACAAAGCTTGTATTATAGGAACTATTAAGGTTTTTTTTTATATAAATACGTATGATAATTGTAGTTAAAAAAGTAAAAAAAACAACACAATCACAGACACAATGTATCTATATTTATCACATAATTGTTTGTTCTGGGTGGGAATCCAACCCTGTAGGATGTGAGTGCGTAGAAAGCAGAGCTTTTATCAACTGAGTATTATTATAGTTATACGCTCACTTACATTTCCTGCTATCGAACCAGTTCCTAGTGTAAGGGTACTTACACTAGGTACATATTGGTACAGGAGGTACACCTACCTACATAAATTTTGACAATAAATCCTACCAACTTTGCCAAGGATATTGAGATTCGTAACGCATAGAGACGATGTATTGTTTCGAGGGCTCAAGCTGTATGTCGGATCTTACTCAATATGATATTTTCAACCAATGGATTTTGATCAACATTTGTAGGTAATTGTAATGTTAGTTTAAAACTGAATAAACAGTATCAGTAACAAAAGAAAAAAACACATAAATCATATTTTATTGCGCAAGTTTTGGTATAAATTCTAAGGTAATCAGCCTGGTCGTCGCTTTGTGTAGAACCTGTGCTGTATGTTTTCTACCCAGCTCGACGGTCACATCCTGGCATGGCATAACTTATCAGCAGCACCATGCCCCGCCCCAGCTGCCTGATATCCTCTTCCTACCACTCACCAAGCAGTTACCCCCAACGTGATTGGATAATTTGTATTACATTCAAATGATTTGATTGCCAATGGAAATTACACTCAGTGATTATAAATTAAGATATAAAATCGAACAACTAAATAAAGGATATGACTAAGGATGTTGGGTATTTACGGTCTCAAACAATTATATATAAAATTAACTCCAATTTGTTTCACATTAATTTGAAATAATCGTACAATCATATATATGCATTCTAAATTATGAATACCTAACAACCTATTAAAATGTACACACGTTTTAAAAAACGATGTGTCATATCCTTTTTTTAAGTTTTATAATGCAGTATAAAGCATAAAAAGATGAAAAGTCACTTTAAACCGTTCAATCTAACAACGGGTCGTAGATGTCGATAGAACCCAATAATATAGAATTATTGAGCTTTCAATAATATCAATAAAAAGATACGTGTCACTTCGCTTCGAGCGGCCACTTCCGGAGACCATTGTGCTTCAACCAGCGAGCTTCCGGCGCAACCCGATACACACTCCTGCGCACGTGCGCAACCTTTTCAAATTTCGAATAACAAATTTTCTTAGGGGATGTTAGAATAGGACAAGAAGTTTAATAATGATGGCGTTAGTGATTTTATTTGATTTGTTTTGTGATTGAAAAAGAAATAAAAGCTTGTGTATATAAATACTAGATTGGTGTTCAACTGACTTTAAACGTATAGCCCGAACCTAAAACCTTAAATTACCTACGAAATCCAGCTGAAAGTAACCCTTCTTTAAATATAGTAGAATTTGAAAAAAATCCTAAGGGATGACTTGATTTTATGCGGTCACTATATATATAACCTAAACTCTTTCTAATTTAAATTACACATGTAAGATTTTAGCATGCCTTCCCAAGGTTAGTTGTAGTAGGGTATCTTATATTCAATACAATCAACCCCTGTCAGGTTACTCGACACCAACAATCCCCAACATTAACTTGAAAGACTACAAAGAATAGGCGCGCATATGCCGAAATAAACTGGCCAAGTGCAAGTCGTACATGCACACCGAGGGTTCCGACCCACATTTCAATGCTAGTTTTTGCGTTTCGCACAAGAGCATTCGTGTGGGTTTGACTCACGCTTGGTCGATTTTTAGCATTTGTTTTGTTATAAGTGTTATACATCAAGGTAAGGACTAATTATCACATCGAGTTTGAAGTATTATGAAGAATAAAGAATACAGAGCTAGAATAAAAATCTTTTATTCTATTTATATTTATTATTTGTTTTATTGTATTATAGCGGCAATAAAAATACATGTTCTGTGAAAAAAATCAACTGTCTACCTATGACGGTTCATGAGATACAGCCTGCTGATGGACAAACGGACGGACGTACAGCGGAGGTCCCGTTGGCATCCTTTAGGGTTCGGAACCCTAAAACTCACCTCAAGGGTGAACTCACTAAAAGAGCAAGGGGTTTGGTTTAATATACGCAGTTATAGGCCCTCGCCAACTCTACCCCAAAGGGGCCCTTGCGCTCCAATAAGCTTGTAATAAGGACCCTCGCGAAGTACCCATTCAGTCAGACCTTTTTCCTTCAGGTGTCCTTGATAAATACCAAATCGGATTTTCTTGTCAATGTTATTGTACTCGAATAAAGGGTAAGGGTCAAAGGGTCTCGGCTCTTTCAATAGCTTATCGCAGTCATTTTACAGCGAACTCATCAAAATGCATTGATAAACATTCATGGGCATATTAAAAACGAGCTGGATTGATTAAAATCGAATCTCAGAAGGTATAAAGTGGATCTTATCATATACTTGATTACTAAACAACGAAAGCATCTTTAAAAAAAACGCATATATACGGTTGGGTTACTTACCAATTTTTGTGAGTATTATTTAATTAGGTATAAACTTATTTTAAAGTACCCGGCCTACATATCAGAAGCGTGGGTATGGTAGATTCGTGGAATTTTACACACTGTGAACTCGACTCAGATAAGGAAATAAGTATGTTATTTCAATGTACGAATAGTTTCGTTTTTTAGCCTTTATCGAGTTAAAAGCACGAAAACGTTCTACAAACGTTTTCGTGCAAAAACATATGTAAACTGATACTGTGTGACTTACCAGGTGATATCGACAATCCACCTGAGTTTTTTATAACTTTTATCTATGAGACAAAAGAACACGTGGGAACGAAGGAGTTTCGCAATCCCGACCGGTTTTACACGATTTCGCGTTTTGTATTGCACCGATTTACACGTAGAACGTTGATCAATACAAGTATCAGATTGCAGCCGACAAAGCCCGTCGGCAGCGCTTTGAGGTGCCGAATTCAATTAATTGCCTTATTTGAGGTTCTCTACTTACTGTTGGAATCTCCCGCAAAACAAATACTTGCAGAGTCTTCATTACCCGTTATTAGTTCACCCGCGCATTTTAATTGCCTCCCTTGTCCTCACTCGACTTTCACTTTAATAGATTTCGGCTTTAATGGATACGACAGCTTTTGACGATGAATCTACGTAGGTATTCCGAAAACTGAACAATTTACGGTTTCATGTGACTTTCGCATTCCATTTTGAACGTACAGTCCCTGTAATAATATCATAATTGATACTTCATTATTTTCAAAACGAAGCCAGCTAATTTCATATTCGCATCTGGAAAATTCTGACATGACTTTAATATTTAAACCTAATAGATACACTAGCATCTATTAGGTTTAAATATTAATAATGATATGCTTATTAAAAGTCAACCCATTAGAAATAATATGTACAAAAAAAAAAACAACAAAAACTACTTATACAAGGGAGAAGTGGGGTTTCATAAGGAACGTTACATACGGTCTATAGGTAATTCAACTGTACCAGACACACGGTAGCATGCCCAAGACACTTTCGCTGACCTAAATTAAATTAACTATAAACAAGGGATGCAGTCAGATTACCCAAGGACCGTTACAAACGGTCTAAAGGTAACTGAACTATTCGAGACCAACTTCAAATTAATAACACCTCTGCTATCTGGTAGAGATGTTATCAATTTGGTAACGTTATTTTGGTACTGGTAAGAACCACCCTCTACTACGTGATCCTCATTACATCTATGTTCTGAGTAGTGAACTGGGGTGGACCTCGAAGGGGATAAAGTCCTGAGTCTATGTATGATGTGTGTATAGGTACGAGTATATACCTGACTAGTAGACCGTTCAAAATAATAAAAACTCTTAATAATGTTCTCTATCTATCTCAAACAAAACATTTTATGATCCATTGAAACTTTATTTTCCATAATTTAAATGTGTGTTTGATAAACATGTGCGCGATACGTTATCTTGCCTCGCAGGGCGGGCGGAAGGCGTGGGTGAAGTCCTTCGTTGGTCATACTGCCCCTGAATGCATACTAACTATAACTCATTCTGTAACTTCTCTTATCGGAATCGCAACAATGTCAGTCGCTTGAAATCATTCAGTTGTTTTAAGGTTTCTGTGATAAACAATGGCCGATTGACATTGAGATGGGACAGTGACAGCAAACATGTCAAATGATAAGGCAAAAGAGGACCAACAAAAAGTAGTTTAAAAGCTATATTTACAGTAATGAAAACTTAAATTTGAATAAGACGACGTTGAAAAAAATTTTACTTTATAATTATATAATACAATAAAAATATTCGAACGTAAGAAGCTGTATTCCCGCGTCAAATGACCAAAATCGTTCTCGAGCTAGAAAAGCGTCAGTATTGTCTGCAGTGACTTTATGTTCTGGGACTTTAAGCTTTTTGGGGTTAATATGATTATAGGCATTTAAAAAAGCAGTTTAAACATCAGTTTATATAAAACCATTCGTAGTATGATGTCAGAATTTTTCATATATATGATCCAGGGTGCAGTTTAATTACACATGGAACTTACTTTACTTGTTGAAGAATTGCGTTCTTTTTCTCAGTCTTTAAAAAAAATACATGAAATGTATTCCCGCTCTTGACCTCAAAATTTGCACAGGCACTTGCATAGACAATGATGAGGTCTACGATGGAGCGACCTTACCCAGATTTGGTTCTCCCGAGCACCAACGGAACACAGTGAACTGGTAATAGACGCTGGACTTCGGCAGTAGGGTCAAAAAGGGTAAAAAAATGCAATATGTTGTTATTGATCTGATCTCTACTCTCGATTCTTGGTGCTTCTAGAATATTATTTTATATCACAATAATATTCTAAGAAATCGTTCCAAATATAAACGTGGATAAATGTCGTACCTCGCTCGCGCCATCACCACAGATGACGGAGGCCGAAAGATATAAATTATTGGCTGCGGAAGTGACGTTGCACCACGCTCCAATTTAAAACGCGTACCACGTTAGAGCGAGCACAGCGCGAACACTCGTAACGCACCGGCCTAGCGACACTCACAGTACCATTTTGCCTAAGACAATTTGTTAAAAACTTAAAGTTTTTTATTTGAAGCAAAAACAAAATTAAGGTTAACGAATGTCACAACTCGTATCCTTAATTCGCCGGAAGCAAAAATGTGATACGCCGTCATAGAGAACATTGAAATTCAAATCAGAATTCAATCAGTTTAATCGACAGCGCCGGATGTGCTCGGCTTTTTAATTATTGCGAGGTTTTTAAGTGTTAACCCAAAAGTTTTTTTTTCATCAATGATCGGATGTGTATGATTATGTGTCACCGTTACGTTGGTTAGGTACGTTGAATGTCGTCGTTGTCTTTGACAGTTCTGGATGAAGTGCTCCTGATTCAGAGGCGTACAGATTTATGGAGTGTTTCAGCGTTTTATCTAAAAAAGATTGTTTATCTTGCGCTTCCGTCGCCTGCCGCGGCCGATACGCTCGCTAACGCTTTATTGTTTACACTTAATGTAATTCAAAGCAGGGAATTCCTCAGTAAATTGTATTTTTAAATTTAAACATAGCTATGCAGGGGCACCATACTGCTTGAATATCGATAGATGTCGGTTTATTTCAATGTTTTTGTTTTTTTGCGATCGATATTACGCCGGTGCCATACGTAATGTGTGTCTATCAACGCCGTCTACTTAGCATAATATCTTTATATGAGATCTGAAATAGAATCTATTAAGTTGGACGCAGCTCTTTGAATTATAGGAAAAACGTAATTTATGTGTCGCGTGTGAATGGCAGTCTGCTATGGACTAGAGCGCTGGACAGATTGTTAGGTAGGTACACGGAAAAAACTCGCTATGTTCAGCCGTGGTTGATGACCGTGACGAACGACGTCTGCTGGAACACATCATTATGTAGCCCGTACCTATAAATGCAATATAAAAATCTTCGTGTCAAATCATACTTGATTGTTTTCAAATCACCTTGCCTCTACCAAAGACAAATCTAGTTTATTTTCCATGTTCGATGGGTAAAAATCAATATTTATCTCTTAAACTCCGCATTACGCAGTTACATTCCATAATTACATCGCTCACCACACTCATCAGCGGCTGCAATTTCCTCAAGACGTTGCGTCACACGGGAGATTGATCCAGTTTTCTATCGGAGACAATATCCGCGCGTGTTTATTTTCCGATGCGTTTGTTCAATATGGAAAATGTCGGGAAACTCATTTCCGCGCCATTTCCCGTCAAGAGGAGCGCTTCTCTAATTGCATTGCCTCCGCCATCGACAAGCCTATAATATATTATCAACAGAAATGATATTAAGCTTCGCCAGAATTTCTGGTACCTTCTATGTAAAACCCTCATGCGTTTTTTCTAGGGTAATGAACTTATTACGGATTCCGTAGGCACTTTATATCTGCATATTTTTATATTACTCATACCCCAAACCCCTCCATGCCACACACGTGACAGAAAACTTTGTACCTGAGCAGAGACTAAAAAATCGGCGTCTTATTTTCCGTCTGCGTCGAAATCGCTTCCTCCGGTAGACAATAGGCCCTCTATATCCGGTTGAACACGTGCTCAGGTGGCTATTATGTGCTACTCGACCCCAGCTTCGATCAATTGTGATCTTTTACCACCCCCTGTAACTTGACCCGGATTCAGAGCATCAGGCCCGCCCTTAAGCTCGTGCCCTCCCACCGAATCGTATTCCTTATCGTCGATGTATGACAATCAGGACATGGATATAGCGACATCTGTTTCAATATCCTCGAGAACTATTGTCAATATCCTGGAAAGTAGATCAAGATCAGCTGAGAATTTGTCCGACTTACTATCATATGACGGCTGACAAATTGATCCCAAAACATTACAGTTATTCAGTTCCCATGAGCTACTCGTATCTGGAAAAAGTTGACTTTTTGTCGATATTATTATTATTATCTGGATTCTTGTATATGTGTATATGTGTATGTATATTCTTGTAATATGGGATCTACGCTCAGTTTGGAGCTATATGACACTGTAATATTAATTGATTTCATATAATCAGTGATACGTAGCAGGCAAGTCCATCGTAGATACCTAACGTCTAGTTAAATTATTGTAACTCCAAAAGGTCATTACCAGTAGTGGCTATTGTTCGCACATTTACACAGTACAGTAAATAGTAGGTACCTAGCTATTGTTGTATTCTTGAATGTTTCTGTACCTATACCTAAACCAGCTCTAGTATGTACTAAAAGCCTCCGTTCTATATAGTGTCGTTAAGAGCATTTGAATTTTTTGATGGCGCTGTGTGAAATGAATATCCTGTAATATGTATATTATTATTACTTTAGACTTTTCTGTATGTATGTCAAAGTGAAAAGGCAGCTATAAAAAGGTCTGATTCTTAATTTGATTTCGTATTCGAGTAGGTACCTATAGTTCTCCTTGGTTACAATCAAACAATAGCTCTATCGCCAAGGCCGCGTGCGTCAACATTATTAAAGTAATTATTGTGATCCACGATGCTTTGAACCACGTGAATGTTGTGATAGACTCCATCGCATGTACATTTTGACAATATCTTGTATTGCTTCACGACCTTATTCCATTCTTCACCGTTCTTTTATAGCAATTTCAGACTCACTGCTTATTATCATCCTCACTTTATAGATATATCATTTACTAGGATTAGACGCTTCCAATATATGTATATCCACTGTGTGTATCATCAAGAAGAGTGTTAATTTAAACACCTCATGGGTAAGCTCGCCTGCCTGTGCGAGTTACGAGTTCAAGAACGGAAAAGTTCTAAATAAAAAAGAAAATAAATTCGGGGCAGTATTGCAAACCTAATAAGCATTCCATTTAAAATGAATTGGAACTATCATATTACAACATATTTTATTGGTGAGAACGATTTTTTGAAATGGTAGGTAGCTCTGAGCTCTACCACAATTATATTCTAGAGGATATAATCTATCTCTCTACAACGGCGCCAATGGAGGTTCATTAAAAGTTGACAGTTAGAAAACAAACCACACGTAAAGAAAGAAGAAGGGGTTTTAAATTAAAAAAAAATCCTGAGCGTTTTACTTGTCAGTATCCAGAAGTTTTGGTTCAGTAGCCACGGCCACCACGAGTATAACCTTGGTGCGTCACCATCACTACTTCCATTAACTTAGTTTATTATCTACTCAGCACATCGCTCTTGACAATATAATCATTTTGTTTTTATATCTGCTGGAAACAATGCCGGCTGTACAGACATTGATATATTTACCTTGTATTGTATCCTATATATAAATGATAGAACACTCAAGTACTTACTACGTATTGAACCTCATCAAAAGTAAAGGTTATCTTTGCTAAAATAAATTTATCCTTGGAATTTTTGGACTGAAATTTAAATCTTGTTAAAAATATCTACCTACCTACTTTTTAAAATAAAAATTATCCGTGACAAAAGAAGTACTTTAACATGTTGATCAGGGAAAAAGAGCAGGTAAGATGTGTTTTAATTAAAATATGTAGGTATAGGTATGCTTTTTATAGTGTTTTGTATTATCTCGATAACAATTGTTAGGTAAGCATTATTTTTCCTCGACTTCATATAATTTGCAACAAAAAACCTGACGCAACTGAATCCTGCATACATTTTCTTTGTTCTTATTTTGTCTTAATTAATTGTTTATGGTAATGGAAATAAGAAAAAAGTGAAAGCTATCAATCATCAATAATTTGTAATGTTGTGCAAATTTTTACCACCACAGAGGGGGGTAAGCCTGTTTGGCAAAAAAATCAACGGTCGCAAGTGGCAACAGTTGGTTGCGCGGGTCGCGGCAGCAGGTGGCGCGGCAGGTCTCGGCTTCTCTCGGCTCGGCTCGGTTGCGCTCGCCAGCGGCCCTATTGCCGCTGCCGCCCTCTCGGGTCTCGGCCCGCCTGAAAGCTCGGCTCTCTCAGTCGTTGATTAGGCGCGCTACGACGTGGTGCTACTCACTTCGTTCCGCTTATAAAAGCTCGCATATTGTAACGCGATATAATTATTTTTAGTTCAAGCACTCGTAACTTTATTTTAAGTTTTACTGTGTCTTGATAAAGTTATTAGTTTGATATTGCGAATAGTTATAAAAGTTTTGTTAGTCAGTGATGTGGTGTTGAAAACAATTCAATAGAACTGGGGCCAGTCCCCGGTGGTCAGTCATGCTGCTGGTAGAGGCGCCGCGAGAAGCCGCCGTGCCTCCGTGCGCGGCGCCCTTTGACATCCCCATGTCTACACTCACAAAGATAAACTTCGCAGACTATAGTGCAAAAGTGACCAAGCAATACACCGAAATCCCTGCGGACTCTAGAAACTCTGACACCCGGTTGAATTATGATCAGGCTTTAGTAGCGAGGCTTAACTATGAACAATCCGTGACGAGTAACGGGAAATTGAACTATGGTGAACAAAATAGGCTTGCGTTCGATCCTTCCATGGATCCAATGTGCGATCCTTCCTACATACTCCCAGGTTTGTTACTTCACATACTGTTTTATTGCATGTTCCAATGTTCCTTCCGTATTGTCATTGCGTTTTGTATTTTCAATATTCACAATATAAAGGTAATATCATCAAGAAGTGCTGTAATTTTATTTTTATGATTTAATAAAATATGGTTGCGTATATACAATAAATAATACACTGTTTAATAGATGTGGTAGAGCTTGTGTACATATAATATTTGCATGACGAATCTGGTAGTTGCTTATTGTAAAATATTCCAATTTATCATAGTTCAAAGAAGAATAGGCAAACTGCAACAAAAGTAAGAGGAATGACTAATTTGTACTTATTTATACCCATGTCGTAACAGAAAGACTTTTTCCTCATACTACACACATTATTTAATTCTTCAGTTAATAAATTGAGCTAATCTTGTTCATTATAAGTTGCGGTTATCGGAGTACTCAGGGTGTAAAAACATGTTAATATAGGTACTTATTAAAGTAACTTATTTGCACAGATGAGATCATATTATAAAGAACCAACGTATAAGTATTTTTTTACGGTGCCGCAATGCAAATCAATATATTCCTGAAGTAAGTCCAGAGTCCAATAGGTGTCGTTTGAACCAGCGTGCTCCATCATAAGACACATCTCTACTGGTTTTTCATGTAAGCCTTCAGTCAATGACTCCAATAAAAATAATGGAAAAAAGGTAAATAAACATCAGGGAAAATAGTAGAAATTGCTAAAATACCAATAAGAGAAATTGCTATATTTTTTATGATTATTAATTTAATTGATTTGCTTGTTTCAAAACCTTGTCTATATGGTGTATGGTAGGTCTTCCTTGGTGTAGGCCGTGTAATAGCCCTGGTGCTGATACCAGATTTTACGAGCCGCCATAGGCGTCTGACAAGGTTCTCATGATTTGATATGTTAGTATATCAAACAGTATATACCATACTGCCACCCTATGATCACATTATGTGTAAATGTAAAAAATACACTAATTTGCATCAAATGAATCCTTTATCTATGATAGTTCAATGGCGTTACTAAAATTATAAACATGATATAAATCAAAGTTCATTCAAGCTATAAATACGGCGATTCATTGAGTACTCTCAAGCTCTCGAGCGGAAGCACTTTCGCCGCAGCCATGTTGGATCCGGCGGTGGTGGGGGATGCGCGGGCGCACCACGCGGCACATCCGCTGCGTGACGCGAAAGAGCTTTACAGTATTGTCACATACCATAATTTGCATACATAGCTTACGTGAAACAAATGTAAACTCGCCACGAGTGATGATATAATAAGAAGAATATAAATAGCAGGTGAATAAAATCATAATCTATTATTTTGAATGCCATTTTACTAAAATGTCAAATTCAAATCCCTATCCATAATCCATTACAATATGTTCACCTGCCTACTTAACTGCAGATTTTGTTTCTTAATTATTAGATTAACGTTAGTTCTTAAAAATGCACCTGCCCAATTAGCAACTTAAACGATTTGGCTTAAATGATAAGTATCTTAGAAAATTATTTCAGGGACCTATATTTAAAATTGTAATGTTCAAGAATGCTTACTTAATCTATACACAAAAACGTAGAAGTAATTAATTGGAACACACTTATTTACACATTGGTTTTTAATTTGATTTGTTAGTTTCAAGTCGAGGCACGTAGGTATGTTTGAATATTCATAGAGTAGGTATATCTGCAGATGTAATAGTTGACCCGTGTCTGACTGTCATCGTCGACGTGGCAGCGAATGGTGCACAGCTCATAAATGGTGAGGTGACCATTCGAGCAGGTCGCTCACCTTTCAGTAATCGTTCCCTTCCTTTTACAGGTAATCGGGAACCTCTAAGTTTACGTGTTTGCAATTGTGATTTGCGAGATTAATCATTTGAAATTCGGTCAGGTTATAACTTGTATCTACATTTAAAAAATTAAAAGGTCAATGACCTCGTATTATAGAAAAATCATCGTTTGCTCCTTCGGTAACTTGTTAATCATCATCTTTATACCAACATGATTTCTAGTTTTCGTGAATAATATGAATAAATCATACATTTAAAAATAGCTGGTGTTACAAAGTTGGGTGTAAAGCTGTAAAACACATATATTCTTATATTCTTGATTACTAAACAGGCAGTTTAGTCGATGCTTGCGACAAACAAGAATGTTAGAGGCACCTGTCTAACGTAGACGCAGATGTCTCGCAGATGACCGTAACACATGCTACTCTATCACTATCGGTTAGGTATTCTAATGGATACCATATTCTTACTCATTAGCAAATATAAAAAGCCGATGTACGTCGTTATCTCGCCACTATGTCTTTCAGCGTCATAACTTTACATAAAATATGTGATAAGAAATACTCTATCGATTGTGGAGCTAATTATTGCATGCAAATGTTTTGTTTGAACAATTCCAGTTCCTATGAGGTGTGGTTTTCCTCGTAACCGCAATCGTAATATGTTATTGCTGAAATTATAACAAAGAAAACATATTCTGCAAAAAATATTTCTTCATGTTTTATTTTCGGTATATGGTGATACAATGATAATTGTAGTGAGTTAAGATATTTTGGGGTAGTTGTGATCCACCTGCTAGTGGTGGGCAACGGATTTGTGGTTTTTTGCTAGCGGCTAGGGCTGAATAACAGAACACCATCTTACCTAATTCTGTCACCATAACAATTCCAAAAATTGTTGTGTCCCGGCATGAAGAGGTTTCCTCAGTTAGTTGAGGTGCATTCCGGGTGAAGGGCGCCTCCACCTTCGGCCTTATCTCAACTTTGTTACCAGGTGAGATGAACGCATAGCGTTTCCCCGACGTACAATAAAAAAAATCATTGCTGGTAGGACTTGTAAAGGTCCACCTGGACTGCCGGTGGTCTAACCCTTCTGCCGGTGGTCTAACCCTTCTGCCGAAGTCCGCTGCTAAACGGTTTGTTGTGTTCTATCGGTGGGCTGGAGAGCAAGTTCTTTCTGGGAAAGTTCGCTTAATCGTATTCGGTAACTTTGCTCTAGTATAGAGCTAGACAAGCCTTGCGATCAAAATAAAAAAAAACGATCGATCTGTGACGTCCCGGCCCCGAAGACACGTAGCTTGGTTCATTCATAAATGTATATGGACTTCCGGCTGCCGCGCCTTGCCGCTCGTAATCCAGACGAAACGTTTAATCGCTTCCCGTTCGACGCCGCCCTCGAATCCACTTTTTAAACTCTTTAATACCAAAAGTGCAATGGCATTGATTCGAAATCACAAAACCACACAGTTCCCACGGTAGAACAGGTTCTTACGTAATTAGGTTGATACGATGAGTGTGAATTAAATAACATCGGATTATCGATACCAGTTTGGCGAAAGTAATGGTATTATCTGAATACCTAATACATTTATTAATGTGAAGCTGCAAAAGTAGCTATTTCAGTTATTGCACTCTTTACGTTCATTTCTAGCAATACCTTCTGTATAAGAATACCCAATCGTTCATTAGATAATATCATGTCCGATTTATTAAAACCCGATTAGAAAAAGTAACGTACCTAATTATTACTGCAAAGTTTCATTTGAATGTGCCATTTTAAAATAACGACAAGCTACTCAAGCAGAACCACTTTTAAAAGGCTTTAGACGTTAAGATAGCCAAGCTAGTTAGGTGAGAAAGCTTACACTTTTGGTTAGAATAATGTTCAGGTATCTGTTAGATAACGCACCAGTGTTGAATGGCAGTGACGTCAGCGGGTCACGTAGTAGCCATTGATGCGCCCGCGCCGCTTCCGTCTGTAGCGCCGGCACATCCTGTCTGCAGTTTCATGTCTCACATATTACTGCCGTTACGATCGAATCTCTTACAATTTCCTTGTTTGTATCATTATAACAATTTTCTACTGTCACGTTACAGTCAAGCCGGGTCTAAATACTTAGGCACTATTCTCGATTCGATGGTTTGAGACGGCTTGAGATTGCTATTTGGCAGCATATATTCAGCGGTACATACATGTAATAGCAAATTATGACCATAACTCATCTTTTATTAGTGACAAAGTCCATGACCTATTGCATAAATGGTGCTTTAGACTAGATAAATACGTCCATATCCTATGAAGTTATTCGTAAGTTCTCAAACTTAAAAGAATCAATTTGACTCCGATCAGCCTCATTATTACGTCTTTTCGTTGGGAGGGTTGGACCATAAATGACCCGCCACGCTAGTCCATTGGTTTAATAAAAATGGATATAAGTTTATTATTCGCTGCATAAGTATAATCCATGTTCACTTTAGTCATTAAAGTAGTATTATATTTATTTCCTGCTTAAAATGAATGGAACAGGCTTAAACGTTAAACCGTCGAAAATGCTAATAATAGTGTCGGTTAGAAAGGTTTCCCCCATATCTGTTGCAAGTGTTATGGTCAGAACCTTGCGGGTAGCAGGTTGTGTAGGGTAGGGCTACCATGTGTTTTGGATTAAGCATATCTTTCAAACCAGTCAACTCGTTCTATGTATGTTAATTTTGCTGTTAGTAGATGTTCGCTTGTGGTATTTAAATTCGTTTACATAGAATATTGAGAATAACAGAAAGGTCCCGGGTTCGATCAACATGGGGAGTACAATATATTGTGCTTGGTGTGGTTGGTGGTAGGACCTTGTTGGGGTCCGCCTGGCTAGCTACCACCATCTTACCTAATCATCTTACCTATCGCCATAATAACAAGTCTAAAATTGTTGTGTTCCGGCATTTAGAGGTAAGATAGCCAGTTCCTCAGTTTGTTGAGGATTCCGGGTGAAGTGTGCTTCACCTTCGGCCTTATCTCAACATGTAACCAGATGAGATGAAGTCCAAGCGCTTCCCCGTCGTACAATAAAAAAAGAGATCTATTTTATGAGAACACATTTAAATGATCATCGGAGTGAATCATGTGGTTACACGTTGCATAATGTGTTTTTATGTTTATTTGAACAGCTCATTAAACATTAGACCGAGGTCTCCAGCTTCAGAGATGGCAGCCCTGGCAAATGCGGCCCCCTCGGTCGGTTTTTGTAGCGCGTGCGCAGGTGTCACCGCACCTGCCGCGCATACCGCCGACTGACGCGCTAGACACGGCATAGTGCACGCGATTTGACATTCTTAATGTCAACTTTATTACCATTCTTGATTCCGACTCACTCAGTCTCTGTCGCAAAGAAATATCCCGACTAAACTTCCACAGCTGTAGATGACTCGCCTAGCCACCTACATTACCTGTGTATTTGCTTTGGTAGTTTTATTACGCTCCCGACTACCGGTTGAATGATCGGAAACTTCAAATTTCATATCAGATACGTACTTATCATCATACCCATTTCACAATAAATTGTTTGCTATAATTGTATACGTTTGTAATAAAGGCATTACAAGGTATGCGAGTTTTTGCTCAGGGACATGTCTACAATTTCAAAGCTCTATGTTTTATTAGGTCTAGACAATGTAATAACCGAGCGATTTGTCGAGCTGTGTGAAGGTTTATTGAGCCTCCATAGGTTTCCAAGAATCGTTTACCGACTGCTGAGCACAATCGGCATGCTCCATTATCCAATCAATAAACACATTTTTATTCCTTAGAAATTCTTCGATCAATCAAGTGACTGTATAATCTAATTATTGCTGAGAAACTGAATGAACATCTGCTGCGACAGCTTGATTATGAATTAACGTGATATTAGACCGGATATTATTGTTAGGCAGGAATTCTGATAAACGTGGATATTTTCTAGATATATTGATGTACGCGGCGGCGGAATAAAAAATGTTTGTGTAATAACGTCGTTTTATTGGCTATAAATATCGGTGGATCTGGTGCAAGCACCAGTTACAGTTAAAAGCCAAGGCTTTTAATATATATATGCTATATAGAAATTGCAAGTAATATTCGAAATGTCACTTTTTTATGAATAACGTGTTTGCTCTAGACCTAGGCTGGTCTAGCTCAAGACCAAAGCAAGGATGAGGTCTATGATAGAGCAAACATGTCAGAAGGCACGGGTTCTCTCACGCACTGATGGAACACGGCAAGCCGTTTGGAGACAGCCACAGCTGATCGCTAACCAGGTCCTACCACCAGTTTTATGATTACTCGGCCCGCTCAGCCGGCTCAGTCGTAACCGCTACCAAAAGCAAGTGATTCCGTTGCCTTGTATAAACCACTAGGAGGTAGGTCACACCTACCTCAAATTATCGCTTTCAGTCCAATTCGTATGCTCATAAAAATATTGTATAAATTTAACGTTCATAGTTATATTTTCTCTGGCTTTCTATATAGATTTATGGAGCTATGTACCATTATCCAGGTACGGTTCACCTGGAAAATCGTTAAATAAACATTTTATGGACCAAATAATCAAAAATACGACGACATTGTGCAACAACCAACTCATAAGATTAAACACTTCCTGTCGAAAGATGCTCCAATTTTGAATTTGATTTAACATCGCTCGTTGACAGCAATTTCCTTTTGACTTGTTGTTTTTCACACGATTATTTTTCATGTTTTACAATTTTCACATGATTTATCATTTATTTTAATTATAAATCTCTACACCCTTTCAGTGCTTAATTAGAAGATTGAACCAAGTTTTATATTCGAACTTATTCTACTGTCAGTTATTCTTACTATACTGGTAACTAAGAACTGTTGGAGTGAGAGTTGTGAGATACGTGTGCCGTTAATACTATAAATGTGAATATAAATAGGTAATTGTGACATATTGGTGATTAATTATTAAGGCGAGAGCGTATTTATGTCAAAATATAGCAACGTTTTGGACGTGCAGCTATAATTATGTCGACGCGCTGTCAGCCAGTGCTCACCTGCCGGCATTGCTTCTAATTTTAAAAATCATATTTTTCGACTTCCGTTCCCGAATGGGAATTGGCTCGATGTATGTGTATGCGCAGACTTCGTTTAGCTCACTTGTCCTTAGCGACAATATTTTACATAGAACGCTGATTAAATTATAAATCTTATTTAGCCGTTGCTCTTTTAGACGAAAAATTAAATCTTGACCCAACAACTAACTTAACGGATGAGGCGAAGTCTCTGGCAATTGATGATGTATACCTAGAGTATATATAATAATATACCTGAATCATTTAAAGCATATTATGTAGTAAAATTGAAATTATAAATAACGCTTATTTATATTAATAAAAATTTGCTACAATGCTGAGCGTGTCTTTCAGTCGGTGAATTAATACCGTCAGACAAGACAGCAGTGCGGTTGCAAATAAAAATGAATAAAGCTAACAAAAAATATTCTGTCATCAAGGCGATACCATATGGCGGGCTTAGCGCGTGCGCCTCGAAAAAAACATTCGAACATTTCGCGGGTTCGAGTTTCATGGAGATACTTAATAAGTAAAAAAGTTGGGGCCTCGTGTTGCAGCTGCTTCGAGGTCTAAGGTTACTTCGCATGTGCCTAACTCTCCCTCCACGTTGGATGAAGAGATATTTATTGAGAAGTTTTGTTTAGCAGACGAATATATTCTTACTCATACCGTTTATCTAATTGAAATTTATTCAACGCGTACTCAATTGAATAATACGCATTGGAATCGTTCTTTGATCATGTTCGTTTAGTATAGGGTTCATCGGATCAGATGTAGAGCTCATAGCTGGTGACGATCGTAAAACTGTCGTTCCAGAATCGACGGCAAGCTTGATGCCGAATAAATCAGTGTGTGATTCTGCGGTTACGCGCCAATGGTGGCGGAGAGTGGCGACCTTTCGACCTGGCGGCTGCGCGCGAGGCGTGGCCGCGCTCGATTGGCCGCCCCGCCCCCCGCGACCCGCCCCACGCCCCCCACACGGTCTCTCCTCGATGAAAAGCCGATTCTGTAATGGACCGCGCTTTTGTCTGTGAAATAAGATAAAATGACAATCTTCATAAACTCGGTATCTGTTTGCTATTTGCTCACATTTCAATAACTTCAAAGTCACATGCAAATATGCAAATAACATAATAGGTTTTCTGCTCGTGTGATCACCTTTCAAATCTGCCTTGAAATCTAAGTCCATCTAATATCTGTATAAGTTTTAATTCTAGTAAGAACATCAAAATGTACTTAAGTTATTCGTAATCTTCGGTCAATACCGACTAAAACACAACTAAGGTTTCTGACAAAATTGTGCGTCGTAAAAATAGTTTTCCTCAAGATGATGGGTAACAGCGTTGATACTATTAGTAGTTTCACAGCAATCATTGTTTCCTAGTCACTCGTGATCGTGAGTTACGGCAGGCCACCGGGTCACTCCAGGAGGGTTTTTACCCGGATTTATCGATGCTATTTCAACAACATGAGGGAATTGTAATTGGGCGCTATTGCTTCATTAAAATACTTCAATTTGTTCAGTTGACAGTGAGCAGTGATTTGTTTACATACCTACCTTTGTGGGTTTTTGTATAAAAATAGCTTGTTACGGAGACAAATAGAGGAAAAACATTCCATAACACTTTTTAACGACATTCTATTTTATATTTTCGATATAATTATCTACCCATTTCTTTCGTCATTTGAAATTATTTTCTTAACAAAAATAAAAGTTAATATTGTGTCTTGCTATTTGAATAGTTCTCCCATGTTCTACTTTGAATGGTGCAATAAAGAGCGCTCTAATCTTATCAAGAGTATGGAGATGATAACAAAAGTAGGTAACCAGAATGCTTTAAAGCATTCTTAGTTTATTATTACTTTCCTTATTGTCTCGTTTTTTGTACATTGTATAGATAATGAGAAATATATTCGTAAAAAAATGTTGGAGGGGATGGTAATTGTCCCGTACTCAATCGGACATTGCTTTCGCTGACATGATTGAACTTTAAACCTTTTCAGAATATCCGCAGGTGGATACTAGAAACTTAAAGCCGTACAATTAAAATATCAACTCGATTACCAATAATTAAATATTACAAGACATTTTACACGCGATACTCGATTACGGAGATTACAAGAGGAAGAGGAAGAAGAGAAGTATACAAACTTAAGATCACCCAAACATAACACATACATCTATATTTATCACGCTAATGTCCCGGTTGGGAATCAAACCTACAACCTACAGTGCAGAAGGCCACTACCAACTGAACTGTGAGGCCTTTCGAATGCGTGACAAATACCCGGGTGCATCGAAGCGAACAATAAACACATAATATATCACGCACAATGGACGTGAGAACTTTATCACGACGCGCCGCCGCCGCCGGTCAACGTTCGATTTCAACAGTACTGACAGTTATTTTAGCTGCTAATTATAGCAAAAAATAGTCAATATTGCTCACATACATTTTATCCACCTACGTGGTCTAGTGGTTCGACAACCGGTGTCAGAACCAGAAGTCCCGAGTTCGATCCCCGGAGACAGCTTTGTGCTTTGTTTGTTTGGAGGTAGGACCTTGTTTAAGTCCGCCTGGCTAGCCACCACCATCCACCACCATCTTACTGTCGGTCGCCATAGCAACAATTTGGAATTGCTGTTTTTGAGCGTTTAGAAAGATAGCCAGTTCCTCAGACTGTTGAGGATTCCGGGTGATGTGTTCTTTCACCTTCGGCTTCATCGTAGCTTGAAACCAGGCACTTTCTCGTCGTACAGAAAAAAACAAACGGTAACGGCCCTTAGGTCTAAACCCACTACTTAATATTTATCTTGAAATGTTTTCCAATCTGCAGATGAGGTTTGAAAAACTAAACTAATTATAAACATAAGATTTTGAAATGGCTTGCAAATATATGTTATAAATTAAAAAAAATTCGAAGCCTATTTTAGTAACACACCTAACTTGAATATGTGAATAATAATGTTTAGGTATAAACATTTGTTATCGGAGACTGCGCGGTATCAGGCAGCGGTCAAACGTCACACAAAGAGCGTGCGATCGACCTGACCCCAAGATATGAGTACATGGCGACAGACTTGTAAGATGGTTGTTGCGATCCAGGCGGACTTAAACAAAGTCCTACCACCAACCTACGAGTGCGTTGTATTACAATGCAGGTGCTATTAGGTACTTCAATTGTCACTTCTTTACGTAATATGACAAAGACTAAAATGTCATCGATATCCAGTGCTACGCCGTAGCAAGGTGCTACGAAGCTTCTACGAGACAAAGATAATGCAACAAGTTTTGTTGCATTTTCCAAATTATAAAATCGTCGTTAAGCTGACTTATTGCCTAACTGACTGACTGAAAATCAACACACAGCCCAAATCAGAGGTCCTAAAGACTAGATATTTTTTGCAGTAAGATGGAATTTTGAGAAATTAAGTCATAAGTCAACAACGCGACGTAGCGAACGTTCGGAAAAGATTAATAACTATCTATTTGATGAGATAAAGGTTGGGAGGTGGATAATTGTCCGGTTAAGCACATGATGTGAGTCTGTGTAAGCGTTGTCATGGTGATGGGTGGAGTAGAAGGGGGTAAGGGGGTATAGGTGAGGGGGGAGGGTCGAGGTGTGGGTCCGCAGTCCGCATGCGCAGAACAAAGGGCGCGCCGTGAACCGCAACGGTCGCGCTTCGCCGCCGCCGCTGCGCGCCGTTGCCCCGACGCACGCGTCTACTGATTTTTTCCACAAAAATAGGTTCTGTTGCGATAATAATCTAACATTTTACTTTTTCTCGGTACACGATCGCTGTTTCTATTTCGAGAAACACGCATTATCACATTCTCAGAAACATAGAACTGATAATTGTGTTGTTAACATGATCATAGAACTTCGAAGCATAGTAAGGCCGTACGACCTCTGTAGTAGATGATTTATGCTGTCTAGTGCCTGGAAGCAATTTAAAAGCAGACGCGTTATTTACTATGGGTATAATTGCTACTTTAATCTGCTACTTTAGAAATGTAAAGATTACATGGACAGACATGACTGGACCTATCTATCCTAATATGTAGGTATATATGTGAACATGGCTTTAGCGTGACATCGTTCTGATCGATGTTAAACCATTTAAAAAAAACAGTTTACCTTATGCCTGAGCATACCTGAGTACAAGATAGGCCACGTGTAGGGAACTAATGCTGGTAGACCAGTAAATAGTTGTTACTGCCTCTTTTTTACTAATAGATACAGAGCATAGAGTTCTTAAGCAAACATGCCGTGGAGTTACAGCCTAACATATCTTCACTGCGTGTACTACCCGCCTTCCAAGCAAGTTTTAGTTTTGGGAGGATGCTCATGTTAAATTGTAAAATTGTAGCTGTAGCTTATGCGCTTGTTATTGATGTACCTTATGATAAGGTATCTACCGAGATCGAGTTTTGAATCTAAACTATCAAGGGAGACACGACACACAAAATAAAACATCAAAATTAGTCCAGCCGGTTAAGAGCTCAGTGACAGACACACGTACAGTATAACTGATATAATAAGGATCTAAATCTCTCCCTGTTTTTTGAAATATTCTCTTTGATTAGTTACAAGTTATCTAGCCAGTAGGCTACTTGTGAGATAGAACACCGTTAGTAAATATCTCAATCTGTCTTTCCAGGTGGGTATACCACAGGCGGCGGTCGTGACACGAGCTCCTACGGCTACGGGGAGGCAGGCACGGCGGCGGCGCCTGCGCCACCCGCTACCTCCCCCCTCGAAGAGTATTACCAGCCGGAATACCCCCCCGCGCCGGTGGCGCCCTCCGCGCAGCCCTACCTCGAGGAGTACTACCACCATGCACATGCGCACACGCAGCCGCTGCTCACGCACGAGCAGAAGTACCAGCCACATGCGTATACCACGAAACCTTATCCCAGAGGTAAGAGGGTCACTGAAAATGCTCAAAAACATTATCTTTAAGCACAATGGTACTTATTAAGAAAATACAAAAGTCTTTGTCATGGTTGTTTTAATTACAAAGGCCATTCAACACTTCACCAGTCATTATATCGAAAACTTCAGCCATAATGTCATGAAAGATGCGATTCAGTGTGTAGTCGAAAATAAAACTCGAGTTGCTAATGAACGCCATCAACACATGTGTAAACAGCAACACGATACAGCTGAATTAATGAACCCGACGGATTTGAGGAGACTCCTTCGTGAAATTGAATAGCTTCATTAATTAACTGACCAAGTCCCTCTAATTGTTGGCTTGTGATCTCTCATAACGAAGATGCTTGAGGTTTCTGTTTCTTTCAACTTGTGATTTATGGCGTGTTCGTTATAAATTGCTATACCATCGAGCTGGTAAAGTTTTTTTGATAATTAATGAGGATCACAACATTGCTATAGCATATGCATAATTAAATACTGTTTAGATTAAAAACCTGCACATTAACTGACAAGTTGAATTAGAACTATAGAAATGTATGTTGAAACTTCCTCAGGTTGAAACTTGTCATAACCCGATCCGTAATAGGTGCATACGCGTCTGTACAAGACGGAAGTGTGTATATTGTTCGGTACTGGTCAGAATCAGCTGAGCTACCTTTGTAAATCAGCAGTCGATAGACGGTCTTTACCTGTTGCCGACTGCTTCTTGTAAATAGTTAGTGTAAACTCCTTTTCCTCCTTTCCTTTAACTAATTACGAATCAGTGAAGAAAAAATATTTTTTCATAGCTGATTATGAAAATAGTTATGTAAATGGACCAAACCAATTGTACATATTGTTTTTGTATTCAATATTATACAATAACATACAATAATTAATATGTTTCTTTGAGATGGCATAAAAAATATATGAACTGCAAGCCGCCAGCTTTAAGAGTAGTAGAGCTCCTCCTGAAAGGGCTCAACCGAGGAAGCGGTGGCCGAAATAGGTATGTTGGTAGAACTACCAACATACCTATTTCGGCTGCCAAACAGCATTGTCTGTGTTCTGGTTTGATGGGTATGGTTACCGGTAAATATACGGGCACGCGAGGCTCAATCTTCATGTCTCAAGTTGACGGGCGCAATACAGTGCCGCGTAGGTCATGTTCTTCGTGGATGTGACCTATGCAGTAAGGCTTTGTAATTGACAAAATGCACTTAACATCAGGTGGGCTGCTTTCTTGTTCAGACTCCAGTAGGTATAATAAAAAAAAGGCAGTTTGGTGCAATTTCAAATTTAATTTTCTTACTTAATTGTTTTATTAAAAGGTAAGATAGCCAGTTCCTCAGACGGTTGAGAATTCCGGGTTTGTGCGCTTCAACCTTCGGCATCATAACTTGACATCTTGGTGAGATGAACCAAGCGTTTCCCCGTCGTACAATAAAAATAATGTGACTGTAGTGCGTTCGACATAACTACATTTTAAACTCTGCGTGTAAGCAGTCCGTAGGAATGCTTGTACTGCATACTACCAGCACTGTTCGTTTATGTTGCAGTTCTGAAGAAAACGGGCTGAGCTCGCCATATGCATAGTTTGATCGGATACAAAATTGGCTTGGAAGATGTAATCGGTAATCTATGTTGCAGGTGCTGGCGGCAGGTACGGCGGTGAAGGTTACGGCGAGAGCTACGCGCCTGAGTACGGCGGCGGCGGCTGCACAGAGTGGACCGAGTGGCCCAGCGACCAGCATGCGCTGATCCCTCAGGACAAGCTGCCTTATCCTGCCTCAGGACCATGTTTCACTGGTGCGTATTGCTTACCTTACTTTTGTACTAGTTCTTGCCATATACTTCCTGTAATTTATCTATGCTCAAGCTTAACGGTTATTTACACGCTTCCGTTCATTGGCTTTTACTGGTTTATTGATTCAATTTGAAATCCAATCAAAAAATATTATTAATGAATGGACTTTCAAAAATGAGACAAAAAATGGCTTCATGCCTCCTTGCTTATAGAGAAATCTCGTCATAATTTTATTGGCCCCTACCAACGTATCGTCGGTAAATACCTTCGCATTTTTAACAACGATCTTGAACAATGTGTGAATGTATTTAGTAAAATTAACACACTCATATGTTTGCATCGCACATTAAACATGCGTCTACGTTGGTGTATGTGTAATAATAAAGCCTTATAATGTAGTTTCTTATCTCTTATTACATCGCTTAAGTCAGATAATAAAGTAGCAGTTCATACGAGTTCGTTGAGATCTTTTGTATAACAAAAGGTCGACAATCTCGTAGACATGTGCTACGTCGTAGCTAGTGCTACGAAATTCACATGAGTAGGACTTAAATGCAAGCAAGCTACGTCGAAATTGGAGTGTAACAAAATTATTTGTTTGGATAAATGGAAAAAAAAAGTATGATGGAAAAAGCGTATTCAGTTAATTTTATAATGCCAAAGTATATGAAATCGCTGAATAAAAATTAGATAAAAGAAAAAATTATATGGAAAAGTTGAAACTTCTCTTCTCAGGATGAGTCAGCTTGTAACTTCAAAACACATCGTGGATACAAAAATGTGACATTCTCAATTACCTACGATCTATACCTAACTATTAACAACAATATTTTTGAAATGTTATGTTTCGCGTTTTTAGTATAGTTTTGGTATTGGCTTACTGAGCGAACTTTGCTCGAAATAAAGAAAATAAAAAGTATCGTGCGTACATAACCCAGAGTAACTATCTTGATGCGTCAGTGACTTCACCAACCTAATCACGGGCAATACGAAACCTTTGTAATAAAACGTAAAATTGCGTTTGCCCAGCTTGCTTCTGATGTGAAAAAAGCCGTTGTTGTTAAAGCCTCAAGAATATTCTAAAATATCTCGTACATCGTAAAGCAAATGTGTACAATATGTGCAGGTTCAGGGCCCATCCAGCTGTGGCAGTTTTTGCTGGAGCTGCTCACCGACAAGAGCTGCCAAGGGTTCATCTCGTGGACCGGCGACGGCTGGGAGTTCAAACTCACGGATCCCGATGAGGTAAGTACGCCTTTGGTGCGACTTTAAGCACGAACACGCAAACTGGCAGTTTAGTGCACAATAACGATCAAATTATAGACGATCTTTTCAAATATAGAACGTTTCGAAAATTGTTCAAAGTTTGTTTAGTTTTTGTTTCACAGCATTTTTTACCTAAGTTTTCTTATAGTCGACTTCAAATAGAATCATTTTCGCTCATGGGTCTCGTAACAAGGTAACTTAAATTCTTAGAGGCGGAGAGTCTAGGATCTAGGAGCTCTGTTTACCAGTAAATGTAGTATTTTCGACACCGCGATATCCAACTCGTATTATATTATCGCTAAGATTTATTATTGATAGAAATTCAAGAGCAACAGTAAACAGATAAAGGCTGTTGACTCATTTAAAAAAAAATACGAATTAAAGTTAGTCAAGTTTAACATTGTGTCAACACTAACCGTCTAAATCTAACGTGTGTTAGTGGTGACAAGGAAATTATGACTTTTGCACCTGCCCCCTCAGCACGGGACGAGGATAATTTTTTTTTCCTCTGTTTTTATCCACCATCGGGAGACAAAATGCTCTGACAAGGTGGATACAAACAGAGGACAAAAATTGTATCTCCTCCCCGTGCTGAGGAGGCTGAGCGGACTCCTAAATGGGTACTTAATTTATTAATAATAAGTCTTAATTTATGAATACTTATTGATCGATAAAATTAAACGCTGCAACTTGTTTCAAATTCTAACGTTAGTTTTACACACGATATAAAAAACATACTAATTTTACGATATGTTATAAATTCCATGATGATGAATGATAACAGCATAAAAAGAGGGCGATTTACATAATGTACCATTTACATGTGGTCTAGTAGTTCGCCTACCGGTTTCAGATCCAGAGATCCCGGGTTCGATCCCCAGGGGGAGTACAATATTGTGCTTGGTTTGGTTGAATGTGTAAGTCCGCTTGACTAGCTACCACCATCTTACCTAATTGTCTGTCGCCATTAAAACCATTATTTAATTGTTGTGTTTCGGCATTTAGAGGTAAGATAGCCAGTTCTCCAGTTTATTGAGGATTCCGAGTAAAGTGAGATACAACCGTCGGCCTTATCGTAACTTGGCAAATCAGATGAGATGAAGGCCAAGCACATCCCCGTCGTACAATAAAAATAAAATATTGAGATGTGATTTCCTAAGACACGTCGATGCTTAACAAGCCTCATAGCTCAGTTGGTAGTAGCTTTGCCTTCTGCGCTGTAGGCTGTGGGTTCGATTCCCACCCAGGACAATCATTTTTGTGA
Source organism: Venusia cambrica (assembly GCA_951394065.1). Taxonomy (NCBI): domain Eukaryota; kingdom Metazoa; phylum Arthropoda; class Insecta; order Lepidoptera; family Geometridae; genus Venusia; species Venusia cambrica. The sequence continues at coordinate 8,105,949 of OX596042.1, forward strand.
TGAATATTGATGTTTGTTCTGTGTTTGGGGGTTGTAGTATATAGTACGTATGTATTTAGAATAAATATTTAAGTATTCTATCCGTAATCTAGTTCCCATATTACAAGCTATGCTTAGTTTGGGGCTCGGTGGCGCTGTGTAAAATTAATGTCCTGTAATATTGAATGTTTGTTTGTTCAGGTGGCAAGACGCTGGGGCATCCGTAAGAACAAGCCCAAGATGAACTATGAGAAGCTCTCTCGCGGCCTCCGCTACTACTACGACAAGAACATCATCCACAAGACGGCCGGCAAGCGCTACGTCTACCGCTTTGTTTGCGACCTGCAAAGCTTGCTTGGGTAACACATTCTTTCGTTTACCTATATTTCGTTCTCTTACCCTTGTTGCGCTTCGCTCAAAAAAAATGTATCCATTGAAGACACACTCGATTTGAGAGCTTGAAAACAGACAAAACAATAATTCTTAAATGATTGTGTTCCGGCATTCAGAGATAAGATAGTTCTTCAGTCTGTTGAAGATTTCGGATGAAGTGCGCTTCCACCTTCGGCCTTATCGTAGCTTGAAAAATTAGGTGAGATAAAGAAGGCACCTCACAGTAGTAAAATAAATAAAAAAAGTACGACAGATTTTACGTGTCCCAATGCTGTTATATTTAATTGTTGTCGAGGTTATGTCTCAGAGTGATACTTTGAAACGCAGCTTCTTACGAAATATCTGAGCCATCTCAGATAGCGGGATGGTTCTACTGATGGGATAGACCATCGTTTGACCTCAATCTCACCTGATGTTAAGTGACGATGTGGCAGGATGGTCTAGGATCTGAACCTGCGATAAAGATGCCATCTTATAACGAAAGTCGTAGGATTTTTGGTGTTTATCGGGTTTTAAATACCTCGCGTTTTATACTTATCGTTTACACTAATATGACTCATAGAATATAAGTAATGTTGGTATTTATTTTTAGAATATCGCCAGAGCAACTGCACGCCATGTACGAACCCAAAATGGAGAAGAAAGACGACGACTGAACCCGCTCGCTCCGGTCGCAACTCACCGCGCGATCTCACTCAGCTTTCGCAGAACAATAGTTGCGCTCTTATATCTATGATTTTATTACTCCAATGCTCGATAAACGTATTTATACCTTTTTATCCTACTACTTTTTTATCAATTTTACTTATTGAGCTAAAGAAAATCCTTCTGATTAATTTGTAATCTACGTTTTTATGTTTCGTATCAACGAACGCTATCAGGCTGCAAACTTTTTTTTCAGACGACGGTTTTGATCTCATTCAGCCACCAGTGTAATTTTAAAACATGGTTCTTGTAACATAATAATAAGTACCAAACCAATGGTGCCTTACGTGTCACAATGTAGTTTATTTGTCAATTTCCACCGCCAGTATTAATTCGGCATGCACTTGTAATAAATACAATTGACCACATCACCTATTAGGTCCATCGATTTTCTAAAAACCTTTGATTCTCTAAACAACGTTTTTAAAAATAAATTCTTAGTGCTAAAATAGTAAAATTCTGCTATTATAACAATAACTGTAAATATAAGTTAATCTGTTACTATAAATTTAGATAAGTATTATTATTATAGTAGGTGTTAAGTGTTGTATGTTTGATTCGCAAATTGTTACAATATGCGATTAAATTAATGCATAGTCAGAATGCGAATGGACAAAAAGATTTTTATTATTGATTTTTAGTATTGATGCAAAAAGTTAGCCCAAAGATTTTGTCAGTCAAAATTTATTCCCACCTATTTGGTAAAAATATCCCTTCTGAGTATATCTCGTTAATCTGTATCATAATTATTTTACCCAGGATTTAACTATTATGTCCAAACTATATCAATCAATTAAGCCTTTAAGATAGGTTTATTTACCATGGAAATACAATTTTAAAAACAAAAAACGATCATTCGTAATTATTTTCAAATATCTCGATCTCGTGATAAGGGATTTGCAGTATGAAATTAAATTAGTTGTATTATTTTCAATTTTTATAGGTCCTAGCATACACCGAAGATATTTCGATAAGTTTATTTTGTAAAGAATTTTCCTCCATCAATATCATACTCAGCTTTTTGTCTTGTGCAATGAGGATTAATATATTTTGTGATTTATTGAGGGTACAATGCACGGTGCTGTTTTGAAACATAACATGATGTTTAATACATAAAAATGTCTTCCCCGCCTTACCAAAATGTAGGTCTAACTTATGTTTCGTATTACTTATTTACCGTATACCTATCCAATGCATGTTGAATCTTGATACAATTTTCACAATGTGAGTAATGAAATAGTACAGACCATAATGTTACTAATTTATTAGAAATAAAAGGCTGTTAGCGACCGCCATTTGAAGTGAGACCTAATAGTAGTTATGGCCAAATTTTTTAATGTATTGTGTCGTTGTATGTATTGATGGAAGATATAAATCTAAATATATATTTACGAAAATATACAGTTTTTCATTGAAATAAAACTGGCTTAAGCCACCACACCACACTGAACAGTGAACACGTTATAATAATGTAGCGCCGATAACATTATTTTGTTCACTCTTTGGAATTACATTATTCGGATGCTCGGGGGAACTGGTGGTCGTGACGACCCTAACCAACTTACCTAAATCTTCATGGCACTATTAGTGATAGCCAACCACCAGTTTACTTGAAAAACAAGTAAATGTAGCCTAAGATGGAGCACGCTTGTCTAAAAGGCACCTATTCACTCCGGACTTGAAGATTTAGACCAAGCTTTAAGACATTTGTAAACGTGAACCTAGTTCACGAAAAATAAATGAATTATGAAAAAGATTGTACCGGTGCAGAAAAACAGACAAGGATAATATAGAATCATAATAAAGCAGGTAAAACGTAGGTATAGGCAGGCAGACAGGTTAAATACCACCATACAAATTCCTTCCACGGGTGTCGTACAAGGCGACTATGTCTTAAGAAGGCCCCAGAGCACCGCTTGTTGCTGCTCTCTGTGTGTCGAGATAACTAATGCAATGGATGCCGTCACCTCCGGTTTAGCTGTGGTGAGTGGGTCATCCGGGTCTCAAAGATCATGTTCTTGGCCTACGGTGGGACCGATCCGAGGGCGGCGGATCGGTATGGTAGGTATGGATCACTCGGATTCGGATAATTGGCACCTACTTTATAATGCCGCTGGGAAGAGTGCCTCATGGAGCAGGCGATGGACTCGACATCTAGGTGTCGTTATTACTCACCATGGAGCGCCAGTAGCGGTCTAACGGTTCGCCCACCGGTGTCGACAGATCCAGAGGTCCCGGGTTCGATCCCCAGAGGGTCAAATTTGAAAAGGTACAATATTGTGCTTGGTTTTGTTGGTGGTAGAACTTTGTTTAAGTCCGCCTGGCTAGCTACCACCATCTTTCCTAATTCTGTCGCCATAACAACAAATCTAAAAATTGTTATGTTCCGGCATTTAGAGGTAAGATAGCCAGTTCCTCAGTTAGTTGAGGATTCCGGGTGAAGTGCGTCTCCACATTCAGCCTTATCCCAACTTGTATCCAGGTAAGATGAAGGACAAATGGTTCCCCGTCGCACAATAAAAAAAAGAGGTCAATGACCTCGGAGATAGAGGTCAAAATGTAGGTCAAGAATGTAGGTTTAATAGGTAAAAAATAATATTTCGACGCATTTTTAACACTCATATTAACGTATACATCTTATGATGTCACCAGGTAGGCCTTACCGAAAAATGAAACTTCAGTTGAGCCTTTGAGTTAAATGACCTCGGAGATAGAGGTCAAACCTTAGGGGCAACCGGCTAGTTAGAGCTTCTGGCGGGAGCACACCCGGAGTCCGACACAGAACACCCCACTTAATTAGGTAAAGTTCGAAATGAGTGAGAAGACCGACCCTATGAACCCAGGTGTCACGTGGTCTTGGTGCGTTATACCTCTAGATCTAGAGTGTTTATAATAAGTGCAGGAGCCAGAAACTCAGGAAAGTCGTAAGAGTCCTTTCATCATGCACGAGTTCGAGCGGAGCTTGCGGAGGGAGGTGGCGAGCGCAGTGAGCCAGCGACTTTCTATTTACTATTGCGTCCCGTTTTCTACACAGAGAGCGAAATTCCGCCTATCTGTGTTCCATACTTTTGCAATTGTACAGTTTGGCATGGCACCCACTGATATGTCTTCAGAATAACAATAACAAACCAATACAGCTGATTTTGTTTACGTTGAATGAATCTTAGTAGGTATCTTCAAAATAGTCGAGATCACGATTCGACAAAAATAATTTTTAGGTTAGGATTGTGTTGTGATGTGAATTGAATTTACTAAAAATATTGTCAAATTAAATTCAAACATTGGTAAATAAATAAACAAAATGAGGCTAACGCACATTTTAAATCGTCAACATATTGGTTTTATGTTTAAAAAGCATTGGATAGTGCAAGGCAAACGAGTTCCCATCGATACTCACGTCGAAGATTACTTAAAGGAGAAAGGAATCAAAGTTGAAGATGCAAACGAATTTGTGAGTGGAAAACCACAGGAACATGAGAAGTAAGTACCTACCTACCTACCTTTAGTTCTTCATTATTTTTGGTCAGTCATTATACTTCACAAAAACTAATTTCTTTTTTGACTGCAGAGTAAATATAGTTGGTCCATTTGAACGGCCACTACCTCAAGACGAAAATCATCCTGATTACAAAGAGCAACCATGCTACACACTCAGAAACACCAACGTTTTGCTAGAGGGCATCTCCCAAGCGCAGGTTCTGACCAAAACCATCATAGCAGAAGATAGATTGCCTCCAAAAATAGAAGAATTAGCAGAGCTGCCAGCCCCAACTACAATACACGAAAACATCAAGAAAGCTGTACTCTCAGCAAATGTGTTTGATTGTGAACAAAAGAAGCTACCTAAAATCAAGGATCCAGTGAGACCAGCCTATAATTTCCCAAGAATATTAGGAATCACTGATAGGAGGCGCAAGTATGTACTAGAAATCATAAGCTTTGGTGATAATAGTGTATATTATCACCAAAGATTTTAAAGCTCATTTAAAATCCTTTAAGCCAGGGTAGCTCTATAAATAATGAAGCTATGCTGTTGTACTTTTGCAAATTAAGTGTTGCATTGTATTCCAGTTTTAAGATTTATTTATTTTTTATACTTTTTATAGTATAATATATTTTATAACTTGCGAGCAGTTCACCTGATGTTACGTGCAACTCTTGCACTGCACCCAGCAACATGAGGAATAAAGGTGTTAAGTGCCATGTGCCCATAATTTTAGCAGTAACCATACCCTTTCAACGGACTGTTTTTCAGTGCTTCTTGGCTGTTGAAATAGGTATGGTGTTAGTACTTCCCCAGATGAGGCCATTCACTATGTACTCTAATCTTAAATTGATCAATCAATGCAAACAATACTGTGCAGGTGACACTGCATGCCTTTTAATATTCATATCATTATCAGGCTTGTCCGTAACCAACAAAAATTATCTTCCAGCCAAATCCTCACAAACAGACTACTGCAACTGGTTGAAAAGAGCAATGATACAGAAGTTACACAATGCAAGTATGTGGTGAATGATGTTGAGAGCCGAGCAGTGTTCACCAAGGATAATGACCTGATTAGGTTCAATGATCTATCAAACATACTGGTGACTAGCAACAAGTCAGTACAACATGCCACAGAAAAAGACATACCTTTTGTGCAAATTCCAGACCTTTACCCAGTGAAATACACAATCACACTGCCTCCTGAACACTTTTATGAAGAGTCGAGTAAATACCGTAAGTATTTTAGATCTTTCATCGTCATCAACAGCAGATGTCCATCCGCAAAGAATTCTTCCATAAACCCGACATGTGACATTGCAGCATTCATATACAATAAAGACAATGATGCTGCCCTGTCTATCAAGGACCTAGCTAATTTGTCTGCCTCAAGATAACACTTGTGTGATGAAAGAACAAACACAACACTACAAAATGAAAGTTTACTAATGAATGAGATATATAATTCTTTAGCTGGATGATGTACTACTTGATACCAACAATTGTTTTGTATTGTTTTAGCCTTCCATCTAACTGTGAAAATGAGGCATCCCCACACAACATGGCTACATTACAACAGCACTGAAGTCAGCAATCTGTTTGAGACACCAGTAACTCATCCACAAATCCTTGGAAGATCTTTAACCCATGCCTTCACTGTCGCGTCATCTTATGCGAAACAACAGTATGGAGTGAGTTGATAATATCTAGGCTAACAGCAAAATGCAACAATAGAAACATCTTTATAGTTTCCGACAAAAAAAATATATGATTATTACATTTTTTCTATAGAGAACTGTCATACATTTTATGCTGTCAGAAACTATTCAGAAGTCTTACTGTTGCATTTGGTTAACCCTGCTCTTACCCTTTTTAAAGAACTGGTGTTACTGTACAAAAACGGAATTGGGGCAAAGTTAATCACAGAAGATTTTCAATAGTCACAAACAAGTTTAAAAGACCCATTTCTGTAGGAATAATATTAAACTAAACAATGCAATCTGTACTGCTACTATTACTTTTTCAATGCAGAAGACTTTTTTTTTTAGATAATCCACTTATTGTAATTGTGGAAATACGCTGGTTAACTTAGTGTGTGTTAATAATATAAATATATTTTATGTTATTGCTTTTATCAACAGGAGCAAGTGGGAGATTTACCAGAGCCAATTTACCTCAACTGCATCCAAACTGATGGGCAGAAATTCCATTTTGGTATCCTAGAACTAAACACCCTGAATGTGGATGGATCGGAGGGTACAAAAAATGTATGGTACTGCAAAAACGATATGAAACTATACGACTCCTGTCGGTACTTCGGTGGGAGGCCAGTATTGGAAAACTATAACAACAAAGTTTATGGTTATATCAATGCATTTTATAACTCTTAAAACTTATATTACTAAATAAATTAGTTTTAGATTATAGTTCAATAAAACATTTACAAGACTTTCTATAACATTTCCAAGTTAGAGTTGTGTGATAGAATAGAAAGCAAAGAATCATGTATGTATTTATGTGCATATCCCATTATATTTACAAATACATAAATACATTTATTTCTGTTTAGAATACACAATGCTTACACATACCGGATCACTTTGTACATTAAATAATAAGGGATAGAATGGAACGAATAGTTTGACTCATTTCTCCATTGTGAATTTCTGCAGTCGTCGTCTTCTTAGTTCCTCCGCGTCGGCGTCAGTCTTATCTCTGAAACAGAATTATTTTATTAACCGACAAATAATAAAGGAATGTTATAAGAGTATATCTGTCTGTTTGCCTGTGGCCTCGTAGCCATTGTAGCTCCTAAAGTAGATCTCTGATACAATTTTTCTATCTCACGGATTGTGGGTGAGCAATACTTGTAGTTGTGATGTGGATAGACACGCGCTCTTTTGTGCGTAACTATAGGTAGCGTTATCAAGTTCATAAATAGTGATCAAAGTAATATAGGTAAGTATTTAGATTTATGTTTCGTCTAGTAATAAAAAAAAATGTATTTCACATGTTCAAAAATTTTTTTTACATAAATATTAACAAACCAAATAATTCGTGTTTATAATCCTAAATATCGTCTTCCGTGTCAGTTTTATTGTCAGTATTCACTATCTTGCAAATGTATTATAAATTCATTTCTAGGTTTCTAGCCAACCATCGAATTCAATTTTTTCATGTAAGTATGACCGTAATTTTGCTAATGTCGGAATTTGTTTATGTACAATATGGAATTCTTGTACCTATAGTACTCCGAACAACATCAGCCGTAAATCCATGAACTTCTCTCCTTCTCCGGTTTTAAATCGTAGACTGAAATTTTAAAGATGGCGTTCTAGGGAAATCATTTTCTTTTTTAATAATCTTTGCACAGTTCGTTCACTAACACCCATCACACGCATCTGCAGTGTGTTGTGTTATATTACGCAAATGCGACCAACCACAGTTCGGTTCTTAATTTCTTTCTTGATAAAATGATACGTATTTATAATAATTTCACGACCAAACGAACGTGACGAGAATATCATTATTTTCTTACATCACTGTGTACAACTTTTCTCCGTTTACTTTCCATGTTGACGGTACTCGACACAATATTGTCGCGAAACAGTTAGCACTAGTACCGGGCTTGGCGATACTAAGCGCTCCCGAGCTCACGCACACAGAAACAACGTGCATGTATATATCAACACAACAATAAAAAGCAACCCGCCTTCGTGAGATGGAACAACTGTATCAATGCTACTTTTTTGCCAGATACACAGATAAACATTTTGTCCGCATTAAGTCTTTTTTTACTTGGGATGGGTCAAAATCTTTAAGCGAGCCTACCCATAAGATGCCTATTAACTTGCCTGAATACATTGGATTGTAAGATAACAGATATACTCGGTCGAGAGTAGGTATGACTATGCAATGATACTTGCAAGATTCCATTAAGCAATTAATTAATGATATTATAAAATAGCTTGGCGTGAGTGAGTGACTGACTGACATACAACGCACAGCCTAAACTGTAAGCCTAGAGCAACATGAAATATAAAGGGAGTTTTGTAGAAATATAAGTCATGACGGGAACAAAGTATCGGGCGTTACACTAGATATAAAAGAACGAGGGACAACCATAAGTTTCTCACCTACTAGTATCGGCCGTGTGTTGGTTGGGTGTAGAGGCCTCGCCGCCGCCGTCGTCGGCAGCTGTGCTCCTGGAGGGCTCAGGAGGCTTGTAGCCCGATGTCGACGGGACCACGTCTGGCCCCGATTCAGGTGAGAGTGGCGTCTCGGGTTCCGTACTGTTCAACAGGAATATTGTACTACTAAGAATGAGTAACCGCCTCTGTGGTCTAGTGTTTCAACCAACCGATTTCAGATCCAGAGATCCCGGGTTCGATCCCCAGGGGGAGTACCATATTAGGTAGGACTTTGTTTAACTCGGCCTGGCTAGCTACCAACATCTTACCTAATTCTGTCGCCATAATAACAATTCTAAAATTGTTGTGTTCCGGCAATTAGAGGTAAGATAGCCAGTTCCTCAGTTTGTTGAGGATTCCGGGTGAAGTGCGCCTCCACCTTCGGCCTTATCTCAACTTGCAACCAGGTGAGATAAAGTCCATGCCGTACACGTCCGCTTACCAGTCGTACAAGAAGAAAAAAAACCGAGCCATCATTATTTATAGTATTGGATTATTGGTATGGATAGGCACAACCAAAACATGAAGACTACCATTTTTTGTATTTACATTGATCGGTATAACCCCAACAAAATTACAATAATTCAAGAGTTCTGTGAATTACTATACTCGCCTTGCCTTCTAAATTCAGGTAGGTTGGGTACTAGGAAATAAAAAAAGTGCCAGTTGCACCAACTACCCTGTCGAATAGTAAACAAGCACTATATCTGATCCAGTTTGTAAATAATATCTTCAAATAAGAGCTGATAAGGGGCTGAAGAAAGCTCGGCTCATCTTGTCATTGCTAACGCGAGCTTCGAGATCAAGCGATATCCCATCCTCGTAAATAGCCTGAACCACTTGGGTATCACTTGTGCGAGTGTGAACTTACATGAGTTCAGTCTGAGTGGAGACAGAGGGGGAGGTCTCAGGCAGGTTGGCGACCACCGTGGAGTATTGATGCATGAGGAGCACCGACGCGTCTAGCATGGTTTGGATCTCGCGGAGCAGCTGGGAATCAATTAGTACCTTTTACATTCAGATTCATTTATTGGTAAAAAATAAAATACACGTCAAAAATAAGAAATAACAATGTCAAAAACGTAATAATAAGAGTACTACGGTAGGTACATAGTTTTACAAAAATATAATGAGAATTGTCACATACATATAGAGCAGGTACTTAAGTAACTATGAGCCAGTGTTTAACTTATCCTATTATACCAATAAATTCCTCCACACTGTAGAAGTACTGCCTGATAAAAGAGCTTTCAGACTAGACTTTACCATTTTATATTGGGTTAGTATCACGACCATCCAATCCCCCGAATTATACCAGAGTTACTATGACTGTACTGGTGCACTGATAATTTTTATTGGCAATGCAATATTTATCATTCGAGTGTGGTGTGGTTGTATGACTCCGTGATGATGATGTCAGTACAAAACACCGTAAAACAAACAGACACTTTTGGATTTAAAATGTTTGTATGGAGCACAGATCAGGATATTATAAAGACAACCAAAACCATTTGTGTGTGGTGGGAATCGAACCCACAACCAACAGAACAAAGCGAAATTTTAGCGTTCAATCCCTAAGATGGTACAAAGGAGTTCATTTAGAAATGTATGGGGCCAAGGCTAGAGTTATGTACCCGCAATTGGACATGGTGAAAATTATAACAAAAGTTTTCCATAAAAGAAAAATATAAAATAAAGGAGATAGTTCATAATGGGCTAAGACAGTACGTAGATAAATTGAAAAAAAAACTAAGGGAATCTATTAAAAATATAATGTGACTGATTTATTAACGAATTCCGGAGTACAAAAATATTATTTGAAACGTTTTCGCTTGAAAATCAAGCAACACCGCCGCCGCCGCCCTTTCATTGAATTTGACAGATTTGACGCCATTCACGTGCCACTTTCGTGTAAAAATCTGTTTTTGTTCGGTCTGCTACGCGCGTTGAGTTGGTTATGTTTTATAGTTTTCTTGATAGTTTTGATTTGATTTACTTCGTGACCCTAAAGTAGTAATCTATGACCCTAATACTCCGGACTCCCAGACTCCGATTGATTGCTTATATTTTGACCAGGCTCTGTGTTATGGATACTGATTCCTTAACGTTGACGATCTATCTGATCCAACTTCAAGTAACAGTTCCAAGTTCATGGTCAGGTACTATGTAGTTAGTTAATAGGTCTACCTAGTCTAATCTACGGTGACCATTGTGTGTAATCGTAAGAAATATATGTTTTCGTCCTTATTTCAGTTTTATAATGCCGCGTTGTTTGTTTCTTAAATAGAAAATGATATGCAATATCTTGTCAATGATTTGGGACCCGAAATAATTTCTGTCATTTAACAGACATCTCGGACATCGGGTAATATTATCTATGAATATAATAAATAATAGGAAAGCTAAATCTTGCCCTGGCTCTCTTTAAATCTTGGTATGATTACAGGTTGTTGTTGATGATGGAGTAATGTGCTCTCAATGCCAACCATCCGTGCCTATGAATCAAGATGTGTAACACTACAGATGGGTGGTAGAGATAGTGAATTTTAAAAAGACTAAGCTGCTGAGACAAGTTTAATGTAATATAGCTGCCACTCATCTGATGAATGACTGCCGATTTTGTGCAGCTATAATCAATGCATTCCATCCATGAATTGTTGACAAACCAGATGCAAGCTAGTTTGAATCATGCACTGATAAGGTTAAACATGCCAAATATGTAAGCAGGACATATAATTAGTAGTAATCATATGAACCGGTACAGTCTGATTCACTTGAATTGATGCACAACTTCCAGAGATATTTTATGACCATGTCTGAACTTATTCTTTACACTCTAGGTGTATATCAAATAAAACAAGCTTGGAGTTATTTTAGGGAACATATAAGGCAGCATGGGTTATTCCACATGGAAATATCTGACCAACTGGGAGTTGTTGCAGAGGGAACCCCATCACAACGTGATGCTATTTTAATTAGGTTGGTTCAAGTCACTCCATTTGTCAGGTCAAATGTACTACACTTATATATTGTTGGCTCAGGCAGGATCATGTTACGATGATAGGATAATCAGTTATTTCTGTTGTGTTGCTTTGCTGGCCATCAAACAGTGGGTTGTTATACAGACAATGACAATTGTATGGTATTTGGGTTAGCTCGGTACCAGGAACATATAGATCCACCTGCACCATTTTTTTATGACTTATTAGTAAGAGAAGATTTATTTATTAATAATATATATTATAAGATGTGGAAAATGAACAACAAAGACTACTTATTAATAATAAGTTATAATGTTGTTTTTATTACACTACCTACTTTTATATATCAATGATATCGTCCTACAGGGTACACTTTCAATTATTTTTAAAATCTATTCAAAGTCTGTAGTTCAATATCTTTCAGTTTCTATGCTATTGGATAGCTATAGCTATTGGACTTATCATCAAAGGTCCTCATCTACGTTAATGTAAATTCGTAGTAAAGAAAGCCTAGTCTCTTGTCTTGGAGATGACTAAATATAGGTAAGCACCGCAGTACCTAGTCATTTATTTACACAATAAGCGTAAGTGATACTAACTTATCAATCTGCTTCAAAATGAATGAAACTAAATAAAATATTTATGATGATTTAACATAAGTACTTTCTATTCTTACGTAAATAGACTACATCCGCCATAACTATTGCGGGCACCATAGACTAAGATATAGTACTACGGTGATGCCCGCGCTGGTCACTAAATTAATGTTGTACACAAAAACTATGTATATCTCGAGTAAATGGATAATTGGAAAACGTTTGCAATAATTTTCACCATGTCCAGTACACAATGTGCCGGTACACAATCTAGCCTGGACCCCATACATTTCTGAATGCACTCCTTTAAATTCAGTCAGAACCAATAACCTTAAAACAGAGCCGGGTCAAAATAAAGCAATCAATCGGAGTCCGTAGATGTTATAAATATCACGAAATAATTCAAAACCATCAAAAACTCAACCAACTCAACTCGCGTATCACATGAATGACGTCAAATCTGTCAGTCAATAAAATCACAATGGCGGTGGCGTTTGAATAAAAAGCTAAAACCTGACGAAAAAAAATGTTAAGGCGGTACAAAAAAGAAAAATAGAGAAGATAATTTCTCTATTTTTCTACGTATTTTACGTACTTTAGCCTACTATGAACTATCTCCGTTGTACTTTGTTTGGTTAGGTCTGCCTGGTTAGCTACCACCAGACGAGAGGCAAGATTTCCAGTTCCTGAGTCTGTTGAAGACTTCAGGTGAAGTGCGATTCGGACTTGTCTTAACTTGGCACCTGGGCACTATTCTACGACGGGGAAGCGCTTGGCCTTCATGAGATGAAAATACAAATTGAACAAATGTACGAGTTTTACCGTCAATCGCGCCTCGATATTCCTCCTCTCGTTGCCCTCCATGCGCTGCAGCTCGGCCGTGGTCAGGGTGGCGAGGGTCGGGGGCCGCGGGGGTAAGGTGGGCGGGAGCGGCATACCCCACGACATCATCGCTGCAACGAAGTAAACACTTTCGTTTAAGAGTAAAAACTATAATTACTAGGTATATACCGCCTCTGTGGACTAGTAAGTCGCCCAACGATATCAGATCCAGAGGTCCCGGGTTCGAACATCGTCGCCATAACAAACTACTTTTCGGCATTTAGAGGTAAGAAAGCGAGTTCCTCTGACTGTTGAGGATTCCGCGTGAAGTGCGCCTCCACCTACGACCTTATCTTTACTTGTTACCAGGTGAGATTAAGGCCAAAGGCTACCCCGTCGTACAACCAAAAAAAATTTTGTTCACATTTGAAAACCCCCATGACAAATAAATAGGCGGTCTCATCGCTATTAGAGGGTGTGGTGGAGAACCACCACACTGCTCACGAGAGCGTGGCGGGTTTAATGAAAGGTTTCTCGGCTGTGTAGTAATCAGAGGCGCATTCAAACTTGATGACATTCAGCACATTTCTAGTTTCAAGAGGTCTCGATTGTGCGTGTACACACGAGGCTGGTGGTATACTCACGCGGCGGGGGGGGCATGTTGGGGAAGGGGGGCGGCGGCGCGGGCGGTGCGATCGCTGCGCCGGGCGGCGGAGGCACGGCAACAGCGGCGGCGGGCGCGGGCGGCGGCGTCTGCTCGGGCGCCGGCGCGCGCAGCACGTTCAGGCGACACGTCGGACAAGTCTGCTGCCGCTGGAACCACAGCCGAAGGCACGCCGCGTGGAATATGTGGTTGCATGGGAGTTTCTTTGCGCCTGGAACAAGCCCATTTCATAATAATAAGTTTATAAACCATAAAACTATTTTACAGATCTACATAAAATGTATTATAGAATGGTAGTTACATAAATTAAAAAGATAGGACGATTGTACCTTGTCGAGCTCTGTTCTCCGCACTAGGTCTCTATTGAGCCTGTTTAGCAGAGTCACAGGATCTCGCCTCGGACTCTCTGTCGCTCGTAACTTACTAAAGAACATTTTACAAGAGAGAAGAGACGTTTTTTTAGTCATTATTCTTGTGAAACATCAACAAGCAACAACGGGAAGGAGAGGAAGGAGAATAATTTAGCGGCTATATATGCCCTTACAGAGCCTTTGATAGAAAGAAGTACAAATTATTTTTGTAATGTTCAAATTTTTGGAACCGACTTCACTAAAAACTTAAAATAATAAATGTATGGGTAAGTTCATATATTTTTGGTTGGTGCCGACTTACTATGCCAAATTTTCGAAGGTAATATCAAGTTTTTAGCGAATTCGGTTCCAATTTCTTTCATATAACTTATATCAGTTTTGTTGTGAAAATTTATTTCATTTAAACAGTCAAGTTTTACCACCAAATAGTAATTGGTATCCGGCCGGAATCAAACCTACGACAGCCAAAATATATTTGTACCTAGAACCTCATACATAAAAAAATACGCAAATCGGACCTCAATTGGCGGAGATATCTATGATTTGCTGTTGTCCATTGAGGAGTTTTGGTCCCCAGGTCCAAAGATCATTATAGGGTTTTCAACGAAATAGTACCTTCAAACTAATTTAAAACTTGCTCTATCAATAATAAAACTATTAAAATACTCGTGGAGAAATCGATGGACTTGACATGGCCTTGTGAATGGGCTCAGCCGGGGAAGTGCTACCATCATACCTATTTCAGCCGCCAAGTAGCATTGATGTGTTCCGGGCACGCGAGGCTTAACACCTTTATGCCTCAAGTTGACGGGCGCAATGCAGTGCGGATGTGACCTATGCAGTGAGACATTGTTATAGAGGAGATGCACTTAACATAAGGTGGGCTACTTGCATGCCGTCTCGAATTGAGATTTTTTTGGAAAGTCTGTTAAAAATTGCCAACTAGAGACTAAGCTGGGCATTTTTAAGTGTCACTAGTGCAAAAGTATTGTAGCCATGACGGTCGTCGACACCTCCAAGTCAGCCTGCGGTGAGAACTCATTATAAGAACTGCCATTCTGCTACTATGTAGATATTATCGAACAACAAAATATTATATGCCATTCGTGGTGATTATAGCAAACCTATCGACCAGCGGTCATTGAAATGATAGTTTGAAAGTATCGTTGTGTTTTTAATTGTTTGCTTAATTAATTTTCGATTTGTCGATTATTTGATTTTGGGTTTTATTTATTCTGCTATCAAAAAAACGATTGTGTACTTTTTACTATTTTTTTTTTATTATTATTATTTTCATTTTGATCTATGTCAACTCGGCTAAGGGAAGCCGGTAAACACTAGCTCACACGGGAATAAGCCAAGTGTGAGCCTGTACGTGCTGATGATAATATATTGTCATTTGCGTCATGATTATGTCGTTTCATTTTGTAAAAAAAATCTGACTATTCTGCACGTATTTAGAATGACGGCTTTTTGCATGAGTACAAATGTGTTTTTTGGTAGTTCTAACAGTTCGAGGGACTTAAACAATTGATTAGGAATTACTCCAGTGGAAGAGAGGACAACTGGAATAATTGTTACCTTCTGGAGCTTCCACATCCGTGGGATTTCATCCCGTAAATCAACGTATTTTGAGAGTTTTTCTACAATCGTGTTCTGTAAGTTATGTGTGTTAGGGATGGCTATGTCAATTATGAGTGCAGATTTATTGGTTTTGTCGATAAGTGTTATATCTGGTCTATTGTAGTGCGTGGTTTTGTCTGTAAGAATTGCTCTGTCAAAGTAGAGTCTTGTGTGTACTGTTTTCTAGAACAGTCTCAGGGGCATATTTATAATAAGGTGTTGGTTTTGCCGCTGCTCCTACAAGACTGAACTTGGTTGCTAGTGTCTGGTGTATAATATTTGCAACCTGGTCGTGCCTATATTTGTAGTCAGTCTGTGCTATAGTTTTACACGCGCCTGTAATATGTTGGATGGTTTCTGATGCTCTATGACATTTACGACATGAATCAGTCGGTAAGGTCCGGAGTTTTATTTATTATTATTATTGTACGAAGGGGAAGCGCTTGGCCTTTATCTCACCTGGTTACAAGTTGAGATAAGGCCGAAGGTGGAGGCGCACTTCACCCGGAATCCTAAACGGTCTGAGGAACTGGCTATTTTACCTCTATGTAAATGTCGAAAAACGTCAATTTTAGAATGGTTGTTATGGCGACAGAATTTGGTAAGATGTGGTAGCTAGCCAGGCGGACTTAAACGTCCCACCACCAACCAAACCAAGCACAATATTGTCCTCCCGCTGGAGATCCAACCCGGGACCTCTGGATCTGAAATCGGTGGGTTGAACCACGAAATCGGTGGGTTGAACCACAAGACCACAAAGGCGGTTATATACAAAGATACAACCGCGCGCTATCAAGAGTTAAAAATACGTTACCGGCTACTTTTATTAGTAGATGTAAAAGAAAGCCTGCATGAAGGTGCAAAGTACGATAAGCCATGTAGTTATCGTTAACCTCATATGTTATCGCAACGGATTGCAGTTGCAACTCGGACGTGTAACGTTTAGTAACTAGCGCAACAATGGTTTCACGCGATACCTCTTTACCTGGATTTAATTCGAAGTACCTACCTAGCTTCAAATTAAGTCCATAAAGGCTAAAGATTATTTATTAATTATGTACGCGAAACACGTTAACGATATATTTTCTATGAGTACCTACCTACCTAAGAGCTTAGGAGTAAGTACCATTTGAGCATAATTCATGATAGAGGAACTATTTCGACAAAATGAATAATTAAATCGCCTGGTGTGTTCATCATTTGCCTCAAATAAATACGTAGAATAAATAGGTACCTATTTAATGTAGTATTGTCAGTGCATATAACATTAATCATTTTTTTTTTATTTATGCTTCATTTTTACATTAACTTTAACAGTAAGGCGACATTGAAAATCTATACAATGAAAGTTCTATACATTACTACATATACAAGGTCACTGCAACTATCTCCGGCATAAGTGAGGTTGGTTGGACTGACTCTTTGTGAATGCGGCTGTGAATGGATCCGTGGTCTGGTCTTCCATGTCGCCTTCCACGCCGTGCTTCCATACATAATCACACGCTGCCCAATCCACTCAGGGGCCCAACCACAACGCCGTATAGCATTCTCGTTTTGATCTTACATTACTTTTGTCTCGTTTTTTCTACACGTGACAGATAATGACAAAAGTAAAGTAATATCAAAACAAGAATGCTATAAGAGGTTGTGGTACCCGATCCTAGTCCCCGGAACGACATTATGGATTATTACTCTCATACCTCAACGCATAATTTACTCACTCTACGGCCCCAAAACTTGAAAATCGACTTATATTCTACTTATTGACTACCAGAATAATTATTTGCTAAGGTAAGCCTGGGGCCTGGGTGTTTAAATAATTTTTTTTTTTTTTTTAACATTAAAATATATAATTATTATACGGATCTAAATAGGTCCTAGTTAGATGTTGTAGTTGCATCTGTTTATTATATTCGTGATTATGGTAATATTACTAAAAACTTTTTATTTTAACCTGACTCCTCAGAAGTAGGGTTACGTTTTTAGAGAGTACGATGTAAAATGTTTGTACGGTGACGATTCAACAGGTGGGCATCAAAAATTAAACGGGGAGGATGATTTATTTATTATAAATTAAATATACTTTTTAAGACCGTATTTTCTTAAAACCGGTCAAATATAATTTGAATAGACCAGACCATGTAATATGAATAGAGTGAATGACTAGATATTCTCCACCAACCTTTCCAATTTAGAGTAACAATTAAATTATTTTGCTATAGATTTTTAGTTTTTCAACTGCGAAATAGTTTTATCTTTTATCTAAAACGTGTCAGCTCCTTGGATAAAAAACCATTGTTTATTTATTTATTTATTTATTTAATATTTACATTGCCATTACAGTATAAAACCAAGGCGACAAGGAAATCGAACAAACAATTACACAAAACAAGCTAAAAACATGAACCATAACAATCAATAATAATTGGCTTTACTTAAAAATAACAAAAGAGTTTCTGTGAATTTCGTCAACGTAATATTGAAAATATCAATATCTTCGGCTGTGTGAAGACAGTTAATTGTACGAAGGGCCCGCGTGAACGGGGACTCACCCAGGAGGTTAGTTTTCGTTTATAAGTTTAAGTTTATAGTTTATAACTATATATATTACACCATAGTTGAATAACGCCATGAAGTTCGTTGGGTGTAAAGACAATAATAATTATGTCTCTGACTGTAGGTAGGTACTAGGCAGAATCTAATCGGATATTTGTACTACAAAAGCGACCCATTAGGTATATTTTAGGATTAAAATATAGGGACTCCTGTACAGATATATTTAAAAGGCTAAACATTTTGACCATGATAAGTGAGTACATTTACCAAAATATTGTTTACATACGAGGAAATCTGGATAGTGTTGTAACAAACTCAGAAGTTCATAGTTATGATACAATAAATAAGGGAAATATTGTAGTTCCTCGAACAAGACTCACAAAGATATTAAAAACTTTCTTTGCTTGTCAATAAAATTTAAGTTACATTAAGAATAAACCGGACATTGATTTTTTTAACGACATTAAACTTAAATTAATTAGTAAAAGTTATTATACAATTGACGAAGCTTTGGCCGACAAGTATATACGAGTATTATGAGACAATAATGGTTAGTAGCTAGTAAATTTGTTTATAATTTAAGTGCGGTACTAAAGGTACCTACCTACCTATTCATTGATTTTATTATTTGTCTTTGTTTCATTTATTTGTATGTATACTTTGCCTAGCCTACCTATTTTGTTTTGTTTTTTACGTATCTAAGTGCCTGTGATATGTTTTAAGAGGAAATAAATGACTACTGACTATTGACTTACAAATTTATGTGCGTAAACATCTTTTACAAATTCAGAAAATCTGTATTTAGCAGGAAAATCAACCCACGGTGATATTAGTGACTCACATTTATAACTAAATATACACCTAAGAAATAATACATAGGAATACATACCTCAAAGTTTCCTTAATGAATAGGATAGCCACAATTCATATCGAGAAACTTGGAAGTCACGTTAACTCTGTCAAGGTATTGACTGGGGTTGACTTCGACCTTTTCAGTTAAGAGTCTATAATACGTGAAATGGTCATCTTGTGGTCATAAGCGCCGTGGTTGAGCGCACAGCAATGTCAATATAGCTTAGTTCGAAACCAGAGTGAAGTTGTGTTGCTAATATGAGGTACTATAGGCCGTTAATATTACACTGTCAAGGTCGAAGTCACGTGGAAATGTGGGTTTTCAGCACCGCACGCGCAACACAATGCACGCGCCGTATTTACCAACCAGTGAAGCGCCCGGCATCGTCATACCGTAGGAATATACTACAAATCTTAGTGCACCCATACACTTTAAAAGTATTGTAGCTTCAATGAAAATTTTCAAGTCTGTAGGACCTTTTGTTTGGGCTGTATGTTGTTGTTGTCATTTCGTCGGAAATGTATGTTCCCCGATTACTCAAATGTTTGAAAGGGTATACTTCACAGGTGGTCCCATTGTCATCAGGCCAGGATCAATATTGAAGATCAAAGTATTTTTAGGGTGTATAACCTAAAAAGTTATGAAAAAACCCTTTGGTCCATATTCATAACGGTTTTTCATAACTAGCCACGAAATAAACAATTTCCTTCACTTTTTCACAACTAGTTATTCAAATGGACCCTTTGTTCCCTTTTTTATTAAAAGTTAATGAAAAACAGTTCTGAAAATGGACCAAAGGGAAAAAACTGTCTGTCTGTCTATCTGTATGTTCGATTTCCACCCGGGACAAACATGTGTGACGAACATAGATGTTTGTTCTGAGTTTGGATGTTGCATTGCATAATTATGAAAAATAAGTATTTTTGTATTCTGTCCGTAATCCAGATCCAATATTACAAGCTTTGCTTAGTTTGGGGCGCTGTTTGAAAATTAATGACCTGGTATTATTATTTTTTATTTTACAACAGTAAAAACAAAAGAATGCGACGACGTGTTGAAGACTTATTGTGCGAATTAGTAGGATGACATATTATAGGTTTTTTCCGATTACGAGTTTTTATTGCACTGTGTTGTTTTTAACGACTACTGTTTCGCAATTGTGTTGGAAAAATAAAAGATTAAAGAATTCATAACATGAATCTGAGCCGTACATATTGTCTTGGGTGGATTTGATGGAAGGTGGTACAAGTGCTAGTTGAAAGTTGAAAAAATATACAACCAGAATGCAAAATAATCATGTAATTATAAACTGAATATAATTTGACGACGCATGCAAATTTTCCTCGTGGCGAAATCTAGTTTTAAATTGAAATAAGTAAACCTACATAATTATAATTGTGATTGAATCTGATATATAAAAGGATAGGTCCTGAGTGAGTGAGTGACTGAGACTGACTGACTGATTCAACTATATACAACGCACAGCCTAAACCGCTAGTCGTACAGACTTGAAATTTGGAGGGTATATTTGTCTTGGTATGTAGGCGCCGAATTTTGAAAATTCGCACCCCAAGGGGTTCAAAGTTCAGAGTGACATTTTACATATCTCTGAAACAGTACATGATAGACATTTGAAAATACGTATGTAGATTTCCAATTAAAAATAAGCAATGGCATATTTCAGGGTTTTTTATATTTTTTAAAATTAAAGGGTAGAGGGCCAAATATTTAAGGAAACAACCTTCAAAGAGCTTTTTTTGAACTGCACCAGGTAGCAGGTTGACATTTTTAGAGAATATTATCACACCGAATAAAATATAATAATACAATAAAAAAAAATAAGAGGGGTCCTCATACAAGGAATGTTATTAAAAAATTGTTATTATAGCTCTGACATGAAAACGGTGATACCTATATATATTTTTAAAACTTGTTGTGATTATATTGCTTTCTTCAAAGTATACCATTAAATTATAAAAACTGGCCAAGCGTGAGTCGGACCGCATTGAGGCTTCAGAACTAACTGCATAAAACGGGCATTGTTTTGCCTGGAAATGTGGATCAAAACCTTCAGTGTGCGTTACAATAGACATAGCGGGCTAATTGACGAACTGGGAAATGGACGTAGCGGGAAAAGGAAGGAAAAGTTCTGACTAACTGACTGAATCAACTAGATACAACGCACAGCCAAAACCGCTGGGCATTCAGACTTTGGCATGTTTGTCTTGGTGCGTAGACGCCTACTAAGAAAGTAATTTGTAAAATTTGCATCCTAAAGGGTTTAAAATGGTATTCAAAGTTGCATATCCTGAAAAACCTGAAACTACACATGATAGGCACTTAAAAAATTGTAGGTAGATTGCCCATAAGAAACAAGTTATGGCATATTTCAGGTTTTTACGAATTTTCATTCAAAAAATTCAGGGTGGGGTGTCCAATATTTTAGAAAACACCTTTTTAAGAGATATTTTGAACTGTAATAGGTAGCAGGTTGAAATTTTCAGAACTGTCTAATAATAAACATATATTATACACAATAAAAGGGGGTTCCCATACATGAAACGTTTTTATTAATTATTATTTTCGACCTATATAATAACAAAGTCGGTCGAATTTATCCAGATATCCAACAAATATATATTTATATTAAAATAATACTTGTGCCTATTACAAAAAAACTAATAATCGGACGAAGTCGCGGGTAAAAGCTAGTACGCTATAAAAGTATTTATTCGAAACATTAAAAATAATACGTACAATTACTGTTTACATTTTTTTTTATCAAACTAACTATGTACAAAGGAAGCAGTCGGATTACCCATAGAATAAAATGCGTTGTTTAGTAAAATTTTCAGTAGATAAGCATGATAATATTTTCATGAAAACAGGTTTTCAATATTATAGACATCTCCAGTTTGCACAGACGATAGTTTTCACAATAGATTCAAGGTACGTGTAACACATTTTAAACATAATTTGTTATTGTGTGGTAGCATAAAAGTGGTTTAATATATATATATTTAGAATTGTCATATTACTAGCTTTCATTTGATACCCATATTGATGGAATAGAATATTTGTTGTGTCGAAACCCCCCCTCTAGCTTTTGGTTCACTAAAATTCAGACGAATCAAATCACACATCACTAGCCAAATTTCATCAAGCTGTAAAGGCTACAGAGTGGAAGTTAAGAATCCCATGCATACCTACATATTCTCGAAAAATACAACCCTCCTTCTGAGGCAGTCGGGTGGTTGTGGAGTGCCGTGGTTTTGACGCAAGGTACCAAAGCGCACATTTTTGCCATTCACGTGGCAGACCACCATCAGCGAAATGTTGTTTTTGCAGAGAATGAAATATATCTATTGATGGTACCTTTGCTTTTTCAATAAAATACTACCCCATCTCGACCACTAAGATATAAATATTTTGTACATGTATATTTCAACTTAGGTTGGTCATGGTCACCCTGTATACTTCAGTCGTTAGGGAAAAAACAATTTTCTCAATCGTTGGTACAGTTCTGTCAGCTATCATTCAATATAGGCAACACAACATTTGCAAAATGATAGGATTCGTTTTTATTTTATGCATATTAGAATTGTTGACGAGCAATAAAGTGTCTTCTTTAGAACAATACGGGTACGGGCAAAACAATCACACCACAGGTAAATCCTACTAATATTTATATGCTGTGCAGAGGGGGTTGGCTGACTAGCTGCAGCAATATTGATCTATGCTAGCAGTACCTAACTAGTAAAAGTTGAAAATTTATCTGGTGCTTCAAATGCTTGAGTATGTATGATTCTACGTTTTTTTTTTGTAGGGAAACAAACAGCTTACCTATGTATAATGAAGCAGGCATAGGCACAAATAATGCCAAAACAGTTTAATATTATTTTATTATTACCGCTTATTTCAAAGTTTAAAATCTTATTGATTAGTATAGCAACACCAATCAATAATAATAACTTAACCCCATAATGTATAATATATATTTATCTTTAATATATAACTTAAATGGTTATAATTTATTGTGTAAGTTTATTTATAAAGTGTGTAAAACTGTTTGTTCTCCGAATACAATAAAAAAAAAATACAAGTATATTTATATAAAATAGGTAAGGTGTTTGTTTCCCTACAACAACTACCCAGAAAAGTACATTTTTGCTCAAGCATTTGCAATCTTTTGGCAATGGCTGAACTTGCCTCTATGTACTTAAATCTATAACCACACTAATTTTCGTATTCTTATTCAGTGTTTGAATAGGTACACAGTCAGGTCATAAGTATTGTCACACAGTAAAAACTTTTCTTTTAGAATGCTGGCCACAAAAAAGTTTATTGAATTCAAATTTCAAATTGTTCATGAAAATAAAAATGTATACTATTTAGAATTTTACTCATTTTTAAATATGGAGTGGACGCTTAAAGAAGACCGTGTTGCAGTTATTGCGTTGCATCGTTGCGGTTACGCGCCAATTCAAATTTTTGACATACTGAAAAATTTGAATATAACCAAAAGATTCGTTTATCGTACCATCAAACGATACAATGAAGACTCTAGTGTAGATGACAGGTCAAGAAGTGGTCGCCCTCGGTCTGTTAGGACTCCAGCAGTGATAAAAGCTGTGAAGGCGCGAATTCAAAGAAATCCCAAACGTAAGCAGAAACTGTTGGCCCTTCAGATGGGGTTAAGCAGAACCACGGTGAAAAGGGTGTTAAATGAAGACTTAGGGCTTCGGGCATATCGAAGAAAAACAGGACATCGTTTAAATGCTCGTCTAATGGACCTGAGACTGAAGATATGCCGCGCTTTGTTGAAGCGGTACGCGGGAAAAAAATATCGGGAAATTCTTTTTTCGGATGAATAAATTTTTACCGTAGAAGAGAGCTACAACAAACAAAATGATACGGTGTACGCACACAGTAGTGAAGAAGCGAGCAACCGTATTCCGCGTGTCCAACGAGGTCATTTTCCATCCTCGCTCATGGTATGGTTGGGAGTTTCTTATTGGGGCTTAACAGAGGTACATTTTTGTAAGAAAGGTGTAAAAAACGAATGCAGTTGTGTATCAAAATACAGTCCTGACGAACCTCGTGGAACCTGTTTCTCATACCATGTTCAATAACAGGCACTGGGTATTCCAACAAGATTCGGCGCCAGCTCATAGAGCGAAGAGCACACAAGACTGGCTGGCGGCGCGTGAAATCGACTTCATCCGGCACGAAGACTGGCCCTCCTCCAGTCCAGATTTGAGTCCGTTAGATTACAAGATATGGCAACACTTGGAGGAAAAGGCGTGCTCAAAGCCTCATCCCAATTTGGAGTCACTCAAGACATCCTTGATTAAGGCAGCCGCCGATATTGACATGGACCTCGTTCGTGCTGCGATAGACGACTGGCCGCGCAGATTGAAGGCCTGTATTCAAAATCACGGATGTCATTTTGAATAAACTTTATTGTCATAAGAATCTATGTTTCATTAAGTTCATTTTGGTATATAAATGGTTACATAATGAATAAACTTGTTTCAATTATTTTATATTAAACTTGTGACAGAATTTATGACCTGACTGTGTATAATTAGAGTATCAGTATTCCAGTCTAAAATGTAAAACTTATTTCAGATACATCGGATCCAGAAGAATATAAAACTAGTATTTTAGGCTTTATGGCTTCGAAAACAACGAATACGGTAACTTTATTGGAAAAAACGCATCTTGGGCTACAGGTAAACAAACCGTTTCAGTTTATAATATATTCCAAAACACCGTTGAACAAAATTATCTGTCACGGGACAAAAAAATACGAAAATCTTAGACTTTTCAGTGTTAAACTACTTGAAATGCCTTATGAAAAATATTTCTATAATTTTACTCATGAACTGATTGCTACTCCTCAAATGCAGGGTGGAATGAAATGCCATCTCTATTACTCTACTAATGAAAAAATAGAATTTGTATTCCCAATTGACGTTAACAGTAACAAGGGAGTGCCTGTATCTTATAGTAAAATGCGAGATGAACTGTTGTCTCTAAGTCAAACGGGGCGGCAGCAGACCCAATACAACGCAAATAGCGAAATCAATACAAAGTACGGCGAGATCGCCCAGAAATTTTCAGGCCCACCAATTTATCAACCCTCGAGATCGGTTTATGTCAGAGTCCCATATCCATATTCCAATGCTGATCAGGACATGCCATCTTATTATAACACTATACCAGAAAAACAACAGACACAAAATGATGTGCAACCTAATGCAAATGATATTTTCATTAGTGCTCCAGATAATGCTAGACTAAACTCAACTCAAGAAGCCGTTTATCATCGTTTATCACCGAAACATGACCCTGGAAATGAAACTAGTGAGATCATCTCGACGACAAAAAAGGAACATGAAACAAAGACAGAGGACAAAGAATTTACGCTAAGCATGACTACATTGGTGGTGGTTATTGCTGTTGTGATAGGATTGGTTGGGATCGCGGCAGGGGTGATCGTAGGCACATTTTGCAGAAGGTGTTGCAGGAAGAGTAAAGACCAGGTACCTATTGTGATTTACGAGTCCCGTCCTCCAGGAGAACCGATGTACGAAGAGGTGAATCAACCAGCGTTCATTGACATGTCTAGCAGACCGCAGCACCCTCTTCCTCCGGAGCAGAGTGCAGCGAACAAGAAATACATTCACTACGATACGCCGTACGATCACAGATTCGACAAGCCTCGCGTGCTAAGGCAGTGCGGGAATACCCAACAATTGACGACGAGCTCCTTTAGAAGAATATAATGATCATGTTACTATAATTTCAAGAATGTTATGTATGAATGTGGAAGGACGTACGAGTAGAGGTAGACCGAGGATGAGCTGGATGGATTGTAAAGGTGCCGATAAGCGTGTGAGAGGTGTGTATGCTGAGGGGAGAGTGGAAGACGAGAACGTGCCTATGGAAGGACCCGCCAAAGTGTGGTTTGGCCCATTCACTTTGTGACTATAATTTGACAATAAAACAGCAAAATGTTTATCCCCTCCCCGTGCTGAGGGGGCTGAGTTTGAATCTATATCTCGGACTAAAGCCACTTTTTTAAGGCACTAAGGTTTGTGTATTATATAGTTTGCATTTTAATAAATTGTTTGTAGGTAAGTATTCCTAAGTGTAAATATTTGTATCTTATTTTCGAATGTAGTCAGGCCATAAGTTTTGTTACAAATAAAAATGCATATTTTTTTAAAGTAAAAAAAAATAGACAGACTCACGACATTTTCTCCCTCTGATCACTACTCAGAGCGTGGATCTTATGATCACAGGGTGTAGTCCAAATGTGTAATACTCGCCTGTGACACATGTCATTCGAATTTTTTGGTCATTTTACTTTTAGCTTATGGTCCGAAAAATTTGGTGCGAAACAGCGCTACAACCCAGGGACATACCGGCTTCCTCACGATGTGACCTTCACCGTCAGAGCATGTGCATGTTTCAAATTTCGCTCATAAACTTCCAAAAAACCGAAAAGTCCATTGGTGCACGACTGGATTTGAACCCACAACCTCCGGACCCGATCCGCCCATGGAGTGGGTCCATACCCTCACATCTCTTTTTGAAGTTATGTGTAATCTAAATAAATTTATTCTTATGTACATATTTATTGCCTGCCATATTGTCTGCTATAAATAAAAAATAATTATATTCGTAGTCGCCACCTTTGGCCTCAATACAGGCCTCTGACCACGAATCTATGGACTTCGCATAGTTTCCATGAGAAATTAAGCGACTGCTCGCTCTAGATATTATCGCGATGTTGTAGTGCTTTGTTGCACTACAACAAGCAAAATGACAAAGTGTATGCTCATAGTCACAAAGCTTCATTTTTTTCAGTGAAGACTGTAGCCAAAGTATATCAAGAGACCGTCTTAGATCTTAGATAGGCTCTTAGATCGTGTTGTGAAACCTTTGTAAAAATGTGTAATGCTGGGTTAACACTTTTTACAAATTATTATGTGTTCCGGCATTTAGAGGTAAGAGAGCCAGTTCCTCCCTCAGTTTGTTGAGGATTCCGGGTGAAGTGCGCTACCACTTTCGGTATTATCTCAACTTGTAACCAGGTGAGATGAAGGCCAAGTGCTTACCCGTCGAAATATAAAAAATAAAAAAATGTACCGTGGACTTTCCAAGCAAGACTGCACATGGTTGCACATGGTGCACACACACACACAGTCATGGAAAGACGGGTTATAGGCATATATTATATTTTTCTATAGCCAAGACCTCGTTAAATATGTAGGTTTATTTATAAGTATATTATAAATTGTATCAAGATTACATTATTTCATAATCATGAATGTCAAAATAAATGTAAATAATGTATTTTCACTTGTACCAGAACTTATGGTTAGACTAGTAAGGTAGAACTCTGTGATAAAGTTATTTTTTTATGAATTTGTTTGTTTTTATTTTGGTGAAGGTTGATACTGAACGTAAAGGTCATTTCACTACAAAAGCCGACAAAGTAGTCAAGGTCTTTTAAGGGATCCGTAAGTTAATTATAGGTGTCCTTATATTGATATAAATTGAATGTGACTGGTCGCCTTGTCGAAATTATAATCTTGCCAAATGCCATCCTCCTCCATTTTATTTTGATACAACTTGGAAACAGAACAAGCAGCCCACCTGATGTTAAGTGCATCTTTTGCCTATAACAAAGCCATACTGCGTAGCCATACACTATCAAAGAACATGACCTAAGCGGCACTGTATTGCGCCCGTCAATTTGAGGCATGAAGGCCTCGCGTGCGCATCATTTCACCGTCAACCATACGCTTGAAACCGGAACAGCATTTCTGCTGGGCGGCTGCTGGTTGTAGTTCTTCCCCTGACGAGCCCTTTCACAAGGAGCTCTACTACTACTGGAAATTTCCGAAAGATATTGTTGACCATTACGAAGATAATGGCTTCTAGATTATTCTAGAAAACAACAAAACAAGACTGAGCATAGAGTTGGCGTTTCCGTGTCGAAAAAAAATATCGCTCACGTTAACAGACTCCCAATGTATAGGAAATAAACGTGTTACACAACTAGTTGAATCTAGTACCTATAACATGGTATGTAAAATCAATACATTGGTAACCGTCTACTCTACACCTGTCACTTGTTTTGTCTCACAGAACTAGACTCAACGCTCGTAAAGGCAGCTCTGTCCAAATAGTTTTGTAAACCTGTCCGAGTATAGACTCGATATATAGATAGAAGACTATTTCCTACTAATAATACGCCCTTCGTTTCTCTTCTCAATGTCGTCTGGTTTGGGCTGTGTTACACAAACTGTATCTGTTGCACAGACATTGATCTGGACCAGGAATAACATTTGTGCTACTTTTTTCCGGGTACCACACTAGCGAAAGCAAAAACAAGTATTATAAAGTATTATGAAAGAATGTTTGCCATTCCTTGACGCCAAAACTACTGAACCGCTTGAGCTGAAATATTGCACAGATATTGTCCTAGACCGGTTATATCATTTTTGCACATTTAGTCGGTGTACCATACGGGCTTAACTACCAGCAGAAGCTTATGAAAGAATGTGTGTTACTCCTTGACGACTAAACTAATGCTTGAGCTGAAATGTTGCAATAGCATTTTGCTATGCGCCAATATATCTACATACCAGTATGCATTTCCTCACGGCAGATGATACATTCATTGTCAGCAGCCGCGAGCTCGGCCGAGGTTGCGTCTGGGTACAGGGTGTTCATGTTGCGGATAGCGCGCCGGGACAGTACCACGTCATTGTATGCCTTTTTGAAGCTCCTGCAAATTGTTTTTATATAGAAAACAAATGACAAATCACCAAGCATTTACTGCTCTATTTTTAGGATTCTCCTCCATGATCTGTTTACTTTATTTTTGTTGTTTCCTATATTATCATTTGTTTCTGTTTTTATATCAACGTATTTTGTTTTTTTTTTATATATATATATTTTGTACAAAGATACTAGGTACCTTACTACATGGCTTTTTATAATACTCTGAAATAACCGAACTTTAATCATTTAATATTCCACGAGTGTACACCAAAAGCTGGGAAGTCTATGTTGTCTGTAAATAGTTAACAAGGAAGGCATGACACGTATCCTCAATATTCTGTACTACTGAAAACCATTAATATTTTATAATACTTACTTACTTTTATTACTTATTACTTATACTTTTATAAACATTATCATTTGGGCCCATCCTTTAAAACTAGATTACAGATTCAATAATTAAATAATTTTGTTTTTTTTTTCTGCACATGTTTGTGGGAATCGAACGGACAACATACAGGGCAGAAGGTAGAGTTACTATCAACTGAGCTCGTAAGTCGTAAACTCTTAGGTAGACCAGAAATTGGGCAGCGGCGTTTTCCGTTGCGTATTTTCAACTCTACGAAAATTGTTTCTGGGTGCAATAAAACATAACAGTCTATTAACGTATTATACTCTGCCATAATGGTGTTCTATTGTTTGATAAGTAGATATTTACAAAAATAAATGTATGTAAGTATTATATAATCTAGTTCCTATATTACAAGCTTGGCTTAGTTTGAGACAAGATGGCGCTGTGTATAATTAATGTCCTGTAATATTTCATTATTTATTTTAATGTGCCGACGACGTCTAAGCGATATATTTATTATTGCTTATGTTATGTCAGATTTATCACAATTTCGAATTATAAGCTGTCAAAATAACTTTTTTGACCTAACAAGGTAATACTTAAGGCCAAGCTATTCCCCGTCGTCTAATTAACAGATATACATACTATGTAGATTATAATACTTTCGAGGCTGTATTATCATATTTAATCAAAATTAGTATAAATCATTAAGCATGTAATATGAAGAGAGATAATGAAGAAATTATCTACCTACCCTCTGAGAAACAGTCGCATCTAGACTAGTTGAAAAAATATGGCAAATATTTTGCTAGGCCTAATGGTTGGGTTTTAGTTTTCCAATATCAAATTAGTTTTTACCATTTAAAAATATATCTTACCTCATAGTCTCGTACATGGGTCTAAAAGCAAATAGTGGCAGTGTGTATATCCTGACCATGACTGCCACAAATCCAATGTAAAGGAGCACTTTAAAGAAGTTTATAGCCAGCTCAGTGTAAAGCAGCACAGCCGCTTTGCTCTCCCAAGGTCCTTCCCACCGAGAATCAATAGCATGAAGAGCATACTACAATACAAAAACACAACATTACTTTGACAAATTTCACCTTTAAACATAAAAACAATGAAACAAGGCATGAAGAGCATACCACAATACCATAAACATCATTGCTTATATAATAAACAAAGAAAAAAACAATTACCTACACATTATCAAGTCAATGAACTAAAGATAATTAACATATTTATTATAAGCTTGTAAAGTCATTTAGATGAAATCTGAATTTGTTTGAATAATAAACAAATAAATGCAAAATCACCTTGATCACAATGTTGACAATCATTATAATGAGTATGCTGTATTCGAAACCAAATACCAGTTGTACAGATGGACCTTTGGAAGCCGTAAATTGGTATGCATGGTGGATGAAGTATAAATCAGCATGTGCTAGCAACATCAGTAGAGAAAGGATCCGAATGTGGAATATCCATCCTATGACAGGACTCCTCTCCATCTAAAAATGAATAAACAATCATACAAGACAAGCACTAATTTTATTTTATTCAGTCACAACTGTTCGGGTACTCGCCTAGAATTTTCGTTGTTTATACTGCTGATTAGCTGATAGCACTGGTTGCTACACTCTCACAAGCCAATTATTCACAGCATAAGAACATCATTAATTGTTTTAGACCTTAACAATACCACAATAGCAAAGCCCACACCACTATCAGGATATGTACCTATACAAACATTAAGCTCTTAAAACCTTATTTATTATTATAATTATTACTAGCACAATGTGCCCCACAGCTGGGCAAAGGCCTCCCCCTGAATTTTCCAATAGTCACGATCACAAGCTTGTTCAAAGGTTAAAGCCATACCTCATAAAACCTTAAATGTTTATTGAAATAATACAATTACAATTCAGTAATAATAGTTTTGAATTTATATATTTCAACCACCCAGTTGGGCTAGTGGGTCACCCACCAGTGTCAGATCCAAAAATCTATGATTTAATCAGAGTACAATATTGTGCTTGGTATGGTTGGTGGTACTCTGGTGGACTCTGTTGAAGTCCTCCTGACTAGCTACTTCCATCTTACCTAAGTCTGTCACCATATTAACAATTCTTAATTGTTGTGTTACAGCATTTAGAAGTAAGATAGTCAGTTCCTCTACAGTTGAGGATTCTGGGTGAAGTGAGCCTTCACCTTCAGCCTTATTTTTATTCAAAACCAGGTGAAAAAAAGGCCAAGAAACTTACATAATCAACTCTATCTTCAGCAAGCCAGTGGAATGCTTTCAGGAACAGTAGAACAGTAAACAGAGCTATGAATTTTGGATTAAAATCGTCCCTAAATACAGTGAATGCTAGGCATGTCTCTGTTATGGCATACCATGACCGTTCTATTAAATGCTGGAATAAAAAAATTGTTTGCATGAACATCAAAATATTTCCAATTAATTATACTTCCAGGAATCAGGCTCACCAATATCCAATGTCCCCAACACATGCACATTACACCCTCAAAACATTGGTCCAGAACTTTGAATAAATTTCCAATTGGAATTGGAATTTTAGGAAGACCCTGATACCTGGTGGAGTACCACTGATTTTTGATTGAATATGAATATGTAGCTTGTTCATTTTGAATGGAAACTACAGTAAGGCTTACCTCAAACTCGGCAGGTCGAAGATGACCGAAAAATACTTTCCTCAGCAATTTACCAACAAGTAATACTAATATAAAACCTTGCAAATACATGACCTGCAACAAACATAACAAATTAATGGGATACCAAATAAGTACCAAAATCATATCCAGTTATTCTCTATACAATTGGTTATGCATAAAAAGTAAATAATTGGAAAATATATCATATAGCTGATAAATAATTACCTATCCAGGTCCATCTTGTCAGGTATCTTAACAAATGATTTGAATAGCTAAATACTAGAAGGGTTAACCAGAATCGTTGGTGTGCCCACCCTTTGTCTACAAAGTATAACATATTACTTACAGCCATGCTCGGGTTGGAGTTTGTTAGGTAAACTATTGAGGGATAAAACTGCTTCTTCTGGTAGCAGGCATTGCCAATGACCACAGTTGTTAGGGCCAAACTGATCACAGTGGCTACCACTGCCTTCATTTTGATGTTGTTGTTTTAACACTACCACTAAAATTGCAAAATGTAATGCTAAATGAAACTTCTAAGATATCCAAAAATCCATGAATGTCAGTAAATACATTTTCAAAACATATTTCGATAAATTTCGCTAGAAAAACTAATTTTGACGTGTTCAATGTTCATTTGTGTCACAAAATAGGTAACACAGATAAAAAATTTGCTCCGTTTCTATGTTGCGTTCACAATTATTTTTCGTGTTATCTTATTCAACTTTTTATTATTCCCGACTAAGTAATAGGTCAAAAACACAAAAAGTACCCTTAAAACAATTAATAATATGAATTATGTTCTGTTTCTGTCTGACCGTCACAAGCTATCGGAGATCATCTGACCGCATCTGACTGAGATGAGATGAGATGAGATCTTGTGAGTAATAGTATTCTATGGATGAGATTAGAGGTGTGATTCATAAATTCATAATAGGTATAGGTAACCTGATATTCGCAATGTATATTCGCAATAGGTATTGGTATCATATAATATCATAATCGTCAAATATTACCCTGATCCCTGATCCAAGATTAGTTTCGTTCACCTCACCGCACAACAGGGCTGTTCGGGTGAATGGACGTGGAGGAAGGGAGAGTGAGATGAATGCTATTAATATTTATTCTGTGGTTTGATTGATATTCGTTTCGTTTAGTAATTAGTGAATCTAAGTAAAGAATAGTTTCTGTGATTGAAATTCATCTGGTAATGAGTGAATATTCGTGTGTACGTGGTGCGTACTTAACAGTGCGACAGTGAAACGATCAACTAAAACGGAAATAAACAAAATTGTTATCAAATAATTAGTATAAAAAATATCAAACAAAAAATAAATTAAAAATACATCTGTCACAATGAATTATAGAAATTATGTACCTACATATAAATCAATAATCATTAAACATAGGAAGGTGATTAAGTTTTTAAATATTCAAACGTCTAGGTTTTTTTTTCGTTGACAATCCTAATCCTGATAAAGTATGAAGGAACATTTTATTACCGTTACATTTTCATACGCACCCATAAAGAAAGTTTCACCCTATTAAGGATACCTACCCAAAAATTATATCTTAAAATTATATGTAGAGTATCTATTAAGCCCCGTAGGTAGCGTTGAATACAGAATCAGAATCGGTCGATACATTATTAATTGACTAGTATGTTATAATAGGTATCAGAACATAATACCAGTTAAGCGTTACATTCAATAATATTAATACGAAAATGTTACCATAATACACTATCCTAATGCTGATCTCGTCGGCTGAGCAGGCTGACTGATCGTGAAAGGTCGTACTCGTACCTACAGTTCTTCTATACTCTTTGGTGAAGTGAAGATTTTTAGTGAAGACATCAATATTTTGATTTTGTTATTAAATAATTACAGTAATTACCCCCTCTTCGGTTCTGGTTATGTATGTGGCATCTTCCTGCTCCACTTTCGCCTCATCTCATTGATCATCTCACGCCGCGCCGCTGCGCCTCCTTCCGTTACGACCTGTCTGACTGATCTGTGATCGCGTAGTCTCTTTGGTCAGTTTGTATGAAAAAGCAATGCTAACAACAACGGAGGGAGTGATTGTATTCGGTTGGATACTCTTTGATTCACTCAATCAAAGGCTTTGATTAGAATTTGATGTTGAAGTAATAGGTACTTATTTTATACTCTTTGATGTTTGGGTTTGGTTGGTTTCAGTGTTCACAACTGTATGATAATTATCGTACAGGTACGATAATTTCAGGACAACGTACGATTTACGATGGCACTCTACTATCGTACGCAGATTGTACGATAATTTCCACTATGGACTGACAGCCAATAGCCTAAATAACAAATACGATTGTTTTCTGCTGTCAGCGCCATCTATTGGGTTATTTATTTTTTAGGAACACATACATGCCACCGCTTCATGTTTCAATCATTCCATTGGTTGCTATTTATCTCTTATAATTGATCGTTACAATATATCATGGCGGCATTCAAAATTAAAAATAATTCTTTCAAAGGAAACAATATTCTGAGGCGCCAAAAGTTGTGATTAAACAGAGTGATTATATTTCTGTCAATATTATATACTATACTAGTATATCAATAGATAGTACTAGTTGATTTAGATATATAATCATGTATAATAAAACACATTAGTTCATCTGTCGCATATGATAATAACATTTTTTTTTCACTCAGTAAGCCTGTAGAATGGAAAGTGAATTTCTTCGAGTTAAAACGATGATTTACCCACGACACCCCCGAGATGTGTTTTCTCTCTGTCAAGTGAAAAATACGAAACTGGTATAATGTTCTTTTAATATTGTGTTTATATAATAAAGTTAATTTGGCCTTTCAAAGCATTCTTCTTCTGTAAAATCCACCACCTCCAAGAGGTTATGGGCCCAGACCCAGAAGTTTAAATGAAATGGAGCTTTCGAAAATTCAAATTATGAAACTTGACGGCCACAATTGGGTACCATGGAAGTATCGTATGGTAGCCTTGCTGAGAGGTATGGACGGACTCATGGATATTGTGGAAGGTAAAACACAAAGGCCAGTGAGACCTATAGCAGGAAGCGGTGATGCTGTGATTAATGCGATAGAACTGTACAATAAAAGTCTAAGTGAATTTGTAAAGTTAGAGAGTACAGCCTTGCTCTTGATAACTAACAATGTAACAGATGAGACGCTTGGTAAAGTAATAAGATTGTCTACTCCAAAAGAAGTTTGGGACGAACTCCATAGATTATATGAGGGACCTAATGAGGGCCGACTCTATGATACATGTTTGGATTTCTTCAAGCTTAAGAGGGATCCGTCAGATGACATGTCGACTCATGTATCGAAATTAAAGAACCTGTGGCACAGTTTGAAGGAAGAGTTACTGAAAGAAGAAAAGGTAGAGTTACCTGAAGTTCTCTTAATATGCAAGATCCTTGACACGCTGCCGGAAACTTTTTTCTCGTTCAAATCGAGTTGGCTACTAATGTCGAAAAAGGAAAGGACGGTTGACAATATTACAGGTCAGTTGTGTGCTCACGAAAAAGCGCTCAATGCGAAGATGGCTGACGCTGAATCTAGCGAGACTGCGCTTTACGTGAAGACAAATAATAAAAATATTGCAAGGGGATTTGACCAAAAAGACCAAAGTAAAAAGAAAAAATACAAATGTTTCTTTTGTAAGGAAGTTGGTCATATAAGAAAAGATTGCCCAAAGGCGAAAGAAAAGGAAAGTACCCAAAGTTCAAATATGATGTTACTGATGGTGAATGCAACGGATTCTGGCAATGATTCCGATGCTTGGTATGTGGACAATGGAGCTACACACCATGTCACCATGCGAGGTGATCTGTTTCAAGATTTTAATAAATTTGATGAAGCTCACACAGTGACAACGGCAGATGGAAACATGTTGAAGGCTGTTGGCAAGGGAACAGTTCATGTTAAAGCCGAGATAAATGAACGGATTGAGGACCTTTTCTTGAGAGATGTTTGGTATGTACCCCGAATAACTAAGAACCTTTTCTCAGTACTTAGCTCACAAGACAAAAACCCCACGAGCGTATTTGAGTCACGGGTTACAAACTGTTCCATGAAGGTCAATGGTAGGATTGTTGTAACAGGAACAAGGCAAAGATATGGCGGTTTATATAAGATAGCTTGCAAAGCCGAACGCCCTGCTGTTTCAGTCAATTTAATTGAGCTTGGAGATACGCTGCAACTGTATCATGAGCGCATCAGGACAAGAAACATGTCAAACGTTTGATAGAGAAGGAGCTTGGAGTAAAGACGAAAAACAGTGGAGAACTATGCGAAGGTTGTATCTTTGGGAAAGCGCACAAGCAACAATTTGGTGTTCGCGAAAAAGCTACGAAACCTGGAGAGCGCATACACTCTGACGTCTGTGGTCCCTTCCCTAAAAGTATTTCGGGATATCGATACTTCGTCTTATTTAAAGATGAATTTACACGGTACAGATATGTGTATTTTCTAATAAACAAATCCGAAGTCTATGAAAAACTGAAGCAAATGTTGTCTGAGGCTAGAAATGCTGGACATACTGTGAAGGAGCTTTTAAGTGACAATGGGGGCGAGTATGATAATAAGAGAGTGCGAGATCTGCTTGAAAAGACAGGAATAAAGCAAAGGCTCATTATGCCGTATACCCCTGAGCAAAACGGATGTAGTGAGAGGGAAAACAGGACCCTAGTTGAATCTGCTAGAGCAATGATGCATGCGCATGAGGAGATTCCTCAGAATTTGTGGGCAGAGATGGTTAACACTGCTATGTACATATTAAACAGGACAGGACCAACTTTGGTGGAACACAAATCGCCTTATGAGCTTTGGCTAAATAAGAAGCCTCAGATAAAGCACCTGAGAATAATCGGCTCATCTTGCTATGCGCATGTACCTAAGCAGAGGAGAAAGAAACTACAAAAGAAGGCTACACGTTGCATTTTAATTGGATATGACAATGATGACGGGTACAGACTTTGGAACCGAGAGAGGAATTCGCTGGTGAGGTCTAGAGATGTCATATTTAATGAGAAAGTGCTTGAAACTTCAATGAATGAACATGAAATTGAGATAGATTGCGATCATAAAAACGAGATTGACCTCAATCTCGTTTTTATGATCGCAATCTATCTCAATTTCGGCTTTTTCTAACAGGAACTACCTAGTTCCTGTTAGAAAAAGCCAGACGAATATTGAACAAAATGTTCCTGTTGAGCCAAATAGGGAAACAGTTGAAGAACAAGATAATTCTGATATTGGAATTGATGAAGGACATATGAGTAATTGTGAAGAGTTTCACGATGCACAGAACATTTTACATGAACAGTCTATTGAATCGGAGGGAAATGATGTCGGAGAAGATGTCGTTATTGATTAAGATCTAGATGAAGAAGATGTTCAAAGTCTAGATAATGTCATGGACGAGGACGATATCGTAAATCATGATGTTTATGAAGATGTGTTCCCGAACCAGATGGTACTTCGTGACCGATCTTCGTTACGTCCTCCAGATCGATTCAAAGACTTTGTCATGAATGCTATTATGGGATACATAGAGCCAAATTCCTATAAAGAGGCGATTAAAAGCCCGGAGAGAAATCTATGGGAAGAAGCCATGGACAGCGAAGTTAATTCTTTAAAAGAAAATAGTACTTGGAAGCTTGTAAATTTACCTAAGGGAAGAAAAGCAATACCATGCAAGTGGGTATTTCGAGTAAAGATGAACGCTGATGGCTCTGTAGACAAATACAAGGCAAGACTGGTTATAAAAGGTTTTCATCAGAAAAAAGGAATTGACTATGAGCAGACATTTAGCCCGGTTACCAGGATGGGAACCGTTCGCTCTGTACTTAGTGTGGCAGCTAGCGAAGGAATGACAATGATGCAGTTTGATGTCTCGACTGCCTTTTTGTATGGCTCTTTGACTGAAGAAATCTTTATGAAGCAACCAGAAGGCTATGACGATGCCTCCGGTAGAGTTTGTCTTTTACAGAAAAGTCTTTATGGGTTAAAGCAAGCACCTCGATGCTGGAACCGATGCATTTTAGACTTCTTCAAAGAGATTGGCTTTATAACTAGTAAAGCAGATCCTTGTCTTTTAACAAGAGAGAAAGGATGTGGAAAAATCATCGTGGCGTTATATGTGGATGACGGCCTCGTTGCTGGCTCAAGTCAACAGCTCATAGATGAGTTTATTGGGGAGCTGAAAGGTCGGTTCAAAATCACTACAAAACCTGCCTCCTATTTCCTTGGGATAGAGATTGAAAGCAGAGGAGACGGAATTAAAATAGTTCAGACGTCTTATATTAAGAAAATCTTGCGGAGATTCGGGATGGATACCTGTAAACCGGTCTCGACGCCTATAGTAAAAGAAGGTACATCAAGCGAGAAAGTGGATATGAGTTACATGAAAAGTAACTACAGGCAAATCGTTGGTGCCTTAGCATATTTGATGGTATGCACTAGACCTGACATTGCGTATGCAGTCAGTGTAGTCTCACGGAGTCTGGAGAAACCAGAAGAAGCAGACTGTGTCCGTTTGAAGCGCATAATGCGATACTTGCAATACACACCAGATCTAGGTATCATGTACAAGAAGCATTACAAGCAAGGCATTTTGGAATGCTACAGCGATGCTGACCATGCAGGTGACATTAGTACTGGAAGATCCACTAGCGGAGTGCTGATCATGTATGTGGGAGGAGCGATCTCGTGGCTAAGCCAAAGACAGGCAAGTGTCGCGATTTCGACTACAGAGGCAGAAATTGTAGCCGCCAGCGAAGCAGCCAGGGAAAATGTATGGCTGTCTCGGCTCTTGAGTGATCTTGTTGTTCTCAAGAAGATTCCGTGCTTAAAAGTGGATAACGAAGCTGCAATAAGGCTAGCTGAAAATCCTGAATTCCATCGACGGATTAAGCATATACAGGTACGGCATTTCTTCGTACGGGAATTGGTGACTAGCGGAGAGCTAAGCGTGGACAAGGTTACCAGTGAAGACCAGCTGGCAGACATATTCACCAAGCCTCTTCCAAGACCGAGGATCAGAATGATCTCAGAGCGCATGGGTCTTTGTTGAGAGGAGATATTAAAGTTAACGAAGGTAACCTAGCAACTGCAGACCTTTGTTATTGACTGGGAAAGTCTCTGTCAAGTGAAAAATACGAAACTGGTATAATGTTCTTTTAATATTGTGTTTATATAATAAAGTTAATTTGGCCTTTCAAAGCATTCTTCTTCTGTAAAATCCACCACCTCCAAGATTTTCGCGTAAAGTAACCGCGCTTATACACTCAAAGTGAAAAGGAAGGGGGCCTAATACAGGTCTGTGCCATACGTCATACTAATTATTTTTTTGTTTACGTTAATATTTATGTAGTATAGTCACTATCCTAATGAATACGATAATTTTGATACAAATATGTACAAATAAGATCATTTAACGGCCCTGGTACGATAGCTGCCCGGCTTCAAGCTGTGAACACTGGTTTGTTTGATGACTTTGATAGATCCGAAGCAAAACAAAAATGGATGTCTTGTCGTGTAGTACAGGATAATTTCGTTTGTAAATTATTTGTTGAAATTGATATTGTACCTAACTAAACAATTTCTAATTATATTTTTCCCTGAAAACCAATTCATTATGCACTATTCACGGTATGTATTTGTTTCATATGGTACACAATTACTGTAGGTACTAGGTACCCTACTTTTGCCGCGCAGCCACTTTCTTTTTGCCTATTACGCTTGTTGTTTTTTTTATGGTTTCAAATCAGTTTTTGTTTAGTTGGTAAATATCAATTGTTAATTCTCTTTTCTTTCTCTCTTCACTTGCCCGTTTATAAATCTCTATTGAAAGCATTGTCTGTTTTGTTAGTTTAGTGTGCCTGCCCTATTTGCCTGCCTGTGTACAGTGACTTGGTACCTTAGTACCAATTTTTAGCTGTGTTGTGCTCTCCTCAAAATATATTTTGCTACCTCATTCTTTTTGCGACATGAAGCATCAACCAATGACTAATTGTTATCCACTTTTCAGGATGGAGTCAATGTAAATAACAAAGTATCAATAGAAAAATGGTAAGAACAAAATGACTTGCCCTAAAACTCCTATAACTTTAACCATGTTCCTACTGTGCAATGTTCATTAGCATAGGTCTTGATCGGTGGCTTAGATAAATCAAATATGTTTATCGTTCATAAATACTATGTTGTTTCACAATACTCTGGAATGTTTCCAGTTGTAAAAATTTGAGGAATGCTAGATTATCATGGGTATCTGTCTTCCTCACTAAATGACTATACTCATTTAGTGAGGAAGACAGATACCCATTTAACTAGAGGGTATGGTCCAACCTTATGCATATTCATAACCCTTCAAACAAGCAGAGGAAAGCTGAACAAGATATTATGTAAAAATGGACTTGGGGCTGATAGCAGTTAATGAGGAGAATAACTTGTGCCCACCTAGTGTAGGATATAAACAGGAGAATGATGAATTCCAATTTGACCCAAACTGCACTGATATTCTGCATTGGGATATAATTGCATAGCCGTTTCTGCTATCCTGATAATGTTTTTTTAACACTTCATATATTTTTCAGCAGGGAGATGATCCACCATATTTGCCAGTAGGCACTGATGTGAGTGCCAAGTACAAAGGTGCTTTCTGTGAGGCTAAAGTCAAGAAAGTTGTGAGAAACATCAAATGCAAAGTAAGAATTCAAACCCCTAAAAATATAAATCAATATTTAATTGTAAATTAAAAAAAACTTAATAACATAATTAATATAATCCAAATAGTGACATAGCTGCTCATACATATATCTGATACTGTATTGGAGTTTACCATATTTGTTTGTGCTAAAAACGTGTGCCACCTCATTTGAATGTGTTCTAACACATTCTGTGAATGCGGAAAATTACATAAAAATTTTGGATTTTTTTTCGTCACTTTGCAGCTATATAAGTAAAGACAAAGTAGTGATATATACAGAAGCATGTCACTTAAAGATTTTGTTTCATAATTCGATTCAGTTAATAAAATATAATTATATTATAGGAAATGAAGTAAATGAATGAAAGCAATGAAATAAATAAAGTAACTTAAACTTTTTTGATTTGGTGTGATTTTGTCTGTGTTGAGTACTTTTCCTACTTTTTCTGTTTTTGGCACTTAGTGTCTAAAATTGAGGATTCATACACTTGGATTGATTCCCTTTTTTTTTGGTCTAAAAGTCTAAAATCTATAAAATAAAAACACATTGATCATGTTTTTTTAATAAAATAAAGTGTTGAAATGATTCTTTGACATAACACACAATTTCTATTACACCTATTTGATTTATGATGGTCCCAGCTCAGATGCTCAGACTCAAAGTATTGTGTCAAATAATCATTTCAACACATCATTTCACCCTAACTCATTGGAGTATTTCTTTGGTATTTCTTTGTACCTTCTCTGGAATCTTCATTGTGCCACCTTAGTATCAGCAAGCTGCTGATACTATTATCTAATATGTCAAAACTTTCATAAATATTTGTGAAACCATGTACAAACAGTAGATGGTTAACAGCTGTTGATATGTAATATATTATATACTGGAACACTATTCACTATGTTGGGCTTTATTTCAGGTGACACTTAAATCAGGAGGCTCGGCTACAGTCAATGATGATGTGATAAAAGGAACTCTGAGGATTGGCAGCAATGTTGAAGTTAAACAGGATCCTAAGAAAGATGCAATAGAGGCCATTATCACAAAGATACAAGATTGCAGCCAATATACTGTTGGTGAGTAGACTTAACATAGTAATCAGTAGTCACAATATTTGTTCTTTCATTGCTCTTATCCAAAGAGTACTTGACAGTCCCAAATAAAATCTTTGTTTAAATCTATTCTTTTGTGTCTAAAATAAGACAATATTCCATGAGGGGTTGTTGATTTGAACAATGTTCACTTAATTTTTAATTGTACCATCCAATCTTCCTACAGTCTTCGATGATGGTGACATAACAACGCTGCGACGATCAGCTTTATGCCTGAAGAGTGGACGGCATTTTAATGAGAGTGAAACATTAGACCAGCTGCCTCTAACACATCCTGAACATTTCTCCACACCAGTCATAGCTGGGCGCAGAGGGAGGAGGGGAAGAGCTCAGTAAGTTATCAATTGGTAACAATAATAAACTAGGTTTATTTGTTCTTTATTTTTTATTGTAAGAAGGGGAAGCGCTTGAAAAGAGGGGGAAGCTTTCATCTCACCTGGTTACAAGTTGAGATAACGCCGAAAGTGGAAGCGCACTTCACCCGGAATCCTCAACTAACTGAGGAACAAAATTCTGAATAATAAATAATTAAATATTACAGAACATTAATTTCACACAGCGTCATCTAGCCCCAAACTAAGCACAACTTGTAATATGGGAACTAAATTACGGATAGAATAATTAGATATTAACAATCAATATAAAAAAAAAAAACATTTTTTTTAATTCATATATCATAAAATCCAGAGATAAGAGTATCACAAGACTGATATAATTATTTATTTATGTACAAATACATAGATTCGAGAGCATTGTCGGCAATGCCTGTGTAAAAACTGATCAGTTCCAGTTCCTTTATCGAACTGTTCTATGGAAATTTAAGAAGTTTCTCTCGTTATCACAGATCAGATGAAAGCGACGGCGAAGGTCCTTGCCGGCCTCTCAAAGCGGACAGTACAGAACGCGAGCCTCACGTCGGTCGCGTGGTGTTGGTCGAAGCGGCGAGTGCCACCGAGCGTCGCCGTCCGCACCAACCCGCCTTCCCCGCGCTTGTCGTCGCGCCGACCGCGCAGATCAAAGTTAAAGAGGACTATCTCGTACGCTCCTTCAAGGATGGCAGATAGTAAGTAGCCGTATAGAATAGAATAGAGTTTATATGCAACAACAATCAAAAATAAACAAGTAATAATATTTTAGAAAAAGCATGCAAAAATGAAAAATTAAAACTATAACAATGAAATCAGTGCATTTAAAAATAATATATTTTTATTTAAAAAAAATAAAACAGCAAAACAAAACAAACATATATAGACATAAATTAAGCCAATACGCAATCATCAAAAATTTACAAAATATAACATTTCAAAAGCAATTTTTTTTAAAGTAATTACAAATAAATATCGTCAATTGATTACAATAATAAAGTAATTGGAACATTATTTTATAACAATAAACTATTCTTATTACAAAAATCACATCACAATATTATATAGCACTTGCTTCATGCAAATGGCTTTCTCGCATCTTATGCCAATTTGTTGCCATAGTGGTAGAAGTGTACAAGGGGCACATCCAATATAATCATGAAACATTATTTTAGTACGAAACAAGGGGTATTTATCACGTATTTGCCTATCATTATCCATTTGCACCAGCCATAGTCGCGGGCTGGCTCAAACTTCAAAAGACTCAAGTCGAGAAGGCGTTTTAAACAACTATCCTCAGCTTGGACTTGATTATTAGATAATTAATACCAGTTTTTTCTTATAAAAAAACAATGTGTTCTAATCGTAAAAGTTTTAAACTTCATACGCTCTTCCTGCCATAACGTCTGTTCGATGACGTGGCAAGATACCTCCTGAATGAACATGCACTCCTAGTACTCCTTCCTACTCTTACAAGACCTTAGCTTAGATTAGACCATACTCTTTATTCAGTAACCTGAGTGACGGCCGTTCAACAAAGCATTTTTTTCAGTTACACAGTCCCTAAAAAAGAGGCTCGTGAGTTCCGTAAAGGCAGTGCGCCGCTCGAGTGGGCCGGCGTAGAGCAAGCGCTGCAGTACCTCAACAACGGAGTGCTGCCGCCGCACTGGGACCGCGATGCGCTCTTCAACGAGACCAGAAACTCTTCTGACGATGTATGTACCATGTTTTTTTTTTATGTATGTACAAAGTTTTGACTTCAATAATAGAACACACCTAATAAACCATTACAGGTTTGACTAA
This sequence comes from Venusia cambrica, assembly GCA_951394065.1. Classification (NCBI taxonomy): domain Eukaryota; kingdom Metazoa; phylum Arthropoda; class Insecta; order Lepidoptera; family Geometridae; genus Venusia; species Venusia cambrica. Next base: position 8,150,006 of record OX596042.1, read on the forward strand.
GATGTAGGTACAATTCCTTGAAATTTTATATGATAAGTCTATATTCTATCTAGGGGGATCCACTAGACCACAGAGGTGGTTAAATAGGTATGAGGTAAGGTTATAAAGACATATGAGGTGATCCCTCAGTCTTTTACGATATCCACGGATTGAATTAGAGGGGGTGATATACCTCTCTAATTCAATCCGTGGAATTTTTGATGATGTGGAATTTATGATTGAATTAGAGGGGGTAATATACCCCTCTAATTTAATCCGTGGCCACGAACGCCATGGCACGAAAGATGGATAAGATATTATGGAGACAGAATATAACCTATTAACATGGCTATATTTCGATGCAACTTCCGAATCCTCGTATTAATATCCGGTTCGGCAGGCCGATTGGTATTTATAGGCAATCGACGGAATTTCGTTCATTCTATTTCTTATTTTCATTATATATCTTCAATAAAACGTTGTTTTTTTTTTGCGGTGATTCAATGGCAACCCTTCCAGAAGCCCCGAACCTTCCTTCGACCTTGGCCACGACAGGACAGTTCCTGACAAATAAGTCAATTAAGCTGCATCGAATGTAGTCATCGAAATATAGCCATGTTTATATTAGTGCCTTAAATAATGTAGGTATCTTACAAAAGTAGGTACACTTTGTCAATCCCCGGTAACAACATTATAATCAACAATATATCTAATTATGTACTGTGTACTGACAGGAGTTATTATCACAGTTCAACAGCAACAAGCTCTTGTCTACGAAATAATTACGTTCTAAAAACTAAAAAAATGCCGACTTCAATGAATAATGTGATACAATTTAGTTTACCTGGAAAACGTATTTTTTGCAATTATTTTGATGACATATGGGCGGTCTGACAGACAGACAGACAGACGCTTGATCCTATAAGGTCTACGTTTTTTTCCTTACTTTCGAGGTCCTTACTTTCGAGGTAATATACCCTTAAAATACCCAAATCGCTTCAAGTGTGCCTATAATATTTGAAGAGTTCCCTTGATTTCTCCAGGATGATGATGGAAATTATCAGATCTTGACCTGATGACGATGGGGCCACTTGTGAAGTATATTCTTTCAAATCTGTCCAGGCGTCTTTGCGTAATCGGGGAACATAAATAAATAAATCCAATTAGTCCTTTTTTTTGAAATCTGTTCTGTAGTGTTCATCACTACAATGGATACATTTATCACTTCACATCACATAAGTAATAAATACCAAAGTCCGGCTGGTAAAAATTTTCATTGTTGTGTTCAAGACATTAAGAGGTAAAATAGCCAGTTCCTCAGTCTGTTGAGGATTCTGGGTGAAGTGCGCCATCTCCTTCGGCCATAAAGCAACGATGAGATATAAAGGTCGAGCGCTTCTCTGAAGTAGAATAATGAAAATAACATTGAGACAAACTTAAATGAAATACAGGTCTGCCTCAAGGAGACCTATCTTGCCATCATAGACTTCGTTTTTTATGATTTTTTTATTGTTCAACGGGTAACGGGTAAGCACTTGGTCTTTATCTCACCTGGTTACAAGTTGAGATAAGGCCGATGGTGGAGGCGTACTTCACCCGGAATCCTCACAAACTGAGGAACTGGCTATCTTACCTCTAAATGCCGGAACACAACAATTTCAGAATTGTTATTATGGCGATTTTATGGTTGTTTTTCCAGAGTTCTGATGACGAGCCGCGTGAAGAGAAGGATCATTTCGTTGCACAGCTGTATAAGTTTATGGACGACCGCGGAACGCCGCTCAATCGGAATCCAACCATCGCCAACCGAGATATCGATTTATACAGGCTATTCAGGGTGAGAATTTCTTAATCTAAACACAATTAAACTATTAAAAAAAATATAACATTTCTTAGGATTTGATTTTCTAATCATTTATTATGACTATTAGGGGCGGGAATATATAAGATAATACATGTATTTATTAAATTTTAAAACACTCGCACTACACAGTTAACAACTTAAAATTACTACAATTAGTAAATTTATAGAAATGTCTATAAATATAAAAAGGGGGTTAAGGCATCTACACTAAGTTGTTAGACTGTCGTAGATAATATCTCTCATTTTTTGTTTTAGGTGGTACAAAAGCTCGGCGGCTACAATAGGGTTACGAATCAAAATCAGTGGAAATCAATTGCTGACAAGATGGGTTTCCATCCAGTCACTACTAGCATAACAAATCTCTGCAAACAGGCTTATAAAAAGTAAGTTAACATACTTCAGAGACAAATCTCTTGAATTCAATAGATTTTCATACCATTCAATTATTTTGTTGATTATATACCGTTTATGATCGGCTGGACTCTTCTCAAAGTTGTGCCCAAGTATGTCCACCTCGGGCAAACTCTGCGTTTACGGAGACACAACTTCGAAAAACAGTTAAACCGAGGAATCCGGTTAGGCTGGGCAACACTTGAGAAACTTTGTCATGTCTTCTCGTCGTCCATCCCGCAGTGCCTGAAGACAAGTGTCTTCAACGAGTTTTTGTTCGTGATGGCGTGATGAGCTCAACGCGTTACAAAAAAACCAGTAGAAGGAAGAGGCCTTTGCCGAACACTAGCGGGACACTGACGGCTTAATATAATAATAGTAAATAGGCATTGATGTAAATGTGGGCTGAGGCACGTAAGTCCATCAGTGCCTAGTTGTGGCCAAGGCTTATAGTACTTTTCTCAAATATAGCGGGGAAAATAAAAACTAAGTAGTACCTAGGCAGAACATTTTATTTGAAAATACAATTACTTTTCAAAATAAATGACTAACAACGAACAACAATATTTTTTCCTGCGTTGAGGTGTTTATTTGTTTGTTTTCAATGAACAGTTTTCTATTTGCAAGCCAGTTCGAAACCTAAATAAAACCTTTTTGCCGGCCGCTGCTCGCATGGGCCAGTACAGCAATTTCGATTTATCTCGAAGAAGGTTCTCGAAATAATGCTCAAATTTCCAAGCATGTTTGAGAAATCAGAATTTGTTTGTAGGTTTCTACACAGTTTTGAGGACTTCTACCGTAAGCTTGGTGTGACCCTCGTGGCGCACCCGCGCGGCGCCCGCACTCCGCCCGCGGGCCGCTCGCTCATCCGCGACCGAGACAAACAGCCGCCCACCTCCTCCTCGGCCTGTTCCACGCCTACTGGACTTCCTAGTCTGGTAAACTATCTAACATTTGATTTTTATTTTCTATTTGTTTCTTGTATTTTCTAATACACTATGGGGAAGAACATTCGCTTTCATCCAGGTGAGGCTACAAGCACAAGCTAATCCTTTATATAAGCTTTACCTTGTATGCTAATTCTATTCAAATTGTATATAAAGAATAATTTAATTAAAAGAGCCTACTACAAAATAAGTGACTATATCGACGATAAGAACGCGTGGCCCGATGTTGCTATACCAGTTGACAGTTAAATGGTGATTTCTCAATGTTAAGAAACTGCCCAGTAGGCAGTTATGTAATAATCAATGTTTTAAGATAATATTAAGTTTTTTAGTTTTATGATGTAGGTAACACTTGTAATGTTATTAAATCATTATAAACACTATGACGTAAATGTTAAATGGATCATCAAAAAACTAACCAGCCCGAGGTTCTTGCCTTTCTCCTTGTGTGCTGGTCGCGATTCCGAACAGGCGGTAGATTTAAAGTTTCAAAATGATCCTAAAAATATTTGACTTTGACTTTGACTTTATTCATACCTTGTATACTAGCCGCATTCGCCATTGACAAGTTTCTACAGTGTTTATTTATTATTTTTAAATGTTTACTAGATTGAATATCAATACAATTTAATGGTTGCATACAAAAGTTATCAGCATTTTAATTTAACAATTATTTTTTTTGTTTTTTTTCATACTAGCTTATTCAGAAATAATATGTTATGAAAATACAATATTTAGCATGTAAAAATTATAGTCCAAAAATAATGGAGGTATCTTGTTGCTTGTTACACAGTTCCCAATATTTTGTGTCGTGCTTATAGAAATGTCACGTGACTATATCAAATAGTCTATAACAAAGTGTAACACCTGTTCCAGCGTGGCAAAGACAAAGACTCAGACAAGAGTGAGACGGATAGAAGCGAAAAGGATGACAAATCAGAGAAAGGAGATAAGAAGGAGAAACCACAAATAAGCGATGAGGAGGACAGCGCTGACAACCAACCTCTCATTGTAAATACTCCCAAGTAAGTTATATTGTCTCCCGCGAAAACAGTACTGCTAGATCTAGATGAAAAGTAAATTAAACCATAAAAATATTTTATTATGTCTTCCTGTTATAATTTATTAGAATCAGGAGTTTTTATTGCGCATACCATTTAACTATGCCTACAATAATTCACCCCATCATCAATTTCTTGAAAATGTATAATTTTAAAATTTGTCGGAGTACTACAGAGTTGCAAAGATTACGCGGGGTCAGCTAGTAGTAAATAAAAACGGTACTGTACTGTCACTTTCCGTTTACATGTCAAAAAAGAAAGAAGGAAATATTTTTTATTTGTCAAGCACTACTCAGAAATTGTAAAAATAGGCACTAAGTTGCATAATTTTGTGTTTCCATAGTCCATTCTTCCCAACAGATTGATTGAGAAAGAAAAAGAGAAGGAGAAAGTTATAGAACCGGAGAAGGAAAAAGTTGTAGAACCTGTCAAAGAGATAGAGAAGGAAAAGGAAAAAGAAAAAGAACCAGTAAAAGAGAAGGACGTTCAAAAAGAGCTGGAGAAAGAGAAGGACATACACAAAGAGCGAGAGAAAAGTACATCTACGACGACAAGCGAGGAGAAAGTGCATGTGATCAAACCGCGACCACGATCCTTGTCTAAAGCTCGGACTATTACACCAGTTAAAAACGAAAGAACGCCGAAGCGGAGGCCTTTGTCAAAATGTAAGTTGTAAACACGTGTCTATACATATGGTACCAACCACTATGTGGACTAATCCTCAGATTAAGTCTCAGAGGACCACCAAGTGGAATGTGACATTACTAGTTAAAGACGATTGTAGATGTATTCTTAATGCCATTACAACATAATAATAGTTCTAAAAAAAAAATGTTGTTCCGGCATTTAGAGGTAAGATAGCCAGTTCCTCAGTTTGTTGAGGATTTCGGCCTTATCTCAACTTGTAACCAGGTGAAATGAAAAAATAAAAAAACGTGCTGATTGTATAGTATATTGAGCGTGTGTTTGTGTCGCAGGTGAAAGCGTCGGCCCTAGCGTGTCGCGCCCGTCGCGGCGGCCCCATGTCTCCACAGACAGTGACTCCTCAGTCTCGGGAAGGGTTTCCAGGTGAGAAATACATCTTTATGATCAATATCTAGTTCTAATTCTAGAGGGGGGGATGTTTTGAGGTTTATGTCGCCGCTGCCATGATAACTATTGTCATAGTTATGATTGCTCCATACCCAAGGGTCCGTCTGTTTGTCAGCGGGCTGTATCTCAGACAGTTGAAGTTTGAGCCGGTGAATATAACATGATGAGTGGACCATCTGTCAACTATGTTATTGGTCTACTTCTTAGACCAATTCCAGTTGTCAATGCCACTGTGTTCTCAAAATAAACATCACTTTTTACATATACAAATGTTATAATGACACTAAAATTCACAACCCGGGACGGGATCTCTTTGTACTGTTTGTTTCCTGGGCATTTCAGGCTAGAATGGTGACGAAGTGAATTCACGTGTTTTTTATAGATACGTTATATATCAAGTAGGAAGAAATTTTTAGGTCTGTGGCTTGATTCCAAATTGAAATGGTCAGTTCACATAGACGATCTTGCTAAAAAATAAGCTCAGCATCATATGCAATAAAAAAAAATAAGGAACGGGGGTGGGGGGGAATTGGCAAGAAACGTGTACTTTGCTTACTATCATTCGCTCATTGTATTTTTGACATATCTAAGTGCATGTATTATAATTAAATGTTATTTAATTAAATGACTTTGACTTTATATGATGCGTGCTTCTGTATGCACGCTACGCCTATACAGCCTAAACAGACGCCTGTGGCACTTCGTAAAGGTTGACACTCGGGTTCTGACCATCTCTGAAATTGTCAGTTCTAGTGCTACCAACACTTTATTGAAACATATAACTTGACAGTGTCTCGGTGTTGCGCAGATGTGGACTGCTTACAAAGAAATTGCAGAGTCGCCGAAGTCAGAGCGCTAACTCGGCTAGCAGTGGCAATACTATCGCTTCTAATAGCAGTAAACGACCGCGGAAACGGAAAACTACAGAGTAAGTGTAATTAGTATTTTAAGATCATCAAAACATTTACTGGCCTGAGGTTCTTGTCATTCTCCTTGTGTGCTGGTCGCGATTCCGAACAGGCGGTAGATTTGAAATGACATTTCAAAATTATCTAAATAAATGATTTTCGACTTGACTTGAGAATTATCAATGTATATCTTTTGAAAAAGCAATAGATTGCTATTACTATATACAATTATTACTAGAGGGGTATACAAGACAAAGACAGATATCGAAAGCTTTCTCTATATGTTGCAATGCTTTGTAGTGATTCTTCAAGTAAATTTGATTTCTTACAGAACCTCAACAAATGAGTCTACAACTTCGAGAATAGTATCTGGTGTAAAAGCTCAAGTTGGGGATAAACTGAAAGTATACTATGGGCCTACCCAATCGGAGTCGAAGGTAAACTTAAAACTATTTTATCTGTTCTTTTTTGATCAATTATTACAAACATTGTTCTGTATTAGCTCTCATCCCATGTATTGCCATATTGTTTTATGATTGATTCCCTTCTGTTAAAATACATGTTTATACATACCAGGGATTCCAAAGTGTCTCTGAGATAATTGCAATGCGCTATGTTATTAGCTCTGAGACTTTCTGATATCCTGGTATGCACAATCGAATTTAAAATTACTCCCTGTAAAAAAAACATACAATATCCCCATTTTCTTTGTGTCATGTTAATATAAACCTATTGAATGATTAGTAAAAGAATGATCAAAATGTTTTTTTAAGGTTTTACGAAAGATCGAAAAACCTGGAATCAAGATCATCCGTCGTTTATCAACCAATAGACCATATCAGGTTAAAATTAAAAACTTTATTATTGAGGTTCTTAATAGATAGGGTATTTGACTGTTCGAAAAGTGCCTTTGTTGTTGTTGTTTAGTAAAGATGTTTTATGTTATTTTGATATATCTATATGGCACTACCACATTGAATGCCATAGTAGTTTTGATGACTAGCTCGTACAATCGTTGTTGTGTTCACTAAATGACGACACTTATAGAAACCATTCCCTTGCACGCCAAATCAATAAGAACATTTGTGTTTCCATGCATATGCACCCTTGAGAATGTTGTCGCAGCGTCAAATACCCTACACCCCCGGCATACTGGTAACGGTTCAGTGTTTTGTAGGTGACGTATGAGGCGAAAGTGATTGAGAGAGCGACGGACGGCCGGCTGCGAGTGCACTATACTGGGTGGAACACGAGGTACGACGAGTGGATACAGCCGCAGAGAATCGCCGTCAACGTGTCGCAAAATGAGGCACGCAACAAAAAGGTTTGTTGTGCTAAAGGGACGTGTCACGGGCTCAAATACCGAAGTCGGACACTTTAATGCAATTGATGTATTTCACTGTGAAATTATCATCCAAAGTTTGTAACAATATATTTTTGCAGGGGTCTAGCAGGCGCGTAAGAGCTAAACTAACTGAAGGTAATTCTGATTAATCTAATGAAGACAATTTTGGTAAGTCAACGAAAACAAATGGAAAACGTAATGAGACTGTGATATTTGCAGAATCGTCGGCAATTTCTGATTCTGACACATCAGACAGCGATGACGATGCGAAGCATCCTCCTACAAAGTTGGATGACAAATCTAATGACAGCAGTAAGTTAAACTAAACTTTAGTACTGTGGTATAGGTAAGCTACGTTTTATTTTCGGAATATCACTAATTTATCCATTTCTTACGCAGCTCCTCGGTCTAAAGATACAAAATCTAGCGACAGCAGCAGTTCGAGCAAACCACCCCGCAAAAGATCTGCACGCAACATTTCAACGCCAACAAACGTGTCCCCGGGCAAGAGAGCCCGTCCAAATGCGCCTTCGCAAGGACGCGACTACGATCTCAACGAAATCAGATCAGAACTCAAAGGTTTCAACACAGTCAAACAGGAAGCTGAAGAAACCAAGCCAGAGACACCTGAAACAGATATCATTATAAATCCAGCTCAAATACCGCTACCTCCAGATCCACCGCTGTCTGAAAAGGGGAAAGAGGAAGATGTTTACGAGTTCAAGGAACCTGAACCGTTTGAGTTGGAGCTGCATGATGAAAAGAAAAAGAGAACGCATCGCATCTTTGATGACATATCCCCGAGTAAATATTCATCCACGCTCTCCAAATCGTTAAGCGAGGAGATCAATGAAGATCCGATGAAACCACGAAGAACCAGTCTGAGGTCGCCGTCTCTTTCCCCTTACAGAGACTTTGCCGGAACGTCTGGCGCGGTAATAAGTCCCGAGGACGATTGCAAAGATGACTTGTTTTCTCTAGACGATGACTCATTTCAAGGCGACGGCAGCTCTGGCCCAACTTTTGAAGGATTCACTCCCGCCAAGAACCAAGAAACATATTCTAAGAAGAGCAAAGTTTCTAAACTGCGACAGCTAATAGACGATTCACCAGACAGCCCGGCTGATGATGAACAATCCTCGGACGAATCTGAGGATATCGCGATGAAAGAAGAAGATGATGACGATGATGATGAAGGATCCAAATCAGTGTCGCCGACTGGAAGCGTGGAAGAATCTAAGTCCTCGGCGTCATCTGTTCAGGATGAACAGAAAAGAGATGAAGAAGAAACTGAAATCAAAGAAGAAATGAAAATATCGCCGACTGCGATGATGATGGATTTAGACAGTATTCCCAATCCACCTGGTAGCCCTCCGCCGTTGCAAAATATTGATATACCCATGAAAATCGAAGTCCCCAAAAAAGTTGAAACCCCTAAGAAAATCGAAGTACCCAAGAAGATCGATAATCCTAAAAAGCCCGAACTCCCCAAGAAGTTAGAGACCCCCAAAAAGGTTGAAACTCCAAAGAAGATAGAACCCTTTAAGAAGGCTGAAAGCACCAAGAAATTTGAACCACCTAAAAAATCTGAGATCTCTAAGAAAACTGTCGAAACCCCAAAGAAAATTGATACTGTCAAAAAAGCGGAACCACCCAAAAAAGTTGAACTTCCTAAGAAAATTGATTTGCCTCTTCCCAAAAAAGTTGAATTGCCTAAGAAGGTCGAAATTCCAAAGAAAATCGAGAGCGTCAAAAAAATTGAAACTATCAAAGAAACTGAAAATTCTCTTGAAAATATTGAATTGCCTAAAAAGGTTGAACTTAAAACCATAGAACTCTCCAAAACTACCCAAGCACCATCTATACCCAGCACAAGTATTCTAGCAGATGCCATAGAAAAAACACCAGAACAAATAAAAAGAGAAAACCAATTAAAAATTATGTCAATACCTCTCCCACCATCAGAACCTGACCTTCCTATCAAAGTTACTCCTAAGAAATTGGATCCAGAGCCTTTTAAGAAACTTGAGCCGCCCTCAAGTCCTCTTATTGACCCTGAGGAGGATAAATCGGAACCCGACAGTCCAGCGAGGATCGACGTCTTACCTGAACCACCTCCAGGCTTCTTACTACAATCCGAAGGACCTAAAATAGCCGAAAAACTCCTCAAAGCAATCAGCAGCGCCAAAAGACTATCCATGTCCCCACCGCCGGTTGACAACAGAACCAGCCCTGTAACTCCTAAAACGGAAATAAAACCAAGTGACACTAAACTTTCACCCATATCACCTGAACCCAGAACAAGTATCACAAAAGAACCCATCAAACCAGTGGTTAAGATCACTGAAGCCCCAAAGAAGGAAGATTCTATATTTGGGGAACCGTCTAACATTATTGACTCTAAACACGACGCTTTAGATGTCAAGAAAAAGGAAGGATCTACGACGCCAAGACTGCAGTCGCCTTTGAACATTTCTCCTTTAAACATTTTGGAAAGAAGAAAGAGCGTAGCAACAGACTTGTCGCTAAACGTGGTCGCTGGGAAGAATAACAAAGTGCTCAGTGACACGATTCAAAAGTTATCAAGTCAGATAAATCAGACAGCTGCCATAAATCAAACTGCTTCGTCCGTGGCTGTTTTAGTTGCAAACATTCCGCTGCCTGCATCGTCTATTCCCTTCCTTTCTGAGGATAGAAGCGAATCAAGTGATTCTGACGATTCAACTAGAAGGTAAGATTTAGTACTTCAACACTATTTGTATGCTTAGATTATTTATCATCTTTCAAATACGTCAAGTTTTATAATATGAAGTAGAGAATCAACAACCCATCATTTATAAAAAAGAAAATCTTTTGACAATCATGTGTTACAGTTTTGGTTACTCAAAAGAGCATTTTTGACAATTGAATAATAAAAGGTGATCGTGCAAAGACAGACCAATGATTCAACCTTTCTAACAACTTATATTAACTAGCCACATAGATTCTAGGACCCGAAACAAGTTGAGTGAAAACCCCTCATTTTTCTTAGTTGTTTTGCTAAACTCATTTCACTCAAGACTAAATTCCCACAAGACCTCGTTGCAGGACTACCACTTTACTTAGAAGTAACAGACAAAATCTAATAGCACATTATTGGTATTGGTGTCGCAGGCTAATCATCGACAAGCTGTCAATGGAGGAGTGGGGCAACGGCACTAGCTCGGACGCGTCGCGGCCCGCCCCAGCGCCCAGCCCGGCGGGGCAGGGGCTAAGGGCTTTGCACCTGGGCAAGTCGCCAGGCGAATGGAGTGCGGGAGAATCGCTACTCATGTTGGAAGACGCGTGCAAGAATGAGAGGAAACATAGTAAGTTATATCTTATAGTTGTATTTACAATTAGTGGTATGAATTTGATACAGGACAGATACTGGTATTACATGGTGACTCTGACGTCGATTGTAATTGTAAGCATATCAATTGGTTATAGAAACTTACTTCATGCTTATATATCTTAATAGCGTCTGCTCGCGGCTTTGCATTTGCCAGAACAATATCTATGAAAAAAACAGCTCGATCCGTTCAGTACTTTTTGCGTCAAATAGGGAGTCCGTTGTTTACGGCGATGTTTGATCAGTTTCCATCCCATGGGAACTGATTTCTGGGATAAAAAGTAGCCTGTCTTATTTTCTGTTTTAGAGCAACGTGTGTGCAAAGTTTCAGCTCAATTCATTAAGTTCAGAATCAAACACAATTTTGCTATTATAACGACAAAGTGATGAATTATTATACCTATTAATTATTGACTTCTTTGATTATGTAAGCATCACAATAGTCTCATCCAATGATTACAGGTGCAAGCGTAGTGGTAGCGGGTAGCGGGCGAGTCGCGTCGAGCACGCCGACCGCGCCTGCCGCCTCCCAACCCGTCCAGCCCATACCGCCGCCCGTGCAAGAAGAGGACAGCAATCTATCGCTGTTGCTTTGTGAGGAGACGATACCCGGATCTCCGGCGCCCGACGCAGAGCCCGCGCCGCCGAGACAGAGGCCTCACATGCCGTTCGCGTCCGCGCCGCCGCATCATCTTGTCAAAGGTAAGCGAGACTGACCTGGCACCCAAAGGCGTCACAAACCCATCAACTTGGCCAAGGTACACCACTACACGATTTTGAGCTGAAAATCTATGATGAAAACCAAAATCTTAGCATCCATGCTCAAATCTGCGAAGAGTAATGACTACCTTGAGATATCCTACCCGCAGTGCCTTTATGAGCTGTATAACGTTTGGTTATGTAAATATCAACACAATTTCCCACAAAAACGAATGTGCTCCATTGATATTTTTGTCAGATGACCGCCGAACGGAAGTTCAGTCGCGACCCGTGAACGCAGCGAGCGGCGTTGGCGTAGTGGAGCGTGTGACGGGCTGGGGCCGCGCCCGACTGATGGCCGACACCACGCCGCAGACCACGGCCGACAGCAATCCCAGCAGTCGAGAGACTTCTCCACAAAGGTACTGTCAAAGTGACAAGTCGGATACGATAAGACGAAGTATTTAAGGTCACGTGATGAAAGGGTCTAAAATTAAGAAATAACTATGTTTATTTTTAATATTTCAGAGAAAGGCACATTTCAGAACGCGATAGTCCATCGGAACGAAAGGAGGAAGAAGACGAAAATAGCAGACCACATGATGCCTCCAACGACTTGGACAAATCAGCCCATGGTAAGTACTACGAATATATAACATGATTTTACCGACGTCGAGAAACAATATTACACAAACCAGGCAGTAAAACTTTTTTATTTTTCTATATACTAGACTAGAGACATCAGTCACATGGACTGATTGCAAGATGATAATCAGAGAAAACAAATCTATGCATAGAGTATAGAATCTGCAATTTACTGCGCACCATACAGGCTTCTTTCATTTTGGTATTATGTGTTTTTCCTTGGAATTGACCCTCAGCTTGAAAGCAAGTCAAGATGTGGCCAAAGTTGGAGGACACTTGTCTAGAATGAATCTATTAATTCTGGACTTAACTAGTACTCTCCCAAAGAAGCGTAGTTCCATTTTCATTTCGAAAAGGCAATTCTTATTCAAAAGATTTTTTGCAGGTATAATCGGATAGGAATTATCTGTCTGTGGTGCGTTACTTTTTCTAAAAAACTAATACAAACCAAAATATACGGAATGTTTCCATACAAACACTTATCATTTTTATCATTGTAATTACGTTTTAAGAAAAATTTGCGCACCAGACATAGGTTATTTCTGTCCAATTATAACTGCAAAATTTCATGTGAATCGGGCTTCGGAAAAGGAACTAGGTACGTTTGTACTGGAGAGCGAAAATCAGCGGTACTCCGGGGCCCTCTTAACACTAACAAGATTGTTAGTCTGAAAAAACAGACGTGGGCAACGAGATCCGTTATATACCAGTATATATAATTAAAGTTTATTAACAGGTAGTAGGTCTCGCAAGGCTTCTGAATCATCGGCGGCCGGACCAGGCCGCGGCCGAAGGCGAGCCCGCCGCGACACCGACGACCACGCACACAACACCACGGCCACGCTCAAATACAACTTCTTTGTCGAACTGGGTAAGGTTCTGAGTCAGTTAGCACAGCCACGCTCAAATGCAACATCTATGTCAAACTGACAGGTAGGTTCTACATACATTTTATCACTTGCACTTTTATAAACTGTTGCACTACTATCATATCATAGGGATTTGTTAGCTGTCGGTCCAATAAGCAGCTTCTCCAACAGGCATTCAACCATCACTAATTACGTCTACATGCATTTGGTCCAACGAGCATATCCCCCAACATGAACTTAATTCTTTTAATCTTAATCCTTCAGGGGGCGATTCATAAAAGCCTGTTACTTGTATGACAAGTGGAACTCCCTTTTCCACTTCTTTTATTAGACACTTCCTCTTATATTGATGGGACCGTTTTTGAAAAGGGCATGTTATATTTATCTAGAATTTAAAAATAAAAATATATCTAGAGGTATATAATTTGGTCGATATTTTTGACGCTATTGTAGAACAGGGGCCGGCCCTGTACTCCTAGGCTATACATATAGGTACTTATAGTCTGCGATATCTTAACGTTTTAAGTAAGGTAATATTGGTTTGTCAGTTTTAATGTTGTCACTAAATGGACGAACTGCTTAATGAAGAATCTCGAACGACGGAATGCATAATGACAAATTGTTTGTTATTTAGGACGCTAATTATAGACGAACGGCAAAATGCGATATGGACGAACTGCTTATTGGACCGACAGCTAAAGAATCCTTATAGGCGTGGTGATGATGGCAAAACCCCCCAGACTTGGTTGCTCCCGCCCACGTCACGGTAGGCAGTCGGCTGTTGATTGCATGTGGTGCAAATTTTTCCTCTCACTTGATTCGAAGCGTTAATTGAGGATTTCTTGAACTTGAAGTGAGGCAAAGGCCATTCACAGCTAGCCAGCTCGTTGTATACAAGGTGAAAGGATGATCATCTAATTTCCTAATAAATAAAAAAACCTAATTTTCTGTGTTTTTACTAGCTTTTAGATCCGCTTTTCTTGGGTGGATATAAAGTAGCAAAGAAAATAAAATCACAAACATCGTCTTCTATTGTAGATCCGACATGGGACTGCCAGACCCGTATCAACGTGCTGACAACGCGGCTCTCTGATCTTCGGAAGACTTACCACTCTGTGAAGGCGGAACTCGCCGCTATTGATAGGCGACGTAAGAAGTTACGCAGGAAAGAAAGAGAAGGTATGATTTTTTTATACATGTAAAAATATTCCTATCCACTCTCACCCACTGTGTAAAACTTGGGTCGGTTTATATATATTTCGCTAAAGAGTGAGCACAAATTTTACAGGTAAATAATTGAATGACCAATTATAAAAAAATAAGTTAAATTTGTTACACCATAATGAACTAGTGCAGTTCAATAATAGTAGTTTATGCGACTGTCATATATGAACGGGTATTAAAACACGAGAGTCTGTTTATCGCATGAGGCGAATGCGATAATAGGTTGACTCGAGTGTTTTAATACCTAAGTTATATGCAGTTTCATACACTACTTTATCTTCACTCATAGGAAAAATGAAATTAAACAAAGTAGGTAGGTTACAAGGAAGTAATTTCCAATCTATAAATTCTTGGTACATTTTGTCGTACAATTTTTTTAATATTCCTGGCAGGAGACTTTCAGTTTACGCCAATGCCGCATCTAGAATATCTGGCGGAGTGAAAATCTTGCCGTCACTACTCTCTTCTCCAATCATATTTTAATCACTTACAGGATTTTAGTTGGAATCCCTAATACAAAAACACGATCGGCAAAAAAAATGAATGGAAAGCGCTGGAATTTAAGCATGCGTGCGCCATTTTTTTCAGTTCTATTTTCGATAGATTTCCATTTTTTTCATATTCACTCTAAAACCACTAGTTTAATGAAATAATAAAAAAAAAAGATAGCGGTACTATAATGAGTTTTATTCTTAATTTTATGTATATGCGTTTATAAAGTGCGTCTGTATAGAACCGTCTTTGAATTCGTTATTAGAATTTTTCGATTTGAGTGTACATAAAGATATTTTTTACATAACTCAAATAGTTAAAGACTATTCTCTAGACCCTTCTCTTCCAAGTACTAGAACGCTTATTTTACGTTTAATTTTTTTATCATCCAAACAACTCGGTAAGATATATAAATCAATGTCATATTTTTTTTTCAGCTGTAAAAGCGGCGAAAGCAGCGTGCGCGTGATTACTGGTTGTGGACATGTTGCATAAAGCAGCCTTGTGAAGATCGAGATAAATCGTGTTTATTCGTTTTAGAATGGACGTCTTTCATTTAATTTTATCTTTGTAGTATATTTTGAAATGGAAATATATTATATTTAGTGCGCTTGTTTTGTTGTGAGGTAGATTAATTAGCAATAAGCACATTACATAACTTGTTACCTTTGGTATAACATTTTTTATGAAGCAAATACTTAGTGTAAAATAAATTATGATAAAGATAGGTAGATCATAAGTACATCATTTCAATTAACTATGTATCCAGGCTTATGAGTTACTGAAGACTGATGGAATGAAACTACTTCTCATGTACAGTGAAGACTAATATTTATTTCCTGAAATACATGTGATTGCAATATTTATATGTTTCTGTAATAAACATTTTAATTTAACCTACATGCATTATAATTAATTATAAGCAACCCTTAAATGAAATAACCCGCAGGTTATAAGTTACTATTATTTTAAAATTATTGAAGTCCTTACACAATGTTATGCTTAGTGGCTTTATTTATATTTTATTACAAACATGTAAAATTTATAACTTTTGGAAATACAAATAGACCTTGTGAGCTGCAGGTTCTTATGAGCAAAACTAAACCAATTTACAGAAATCGTGTATCTATGAACAATTCCATTACGCAGTTACTGTATCAAAGTTGAAATCAACGTTTGTAGCATCCTCGCTACCTCGAAAGCATCTTACGTTCACTAGAAACCTAATAATAGCCGTATTACAACTCAATTTTTATAAACAAAACTTAATTTTCTACAAACGCTTAGCTTTTATGGTATTTAATATCTTATCGATCGAAGTAATTAAGTTAAAATTGATAGTACACAGTCATACATATTCTAGGCCACTAGGGGGTAAAAACTAAGTGTCACAAGTCAAAGTAGGTAAATTCAAAAATAATTATCCTGAGCAATGGCGCGTCATATTGAGGCACAGTTTTTTTCAATAAAGGCGATTTGAACTACGCGAGGCGTTACGAGGGCGACAGCCGCAATATATTTAGTGCAATCCATAAAAATAAACATTTACACATATCAAAGAACGCATCGATATCTAGGTCTGTCAAGAAGTCCAGAATATTTTTCAACCCCATTTCAAATTAGAATTAGATCCGACAACACCTAGTCTTGTGCGACTATATAAAGAACTCCGAGCGATGTCACTCACCCTGCTAGTGCTCATCAAACAAAATAGCACGCGTCTTCGTGTAATGCACAAACAGCAACAAAATTCTTTCCTATTGTAATAATATGAGACGCGGCCTTTAATAGTAGTTGGGGTACTGCGGCCAAGGGGCGTGCGGATGGTGCTGGTAGGGCTGCGGCGGCTGCTGGTAGCCCCATGGTGGCTGGTAGGGCTGCGCGTACTGTTGTTCGTAGCCCTGCGCAGACGCCGCGCCGCCGCCCGCGCTAGTCCCGTAGTAAGAGTTGTTGGAGGCGGTGGAAGCATTTTGGTTGGTCATGGTGCCTTCCTTCTTCTTCACTTCTGTAGTCGATCTAAAACAATCAATAGAATACTCTCTGTAGTAAGTGTATACAAGTTACTTTTAAATCCTATTATTACACAACAATTCAACGAAGTTAACTAGGAGTTCTTACTACCTTATTAATCTGGCTGTATATTATCGTCTCGCCTACGAACAATTTTTTTTATTTTTATTGGTGGTAGTGAAGCGTTTGACCACCAGCTTACATGTTAAACTAGTAAAGATGTGGCCTAAGATGGAGCACGCTTGCCTAAAAGGAACCTATTTACTCTGGACTTGAAGACTCCAAGATTGTACTCGTGCGGAAAAACAGACGAAGGCAAGGAAGTCCATTATTTAATGATAAAGGTAGAAGCGAAACGATGTGTTCGGCACAATGGAACATTTACAAGGTACGGGTTGTAGCCAGCCGTACGTCTGCTAGTCCGGTGGTGGAAAGGGGATGGAGGGATTAGGTCAAAGATATCGTGCACGCACTTGCCGAAGTGGAATTTATAGAACACAGACAGCCTGGCAACACGCCGTCTATGTTCTAGGCTCTGCAAATTGGCCTTAACAAGCGAATCATCATTCTTGGATTCAAGCTGATGTTTGGCTGAGCCATCCCAGAGATGACAGCAGTACTCCATACAAGATCGGACCTGAGCTTTGTGTAAACTTAAAAGCTGTCCCGGTGTGAAGTACCGCCGAACCTTAGCAAGACAACCTCTTGTTCAACCTTTTGTGTCAGTTACTAGGCGATACGCGCCTAGTGATATAGTGTGACTGTAGTTGTACCAATTATCAATAGCTAACCTCTGCTCGCGGTTTCACCCGCAAAAGTAGCGTATATGTTTTAGTATATTATGTCCAACAACACTCAACACAGAATAATCATCTTATTGACAATTTAGAATGTTGCAGCTTAGCATTATGAATGTGTGAATTGTTCTCGTCATCACAAATTATTGGCAACAGTGATTGATGTAAAGAACTCTCGGTGGTGATGGCGGGACGTGCTTGTCCTTGCGCCCCATCTATATTCATCTTATAAACTTTTTAACGTTACGAAAGTGAGAGCTTAGCAGTGAGAATGTGTGAATTGTTCTCGTCATCACCGAGTGATGTAAAGTACTCACGGCGGTGGCGGCGGGTCGTGCTTGTCCTTGCGCGCCCGTTTCCGCAGATGTTTGGCGAGCGCGCGCGCGTGCGTGTGTGCGGCTCGCGCGTGCTCCGCGGACCCGAGCTCCTCCGCGAGCTCGCGCCGCCGCCACGCCATGCTCGCGCTGATCTCCGCCTCGGCGCCTTCCTGCTTCTCGTATGATTGTACTAGTTCTGCAACACGAACACTCTTTTAATTCCTTTGTAAATAGACCGATTGCAATCTTGAATTACAAAAACATTTTATGATACAAAAGCAAAAACACCATCTATCGCCAGTGATTTTGAACGTATTTTCAGACACTAGGGTCACGTAGTTCAGTGAATCTCCTCTAGGTAGCGTTAATCAGCGCTCAAGCTGAGTTGGATATGGCACAACAATTCGGAATCTGCGTCAGGTCCCTCGTCGCTCAACTGGTTAGAGCGACTATGCATATAATAATCGTCACTTGTAATATAATTTGAAGTACCTCCTTGATGATGCATAACATTATGTGTAGAACTGAGGTGTTACAATGTCATAATTTAATGTATTACCGGTTGGCGAATGTTTGTCGGAATTAGAGATGTTGGGTTGTTCCAGAGGTGATGGAAAATACCATTGGGTACATTGGATTGGCAATTGAGAATTTTAAAAGAAACACACCATCTAACTGATCGTAAGCCACCCCGGGCGTGTGCAGCGCTAAGTCGAGCCTCTGCATATGGAGCCGATGGTTCAGAGGATCCTTCACAATGGCCTCATCGAGCACCTTCCTAGCAGCGTCCGGCTGCTGTCTAACGTGGAACAGGAACCGCGAAAACTTGATGGAGAGCGATGACGCCACGGGCTTGTTCTTGGCAGCTGTGGTGATGTAGCCCTCGTAGAGTTGCGAGCATTTCTCTAAGTCGCCGCGACGACGCTCCAGATTCACACGCCTGTGAAAACATTATTTCCCCAGTTTCACAATTTGTCGTACTAACCAAAATAATGTATTATATGACTTCCAAACTGCAGACTAGAGCAAGGGCAGGCTGAATGTTTCATTTACACTCATTCTGTCATACATGGAAATTATGGCAAAACCCAATTGTCTTAAGAGGAGGTCCATGTTCAACTGTAGGCTGTTGATGACGTTAACGAGTCTTAACTTGCGGCGCGGAAATTGAAAAACATGGAATAAAACTAAACTGTATACGCGAAGTAAATAGTGCAGATGCAGCTTCATTTCTACTATAGAAAAACTATTTGAGTATAGGGGTTTGCTTGGACATTTATTACAAACAGCGCCATCTAGCACCAAACTTAGCAAAGCTTGTTATATGGGAACTAGATTACGAATAATATACTCATATCAGGTTCGATCCCCAGGGGAATACAAATTTGAGAATGGTTTCAAGTCTGCCAGGCTAGCTACCACCATCTTACATGTCTGTTGCCATAACAACTATTCTAAATTGTTGTGTTCCGGCATTTCAAGGTAAGATAGCCAGCTCCTCAGTCTGTTGAGGATTCCGATTGCAGTGCACTACCTCCCAGCCTTATCATAACATGTCAACAAGTGAAATGAAGACCAACCCTATTCCCGTATACAACAACACCCAAACACAGAATAAACAGGCCTCATAGCTCAGTTGGTAGTAACTCTCCCTTCTGCGCTGTAGGCTGTGGGTTCGATTCCCACCCAGGACAAACATTTGTGTGATGAATATAGATGTTTGTTCTGTGTTTAGGTGTTGTATCATATAGTACGTATGTATTTACAAAGTATTATATCCGTAATCTAGTTCCCATATTACAAGCTATGCTTAGTTTGGGGCTAAATGGCGCTGTGTAAAATGAATGTCCTGTAATATTAAACCTCTATATTCATATCACCAATGACGGTCATGGGTGGAACATACAACTACAGAGACTACAGAGAAAAAGCAGAGCTACTACCAACCGAGCTGTGAGTGTTGACAGATGCAACTTACCTGTATTGTATCTGCACTAGACTGGGGCAGGTCTTCTCGATGCGGTCCAGTATCTCTGCTGCCTTGGTGGGGTTGCCCTGGGCCTCCTCGAAGTGCGCCCAGTGCAGGTGCAGCTCCGGCTTGTCGAGGTGGTGCACGGTGCACGCGCGTTCTAAAACCTCGCGCTCGGTCGAGATCAGTTCGGGGTTGGTTTCTGAACGCTCCTCTAGGAACTTTATTAGCTGTTGATGCAAAAGTTATAAATCATTTTAATGCAACATCACTTTACCTGGCAAGACTATCCGGTCAGGTCTATCGCCAAACGTTTTGCTGAGATCCGACGGTGCGCGGGGAAGTGCCTTCTCGTCCCATTGTAGACCTTATCCTAGCTTGCCTAGAGCTAGACAAGCAAGCCTAGAGGTAGTAAAAGCTATCAATTATAAAAAAAAAAAAAAACTGACTATGCTTAACAGGTAGCAAAGGTCGCTTTTAGAGCTGCTCCGTGGTAGTTCTGGCGATGTTTGTTTGAGAACAATATTCGGTTATTTATGCACACAGTAAATGAGAAAACTTATGTAAATACCGACATAACCAAATGAAAAACAAGTTGCACAAAAAAAAAATACATTTTAAATTCTTAAAACGTGATATGCAAAGCACGTGCAGATCAAAAGTCGTGCACTAAGTAAAGTGTATATTGTAAATTTTTTGTATTGCCATGTGTCCCAAACCTTCTGCCAAGCGTGGTGAATATGACAAATCTCTTCAATCTCTCTTTTGGGGAAGTGCCATGTCCTGTAGTGGACTTGTTTGGAATATGATTTCTTTATGATGGAGTAACCTACTCTGATCCAAAACTCTTCGTAGAGCGCGCAGGCTATGAGACACCGCTCGTGTAGGATCAGCGCCCGTTTCAAGGAGCCGTGTTGCTTTTCCCACTCGAGGTATGACTTCCAGTTCTTCAGCTGACATCGCTCCAACGGCTTCACGTGGAAGTATGGCCGTTTTATCTAAGATAACAAAGATCATATTTTATGAGACAGACATTTTTTTTTACATTGATCTCTAGACATATTTATGAGATAGACAATGTTTTTTATTTACATTGATCTCTAGACTCTAGATAACTTGAATAAGTCGGAACTATTCAAGTTATTATGAGACATAAATGTGAAATATTACCTGAATTTAAAAGACTGTACATAAGAGTGTTATACAAGTTTCGTGAATTGAAATGCAGATTACTAATCTGGTAAGGGTAAGGGTACCAAATTCGCAATGAAATCAGTAAAATAGCACCCCTGCTATTTTATAGCGATAGGTTGAAATATCAACGACACCTATCGCCAGTATAGGGTAAATAGTACATTTTAAAGAAAACACACATGTTAACAAAACCACACTTTAGAAAGTTATTCAACCCAAGAAAGTTTAGTTGAATGGAAGTTTTTCCAGAGTTATAACGCAACTTATAGAAAAAAAAAACATTTTTATACACACTCAAATCGAAAAATTCGAATTACGAATTCAAAGACGGTTCTATACAGCCGCACTTTATAAACGCATATACATAAATTTAAGAATAAAACTTATTATAGTACCGCTATCTTTTTTTTTTATTATTTCACTAAACTAGTCTATGGTTTTAGGCTGAATTTGAAAAAAAAGGGCACGCATGCGCAGTTCGAACTGTGAAAAAAATGGCGCACGCATGCGTTGAACTTAATTTCCCGCGCTTCCCATAATTTTTTTTGCCGATCGTGTTTTTGTAACCTACCTACTTAGTTTAATTTATTTTTTCCTATGAGTGAAGATAAAGTAGTGTATGAAACTGCATATAACTTAGGTATTAAAACACTCGAGTCAACCTATTATCGCATTCGGCTTCGCCTCATTCGATAAACAGACTCTCGTGTTTTAATACCCCTTCTTATATGACAGTTGCATAAACTACTATTATTTAATACAACAAACACCAAAATGTGATACTATGGTAATAACTTACGCCTTCCTCGAAAGTCCACCTCGCGGCGACTTCCTCGCCCGTTGTCTTGTGCACCTTCCTGCGAGCCGCTATAATTCGCTCTTTGATTGATTGTCCTTCTTCTTCAGAGGCCTGCCAAATAATATGATTCAAATTTACTTGGTGATTCACATCGTAGCGCGATGTTTAGTAATCAATTCTGACAAATTCATTTAACTTTAACGAGAGCAACGAGTTCCATTTAAACAATAAAATCGATAAACAGTTCTAATGAAAAAAAACAACAGTTGCACTCCGGGAGTGTCAACAGAAGTGATAACTTGAAGTTTGTCGTCTATAGGTAGAGGCAGTCTTCGAAGGGTCCTTACCCGTACCTCTTAGGATCGTTAAGATAACGTAACAATGTATAATGACAAACGTGTCAAAAGTGGTGTCGGTAAGGCACATGGTGTAGCGAGTTCAATGGTTTTTTCCCATCTCAAAAAATGACCAACGCGCCTAAAGAAGTTTTCACTTCAAAAATAATGGCTAAATGATGGGTACTATTCCACACAATAACAAAATAATTTGTTAGGAACACATGTAGGTATACATACAATGAGGATGTTGAGCAGCTACAAAAGTTAGAAACTGTGTAGCAGTGTCAGCACCCTCCTCCGAACAACAATAGTACAGGTTCCGCCTGAATGTGTAGGTGTATTTTAAGACACTAATCTAAGTACTAACAAAAAGTTCGATTCAATACTAATTAAGACTGTCAAAACTGTGACTTTGTGTGTGTGTGTGTGTGTGTGTAAGACTGTCTAAGAGTTCATAAGGGTAGGTGGTAGCCTGCAGTAAGTGTTAGACCGGTGCTGGTAAAGTATGGGACTCACAATGTGGTCAGCTGGCTCGTCCTCGCCGGGCGGCAAGTCCAGCTGCGGCACGGAGCCAGCTGTATCCCGCACTTCGCCGCGCAGTCTGATCAGCTCCTCCTTCTCCACCACGCCAGAAGCTGGTTCCGACATCACGTGCTCTTGGAAACTGAAACAACAAACAGCTCATTACATCTTTTGTATTATGATAGAAAGTGTAACTTAATATAATATGGTAGAAAGTGTAACTTAACTTAATTCATTTTCTTGTTTGACATTTTTGTGGTATTTTATAATCTGTTTTATAATGCTTATTTTCTGAAATTGACATATTTTGCAAATTTTTACTAATTATTTTGACATTTTATTATTCCTTATTGTGTTGTTTGTTTGTTTAATTATCTAAATATTTGACCATTATAAGATTTTATATAATAAATACTATAATATTGTATTGTACCTAATGACTTGCCTTGTGTGACATCTATGTTATAATATGGCCAATAAATAAAATCTGAAATCTATTCTAATAAACGAATGTGCTTTTATAGGTTAGTTTTCTGGTGCATCAATCAACACAATCCCCGATGCCACTTAACCAATCGCTTCCCTATGACAATGGTATCATAGGGATGTCGCAGAATTGTCACTATAGGTGCCATTTGGTATTGCAGTTTTTTTTTGTATTGGTCAATCAATAAGGTCTAGGTCTGACAAATCTAAGATAAAAACAATGTGGAAACAGAAATAATATTCAAATCCATGGGAATCATGTTCAGGCCCGATTATGCAATGACTTCCTAGATACGCGGCATCGTCGAGTTCTGAAAACGAAGAGGCTGACACGCCGCCGCGTCGTGCCATGTGTATATACTCGAGTCATGTCGCTACTTTTGACTCCACTGTCCTTTATGGGTGTTAAATCCATATCTCAGTCTAATATTTGATTTTACACTTTCACAACTAAATGGCTGAACGGATCTAAACGAAACTTGGAATGAATATAGTGTATGCAATGGGGCATAACATGTGCTACTTTTCATTTTGGTAGATACCACGCGGGCGTGGTCACGGGCAAAAGCCAGTTAAGCAGGTTAATAGTACCGACTACAAACGTAATTTGTCGATTTGGCATGTCCGATTCAAAATCAATTATGCCGCTATTATTGGAAAGGGATAATAACAATCTAGGTTTTCAGCGCTTTACTTTTTCATAAAACAATTCAAATCAAAATATATGCAAAAGTATTTTCCCATACAAACACTGCATATATTTTTGTTTTATTAGCGTTGGTTAATCGCCGCAAATGTAGATTATCCCTATCCGATTATACCTGCACATAAAATACTGAATCGGACACACCAATTCCAAATGAACGTGAAATTACGTTTCTATGGGAGAACGAAATTCAGCGGTACTTTGGGTTCTTTTTAAAAATAAAAAACGTAATCCCCTGTATTCACGTTCAGTAGTTTTTAAGGGTAGGTCCCATTTGTTCCATGGAACATGACGTCATAGCACAAAATTCGATATTTTTTTCTTATTTTGTACTACAGAACATGTAATACTTTTTTCTCAAATTGTTCTATAGGACAAGATAAATGAGACCTCTTAAGATTATATTTTGTGAACTGGTGGTAATAGAATGCTCTGAGATTGAGAATCCTCTACATAATCTGTAGAGTCCTCCCCACGTTTCCGATTTATTTTATTCGTATTTTATTTTTATTTATTCAGGTATGACAGAATAATTGTCATTATCAGTGTCATTTAGGCAGGCAGATTCATGGAAGATTTTGGGAAAATCTGATTTGCATTTTGTTCTATGGCATGAAAATCGGGTGAAAAGCTAGTATGTAGTTCTATGGAAAAAATTGGGAATAAAATGTCTCATTTTGTTTGATGACGTCATGTTCCATAGAACAAATGAGACCTACTCGTTTTTAACACTCTTTAGGAACAAACCTAACCTAAAACCGAACCTAAGAATCAATAGCAAGATTTATGTTCGTAAATGAGAGAAAAGAACAAAGTTTATTGTTCTATGGCCAAAATATTTATTTCCGCTTTTAACATAATTTTGCAGTAAGATATATACATTAATATTGACAATAAAACACTGAAAAAAAAAAGCCAAGCGAAGCTCCTTGATTTATATAGTACGAACTTGTCAAAATGCGAAGTATATCCAAGCGTAGGTGTTGCGAGCAAGCGATCGTAAATGTTGGTCACATTCAATGCAGAGCCATTCTCTGCCTCCCACTTGATGTAAGACTCCCAAAGGCGATCCGAGCGGAACTCTAGACCACAGAACTCTGTAAACAAAATATCACACTTATAATTTGAGCCCTTTAAAACTGACGGAGTAGGTACTCCCCAACCAAGTGACTAAAGCATATAACTCACCAATAGCCCGCTCGTACTGGGATCTGATGTAAGCGTGGTCTTCAGTCCTTGTAGCCTTAACGTGATTCAGATAATGAATCCAGAGATCGACAGACAGAGGTATGGCTTTCAATCCTCTTTCCAACACCTGAAACATTTTCGTCGTCAAACAATCGCCGGGGGCGGCCGAGCATTGTCGTGCTTCCGACAACACTATGAAGCAAGGGAATAATGAATAGCATTGTATGTCCATAATAAATAGAAGAAGCGAGGCGTCGAGTCGGCCGTGAAGCAGGCTAAGGACGCGATACCTCGCCGCTACTACCGTATAAATGTTTGTCTGGGCATATTACACCTGTTCGCTCGGCGCGCCGACGCAGTCCCCCGCCGCAGCCCGCCGCTACCAAACAAGGCTTTATACGAAGACAGCAGCGCTCCATGCTATCATGGACTCGGTTAATAGCTTAAATTAGGTTCCACTAATCATTCCATGTAAATTACTACTTAAATATGTACATGAAACAGTATTACAAATCATGCGTGTACAGAGTATAGTAAATATATGTACTACAATATAAAAAATACACCACAAATGTATCACTAAAATCATTATGTGACTTATAAATAACTCTCCGATGCGATCCGATGCCTTACGAGCTTTGATGGCCTCGTTGCACTGTTGGGAAAAAAAACAATTTGCAAAATACCAATAGTTATATCTAAAAAAATTACAAACCAATTTCGAAACAATTACATTTTGGTAAAAATTAAACGAATTGATATTACAAAAAAACGTATAAATATGATAGCTTATGTATTTTCATTGCAGTTATCAGGCACTTACCTCGAGGCACTTCTTTTTACTTCCTTTG
The DNA here is from genome assembly GCA_951394065.1 of Venusia cambrica. Classification (NCBI taxonomy): domain Eukaryota; kingdom Metazoa; phylum Arthropoda; class Insecta; order Lepidoptera; family Geometridae; genus Venusia; species Venusia cambrica. The sequence continues at coordinate 8,176,068 of OX596042.1, forward strand.
CGTTTCTCATAGTCGGCGTACTTGCGCCAATACCCGTAGCAGTACGGATAGTGCGATAGAAACGCATCGTACGCTTCGCGCGCCGCCTCCACATCGCTCTGTGGACGTTATACCACCACTTACTAAATATCATTCACACCTTTTTACTTTATTCTTGACATAAAGTTAATCAGTTGGCCCTTGCCACTCAACATACTTGTTCAGTTCTCATCGCTTCACAAAGCAATAAGATTAGCAATTATTGTCATCATATGATGTAATACATACAATATAAACTGTTTTTTTTAATACCAATAGGAGATGGTACAAGCAAGTAGCCCACCTGATGTTAAGTGCACTTGCCTATAACAATGCCTTACTGCGTAGGTCAAATCCACAAAGAACATAGCTTACACGGCACTGCATTGCGCCCGTCAACTTGAGGCACAAAGGTCTTGGGCCTCATAAATGTATAATAACATTAACAATAGTTAAAATACACAACTTTTTACCTTTTTACAATTGTCTATAGAGATCTGTAAATCATCATCGTTATCTTGCAATACTGTTTGTATATATGGTGATCCTTCATGCAAAAAGTATGACCAATAGAATTGAAATTTTGGACAGATATTGTAGACCAGGAAAAACATATAGGCTACTTCTCAGCCACAAGCAAAAAAATTGTTAGTGGTTTAGTTAATCTAAAATACCTCTTGATCTACATATTGTAGTAGATAGGTCCACCCAGTGAAGTCAGCAGGATCATCGTTGACCACCTTCCAGTACTTGTCCAGCTCAGGAAGTGCTTTCTTCTTGGGCTTCTCGTCTATTGATGATCTTTTCTCAGTAGACACAGGTTTGCTCTCGCCATTCTGTTGAAATAACAAGGTGTACCTTATTTCTAGAATTTAATTTACCCTTTAATATACAGGGTTACAATATTTTTCCTGTTACCTGTAAACTAGTAAGTGCTTTGACTCTGTAACAAGAATAAGATATTCCTACCCTCAAAACTCAAAATTCAATGTGTTTTATAGTTATTTGAAGTCTAAAAAGGATGAACTCAAAGCAGCAATTTGATTTGATTTGATCTCATTAACATGGTACAATATGTATACTATGTCTAACTGTGTTGCAGATTCCAGTGCCCGTATCTTAGGACTAGAGATATAGCAATATTTATATATAAATGAATGTAAAATGATCAAATGATCTCTTTGAAAGTTAAATCTATTAACTTAGAGAACATAACATCAAACAATATGGATTATTGTTATCTTCAATATGTGAGTAGAAGATTACTATACCAGATTACTATACTACTAACCTTGGCGATAGCCTGTTTCTTGCTAGACTGTTCACTTTCAGAAGTGGGTGAGCCCGGGTCATAGCCATCTCCTTCCTCAACGGGCTTCCTCTTGCGGGACTCCTTGGGCTCCTTCTTGGATGCTGGTAGTTCATCCTCAGAAACAACCTCGGTATCAGCTGGTAACTCAGCAGGTTTTGGCCCAGGCAGTTCATCATCGGAGACATTCTCAGCATCCTTCACACTGGGTTTCTGGACGACAGGGAGTTCGTCTTCAGACACAATTTCTGTTTCTTCAGCACTACCAACCTGGCAGTGTTAACAAACAGTGAGAAAAGCTACAATATTATCTTTTAAAACAAATAAACTAAAATAAATGGATACACTTCAGTTAAATGTGACAAACATCAGACCTTTTCATTGAATATACAAACATGGATCAACATTAAAGGATTTTTTTTTATTTAATCTTCATTTAGGAAAGTCACAATGTGTCATAATGAATAAGTTTAGATTTAATTTATGATTGTTACAATGTAACATAACCTTAATTATGTTATTTTGGAAATAAGTTGAGTACCTTGCTTTCTTTAGCAGCTTCGGAGCTGTCTTCAGATTTGATTTCAGTTTTTACATTCAGATCAGTATCAGTGGGGCTTTCTTTTTCTGCTTTACTTGGTTGTTCCTCAGTATGTGGTTGTTCCTCAACATGTGGTTCTCCCTTCACCTTAGAAAGAATTGGAATTTTAATAATTTGCTGGGTATTTTGTCCAACATGATTACAATGGGCTTTTACCCATTGCAGTAAACCGGCAACTGGTTTTTTATTGAAAAATTAGCTTTTAAAAGTTTGAATATCTACACACATCAACATTGTCTAGGGATATTCCATTTCGAAATGATGTGCTTACAAACTATTTGCTTTTTAGAAAAAGTTTATATATGGAATTAAACCTCTTTTGTTCCCTTTTCAAAATTTAGAAAAAAATAAAAATAGAACGCAACAAACAAAAGATAGAATGGGGACTCCGATTTAAATTAAACAACGTTAATTTTGCCTAAGATAAATTAACTTTTATTTAATGATCAATTAGTGCTATCTAAGTAATTTTTAATTTTAACGGATCTTGTGATATTCGTAATGTCATGGAACGTCGACATTAAGCAGAGAAGAAATGATAAGAGCGATAGGCATGTTACAAGCCGGTGCTATCCAACGCGTCGTTGCCAATATCCTAAACACCAATCAAAACGTAATTTCTCGATTGTGGTCACGTTATCGTATTACTGGGGATGTAAGAGAGCGCCACACTGGAAAAAAACGAGTAACCACCCCTAGACAAGATGGTTTTCTCCAAAATTCCGCCAGGAGGAAATCCAATCTCACAGCAAAGCAGCTAGTGCAAAGGCTTCAGTCAGACCATCAGCTGTCAGTCAGCGACCAAACCGTCAGAAGAAGGCTACATGAAGTCGATCTTCATTCTCGTAGGCCGCTTCGTGTGCCAGCTCTACGACGAGGCAATCGCGGAAGGCGACTTCTTTGGGCTCAAGAACATTTGTTATGGAACAATGGCCAATGGACAATGGTTCTCTTTACTGATGAGTCTCGGTTTGGATTCCACCCCGATTCACGAAGAACACGTGTTTGGAGATTTCCAGGCAGAGAAAGTCGCCTCCAGCAGCCACAAGAGGTCCATTCGTACCGAGGTGGGACAATCATGGTTTGGGCGGGAATTGGTATTGGCGCGCGAACCGAGCTCATTTGGATAAGAGGCAGCATGACTGCACTAAAATACCGGAACGAGGTCATAGAACCTGTGATCATCCCTCACAGAGTTCAAATTGGCCAGGAACTTCAGCTCATACATGATAATGCCCCTCCACACACGGCGCGTTTCGTGTCAGCTGCCCTTCAGGAACATGATGTCGCGGTTTTGGACTGGCCTGCACAGTCACCCGACTTAAACCCAACCAAATTGAACACGCTTGGGACATGTTACAGCGAAGGGCTTTCAGCAATTTGCCATCAAATTTGACTACAGAAACCAACTTTTTTGCCATTTAAAAAGAACATGGGGTCGCATACCCCAGCGAGACGTTGACACCCTAATTTTGAGTATGAATAACCGGTGCAGATGTGTTATCAACGTCAGGGGAAGCAAACCGATTATTAAATTGTAAAAAGGTAATTTTATAAAGTCATAGCAACGTAAAAATAGTTTTAACACAATTTACCGAACCTTGTAAATTTTCTGATTTTTCGAGATTTTGTTCCTAATTTATTTTTTATTAAAAAATTATATAAAACTGTTGTTTTTATTATTATTAATAAACAACACAAAATAAAGATTCTGAAAGCCGGAATTCCGGAGCCCACTCTAAGAAAGTTTGCATAAGCCTAGCCTCTTCTCACAAACATACACTTTTAATATTGTGCTTTTCTTATTCAGGATTTTCCTCCACAGATGCACCACCAAAAGCCCATCTGCCCTCCGGTCCGTAGCCTCTGTGCATCTCACACATATGCACTTCATTTCAAAGTATAAAGCTTTTCCACACACATTTCCACCGCTATCTATAGCATTGCTTCGTAACTAATTACGAACGAAACATTAATTTGTAATGGTTGCGGTGAAGGAATAATAATTCCCAGCTTGAAACCGTCGGCGATTAGCCTGCCATTTCGTAACTAGTTACAATCGAAATGTTATTGTATTTTATACACACCCACTTAAAAGGAAGTAATTCATCATCTGTTGAGTCAAAAGACGACGAATTTTAACCAAAAATCTAAACAAAAATAAGATGAAGTTCCATCTGTTATAGCAAATTTTATGATTATTACACTATGTAACTTATAACATAAAATATTATAATAATATTTTTAACATAAAAATAAAGATTTTTACCCTTTTTCATAAAAATATATCATAACCCAACAATGGTATAAACTTTAACAAACTGTTTTAAAACTTAAATTGACCTACACTAATTTTGTTATGCTTTTAGATCATTTATAGCATGATAAATTTCAGTGTCATTTTACAAGTAATGTTTGCTATTCTGCCTTCTTGCCTTTCAAGAATATTTACTATAGTTTAATTGATTAAAATGTGTCTAGTAGATGAGCTTTAGTATGATTTTTACATCCTACATATTTATTGATTTAAAGGAGCCATCCTTTGATATTAATAGTTGTGCGTATTTTATCTTTTGTATCATATTCCATATGAATACTTGCGGCAAGCTAGCCAATCCTGCTCATTTATGTGTCTTCATGTTACACTTGTGGTGAAGTTAAAAAATATTTGATAATTAATGCATGCCAATCTCTCAATTTGTACACCAACGATATTGGTAAAGCATGTTGTAACACACTCACTATTCAAAAAAAGATACCATCTTAATGTATAAAAATGACTTGGCAAATTAATTATCTTTATCTTTCAGCGATATGCAACATTTTACTCCCAACTTTACACCCCATTTTGAACCCTTTAGGGTGCGAATTTTCAAAATTTCTTTTTTAACAGGCGTCTACACACCAAGACAATCATGCCCTCGAAATTTAAAGTTTGTACAACCAGCGATTTAAGCTTTGTATCTAGTTATGTTCAGTCAGTTAGTCAGAACTTTGCCCGCTACATCCATTTCCCGCTACATCAATTAGCCGGCTTTGTTCTTTTCCCGCTATTCAATAGCACACTGAAGGTTTAGACCCAAGTTTCCAGGCAAAACAATGCCGGTTCTTTTCAGAAGCCTCAGTACGGGTCAGACTCACGCTTGAAGAGTTTTTATAACATATTGGTATACCTTGAAGTAATCACTATAATCACATCAAGTTTGAAAAAGATAGGTATTAAGGTTTTATAGTCAGTTATAATAATTTTTAAAATAGTTCCTTGTATGGGGACCCCCTTGTATTTTTTTATTTTTATTTTATATTTATAGATTATATTTCAGGTTCGTTATTTGGTGTGATTTACTATATTTTCTGAAAATTTCAACCTGCTACCTGTTACAGTTCAAAAGATATAGGTTCTGGACTTTTTAAAGGTTTTTTGTTAAACATTTGACCCCTTTGAACTTTAATTATGAAAATTATAAAAATCCCTGAAATATGCCATTTTTTGTTTCATACGGGCATTCTACTAAACATTATTATGTATTAAACATAATAATGTAAGTAAATGTAGCAATTTTGTTACAAAGCAATTGTTTTAATGGTGACTGAAACAAAAAAACATACCTTCACAGCATCCACCAAATCAGGTTGCTTATCATTAGATTCACATTCCTCTGGCTTTTCAACTTTTAGTATAACTTGCTCCACTGCTGTTTCCATTTCTTCTACTGACTGCCCTAGTTGTGACTCCTCAGGATTGGTTAATTCTTGCTGATTTTGTGGTTGAGACTCGCTAGTATCAGAATCCTGTTATTAAAGAACTAGTTTAGAAAATGTGGTTAAATCACTTTCCTAGTACCAATAATTCAGGATTTTTAAAATATTCATATTGAATTAACTTGTCTATTTTAGAGTAACTACATAATACAATTACCATATGAGTGATAGAAGATACCTTTTTATCAGCAGCATCCATTGAGTTTTCAACATCTTTAGAGGATGTGTTTATATGATTGTCAATGTCATTTAGTACTTTATCAATTGTATCATCGTCTTCACCATCCCCAGCTAACAGGCTGGCTTCAGACTCACTGATATCAAAGTCAGTTTCCATCTTCTTAGCTGGAACATCAGCATCGACGTCCGAGGCTGGTTTGCTGAGCTGCGAATCATCATCTGTCAAAGCATCGCCCGGGAACGTCACCGCATTATCTCCTACATCGAATGAGTTGAATCCCGTGTTGTTTTCCAGATAGTCTCCGACGCTTCCAGTTGATAGCTCCACGGCATTCAGGAACCCTTGGTTCGAAGTTGACGACTCGTCAACTACGCCGGCATCCACACTGTTGAACTCGCCTTCCGTCAACAAATGCGAGAGTCCATTTGAGTTCTCATTTATTAGGGGACCTTCGTCAGTCTCCATCGCTTCGTCGGTCAAGCACTTCTGAAATAATACATCACAAACACGTTTACGATAACGATTTATACTCTCAATAACTACCCACATAACCTCACACGGAACGAAACTTACAATGTCGGAACTGGCTTCATCATCCATTTTGTTTGGTTTGGGTACTTGGAGCACACACGCGAGCGCGACGGGATTGCTGTGCTGCAGTAATCACGAAATACACAGATAAAATGTGTATTTACTATGCAGGATAATCATAAATCAAACGAAAAATAAACAAATTACTGAATTCACTAGAATAAATTCATCAAATTCGATACATATGTAACATTTATAATTTCATAACTTTACTTTCATCGCCACAGACCCAGAGAGAAGAGAATACTACATCCATACAGTATGTACATACGTTAGGTTATTAGTGCTCTGTGGTACAGACTATAAGTCACAGGTCAACTATAAGTATGTACAAGAACAATAAAATTTACAACAGTACGTACGAAGAGTCGGGACTCCTTAGTCAAAAAATAAAGATAACTTAGCGTCCAAGCTGAATTAGCAAGATTATCCAACTCGACATTAAGCTGTCATGACAGCGGAAGTGACGACACTAAAATAAAGCATCCTAATGAATAAGGATGTGCACCCATATTCAATAAAATCTAGGAAGAAATGTGTGGCCAAGTGAATATAGGCCCCCACCTTCCAATCCGGAAGTTGTGGGTTCAAATCCACTCGTGTATCAATGGACTTTAGCTAGTATTTCACTAAGTGGCGATGGGCTGGCAACCTGTCACGAAAACCGAGTCAGCGCATCGCTAGTTTGAAGCTAGGCAGAGCTTTAACTGCGTATTATCTCACTCACTTCCTCATTGTTTCTAGTTTTGTCATAAAGTTGATTAAGCGTCAGTTTTCTCTGTCTCTTTCGTTATTGCATTATTGATTAATTTACAACGAAGATATTGCACCTACAATTTTATTCTGTTTGACGGCTAATGTGACCGTGTAAATACATGAAGTATCTAATATGTTAAGTGTGTGGTCATAAATTCGAATAGGAGGACGGTGTTACAAAACTTTATTTTATGGTATCCACTAAATGAAAGTAAGTAGATAATTAATTACAGTCCATATAAGATGTATCTTCTGCGTCCAAAATATAAATGCAAATAATATTTTTTCCAAAAAACAACCAACTTCATGGAGTCGCTTTTAGGTGTTAATGTGCACGCGCATCGTAAAAATTCACTCACATCATTTTCCTCTTTTCATTCACTTTCCATTCATCCAAGAGTTCCAAAAAAAGACTAGCTTCAAAAACTCAACATGCATTAGCATTTCTATATGGTTTGTGAACATATACGTCCACTATTATTCTATAAATAGCATAGATTTAGTAAACGTAAATTGGCAATGCAGAAGAGAAAGAAATTAGTGTAAGTTTATACTAGAGAGAGATGGTTAGACGAGACCATTCGCGAACACGCTACTGGCCCGTATCCCTCTTGTTTAATAAATTACGGGTTTCAGGGTGAAAATCAGTGTTAAATAGACGTGAGTCAATATGTTTACGTGTTCTGTTTGACCGCCTCTGTGGTCTAGTGGTTCCTCCCCATTGGGAGTACAATAAAATAGGCTTGGTTTAAATAATTATGTTGAAATATGTAATATTTCAACCAAACCAATAAAATTATTATTATTATGGCAAGATAGTGGTAGCTAGCCAGGCGGACCCAAACAAAGTCCTGCCACCAACCAAACCAAGCACAATATTGTACTCCCCTGGGGATCGAACGCGGGACCTCTGGATTTGAAATCGGTGGGTTGAACCACTAGACCATAGAGGCGGTTAAAACGGTTGGTATCTTTCTTAGGCATTCGACTGCGTAAATTACAAAACATTGCTTTCCAAACTGAAATATTACGGAATGTATGGCAATGCCTTAAATCTTTTAATGTCAAACCTTAAAGAGATACCATATACATTGTTGAGAAAATATTTTCCTTTTTTATTCAATAAAATGTACAATTAAACTAACTGTGTACAAAGGAATCAGTCAAATTATCTAAGGACCGTTACAAACGGCCTATAGGTAACTCAACTGTTCTAGACCAGTACCAGACGGAAGCGTGCCCAAGACACTGTCTGCATTGCCACGCTGAATAGCTATGCTAATTCGCTGGCCTAAATAAGAGCCAGCCCTTGGGTCACGTGTCGCCTCAATCAAAAGTTTTTTGAAAACCCGGAGGGCACCGGCTCCCCACGGACCCAAGGTCTCCGAAAGGCAATAATTAAAAAAAAGGCGAATAGGTAAGCTCTGTCGAGACCGCTATATTTGCGCCTTTTGTGATCCTCGGCCGAATCAGCCGCCGCACCATCCCTAACTGATGACCCAGGCAGATGAGATGGCGCTATAGTGTGGACACAGGTAGTGTCCCACACCAAAGGCCTACCCATTTCTCAAGGGACAAGAGTCATACCGTTGGGCCGCTTACCATCATCACGTAACAGACCATTTCCGGTTCAAGAACGGCTGGAGCATTGACACTGGTAAAAGCTCGACGGATATCCGTCGAGTCGTCGCTATTGAACAAGCAGGTATAAATGCCAAATACACATGTAGGTACTAGGTGTAGAGTTTGCTTACATTAAAACTGTACGCCCGATCATGTCAGACGTGAGTTTTTTTCAAATAGGTACCGATAACTACCTAATGTATCAATTATCAATATCCTTAGATCATAGTTTATTTGATGTTTTCGGTTCATTCATATGAAAATAAAAGTATCGTTAGTATTTAAGATACATATTTTATATTTAAAGGCCAGTTCTTGTATGCTATTTCATAAACGTTCATCACTACGTTTTTCTGAGTAGCTCATGGATTTCCTAGGTTTGGTTACTTTATGGTTGGTGATAGAAAATATGTTGTTGCGGAAGCCTTCGAGGAACCCGGTGAGGGCGATGCCTCCATTTACAGAACACAAACAACAAATAGCAATCAAAATAAAATAAGTATATAAATAAAAATAAATAAATCGGTTTATTTCAGGCATCATATCAAAATATAAAGAACAAAACATTAAAATTAAAATAAAAGATATAATAATAAAGTAGGGGAGACTGGGTACACTTGATCCTTCGGGGAGACTTGGACAGTGGAATAAAAAGTTTACTAAACGATTTAGATTATTTAAGAATAGCAGCACTGATTCAATTTTGAAGGTTTCACACCGCTGCAAAGAAACATCTGTCAAATGAAGTCGCGTTTAGAAATAATCGCATTTTTTTCATACGTCATTTTGAAGACTTTTATTTTGGTGGTTTCCAATTTGTATGGAGATTTAAAAAATAGGTGATTGTGTGATTGTTGATAAAAGGAAAGAAACATGAATATTGTGTGCTTTATTTTCCAGTTACTCAAGGTTCTGTTTGATATCGGTTAAAATTATATGAGATAATACATACAATTCTTGTTGTTAGAGAGACATGATACAAAAGATGTGGGTAGCTTCGATCCCCGGATCTAGTGTCTGACAAGTCTGTGTGGGTACCGATTATTATACCTATAATTAATGCTTTTAATTGACCTGTTTTGTATATCTGTCTGCATTGTTAAAATATTGGCGATTTCAGCTCAGTTTAGTAAAACAGGCTCCAAGTTTTAACTTACAAAGGGGAGACTGGGAAGAGTTGATCCCACGCTATTTTTGGTTTAGATTTAATTATACCGCTATAAAGCACAATGCAGTTTCATGGTATTACAATTTTTCTAGATTATTAAATTACATTCATAACTAATGTTATCAGCTGATATTATTTTGCGTTACCAATTTTTTATATACTATTTTTGAGGTTTAATGAAAAAGGCGGAACTGCAAAGTCTTGTTATCTGTGATGACGCTGAAACGATATGAAAAGAAGAAAAAACACCAGATTCCACGGGAATTACATCACAAAGCCAATGAAAGGCAGGCTCAGATTTTTTGAAGTTTGTTCTTGCTAGTTTAATGAGCATATGATTGAGAAAATATCTGTTATTCTTAATAGTATGTTTATCTAGTTAAAATAATATAATTTCTTACCTATAACAGTGGCCTGAAGTTAATATTGATAAAAAGTATTAGGTAAAAGGTTCTGTTGAGTTTTTTTTGTAAGCTACCTTATTAAATATCTTCTAAATCGTATAGAAAATTACCAAGTGTCTCCACACATTCTGTTTATAGATAAATTTTGAATGTTTTGATCACAAATCATCACAGTTTTAAGGTAAAACTTTCATTTTATAGGCAAAAATAAAAGTGGGGATCAAGTGTACCCCTATTAAGCTAGATATCGACATAATGTAGGTTGAACGGTCACTTTTTGGTCTCGGCTAAGTGTGTCGAGGTCCTATGCTTAAATATTGGATTAGCCAGATCCAATATTTAAGCCGAGGCAGCCCTCAAAATGTCATTGTTGGAGCGGCTTATTCTATTCCAAGAGCCCGCTATCCGAACTCTCATGACAGCATAGAAGTCAGAAACTCCCGCGTCAGAGAACATATTATAATTATCAATCTGCAGCTATAACTGGATAATACAAGTTACATTAAATAATCACAACATTGCAAAGTGAATAAATATTATATTAGTAAAAACTCTCAGTACATCGTACACAATCAGAATTCTGTCTTTTTTGACAGTTAAAATAACTTATATAAATACTTTATTCTTTTTCTCAATATAATAAAGAAAAAGTATTTATGCACAACTAAATAGTTTTCTAACAGTGCCCCTTACTCGTGCAACAACAGCAAATAATTAATAAACGCGGTTAAATTTGCTAAATGACAGAGTACAATAAAACAAGAAAAAAATATATAAGCTACAAAACTTTAAACTAACCCTAAAGATTTAACAAACAAAATATGTTTGGCTTTTGGCAGTGCTTTGGTAAAAAGATCTGCCTCTAATTCAGTCGAGGGTTTATAAAGTAAATTAATTAACTTATTTTCAACACATTCTTGTATAAAATGATGTTTAACGTCAATGTGTTTGGTTCGCCTGTAGCACTGATTTTCTACCATGTGTGCTCTTTTTATCATTATAAATAACAATTGGCTCATGTGGTAGGTTAAATAATTTCAATTCAGCAATAAAGTTATTTATACATTTTGCTTCTTTGACTGAAGTCCCAAGAGCGTAATACTCAGCCTCTGTACTAGAACAAGCTACATTGTTTTGTTTGTGACTATTCCAGTTTATTAGGTTAAAACCGAATCTTCTCACAAAACCTGAATAAGATTTCCTATCATTAATATCCCCCGCCCAATCTGCGTCGGATGAAATTTCAAATTTGTTACTACCTCGCCTAAATTGAGTCCGTACTCAGTTGTACCCGATAAATATCGGAGAACACGTTTAGTAGCAAGCCAATGCACTTCATTATAACAAGTGTTGTACTGACTAAGTTTGCTACATGCAAATGCAATGTCCGGGCGTGTACAAACTGTGAGATACATCAAACTCCCAATGAGTTCTTGGTATGGAAGTCTTGAATCAATTGCTTCAGCTTTTGGTAGATTAAAGTTAACTTCCATTGGAGTAGCTACTTTATGACAATCTTCCATGCCAAACTTTATCAAAAGATTTTTCACATATTCGGATTGACAAAGTTTCAAAGTTCCTTGCTTCCTATTTCTTTCAACTTTCATTCCTAACGCTTGAGTAACAGATCCAAGCAATTTAATACTAAAGTTGGAATTGAGTAAATCATAAAGTGCTTTCTTCTGTTTTTCACAGTTACTAAAAACGAAGAAGTCATCAACATAAAGAGCTATTATTATGTTGTCTTTAAAGAAAACACACTTTTCAGTTTTTAATTGTTTCCACAACTCTACAGGTGTTGCGTTCTTTAAAGCAGCAGTTGGACTAATGTTTTTTAAATAACACGCAGTATTTACTGCTTCCGCCCAATATTTCTTTTCCATTTCAGCATCTTGTAACATAGCTCTAGCCTTTTCCATTAAAGTTCTATTCAAACGTTCAGCCACGCCATTCTGCTGTGGTGTATAAGGAACACTGGTTTCATGAATAATTCCGCATTGCGTAAAATAATCTTTGAAACTTTTATTGCCAAAATTCCGTACCATTATCACTCCTGACCCGCTTTATCTTAAGATCAGTTTGATTTTCAACTAAGTTTTTGAATTCGATAAACACATTCAAAACAGTAACTTGATCTTTATGCTTCAAGAAATAAATGAATGATTTTCGCGTAAAATCATCAGTAAACGTGATAAAATATCGATAATCACTCCAACTATTAACTGACATCGGACCACATATGTCCGTATGAATTAAGTCAAGTTTAGTGACGCTTCTTTGTGCCTGACCACGGGGAAATGATTTATTATTTTGTTTGCCCTCACAACACGGAGTGCATGTAGATAAATCACCGTTAGTAAACATAATACCTGTCGCTAATGAATCCCTAAGTTTAATCATACCTCCTAAACTCAAATGACCCAGGCGCCGATGCCACAACTCCAAAAGATTAATGTTGGACACGAAAGCTTTACTTTCAATGCGAGTATTAGGCTCTTGGCTTTCTGTACATACATAACATTCCCGTTGTTGATCAAGTTTGTATATACCATCCACATTTGCAGCCGTCAATTCACAGGAACCAGTCACAGAGACGTCATCAATCCTGTAAACAGAGCATTTATTAATATCAAATATTAAAACAAATCCTTTTCAAATCCTTTTGCAATCTTACTAACAGACAAAAGATTAGCTGCTACATTCGGTACATACAAAGCATCAGTAACGACTTTTTCAATATCATTGGCTAATGTCATATTGATATTACCTACTCCTTCACTAAAAATCTTATCATTATTAGCAGTAGTAATTTCCGATCTAATGTTGGGTGAGTAATTGGTCATCCAATCTTTTCGATTAGTCATATGATTAGAATAACCTGAATCTAAAATTCAGCCATCTTTTTCACATATCTGACCTGACATTGCAGTGTGCTTTGTAAAAAGATTAAAACTTCCCTTCTTTGTAGATGAAGTGTCTGGTTTCAGTTGCTTAAAAGTATTTTTAATATTCTTCTTTAACTTAGGGCATCTAGGTTTAATATGTCCTTTTTCGTCACAATTATGGCAGTTTGGGATAAATTTATTCTTTGCAACAAGAATATTTTCTGAATGTTGTTGAGACGATGATGCCAAAGAACTAGAAATGTCTCTTTTAAATTCATTTTGTATCAACTGACATTTAACAAACTCTGATGTCAGTTTGGCATTTGTTGCTTCCATAGCCATGATGAGAGCGTCAAATTCCATTGGTAGTCCAATAAGCATTAGTTCTGCTAATTCGTCATCTTCCGTAATACATCCTATATCTGCCAATTCTTGCGTGACGGAAATAATGTTTCCTATATAAGCATCCATATTTTTATGATCGATGTATCTAATTTGTGCAAGTTTTCTTTTCAGCATTAATCGCCTACTTATGCCTGTATTTTCATACGCAGCCTTCAAATTATTCCATGCCTCTGCGGCAGTTTTGGCAATTTTTACATGAGGATAACAATTTGGTGATATATTTAAGCAAATTTTAGCATATGCTCGTTGATCCTTCATATGGTCTTTACTAGTAAGCGTTGAATCCGTAACAAACTCCCACAAGCAATTATCAATCAGTAATAATTTTATCTGGAATTTCCATTTTTGGTAGTTTGAAACTCCATTCAATTTTTCTATCATCGTATGCCAAGTACTCACAATGTTTACTTTTCCAACAAATTTTCCATTATGACAGACTATGTGTCATAGAATTTTTCACTTCACAAAATATGTATTTTCTGCAATTCAGTGGCCCATGACCTATTATAATTATCAATCTGCAGCTATAACTGGATAATACAAGTTACATTAAATAATCACAACATTGCAAAGTGAATAAATATTATATTAGTAAAAACTCTCAGTACATCGTACACAATCAGAATTCTCTATCTTTTTTGACAGTTAAAATAACATATATAAATACTTTATTCTTTTTCTCAATATAATAAAGAAAAAGTATTTATGCATAACTAAATAGTTTTCTAACAGAACATGCCGGGCGCTGCAGGCTGCAGCATCTCGGTAATCACATAAACCACAAAAAACAACAACGAGATAACAACTTTCAAACTCAACAATAGGTAATAAAAACTTTAACAATGCACAGCAAACACGCGGCGAATAAAAATATTTATTCGCTGCATACATATTAAAAAAAAAACAAGGTTATGAATCAAGACTAGTTCGCGTGAACTAATCTTGATTCATAACCTCTTTGGCTTGGCTGACTTGGTTTTAATTTATTATCTAACTAGCATAACCTCGAAAATAATGATCCGTGATCATATTACAATCACACACAACAGAACAGAACCCAAAACCAAAGAGTATATGAGTAAAAGATCTCAATCAATGAGTATCACAGATCAATAACTATATCTTCTACTGAGAATACAAATCACAATAACATCACATCACAGTTCGTTCAGTCAGTGAAATTGCTTCGGAAATTACTGATAGGAGAGGAGAGAGATATTTCTTTGCGGGCTGGATAGTAGGAAGGAGAGAAATATACAATTTGTTTAGCTATGTTTGGAATAAGTTCATTTATCAAAGTAGTACCCAGCGTTACCAATGTATTATCTCAACAAACTAGGGTAAGTTTAAACACTGATAATATCCCCCAACTACCTTAGTTCGACTATTATAGTTCTTAGTTTTAACCGCCACCGGTCTAGTGGTTCGCCCACCGCTGTCAGATCCAGAGGTACCGTACAATATTGTGCTTGGCTTGGTTGGTGGTAGGAGTCTAAGTCCGCATGGCTAACTATCACAGTCTTACTACTGCGCCATAACAACAATTCTAAATATTGTCGTGTTCCAGCATTTAGAGGTAGGATATCCAGTTCCTCAGATTGTTAAGGATTTCGGCTGAAGTGCGCTTCCACTTTCGGTCTATTTCGCTATCCCGTACTTAGTACAATAAAAAAAAAAGTTCTTCATTTCACTGTACATAAAAAACACTTTGATAGCAGTGCAGAGCAACACCAATGTTGCACTGCTATGTAACATGGGCCATATTGGTCCATGAAAGTAGCTTCTATAAGTTACCTTCTTAAAGTTACTAGGTTAATATAGATAGATAGATAGATAGATAGATAGATTTATTCACTTAAAATTTTAACATATAATTGTCAGTAGTGTTTTTAAACCTATTAAGGTTTGACTAAACACTAGGTTCTCATTGTCAGTTAACAACATTATGTAACTTATGAGCGAGTATACAACACATTTATTAATATTATGAAATATATAGTAGATACATGAATTGAGCGACCGCGCAACAAATAAACAAATACTTACTGCACATATAGCCATTAGTGCGCGTGCACTCACAAAACTAACACTCGCAAAACTGATTAAATACAGGATGCACCCATTTACACCTGCTATTGACAATTTATAATGTAGGTTACCTAAAAAAGGAAATGTTTTTTCAATAAATATTTTAGATTTTTTTGGGTTATTTTATTTTTAATTTCTATTGGTATTTTATTGAGGAGTCGAGGAACTAAGTATTGAGATGTCCTTTTTCCATATTTGTTTTGATGCTTAGATGTTTGTAATTTCTTATTTGTTATATTTCTAGTGACTATTCGTTGCCGTATAGGTACGTGAATGTCTGTACGAAAGTATTGCTCGAGCAGTAAATTAAATTTAACTTTTTTATGAATCGGAATAATCCCACAATGCTTAAAGAGTCCTATGGGATCTTCCGAGTATTTATTAATTATTTTTGGTGGAACCACCATTTTGATAAGTCTGTACTGAATATTAAAAATCTGGTCTAAATATGATTTATACGTACGTCCATAGCTACTTAGACCATACGATACTACACTTTCTACCAAGGTTTTATACAATGTCAAGAGTATGTCATAAGGTACTTTACATTTTATTACATAAAACTTTGCCAAAATTGCTCTAAGTTTATTACATACCTTGTCAATATGCTTTGCCCAGTTGAATCTATTATCAATCACCAGACCAAGGTAGGTATGCTCGGTGACCTGCTCTATATCCAAACAACTGTTCGGACATTTCAGGTAAGACAAATGAAGGCAATCATGACTATGAGCTACTATTTTAACATTTTCTTTACCTGGATAATAATTGTGACTAGATCGGACGTGGATAAGTTTAGTTTTGTCAGCATTGAGCACCAGTCCTGAGTCATGCGACCACTTGCATATTGCATTGAAATCAGCTTGTAACATATTTTGCACAATGGTTGGATCATGACCAGCTGATAGTAAACATGTATCATCAGCAAATTGGTAGACTGTGCAATATTTAATAATATTGTTAAGGTCATTTACATATGTAAGATAATGCAAAGGTCCAAGTACTGAACCTTGCGCTGTTCCTTCAGTAACTTTTACGCTATCACTAAACATGTTACCTATTTTAACCTGGTAACTGCGGTTATTCAGGTAGTCTTTACACCAATCTAATAAATTACCTCTCACACCACTACTCTCTAACCGTTCAATTAACAGGTCATGCCGTAACGTATCAAACGCCTTCCCGTAGTCTATAAAGACTAATACAACATGTTTCTTGGCGTTTAAATGGCTGTTAACTTCATCTGTAAAGCGAGACAACAGCGACGTTGTACTTTTATTTGGCTGAAAGCCATATTGCTGTGAAGACAAAATGCTATTATCTGAAAAGAAATTCTGTATCCTACCACAAATATGTTTTTCAACAACCCAACAAATTTTTTTTTTTTTGTTTTGATATGTATCAGCCTAGTGCATTATGCTGAATTTGTTTTCAGAACACATTTATTCTGAAACGACGATGGCCTCTTCCTCTGCACAAGAAAGGAGGCAAGCCCACAAAAATGAGAGGCAGACATTTTGTGTATGACTTAGTAGAAGACACAAATATTATAAAGAAACAGAGTCTGGAAGTTGTATTAAAGGAATTTGTGCCAGGTATGCCTATTAAAATTTTGGAGTGTGGTCATATAGTAGATGCTTACAGACAGTTTATTATAATAAATTGGGTATTGCAATTCATTGTTCCATTATTATAAATACTTCATTAATCAAATCTTAGTTTAACTGGCGAGGTAGACAGATTGAAAATCAAATGATGCTATATAGTTTGTCAACATTCAACTCTATGTTGTAATTCTGCTTTTACCCATACTTTCAATGTGTTTATAATTGTACTTTTAGGTGTTGGTACAGTTGGGGATTTGGTTACCATGGCACCACTGAAGGCCTACAGAGACCTGTTGTTACCTGGATATGCAGTATATGCCACTCCTGAGAATTTGGAGAAATATAAATCAGATGAATGTAAACCAAAGACAGAGGATGCATTCAGTTCTCCATATGTACAAAGGGTGAATATTTAACATTTTTGTTATTTCAAATAGTTTATTTTAAAAGTTAGAAAGGGATTGTAGCATATAGTATTTTTTACGAAACTATTCCCTCAAACACAAAGTACAGTACAGCATAGGTATAGGTAGGCATATAGCAAACATTTTTTGAAAAAGTTGTGAGTCTTGTTCTCAGTCTTGTTACTGCTACTGCTTATTATAATATGACTTGCGTTATGTAACACGATTTTTCATGGATGGCACTGTATACAAATGTCTACTTACTATCTTTGTCACCGTGCCACCACACAGGAGCGCATGTTACTGTACAGTTAAGTAAAGTTACTGTACAATCCATAGTTGATTAAAATGAGGTTCTCTGATCCAACAGACAATAAGAAGCCTTTCAAATTTGGTGCTGCAAATCACAATGAGCAAACAAGAACCTTGGACCCTAGAACCTTGGCATGTCAGAGCTTCATTCCGCAAAGCTGGCTTTGTAGTACCCGAAAATACCATCCAAATGCCGCCAATAACAATTAAAGGGCCTGACCTAAGTCTACAGAAAAAAGAGTTTTATGTCACTGTCACTGTAAGTTTTAGTAATAATTCATATCCATACTTACACTCTCCATAAGAGTTAGAAAGAGATTAGAAAGTCTCTGTTTATTTATTTGTTACCACGCTTAGTAGAACCGAGCACGGACTACAGGTTCTCGCATGGCCACCACGATCAAACGCGAAACAGAGTGTGGGAATCTGTAATCTCCAATGACGCATTAAGACCCCCTCGGTGGCCGACCTCGATGTTAAGGTGTGTTCTGGGATGTTTGTAGAAACTTATTCCAGTGCCCCTCCGAGTATCGTCTGTAGCACTTACCAGGGGTAGCCGCCCCAGGGAAGTGCTGTACTCGCATACAGCGATGTCACATGCCACAGTGCGCCGTTATCCATCCCGAAACCCGTATAAGGTCAGCCAGAGCCCAACCCCCCAACTGACCATAGATCCCAAAGGCCCCTTATTTCTCTGGTGATACTGAAAAACCCCTTACTAGACAGGCTGCGTAGGAAGGCTGATGACATACTCATTATCTGGCACCTATGCACTGAATACCTTTCCTACATAATATGAGCTCTTTCTCTTCCCCTCCATGAGCATGACCGTTGGTGTCCAATCGCGTTCCCGTAACCCGCCGATTCAAAGAAAGAGGCCACCTTCCTCCACGAATCCTGTCGGCATGCGGGAATGCCTGGGAGCAAACCTTGATCTGTCTCCACCGCTGGCCAAGAGAGGTCATAATCAGCCAAATTGACCGGGATCCATCGCTCCGCCGCGCCATCCAGTCACAGTGCCCGGACCCTCCCTAGGCAAACTTACATAATTTATTCCAAGTAAATGTAAGATAAAAATAGTAATGCCTCGCAAGCACCTCATGTTGGATGCTTGCGTGGGTTTGCATATTCCGTGAGAAGAGGACAGTTCGGCTTTGAGCTTTGTCGCGGTCAGGTCAATGTTATTTTCTTATATTTCGTAAAATATATGATATTTTTTTTTTTTTTTATTGTACGTCGGGGAAGCGCTTGGCCTTCATCTCACCTGGTTACAAGTTGAGATAAGGCCGAAGGTGGAGGCGCACTTCACTCGTAATCCTCAACAAACTGAGGAACTGGCTATCGTACCTGAAAATGCCGGAACACAACAATTTTTAGAATTGCTGTTATGGCGACAGAATTAGGTAAGATATATAGATATATAAGCTAGCCAGGCGGACTTAAACAAAGTCCTACCACCAACCAACAAAGTCCTACCACCAACCGACAAATCATATTTAAAAACATTATTTTAAACTCATCCATCCCATTTCGTAACAGAACCCATTGCCGGGTTAGCCCTGCCTCATCATACTGTGCCCTCTGCTGGTTTAGAGGGACAAGCGAAGAGGCTCTCTCCTGTGTTTTGTCCGCGCCAGTGTACCAACAACTCCCATCTGGAACTACCGGTACACTGGAACCCCTATCCGCTAACCGGCTCTGTGGTCCTTTTGGCACTTGCCATAGCGAAGCATAGCTAACCTTTAGCACAGTTATCAGCATAGTAACGACTTGTTAATTGTATGTTTCTTATTTATCAGATCAATGACAAGGAAAAGGTCAAAGTGAGGAGTAGAATCCATCACTGGGCCACTGGCTTGGACCGGATTCAATGGGCAGAGAACCACTGGTGTCAGCCCTTAGAAGCACTTATACCTGAACAAG
This sequence comes from Venusia cambrica, assembly GCA_951394065.1. Lineage (NCBI taxonomy): Eukaryota > Metazoa > Arthropoda > Insecta > Lepidoptera > Geometridae > Venusia > Venusia cambrica. The sequence goes on from OX596042.1 coordinate 8,196,105, forward strand.
CAGCTGACCTTGCGGAAATGCCTTTACCCAAATAGTGTAAATAGACAAGGAATTGTGTTTATTATATGCGTATTTTAGAATAATAATGATGTGTTAGACATTGAGGTTTTTACTTATCATCGTTGTCAATACCAGTTTAAGTGCACATAAAATATCCAATACCTAATGTCCATTTTGCTAACGGAGCAGCTCGGTTAATGAGAGTAATAGATCGTCGAGATTCGAACCCACGACCGGAAGGCGGTTCTTATAACACTAATCGAACATGGGACATACGTATGTATTATCGTAGCTACCTGCATCTCCATTTTCTAGACTGTTATTTATTTCATTTACAGGATGATAATCACGCGCATTTATCTCTGATTATCTATGATTATATTTCTCTGAAGATTCCAAATTTTAAAATGTTCGAATCAGCCTTTAAAAAAATTAGCAAAGAATGGTAGGTATTTCTTTTCACCCCAATATCTCAAAAACTACCCCACTTAACAAAAAACCTCCTCGACGATCAATTTATATTTATGTTATCTCTTTGCATCTTCAATTTCATAAAAATGGAATAAACCGTTCGAGAGTTATGCCGCTTAAGCAATGTTTTTTTTTTAATTATAGTATATACTGTTAAAGGGGGTTGACTTCACATTTTTTTTATATGCTGAATGGAGTGGGGTAGTTCCAGTAATTACATCAAGGATAGCAAAGGGGTAAATAAGATTAAAGTGAAACATATCAAATGAAACTCCAGATTTCAAAATTAGTTTATTTTTTCCCGGAATTTGATTAAAACTGGTCTATTTATTTTTTATTATTGGCTCTATAGGGTTGTCAAACTAAGGGTGTCTATAAAATCCATGAATTACTTTTGGGATGTCTTGCAAGGGGTTTGACTGCGCATATCAGCACATTATTATCCACCACATTGTGGAAAGAACTTCCTCCAAAAGTGTAAAGTTCGACCATAATCATCACGTTGGCAGACAGATTGGTGCTCAGGTAGATTTGTTTACACATACGCAACAAAAAAGTTGCTACCTACCTTTTTGGTGAAGCCCCTTGGTTGACTTTACGTCGTACGTGGGAGAGGTTGATTTTTAAAACCACGACTACCAAGGCAACGGTGAGCACTTTTCAAAACGACATCAACCTTTCATGTTGGTCTACTATGACGCATAGTCGGCGGTTTGGTGCTTTGCAACGTTAGCAACGAGGAAGAGCCTCGAACACTTAGGTTTAAAAAGAGAGATTGATAAAAAGAGAGTGCTTTAGAATGGTTAGTAAGGAATTGAAAGCACACTTTTAACGATTGCTAATTACGCTCTATTTGAGGAATAATATCCGTGGTTAAATACCTAACAAACCAGACATCACGAGATCTCAGTTTGGGGTTTCATAATTAAATGTTAAGTACTAGTACCTTACTAATGTTTATTAGTAAACTGACTTGACCGCGTAATGGTTTTTTTTACCCTTAAATTTTTGAAGGAAGTACTTTTCACATTGTGGTGGGCAATAATGTGCTATTGATGTGGGATGTGCGTAGTCAAACCCCTTGCATAATGTTTCGTCGCGTAGGTATAGTCAAATTCGCAATCGGTCAAGTGACTAAAAAACCGTCAAAATAGCAATCGATCTAAAAGCGATTTGTCAATATCGCGAATGGTCAAATTCACATAATTTTCTAATCGCGAACGGTCAAATTAGGAAACAGTCAACATCGTAATCGGTCGAATATTTTACTCCACTAACCGTCTCTGTGGTCTAGTGGTCGGAGATCACCGATGTGAGATCCAGAGGTCCCGGGTTCGATCCTCATGGGGAGTACAATATTGCTTGCTATTTTGACGGTTTGCTATTTTGACGATTTGCTATTTTCAGGAATTTGACCGATTGCTAATTTGACCATACGCGACGAAACGCTTGCATAACATCCCACAAGTAATTCTTGGATCTTATCTTCACCCTTGGCTTTGACCCTTGAGTGAAAAACAAATTATAAATAGTCCAGTTTTAAAGTGTGAAGGTTTTTTTAAATTATTTAGATAAAAATCTATTTGTATCTTTTAAAAATCTTGCAAAATCAGATGATTATCCTTTGCAACCCTTTATCTTCAGAGCCACCCCTAGTAAGGATAAAAATAAACTTATTTCGAAACCGTTATGATATTTCAATCTTATTACCCCCTTTGCAACCCTTAATATCAATACAGGGGTGGTTTCAGTACTCAAATAAATCAGGAAATAGTGAATTATAAACCTTGTAACATTATATCCTACAAGAAATACCAAGCGTTTTACCATCGTTAACGCACCACCATGTAAATAAAACCACCCCCTTAATAACTTAATAACAAGACAAAAATCTTGAATTTTGCACACCCCTGTTCCTCAAAAACTACTCTTGTTTAAAAAAATACTAGCATATAAAAATTGCAAGTCCATCGGATCAACCATTCAAAAGATATGGGCGGAATATTGTTTTTTTTTCCACCCCAATATATCAAAAACTACCCCAGTTATTAAAAATCCCTCGCGACATACAATTTGTATTTACGTAGTTAATCTCTTTACACATAAAATTAAAAAAATATATTAAAACCGGATAACGCGTTCGATAGATAGGCCGCCGCTCACAAACATTGCCACACATCTGCCATTGTATGTACGAGTACATACAATGTCGGATTTTCCAACTCGGAAATCTTATTCGTTTCGCTCACCGATCAACAATAATACATTCGTGGATAGAATAGGTACATATTTAACAATAATTTATTATGAACATCAGGAAATTAGGCAATAGAATCAATTACAATTACGAACAATGCCAACAAATGAATGTTTATTTTGATACCAATTGAAACTGAAAGATTTTTTCATAAAATTCGCGTCAATTATGTTTCATGGATTTAGTTCGGCAGTTTGATCATCGTCTTGTACAGGACTAGTTATAGGATTCTCCTCGTTGTTTACGACGTATCCATCTTCGCGATCTAAGACTTGTTCGACCTCTTCGCGCGTTTCTGAAAGTTGTTGGTTAAAGGCGGTCTGCTCGAGTTCTTTCTGAGCCTCATTGTAGAGTTCGGGCTGCTCAAACTGTGGCTGGGACGGATCTTGCTCCATGTAAACAGTCTGTTGTTCAATCGGTTGTTCCTCGTAGTTAGCGTATTGTTGCTCATAGTTTTGGTCGTATAGTTGCTGTGTCTCTTCATGCTCGTTGATTTCCACCGGATACGCTGCTTGTTCTTGCTCAGCGCCTTCATAATATGCGTATTCTTGACCTTGCTGATAGTATTGGTTCTGAGCGTACTCTGCGTTGTACGCATCCCCCGCGGCTTGTTGGTCATAATAATTTGCCCCAGTGTCTTCCGAATAGAACATAGAGTTATTTTCAGCGTCAAAATCTTCGATACCCTCAACGTCTAGTGGATTTTCCTGCATCTGTGGCACTGGTTCGGCTACTATAGTACCATCATCAGCCATGTAGTTCTCCAAATGAGTACCTTGCGTGTCTTGAGTGACAATTGTCTCATTTTGATGATTTTTTTGAGTATCTGCTATTTCAGCTGGACGCTCAATGTTCGATACATCATGAGTTTTTTCTTTGATAATATTGTCTCTATTAATTTCATTTACCAATTCAGTTGGATTTATCACTTCTATTTGATTTTCCTCCTCGTGAATTATCACTTCAGATTCTGGATGATTTGCATTCAATTCTGCACTGGGAATAAACTGGTCGTAATCTATAGGGTACTCTGGTTCTTGTTGGAGTTGGTACTCTTGCTCAGGATAGTTTTCCTGATATTCGATATCATTTTCGATTTTTGCTGGTTCAACGATTGGCTCTGTTGCATTAAAATATTGCTCAACATATTGTTCAGATGACGAGTTTAGTTCCACATTTTCCTTAGGTGTGTCATGGATGACTGTTTTGGGTTGCATTTGGTCATTATATGCTGCACTGTTTCCAGTACTCAAAGAAAGAGCATTGACTTCATGATCAGGGTTCGGAATCGTTTCTGTTTTATCAGTAATTTCACATTTTTCTAAGCTCTCCAGTGCGTTTTCTACGCTTGTTATGTCAGATGTATCTTTTTCTGGTATTTCCTCCTCATGCCTCGATGGTAAAACTTCTATTTCATATTTTAGCATGACGTTATCTATATTTTGAGTTTCTAAGGTATTGTTGCGGATTCGACTGTCATCTAAATCTTTGTTTGTGTATTTAATCTCGTCGTCATTTTCATTCTTTTTCAATTTGTCAAGAATATCATATTTACTTTTCCAATCACTATTATCAATATTTTCAGAATCGACTGCAGATACAGAAGTTGGCACCATAGACGAGATGATTTCGGTGTTATCGTTCGGAAAAGCTGTTCTCAATTTAGGAATGAGAATGTATTTTTTGCTTATTTCTTTTAAGATCGCTGATTCCTCGTTGATGTTTTTAGGAACATCTAGTTGTAGGCTGTTATAGGAGCCAGGGCGAGTAACTTGCTGGCTCACGTGAACCACTTGCATATGATTTTGTTCCGCACTCTCGGGTCTATAATTGTGGCGTTCGAGTGGTGGTGGTCGGTAGTATCCACCAAATGAGCTAGGCTGAGAGAGACAAAAAAACTATTTTATTTACAGTACAAGTGAAACGCCCTGGACTTCGATACCGCTTTAACGTGAGCATTTCTCCAAATCCTATCTTAGTGCGCTAAACTGACAGGATAGCGTTCTTACAAAAGAACGTTAGTTTTTCAAGTTAGGTAGGTAGGTCTTCTACGCAACATAAGGTTGGGCTGTGCGTTGATTGTCAGTCAGTGAGCTACACGATTCTTTGTTCTTTTGTGTAATACATTCATTAAACCAAATATATTAAGACATTGTGCGTGCTATGTATTAATGCATTCAAATCCCCATTGATTTGGGTCAGTAGGTATTTTTTAAATAACCCAGTTACTTCCACCTACCGTGTGAAGAAGTTGAACTGCGGTCGAATTATAGCGCATCTTGTCAAGCCTTCCCAATATGTATTCGTTCCTGTCTTTTCGTTTCTTATCTTCTTCGAGAAACGTGTCATATTGCTTCTTCAAAACGTTGATGCGATCAGACTTGATTCTGCAAAAACATTTTACAGTATGATAGACATCCTTCGGGATCATCTCTGAACTGCATTGCAAGAGTTTGCGAGTGGCTTTAATCTACTAAACAATATCGAATTACTTTTTATCTTTTTTGTTCCCCATTTACAACATTTGATCAATATAGACGAATGGAAAATAAAATCAAGACGACTTGCATGGCCCCGATGTAAACAAAGCAATGCCGTGCCGACCTTAACTAAGGTTTGCACGGCTTTGGAACTCTGCGCATCGTATAATTTTACCGATCCCATAACATACCTACCTATTGCGAGGTGAGCGTTCACGCTTTGCAAACTCCTATTGGTAAGAAAGACCTTTAGTACGTTATTGTAAAGAAGTAAACTAGTATGTACCAGTTAGGTAGGTACTAGCTACCCCTTATCTCTTTGTTAATACCATTGTAATTGCGAGGAGTGTATGTAGGTATAATAAGGAAGGTACTACCTGCATTGTATTGTAAGGTCATCATTATAGGTAAGTCCCTAGGGCTACCCATTCTGATGTGTATCAGAATGGGTTCGATCAAAAGACTGCCTAAATTCAAAGCATTCTTATTATTTAAATACCATGCTTATTTTTTGTATGTTTATTCGAGCATTACGTAAAAGCTAGCTACTGGATCAAAAACAAAGTCTTATCAAAATTGGTCCAGTATTTTATTGTCTACTATGTAATACTTCCTATTCTAATTTCATGTCTGTACGTGTACCGTGGAGTCTGGCACCACCAGGCACAGGCCGCCACCAGCTATGAATAGCGTCATACAACGCGAACGAAATGACCTTCGACCTTGAGGGTAGCATTAGGTAGGTACTAGCTTGCCTATGTTTGTGTCACGATAGGCAAGTCACAAACTCACGAAACTTTAGGAGCTGAATAAAAAGTAAAGTTTACTGCATTTGTACGATTTTGTTTTATCAGATAAGAAGTTGGTAAACATCTATGCTACAAACTATTGAAAATATGATTTTACCTTGTTTTCACGGTGTAGTGTTGGGTTAACTTACCTAGGTATAGGTTACTAGTTCTACAAATTACCTCCATATAAACCGTGTAAGTACAATAGGTAGCAAGTTTTATACCTAAGATAGGTAATGCTTTCGTATGTCTGTCTGTCCTACTGATGGCTGTTCTTCTCTGCAGGTCGCATTTCTCAAACAGATTTGTTTGAGAAAAGCGACCGTGATCGTGAAATTTTGTGAGCAGATTCAGTAATAATAAGTATATAAAATTTATAAATGTTCTATTGGAACAAAAATTCACAATGGAATATTTTTTTTCGTTTCAGTTTTTTAATGTGGCGGAGATATTTGGAAACCTATTGAAACATAGGTAAGCGATTTCGAAAAATATTAAAAAAAGCTTTTGTTCGATCGCTACCTTCTTTACTTGCTTGTTGGTGGCCCATTCCCCCATAGCGCCCCATTTTGATGGATAATTAAGCTAGGTAGCAAATAATTACCTAAAGGTAATTATTTGATTGGTTGGTTATAATAATGACTAGTGGTTCTCTAAGAACAGTAGACTTCGCGAGCTCTTATACCTATCCATCCAACTTTTTTTGAAAGCGGGATCAGTTGTGCAAAAATATCAAAATGAATAATTTAAAAAAATATTAACAACTCATACCGTGGGATAAATTGTGAGCGGGATCAGCTGACTAACGAACCCAATAACCGATGCTTTCCTCTTTCACTTTTCCTTTTAGACTTTTGGGTAAATAGGTTATTATATTTTGGGTATATTGGTGGAATTAAATCCTTAGTGTCTTTCAAATTTAATTGAAATCCGGTGATAAATAACGCTACAGCAAACTTTCCCACTTCCCCCCGATCAAAAATCGCGATCGACTAAAAAAAAATTAAAAATCAAGGAACATGTGTGCCAATTTTCATCAAAATCGGTTGAAAAATGCTTCCTGTCACGTGGCGTGAACAAACCGAACGACAGACAGCGGATAAAAGCATTTTTGGCCAACCTCGAAACTGAAACGCTTCGCTCGCTCGGTCAATAATGCGAGAAAAGTAGGTAGGTACCTACGTAATCGAGGAGGTATCTATGTATAGTAAATAGATTTTACTACCAACGAGAAATTTTGAATACTTAATGCCCCTTAGTACTTACAATGAAAATAATCTTATTAATTAATCAAACGTCTCTCAGCTTATTGTCCTAAGGTGTACGCTATTTATATTAGTCTATATTAGGTTATATTGTTTATACTAGTTATTAGGTACCTATCTATATTTATCCGAAGACAGACTCGGAGGTTAGCCTTTAGATAGTTATGTTCTTGAAATTTTAGGATAATCACTTAACTGCAGAAAACAGGTCACAGTTGAAGATAGCCGGTCTAGTTATTTCATGAGATGTTACCTCTAGATCAGAACAAGTTTACTTTAAATGTAATAAGTAGGTACCTTGTGCACTTACACAAAGTCAATTCGTTGCAGAGAGGGCTTGAGTCTGAGCATCATCGTGTCCGTTGGTGTGAGTAATGAGACTTCAAGCTATGAATTGTAGGTAGGATAGGTAGGTAGGTAAGTACAAGCTATTTCTCTTTGACTTTAAAGTAGTAGTAGGAAGATATCTACATTATCGGGGATGTAAATGTTATGAAATTTGCAGTAGGTATGAGCGGCGGCGATGTGAATCAAAGATGTCAATAAATGTGTAAGAAATGTTCACTTGTCAACGCTAAGTTTTTTTTAAGGTCTTACTATATGGATGGAGCCACTAGTAAAGAAGTTTCTCATCCACAATAGTAAAAACCTTTGGATGTTTTCAAAGCATTTCTCAAAAGTTTATATTCGTTTCTGCAGTGATCAGTGTGTATTTACCTAGGTAGGTAGGTGGCTACCTAATGCATTCATAAAAACCATTTAAATCATCATGTTAAACCTGTAGCTGTAGGTCCAGTGGGGGTCCACAGGTTCAATCTTTGAATGCGTGTTAAAATCACGGCGTGTTGTGCCCCAGCGCCTCCCGCTCGTACGTACCTACTAGGTACTGAATGTTTTTTTTTTATTATTGAATAGACCATCTTTTGACCACAATCTCACCTGATGTTAAGTGACGATGTGGTCGACGATGTAGCACGATGGTCTAGGAGACACCTATTCACTCTTGCCTTAAAAAGACCCAAGTTATATGTGGCAGGAAAGACTGATGACGTCAAAGAGTTCCACACCTTGGCTGTTCTTATTATAAAAGTGGATTCGAAACGCTTGGTCCGAATGGGTGGTACACTAACTAGGTATGGATCGTAGTGCTCTGTGCGTCTACTTGTCCTGTTGTGGAAAGGAGAGGGTGGAATGAGATCGTGCAAATCTGTGCACATTCACCAAAATGAAACATGTAAAATGTAGAATATAGATAGGCAAGCGACTTTTCGGCGATGCTCGAGACTAAGGATCTTAATTTTCGAAATAAATTGCTCACTTAAAAGCTCTACGCTCGATCGAGTCAATGGCATCAAGTTGGTATTTTGCCGAGCCATCCCAAAGGTGACAACAGTTCTCCATACCAGATCGGACTTGAGCCTTATACAGGCTAAGAAGCAGTCCAGGTGTAAAGTACCGCCGCACCTTATTTAGTATACCTAACTTCATAGAAGCGGTTTTGGCCCGAGACTCGATATTAGCTCCAAAGTTAAGGGCAGGGGTGAGCGTGACGCCTAAAAGGTTAAGGTGGTCTTGTATGGCTACAGGGACATCCCTGAATGCAGGATTACCAGCAAACAAACTTTTCTTAGGTGAGAAGAGACATACTTGCGTTTTTGTGGCGTTGAATGTAGTACATGTACTGTAGGTGTACCTACCTACCTTCCGATAACGAGCCGAAGCACGCGGGGACGGACACGTTTCGCTCGTTTTATTGTTGACTGGAGGTGCTTGGCCTTTATCTCCCCTAATTTTTCGCATTATGATGTGGAAGCGCACTTCACCCGGAATCCTCAGCGGTCTGAGGAACTGGCCATCTTACCTCTGAATACCTGAACAATTTAAGATTTCGCGCCACGCAAGCCTAATGACGTTATCCGTCGAGCTTTTACCAGTGTCAATGTTCCACCCCTCTTGAACCGAATGATCTGTTACGTGATGATGGTAAGCTGGCTCTTATTTAGGCCAGCGAATCAGCATAGCTATTCAGCGTGGCAATGCAGCCAGTATCTTGGGCATGCTTCTGTCTGGTACTGGTTTGGAACAGTTGAGTTACCTATACTTAGGCCGTTTGTAACGGTCCTTAGGTAATCTGACTGATTCCTTTGTACATAGTTAGTTAGTTTATTTGTACATTTGCTTTATGAACTGTTGTTATGGCGGCGACAGAATTAGGTAATATGGTGGTAGCTAGCCAGGCGGACTTAAACAAAGTCCTACCACCAACCTAAACCAAGCACAATATTGTACTACCCTGTGGGATCGAAGCCGGGACCTCTGGATCTGACACCGGTGGGCGGACCACTAGACCACAGAGGTGGTAAAAAGGTGAATGACTATTGTGGTGTTCGTGCGGCTTCATGGGACCCACGACTATAGGTAGTATTTTTTCGCATTTGTGATGGAGTTTCAACAAGCCTCATAGCTCAGTTGGTAGCAGCTCTGCCTTCTGCGCTGTAGGTCGTGGGTTCTATTCCCACCCAGGACAAACATTGGTGTGATGTAATAGATGTTTGTTCTGTGTTTGGGTGTTGTATTGTATGATAAGTACGTATGTAGGTATTTACAAAAAAAAAGTAAGTATTTAAGTATTCTATCCGTAATATAGTTCCCATATTACAAGCTATGCTTAGTTTGGAGCTTTGGAGTTAGTTGGCGTTGTGGGAAATGAATGTCCTGTAATGTATATTATTTTAGTGTTTCGGCAACTATAGACTATACAGTAAGTACCTTTGATTAAATCTAATGGCAGAGAGGAGTGAATGAGGCTACAGTGATGCGGCTCGGATCGCTGATTGTGGCGTCGCGTCGTCGTTTGGGGGAGGCCTATGTCACAGAATAACGAATAGTACTACTTACAGAAGGAAGAATCGCTCTCTAACAAAAGTCATGTTTAGGTATAAAAATGTACTCTTACCACTTGCACGCGAAATCGAATCTTATCGTGTGTTCATATTTCGTTTGGCTCCGCTGACTTGGAGCCGGTTTCGCAGTCAGAGCATAGGGTTCCCAGTCCCACTCGCCGATAAAAATACACTTAAATAATTTTATGCTAAAATAAATCAATAAAGTTAACTATGAGTATTAAGTCCAAGTATTGTATAAGTAGGACATATTTTCATGTAAAATTCAAATAAGTAGGTATGATATTTTTGTTATTTGATTATGTTTTATGACCTGTAACTATTATTTTGTTATTAATAATTTTTACTATGTATAGTCATACTAAGTCAATAAACTACCTTTTATAAGGAAGCGTAGTGAACATACATGGTAGGTTCCTATTACAGATTTTTTATTCGTAAAACATATTTATCTATTCCTACTAATAGTTTCTCACCAATTATAGAAATTTATCGCTGGCTAGATAACTACAAGCATACGCAACTATTACTGGGGGGCGGGGGGCGGGGCGAACTATTAGGTACGGCAGCGCGCGGTTCAATTTCTACAAATATTATATCGACATCGCTGCGCTGCTGAAACGGTGGTAGGTTGGTGTAGATATAGGTACCTATTCAATTATTAATCGATTTTTATTTGTGAAATTCAAAAATCTAGGTAGGTAAAAAACTATTAACTTAGTAGGTAGGCATCTAAATAACAAGATTTCACGCAATTATTTATTCCTTTATACATCCTAAAATGTCTATGTACTTAGGTGTACTTATATAAATCTCTTTCTTATTATGCACCCTAGGTACATACAGTTACAGAGTAGGTAGGTTTTTATGTGATGGTTTGAATATAAAAATGGCTTACCTTTCAATAACTATCGGAATTTTTAAATTTTTACTGAAGGTAAACAAAAACTAAATATAATATAGTTTAGTTTTTGTTTATTTTAACACCCGTATACAATACATCACAGTATATCTAACTTGTTGGGTGGTGCTCGTCTCGCTCTCTATATAAAACACACCGTGAGTGTTTTAGAGCACCCATCGAGCTAACTCGTTGGGTGCTGCTCGTCTCGCTCTCTATGTAAAACACACCGTGAGTGTTTTACAGCACCCATCGAGTTAACTCGATGCGATTTATTATGTTTCGAAGTCATAATAATAATTGTGCGACCCGAGACGAGAGCCGAGCCGGCAACCTACTGTCGTCATTCTCCCCGGGAGGAGCTCAAGTCAAACGTACCTAAACATCGGAGTGTATGCCTATGTTTAGAAGTGGAAATATGTGGTTTGAAATGATGAAAATAAGGCATTCGTTTTGTAATCGATCCTTCTTCATTACGAACGTTCTTACTATAATCATAACCAAAATGATACATTTTCGTTTCATGAATCGATTCGAATGATGATCGTTGAAGTGAATCGATCTTGATAAAAATGTAATGTGCATCCCTAAAAGAAAGCTAAAATAAATGGCGGTGGCTATTCTACAAACAAACCCATCAAATGCCACCAATAAATGTGTCCGTTATGGTAGCGTAAATTGCATAAAATATGACTACTGGCACAGGCAGTATTTCACACACTATATTTACGTATTGCATTTATGATATATAGATATATAGGAAGTGATCTACTGGCAACTATGCTGAAAATTCTCCATGGGAAAATAGATGCCCCAGACCTCCATAACGAGCTGATGAGCCTATATGTCCCAATGAACTACTCTCGCAATAGGACACACAGACTGTTCGCTGTGCCACGATGCCGTACTGTTGCTCGTGCTCAGTCTCCCATTCCGCGTTCCCTGACTGCACTCAATGCCCTGCTGGACGCAAACCCAGATTGTGATGTGTTTGCTGATGGATGGAAGGCGATCATGTACGAGTGTCTGAGGTTTAACGAGATGAATGTATGAGTGAAATGAATGAAATGTGTTTTATTATTTGTGATAGTTGACATGATGTGAATTTTATTTGATATTTATAATTTTATTTTATTTTGTGACATTTATTTGATTGTTATTTTTAATCATTTTTAAACTTTAACCTACTACCTACTACATAATCTACAATTAAGTTTTAATTTTCATTTTTTAAAAACATAGTTATCTAATAAGTGTAATTGGCACTGGCCGTTCTAGTTATAACAATAATAAATAAATAAATGATAAGAAAAGTTCGTTTTCTATGAGTACTATTACGTTGTTTAATGGGTACACTGACATAACGCCAGCTCGGAATATCATTAAAAAGTCTTGTTCAATATATCCGTTCCTATAAGAGTAATCATTATGAAATTTTGCTTGGGCTCTATTTTTGTGTGTAAACTTCGTTGCTATAGTATAAGCCGTTTTCGAGTACGGTCATGTGTACGCTAGCTTGATCGTTATGCTGGCGCACCCACTAAGAATGATCAATATTTCTTAAACCAGTGAGGCTCTATGTATTTCATGTTTGCACTAATTATGCTCTACTCGTATTTACGCAGAGTTTTTAGGCATAACCACGATCGTGAATTCGATTATGTGTACGCTACCATAACGGACACCCAATAAATAGGTAGGATTCCACTATGATTCGGCAATTGCGAAATAATCTCTCGGAAGTCTGTGCCAATCTCGTAGGTAACCGTATTTATGTATCCAGGTGTTCGACTTGCATGCAACAATGATGCTATAAATAGCATAAAATCTTTCAAATTGCGAGTCAGGGAAATTGCTGATAGTTTGCTTTGATGAAATTATGCCTATTTGTGTTCCATACCTACTTATTGCAATTGTATGGATTGGCACCGTCTGACATCTTTTCAGAATAACGATAACAAATTAACAAACCTATAAAGCTTATTTTGTTCATGTATGTCTTCAAAACAGCCTCGCTGAATATAAATAAAATCGAATCCAATCCATTGATCTGGTATTCGAATTGTTATGAAAATGAATGAAAACCTTTAGGCAGTAAATTTAAAACAAGATAGAATAGAACTGTGAAGCTTCGTATTGTAAGTAAATTATAGTGAATTAAAATCCCACAACGCCCACAAGTCAAAGAGAATATTAACATAACAGTTAGATGCTGAAGAGTATAACCTTACTTTTTTAAAAGTTATTAATGATACGTAACTTAATAATAAATGAGCTGGATTTTTCCATACCTATGTACTTCACACAGTTTTTTAAGTCTATTACACATCTAGTGTCTTTGTAAGTACGTAAAAGTATAGAAAACGAAATAAGTACCTATAAGAATTGTATTGTTTTAGAAAATGATACACAAATGGTGGTACAGATTTGTACGGAAAAGGACCAGACCAATTGCCGAAGACACGGCTGTACTGTGGAAGCGACGGCTTAGTATAGCATATGGGCTTCTTGCTTGGAATGCGTTTGGCATAGTTGCATACAGCGCATACAAGGGCAAGGCTGATTGGGCCCACTACTATGGCATGAAATCTGATGATGAATTAAATCAGAAGCCTGGTAAATTGAATTTTACCCTTCTTTGTTCTACAACATATGCCCGCATGTAAACAAACCTGTCTGTGAGATTGCACAATCAGAGAGATCAGAACTATTGTTTTGGCTTCAGTATTGATAACAGTATCCTTCAATTGAAATTTAAAAAAATGTTTAATGTAGCTGCACAGAACCAACAGTTTTTTTATAAGTAAAGATAAAATGGGGTAATTTGGTAGGGACCAGTAAAGGTATCCCGTTCCTGTGCCCGGTGCTAGCTAGACATTTGTCATGGGGCTGATCCAGCCGGACATGCACCCCACAGTGGAACATCAGTGCAGACCTTGGTTATCCCTACTCCAAGAGCTATATATGTATGATGCTCTACTATTTTTGTCATCTGACCTAAGACACATATTTTTTGCAGGTTTAGCGTGGGCCAACACATTAGGAATCAAGAATGCAAAAGTAGTCAGATTGTCTGGCTTACAAAAAGTTGGTGAATATGAAATTATTGATGGTGAAGTAAAAGAAAATGCAGAGGACTTCATAGAAAAGGAAGAACTTGATACTAAATAGTGTTGTATATAACTTGTAAATAAACTAAAAAAAAGGAAAGCTTAGTACAAATATAAATATTGTATTTCTTATAAGGCACTTAAATCAACAAATAGGATTACTCTTAGTAAAAAATAGATTGGGAAGTTTAGTCTAAAGTACATTATTTTGATTTTAATACACTATCATTAATATCTACATTTAGATCACAGCTCAATAAGGCAGATCGAAATATTATCATCAATTTGAATGTCCTTGGTACGTGATACCACGCCGCCGTCGCCGCCGCTCCATCTCTTGCAACAATGCTGATCTGTAATCGAAATAAAACTGCTGAAAATTTTCGTACCGCAGCAGGTTTGTACGTTGAGTTCGCCAAACAGAAAATAATGTTCTAGAAGGAATCTTACAAATAATTAGAGGGGAAGGTGGTGTAAATGTGCGAAAAAAAAAAAGATATTTCGTTTTTTTTCAACTGAATATTCAAATCAATCGAAAGTTCGCCCAGCAAGATTATTCTAAACGACTATATACTTGATAGATAGCAAACTTGTGTGTAAACATACAACGTAAAATTCAATTACCTAGTGAAGGTTTTCAAGATTTCATTTCCTGCTGCTGAGTTTTTGAGCTCTGTGATGACTACATCATATACAAAAATACAAATATTTTCTCTTCAAGTATAATAACAGTATAGATTACACGACCACCAAATTTATTTAAATTCACATTTATCTATAAGTAAGTACCCAATCAAGAAAACAAGGTAAAGGTTTCATGCAAATCGGACCTCAATTGATGGAGATATCTATAATTTGCTATTGTCCTTTGAGGAATTTTGGCCCCCAAGTCCTAAGATATTCAACGGATTTTCACTTAATTAAAATAGGTCCAAATTCCGACCCTCTATTGATCAAAAAGCATTTTCCAAATAGGTTAATAAATAACAGAGTTCTGAGCCTCCTCTTTCAAGTCAGTAAAAAATTACAAATCTCACTAATTTAACATGTTCGTACATTTAAACCACATCCCTTATTATTTGTAGAGCATACTTTACTGTTGGGCGAACGCGCACGGTATGTATCTAGCGAATGTAATCATGTGTAAATTCACTGTACCGTGTACATACACTTTTAGATTAAAAACCTATAAATGTTACACAAACAATTTAAGTAACATGTAGCACAGGATGAATGGCGTGCCTCTACAAGCGATCTCTTTCAGACAACCTTGGGACTGACCTACATTGTTAAGTTTATCTCTGTCATTGTGCTGAAAAACACGAACTGCCTCTGTGGTCTAGTGGTTCAATCCACCGATTTCAGATCCAGAGGTCCCGGGTTCGATCCCCAGGGGAGCAATATTGTGCTTGGTTTGGTCAAACAAATCCTACCATCAGATTTTGTTTAAGTCCGCCTGGCTAGCTACCACCATCTTACTTAATTCTGTCGCCGTAGTAACAATTCTTAAAAAAAAGGTTGTGTCACGGCATTTAGAGGTAAGATAGCCAGTTTGTTGAGGAATCTGGGTGAAGTGCGCCTCCACCTTCGGCCTTATCTCAACTTGTAACCTGGTGAGAAAGAGCTTAGAGCTTCCCGTCGTAGAATAATAAAATAAAACTACAATGTTTTGTTTATGGTATCACAACAGACCAGTGTCTGTTGATGTGATAATTATGTATAGCAATTTTCAAACATTCAGAAAGCCTTTTCGGATCGAATTGGAAAGCTTCCGATGGAGATTCTGAGAACGCTATTCTTAACTCAGAAATCGTATTATTTTGACATTAGAATCCGATGAACATTACATAAATGGTTCGAAAATATCGTTGAAATATATCGGATCCGACAAGTGAAAAGTAATGTTTCCGAAACCTTATCTTGTGTCTTAAATACTCCATCGGAAGTTTCCGAATTCGATCCGATAAGGATTCCCGAATGTTATAGAATAGCTATACAGGGTATAGCTACTCTATTCAATTATTCAGACATATTTTTAAGTTATATACTCCAAACCAAAAGGTGGCCGGAGCGGATGTAATCAATGAGTTTCTAATAACTGCTAGGCAGATCTCAATCATCCTTGCAGCGGGAAATTTACTCGAAATAGGTACCTGTACTGTTCATATTTCATAACAATGAGCTGTAACTCCTGCTTATAAAGTCTTGTCAGCATGTCGGAGAAACAGTCCAGCTCGCTCAGTCTAAACATGTTCCAGCGAAGTTTGTGGTCTAGTTCTTGATCAGCTGTAAAATGAAAAAATAATTGTTGATTATATATATATAATAATAATATGTACATATCTATATTATTCAAATATTCTCTGACGTTGCAAACAGCTATAAAATCAACTAGACAACTAACAGTATTTTCTTGTTGTTTAATAAAAACACTGCAATTCACTACGGTCCTCTTGCCTAATATCTCTCAGAGAAACAGAACTGTTTGGCAAATATTTATAACCAACACTTTCATCAACTTTATTTGAAGAGACCATAGACATATTGGCAGTTGGCTAGTTCTAGAGTAGCCAACTTTCTTGAGTACCTAGAAATAGCCAGTTACGAAAAAAAAAAACTCACCTTTGGAGTACACAATGAGCCAATGCGGTATTTCCTCCAGCAAGTATGGTGGCACGAGGGTGGGTACATACGGGCTGACTAGATAGCATCCGCCGACTAAGCACGGGTGTGCATACGTCGTCTGATGAGTTATTTCACTACAAAACAAACACGGTATTACACGGTAACAAGCCTCACAGCTCAGTTGGTAGTAGCTCTGCCTTCTGCGCTGTAGGCTGTGGGTTCGATTCCCACCCAGGACAAACATTTGTGTGATGAATGTAGGTGTTTGTTCTGTGTTTGGGTGTTGTATTGTATGATAAGTATGTATTTACAAAAAAAAGTATTTATGTATTCTATCCGTAATCTAGTTCCCATATTACAAGCTATGCTTAGTTTGGGACTAGATGGCGCTGTGTGAAATTAATGTCCTGTAATAATATTTATATCTGGTATAGGTCGACTTGCCTTCTATTATTGATTTATAGGAATCGGGGGCTAGGTCGCCAAACATCCACATTGGTGCACCCTGGTGCAGTTGTTCCATCTCACGAGGGCGGGTTGGTTGGTTTTTATTGTGTGTAGATGCACATGCACGCTGTTTCTGTGTGCGTTAGCTCAGTATCGCCAGGCCCGTTACTATACTAGTGCTCTGTTTCGCGCCAAAATTGTGTTGAGTACCGTCAACATGGAAAGTAAACGGATAAAAGTTGTTCACAGTAAGTAAATAATGTTATTCCCGTTACGTGCGTTCGGTCTAGTGGTCTAGTGGTTCGCCTTCCGGTGTCAGATCCAGAGGTTCCGGGTTCGAACCCCAAAGGGAGTACAATAGTGCTTGGTTTGGTTGGTGGTAGGACTTTGTTTAAGTAAGCCTGGCTAGCTACCGTCTGTCGCCATAACAACAATTCTAAAAAAATACTGTGTGCCGGCATTTAGAGGACAGTATCTCAGTTTGTTGAGGATTCCGGGTGAAGCTTTCACCTTCCACTTATAACTTGTAAAATCAGATGAAGGCCAAGCTATTCATGCATCAACCTATTCAAATGAATATTGAACACGAAAAAAATTTTAATTTTATTACTACAATCGGATCTGAAATCGTTGGGTTGAACTACTAGACCACAGAGGCGGTTTAAAGTTATAAATTATATGTTTATTTTATTAATAAACGAAATATAAATCTAAATACTTACATAAATTATTTTATGCGCTATCTATGAACTTGATAGCGCTATCTACAGTTACAGCGTGTCTATTAACATCACAACTATACAAGTATAGCTCACCCGCCTTCGTGAGATAGAAAAACTGTAACACCGTAAAATATTGCGTGAGATCTCTATTTGGAGGCTCTCTTAACTAGCAGAGTGCACAGTAATCGTTTCGTCTAAGGAAGGTCCATAGACAAAACTCAGTCAGAGGAAGGGTTTACATTTTGGGTTGGGGCCAAAGGGGATGGTGGCGGTGATATCCTCTCTCTTGGAGGAGCTTCCACTTCGCTGCCACAGCCGAGGCACACTCTCGAGCGGATGTGTCCAATGCGAGGTCTAAGGGTTAGTGTTAGTGGGTAATTTACTTATAGTACACTCACTTAAAATAGTAAACTCCGTGATGTGGCGTAGACACTCGCTGCCACGGCTGAGGCACACTCTCGAGCGGATGTGTCCAATGCGAAGTCCGAGGGTTAGTGTTACTGCATGGTACATATACTTATAGTACACTCACTTGAAATAGTAAACTCCGTGATGTGGCGTAGACACTCGCTGCCACGGCTGAGGCACGCTCTCAAGCGGGTGCGTCCAGTGCGTGGTCTGCGTGTTGTGGTCCATATAATATCGGCGGCCGCGCAAAGTGCGATCGGCAGACCATCCCGGCGGTAGCGGCAGCTCGCATTCTTCTGAACCTGCAAAATCTATGGAGTTCTTTCGTTAGTGATGCTTCTTTACTGGCAAACTGTAACAGGAATCTATAGGTAAAAATAAAATGTTACCTTGATTAGTTGAAATTATACTGCTACCATGATTTTTGTTATGGTACGGCAAGACTGACGTGTTTACGTAATTGGAATATATTGGCGAAGATGGGCTTGCTGGTGTATAGGCTGAAAATAAATGAAAAGTATTGTGAGTAATTAAATAGTTTACAATACAACCTGCCTTATATTTGCCTTAAGTCAAAGTAGAAAGCATATTAAGGTGATTTATGTAGGTACAGAGACTTATAATAATCAATGAGTTTTCCTTCAAAATTGGTGAACAAGTTACGCTTAACTACCCTGAGGTTAAGGCTAGTAACTAATGACCTACATTCAGTACAGTTATGCAGTCTGATGGAGTGGGGCGATGGAGGATGTAGCCTCGGCGTGAGGCTCATGTTGGAAGAGAGCCGCTGCATGCTTGATTCTCTGGAGCCATACTGTTGGCGTTTTTGTTGTTGGACCTGAACAATAACATAGAAAACCAAATAAAAATCATGATACTAAAATATGTCGGCATATTATGATCATACAATGATGGTCAGACACACTTCACTTTATGACTTTATGATTTACTGATTACACACCTTCAAATCAACTGATTGAAAAAGATTTTAACCCATTCTTGCCCACCCTCCAAAAGGCCACCCATTTCACTAATACATTGTGTAGTGTTACCACTAGTGTGACCACTACAATGTCACCTCTGCATACAATAGGTATATGTTTATTACCTGTTGTTGATTCTGATATATAGGATCTTCTTGTTGTTGCCTATAGTATCTGTAGCTGGCTTGCCTGCTAAACGAGTCATCTATTTCATTCAAAGTAGAATGGGATGCCTGAGAAATAATTTGTGCGCATTTTAATATAGTACTTGGTGTGTATATGATAAAAGGCACATAATTCAGTATTTATTTACCACATTAGCATCCAAATGGTACTGTGAATTGTAACTGTTTGAACTGCTAGCTGTATCGGAGTTAGCAGATAAATTAGCAAACCTAAAAAAAAAAAAAACACAGTTCATTACTAGGTGATAAAAGTTTTATCACTCCGGTCATTTTCTTAATTCCTAAATAAAAGAGACTGTAAGAGAAAAACACTTTGTGCCAAGCTAACTGATAGTATTTTCAATGCATTGGTGCCATTTTAACTAGTTGTTTAATAGTCTAGGCCTTTATCTCAAGTTTTTGGTTTTCATCCTGCAATCAGACTTTTAAGTCTATGATGACAGATGTGAAGGGTGCTACTACTATTGGAGTCAGCCCTTTCTGTTTACAGTCAGTCTTCATCTTTGTGCTGACTTTCTTAGTCAAAGATGTCCTGTCGCTTTTTGAGCCCATGGAAGGTAGCTGGGATAGTGAGCTAAGAGTAAGTTGATTTGGGTGATTTAGTAGTCTGGATATAGTCCTCTGCATGTGTTGATCTCATCCTTTACCATGGGGATATTAAGAATGTCATGGACCTCTTCATTGAAATGGTTGATGCAGTGAAAGTACATCAAATCTTAATTTGAGTACAGGTAATGTAACAATAATAAATTTACCTGTGAGCTAAATTTGGTACTGACTCACTCGGAGTATATTTTCCAGCATGACCGCTCATAGTCTGAGCTTTGCCAAATTTATTCTCATGGCTACTGGGCACGGCATCGCTCGCTCCGAATGGCTGGCTTCGAGGTCTTTTGTTATGTTCAGTGGTCCAGACATTTATGACTAAAATAGAATTGTTTACTGAAGTGTAAATATATACAGCAAGTTAAATTAAAATGTGATTAGCAAGCTAAAAAGATTGTTATCAAGGATAGAATCCCACACGTTTACATTTTTTTTTGTAAGCTACAAGTCTCGAATCCCACAGTGCATCTTACTCGGTAAATCTGGTGGAGTGTCCTTTTTTATGTATTTTCCAACCACTCCTTCCTTTATAGCCTTTTGTCCCTTCCTTGATATCATTGTAAATGTATATTATTATCATTTAGCCAAGCTTTGTGAAACAGAAATGAAATTAAGAATTCGAATATTTTAAATAACAAATATAAACAAATCAAGCAACAACGTTAGACGTACTGGCAAGAGAATGAGCAGTATATGAAAGTACTCTGTGAGAATAAGTTATCTATAGAGTACAAACAAAGGCTGCGTTCCGCTATGGGAATGGGACAATTTCACCACGGCTTTTGGGATAATTTGATTGCTAGGTCCAGTATCTCACAGAGGTTCGTTTTTGTGACACTGCCTTTCCACTGTAGAAATATAGGTATACGCTAGTACATTTTCAGCCAGTTACACATTATCCGTAAACATAAAAACACACAGCAGGCATGCTGCCAGGTTTGAAATTGTTCGGGACCTTACCTTAGACTTGTAATGCGAATTAAGTTTGTACCTATACCTACGATAAAAATGGATATTCTAAAATCACCTCTTTTGGCAAAACCTTGGAATTAGAAATTTTAAGCCATGAACCCAATATCTAAATCTACATTTGTGACTTCAAAGATTCATAGTAAGCAAGTTCTTTCTCGGTGACGGATGGCCTGAAGGATTCCACTCCTTGTCACATCTCCGATATACCGAGGAGCTCTGAATCTGGACTCAGTTCACATTCCTTCACCTTCACGAAAATAAAAAAAAATATCGTATGTAGGTGTTACAACCATCACTTGGTTTCAAGTTACGATAAGGCACATAATCCGGAATCCTCAACAGACTGAAGAACCGGCTATCTTACCTCTAAATGCCGGCATTGTTATGGCGGCAGACTTTGGTACCTAACTAGTGTAAGGATGGTCTAGGAGGAGGCTAGTGAAACGACTCACATCTTGATTACAACTCTCTATATTGGGGTTAAGCAAGCGTTTTTATTACTAAGATTACATACATATGTATAACTAATTACATACTACATCTCACATTATTTCAATCAAACATTTTAAATACTGGTTAAATACAAATTATTACTACTTATTCTAACACACACAATTTATAATTCTTATAAATGATTAAGTACCTAACGTAATTTATCGCATAGCATAATTTATTCTTAAAAATTAAATTTGATTACATAGATTACTGAAGTACGTTAAAACACTATTGCTAAGCAACAGGTGATATATTATTATACAATTTAGTCCTGTTCTTATGAACTAAATACACTTTATTACTCTTTATTATTTCAACATTTGGTGAACAATCTCTGATAACAGAATATGAACTTGAATAAAGGCTTTGGAATTTATTTCCTGTTTCGTTTTTTATTAAAATTAAATCGTTTGGATTATACGTTATTGGATTAATATTCTGATCATATCGCAATTTTCTATTTATTTTACTGCTAATTAAGTTTTCTCGTGCTTCCTTCTGTGATGTTTGAATTCTGTATCGCAATTCTAAAGGATAATTTTCATAGTTATAAAGGGGATCGATTTTTCCTGAAGTTAAATTTGATGGTAAAATACACTTTTTACCAAAAACAAGTTCAAATGGTGTGAATTTTGTCTCAGTATGTACCGAAGTATTATATGAAAAACACCAAAAAGGAAGCCAAGTGCTCCAAGAATCAGAATGATTTTTCACTAGGTGGACTTAAACAAAGTTCTACCACCAACCAAACCAAACACAAATTTGTATCTTTTGACAACTGGCCATCGTCGGCTAATCAGCCGTCACTGGCGGATCAACAGCCAACGACGCTATCGGCTCATCAAACGTCATCGTTGGCTCATCAGCCGTCATCGTCGGCTGATCAGCCGTTACTTTCGGATCACCAGCCGACGACGCTATCGGCTCACCAAACGTCATCGTCGGAGCATTAAGCGATACGGTCGACCATCCGTCTCTCATTCGGTCATTGGGTTTCCAATAAACCCCTTACGTACCTACACTTGCGTATATGCTTTTGTGTTTAACATTACATTAAGTAATATAAAATGAAACAAACATGATACTGAGGAATTTTTGACTTGCCAGCGATAACAGCCGCGAGCCTGCGACTTATTGCATGGCCACAAAAATTCAAAATCAAATGAAAATAATAATAAATAAATTATTAGAATTATACCTTACGTTTTTTTCCCGCTATCGCTGGTTATAAAGTTCCAAAATAAACTTATTTTTAAAATTAAACCCATAACAATAGACTTCTAGACTTAATTTACGTAATTACAATTTTACAAAGTTAGCAGTCTTGATTGTATTGTAAGTCCATGGCATTGACACAAAACAAAAAAATAAAATTATAGTACAGACCACAGAGTAACTTCTTAGATACAAGTCATGCTAGAATACATCGTTATTGATACATCTGTGGAAACAGGCAGGAATAATATTTGTGATTGTGAGTAATAAATAGTATTCTATGGAGTTAGCGGAGCGAGCGAGCTTACGATTGCAAATAAATAAACATAACCTCGTTCGTATTTTTATTTTAACGGAATGTTTTATTTAGTCGGACTAGGGCTCGGTGATGCCAAGGATATTACAGTAAAAGGATTAGAGATTGTTAAAAAATGTGATAAAGTGTACCTAGAAGCTTACACTTCAATACTTACAGTCGGCAAAGATGCATTGGTAAATTTAAATTTTCTGCTCATTTACTTCATTATCTGCTTAAGTGTTCAATGCAACGATCACATTATTCATTAATGCACTGAAAATGTCCAGAAAAATAGTTGACTACATTCATGTAAATAAATTAAATTGAGATGGAACATTTTCATCTATCCACCAACTAAGCATAGCTTGTAAGTATTTAAATTAATGTTTTTCTCATGTTGGCCATGTACTTACCTACCTAGATAGATCATTGTTATATGTTAGGTACCTACATACTACGTAATAATTAAGTAGGCAATCTAACTGTTGCAGGAAGAATTCTATGGAAGATCAATCATATCAGCTGACAGGGAACTATGTGAGAGCAGTATTGATGAAATACTTAATGAAGCTAAAACTCAAGAGATAGTCCTATTGGTTGTTGGAGATCCCCTCGGTGCTACCACACATACTGATATGCTCCTCAGGGCCAAGGAATTTGGTGTCCAAACTCAGGTAAAATGTAATTAGGTAGGTATATTTATTATTAACTTTTATATATTTTCCATCTGCCTTTCATATATTTTGCATAGCCCCGTTTCCTATGAGTGTGTGAGTTAGCATAGCAGTCATCAAGTTAACAGACTGCTCTACATATAAGTGAAACATTTGGAACTTTTTTCCTGTCATCCAGTAGGTTTTTTAAATCCTTAGTGCAACTTTATACTACAAATGGAATTTTACCTAAAAATTTCAGGTCTCTAGGGCTCATCTAATGCACAGCCAAAAGCAGAGACGGCTGTGTATTGATTGTCAGTGAATAGGTCAGCTTCACAACTATTTTATGCTATACTAATAACCAACGGTGAACACACTTGAGTATTCATTCATACAACTATAACAGTATAGTTGTACCAATACTCAAGTGTGTTCACTATTGACTATTGATGACTACATTACAGGGGTAAAAGTAAGTGGAATGATGATGGATAAATAATGTCTATTTTTATTATATCTTTCAGATAGTTCACAATGCATCAATAATGAATGCAGTGAGCTGTTGTGGCCTTCAGCTTTACAACTTTGGAGAAACAGTCTCCATCCCATACTGGACAGAAAACTGGAAACCTGATAGTTTCTTTGAGAAGATTGTTGGAAACTTTTCAAGAAATCTGCACACCCTATGTCTACTGGGTAAGGGTGAAGTCTTCAATAGTACATAGCACTTTGTAAGGCAAATTCTGATCTTATCTGTCTGAAGTTACAAGTTTTATTAATAATTGCAAGTAATTACTCACATCAAAGTAAGCTAAGTCACTGTTACTTTGTATTTCTAAGATTATCCCACTTTATGAACCGCTGACATTGTTCTGACTGTCGGGGGCTCAGAACATTTTTTTTAAATTGTATTTGGATTATTTTTTGCCTTTCCTTTATTTGGGATGATGTTTTTTGTAATCAATTGTGTAACTTTTTAGATATCAAAGTCAAAGAGCCTACTGAAGAATCACTGACAAAGAAAGTACGCCAGTATATGGACCCTAAGTTTATGTCAGTCAAAGAAGCAGCAAGCCAGTTGATACAAATTATTGAAAAAAATCCTGGTGCTGGTAAGCCTTTCTTATACCTACATGTCAGCTATTGTAGATTTTTCCTTCAAAAATTCACCTCTAATTACTGGATCTGGTACACTTGCGCGAAGAACATTTTATTAATTACTACTCAGTGTGGATCATCAGGGGAGTAGCCTTAGGCATGTTCAAACCTTGGTTATGTTTGGCACATGCCCACTGTTTGTGAGTAGCTAGACATTGAATGTGGCAAATTGTAAGCCCCCCCTTATACAGACTAGCTTTTACTTCCAACTTCATCCGCATAATGTTTTTTTTAAATAGGGGCAAGGAAAAATCCCTTACTCTCTCAGTAAGGGATTTAGAAAACTAGAAAGTAAGCCAACAGAGGCTGTGACTGTTCTGACAATTAAGTCAGAACAGCCAAGTGCGAGTCAGACACGTACAGCGAGGGTTCCGACCTACATTTTCAGGCAAAACATACTTTCTTTTTCAGTCTTAGTGTAGGTCGGACTCACGCTTGGCAAGTTTTTTTTATTAATCACCTCAAAGTAAGCCCTAAATTCACGCCAAGTTTGATAAAAATAAAAAAGGAAATAACAATATGAAATAAGTATTTGCATGTTTAAGAGTTTTTCAAATACATTTATATAAAAATACCATTACGCGGGCAAAAGCTAGTTGAATATAATATCAGTTAAATTTATAATGATATAAATTTCACAGGGTTTTCAAAAATCTTGCGGGGGTTTTGATTGAGGCGACACGTGACCCAAGGGCTGGTTCTTATTTAGGCCAGCGAATTGGCATAGCTATTCAGTGTGGCAATGCAGCTAGTGTCATGGGCACGAATCCGTCTGGTAAAGTTGAGTTAACTATATGCCGTTTGTAACGGTCCTAAGGTAATCTGACTGATTCCTTTGTAGGTACATAGTTAGTTTCATTGTACATTAATATAGTCACCAAATTTATTGGTTGATGAAATGTGATGTCCTACACACATCACTACACACCAACATAAACAAGTCAGTAGGACCAGCTTTTTGACCAGTGTGTTGTATCTTGTTGAATCAGTCAGATCTATATCTTAAAAAAAAACATGTTTTCTGCAGTTGGTTCTTAAGCCTCAGTGCGGGTCCGACTTACGCTTGGATTATTAAATAATTGATTAATTGTATTACCGTTTACGTCAGAGCTAAAATAACAATTTATAAAAACTTTTCTTGCATGGGGGAAAAAAAAGTTTTTTTTTAAATTTATTTTCCTGTGTATTCGATAAGATAATACATATTAATTTAACAATATATTCAAGGTTAGAGCAACATACTTTTAACTTCATTTGTGACTGTGCATGCATTAAAGTGTTTTAATATAAATTTAGAATTGGCATATTAGCTTTCATTTGATACCCATATTGATGGAATATATTTTTTTTTGTGTCCACCCCACTCAAACTTTTGGTTCACACCCCCCATACAAAAATAATACCAGCCTCACAATTCAGACGAATCAAATTTCACCAAGCCGTTAAGGCTGCAGAGTGGAAATCAGAAATCCCAAATATACATACTCTTGAAAAACGTCTCCTTACGAGGCAATCGGGTAAAAAAGGTGCTACCTACGATAGCTACTTCCTACAAGACGCAGCTGAACCTTAAAAGAGTTTTACCTGTTTAGATGTTTTGTCTGTTAGTTTAGGCACTCGTATCTCATCATCATAGCCCGAAAAAGTACAGCTGCATGTACTACGCGAGTCGGTGATCGTAGTGTTGGTATTTAGTATAGTGAATATTGCACAGGCAAGCTATCGTTTATAATAAAAGTTTAGGCCCAGCCATATTTGTACAGTGCACAAACAAAACGCCTACTGTTATGAAACAGCCTACACATTACAAATAGGTGTGCATTACTCCAGCAGGAAAGTATCTTCTAGAACGAAATGAGTTCAACAAATACTTAGAGCGATATATGTACACTAATACAGTAGTGTGCCAAGTATGAAAGTAGTGCATTTTACCGTTTTGGAATAAAACGCGAAAAACGTTTCCTGCTGGAGCAACGTTCTTCCAGCAGGGAGATTCTAAACGAATGACCGTAGCCATAAGTGACATATATGGGCAGATAGCTTACATTTGTGCATAAAAGTGCGCGAAAAATGGAATCAGTGGGCCTTAAGGTTTTTGAGATATTTCATTTCCTGCTGGGGGAACGTTTTGCAGAATCGTGTTTCTCGGAAACCATTCGATGTGCACCCATAAGATATACATACATGAGTAGCTCTTCATTGTGCGTATTTAAATAAATATTACAGGACTATAATTTCACACAGTGCCATCTAGCCCCAAACTAAGCTAGTAAACACATAGCTTGTAATATGGGAACTAGATTACGGATAGAATACTTAAATACTTTTGTAAATACATACATACTATATGACACCACACCCAAACACAGAACAAACATTTATATTCATCAAATGTTTGTTCTGTTTGTATCTGTTGTAATGTGTGTATTTGTGACATGACATAGTAATATTCACAAAAATATACAGTTTTAAGTAATCTAGTTTTGTTTTTTAAACCCTAAAAAGTTTCCCTCTTCTTCACCTCTTAAATGGGCAAACATCAAGTTCATTGTAAACGGTATTCGGATCTTAATCCGAATGGACTACAAATGGATATGCTTAGGTCACACTACCACTTCTGCATTTGTGAATTAATTTGTTCTCTTTTCAGTTATAGGGAAAGGCAGCACAGCTGTGGCTCTTTCCAGGGTAGGCGCTCCAGATCAAAAAATAGCAGCTATGTCTCTTGAAGCCATGCAGCATTGCGAGCTAGGCGCACCTCTGCACAGCTTGGTTATACCTGCGCCCCAACTACATCCTCTTGAAATAGAATACCTGGCGCAATTATAATTCATATTTTGTAAATATAAAAACACAATAAATCAAGTTTATAATCATATTTTTATTATTTACAATCATAATACATTATTAAAAACTGGATATTAACAAAATTCGAGCTTCCATGATTGTAAGAAAAATAACATTCAAACTAATGTTGGTCCACAAAGCTACCACAAATACATGCTATAACATAAAATTATCAAAACATTTTGTGTGTCAATCATAAAAGGTACATTAATTTATTATTTGGTCTAGGTTTCATCATCATAATTATTATAAATAAGTAAATGAAAACTACATTGATTAATATACAAATAACGGAATGTACAGATACCAACATCCAGATACACATCACATACCTATTTATTGGTATACTTACAAACATTAACGTTTCTAGATAAAACTGGAAAATGGTGGGGTCACATTATATTATAATTAAAAATAGTAAGATTCTTAAATTAATGGAATTTTACATTATGTGTAACACTAGGATCGACTTAACATAACAATAATATACAGTCTTTAGACTTATGTTAGGGGAACATAGTAGTTTAATGTAATAATTCAGTTATGAGACAAAATTATGTAACATGTGCTCTCTATTCATTGAGTGAGATTACATACCAGCAAACTATAGAGATAGAATGTATCGATAGCGATTCAGACGGCCGAGACCTGTTGATCGTCGTCGTCGTCATCAGGCGCGTCCTGGTAGTATTCAAAGGGGCGCGTGACACCCTCGTGGCTGTGCGCGCGACTGAGGCGCTCCATGCGCGCCACCTGCGCGGCCAGCGTGTAGGGCATGCGCGGCGGTGGCACGGGCCGCGCGCCGCCCGCGCCCGCCGATCCGTGCCCGCTATCGCTCGAGGTGGCAGATCCCGTCTTGCGGAGCGGCATGTTCACCAGCGAGGTGACGCTGCTACTCTCGGCGGAGAGGTCCACGGGTAGTGGCGTGGGCGTGTCCGAGTGTGAGCGCTCGTGCGCCGTGCGCGGGCAGCACGGCGGCGGCGGAGGGTTGTCGCGGCGCAACGCACACGGCGAGGGCCCGGGCGGCGCGCGCGGCTGGTGCGGCCGCGTCTTGGCCGGCTCCGAGAGCGCCAGCAGCTTGCGCACCGCCTGCGGTGAGGCGGTCCCGAACTTGTTGCCGGCGAAGCTCTTCTTGCTTTCGCTGGCAGAGGATGCGCTACTGGTAGTGGAGAGCGAGGGTGAAGGGTGGCGGCGGCGAGGCAGCGCCGGCGCCGGACCCGCGCCCTCACATTCCAACGACATTGCGTGTAGCCGCTCTTCGTCAGTTTCTACATGCATCCGGTTCAGATACGCTTTCACGCGCCTAACCATCTGCGCCTCCTCAAACATTTTCTTAGGGTTGGGAACGTTGGCAGATTTCTTTCTTCTCTTGACGGTCACTTGTCCTTGTTGAGACCCGCCTGGGGTGCACATATTGGTGAGCGTCCGCACCTCTTTGGCGATCATGCGCAACTTTTCAAAGTTCACCATGCCTTCCAATCTTGTGTCATTACCAAGATGAATAAATGTCAAATCTTTTTTGACCACTGGATAGAACGGCACAACGGGAGCTCTGCCTTGCTCGCCCGACACCAACTGTCGGTATTTGGACATGTTTCTTGATGGATCCATGAGCATTTGTAAATCAGTGAACAGCTTATAGTATTTAGTTGGTAACTTTTCCCATGTCATTCTGAGCCTAGAAACTGCGCCGTGTCCCAAACCAGAAATAATGGCAAATAATGAATTGAAGTTTCTGTATTCTTTGCATTGGCGCGCTACTTTGATGAATTGTTTGATGATTTTCGATCTTCTTACAATATTCTGTTCATTGACCACTTCGGTCACCACCCAAAACATTTCTTTATTTACAAGTTCGGCAAATTGTGTCAACATTGGTGTGCCATACCTGCTCTTTAACTCAAACAGATCATCAACATACTCTGTGCTTTCTATTTGGCAAAATATGCAAAAGTCTTGCAGAGTCAGTTGTGTAGCCACTTCCACAGCATTTAGCTGCAGGAAGTGAACAACGCTGTCTCTGAGCAGCTCCGGCGCCATTTCATCAGGTACTAAAGTTTCACTAATTCCATTAGTTTTCAAATAATATCTAGAGCTGAGACCGATGCGGTCAGCAAGGTTCTGTAGTTGGTCAGGTAGCCGGTGCTGTTTGATTATACCTCCATGAGCTACTGACACTTCACACAGAGAAAAGTTTGAACTAGAATCGGTGATGCCAAACTCCTGTAGAGTTAACATAACAACTTCTCTGGCAGTTGTCTCTTTATGCACTAACAGATACTTGCAAGTCTGGTCAGCTCTGTACACTTTTAGAACATGTTCAGGGTAATCCGATGATTGGTATTCATCATAACAGATTGATATTAAATCAGGATTGCTATGTGAATTATAGAAGGAGGAAGTGGAGTTAGCTTTGTTCATAGTTTCAGAGTTTGAGAGGATGCTGTCATCACTATGTAACACATCTGTGATAGTATTTTTGGGGAGAATATTCATTTTCATTAAAGCTTTCTGGAGTCTTCTTTTAGGTCCCAGTGTCATAAATCCTTTTTGTGTTTCCTTTTTGATACTCAAGGGTTGTTGTGGTTTTTTGGTGGGTGATTGAAATACAGGATTCAGTGTGATGGGATTTTCACTGAGCAGTTCTGCAGTAGATAGTCTAGCCCTGGGATCAGTTTGCCAGCGCACCACACTAGCACAGCCTCTTTGTCTTGGAGAATTTTCAGGTTTCTTTAGCATGTCTTTGAAATCAAATAAGTTATTCTTTACTGTAATGCTTAAGTGTGTAGAGCCTGTTATAATTTCCATTGCTTTTGCATGACTGACATGTTGAAATGATTGCCCATTCACTTCTAATACTTGATCTCCTCTCTTTAAGCCAACATCCTCTGCTTTGGAGTGCTTTTCCACTTTTTGTATGAATATTCCATAGCCACGTTCATATCCTCCCACAATTGTAAAATTGAGTGGTTCATCCCTGGTGGGTCTAGATAGAGTGATGCTCCTGACACGGGCCTTAGCTGAGCAAGCTAAGTTCAACAGTCGAGATTGACTTTCCATTTTCTCTCGCTCCAGAGACATGTCAAAGCATTCAAGAAAATCCATCATACTTGGGTCAGTTTCAAAATCTGAAAAATGATTGCTGGCCCACAGTGACACCACTCTTGTAACTTTGTCACGAACAGTGGAATCAGAAAACCAGGCAAGAAGTTGCTTTGCTACAACCAAAGGACTTTCAATAAAGGTTCTGTGAGTCAAAAGAAAGTCTTCTACATAGTTGCAGTCCCGTGAGTTATCAGCAATGAGTTGTAGCATGAGCTCATCAGGAGTGCCTCTGATGACCACATGTCCATGTAACCGACTGGACTCCCCAGTCTGTCCTCGGTATTCTGTTACTAGAACAACAACACCATTTTCATTTTCATGCCTTTTAATATTTTCTTCTCCTTGGTGTAATATGCGATAGAAATCTTCTTGTGTGACACAAACAAACTGGCAATCATCACATCTGGTTGTCATTACACCTCTATGATACAATTTCTCTAAAGTAGCATCAGCCATTCCAAAGCTATCACCAACATTGAGGTACTCAATTTCCCCATTAGGATGCTCTATTCCTACATGTCCATTGATGAGAACAGACCATGAATCATGTTCTTCACCATCATTCATTACTACAGTCCCAGCTTTTTCAACAACAGCAAAAACCATCTTTATGCAAAGAGCCCTTCTTACATTCAATGTCATATTTGTAAATGCTTTTAAATGTTGAGTGAATTCTAACAGTATATCAATATCTTCATCAGTTCTCTCAGTTGGATCCTTCTCTAGGCATTCACGCACAGCATCTCTGACAGTAAGGCTGTCTAAGCTTTCTTCCAAGTCTTCTTCCTCATCAGAGTCTACAATGGACTCAAGGAGACCCGAAAGGTCCACTTCCATGTCCATATCGAGAGAGCTGTGTACTGATGTCATGGTGTCACTGCCACTGTATGCTGAGCTTGTGTCACTTGCGTTGGAGCACTTTAAAGTGTGTGGGTACAGCTCTGGACTGTGACGGCCACCACGCCCACCTCTCAACATTGTGATGCTTCTAGCCAGCCAGCCTCACTGATTATCAGCTACTGAAAACACATTGCAACCATAAGTCATGGTGTAGGCATGTTTGGTGACTGAATTGTGGTTGAAAACAATAAGTATTTTAGAACTAAACACTAGTGTGCTAATAGGCAAATAATAACCACCCTACCTCGCTTAGATTCCCTATATCCTGGACATCCCAACTATTAGTACTTACGTAGATACCTACTAATAACATTTGTGATCTTCACAACTAACCTAGTACTTACCTATTTTCTAGTGATGGAATTCGAACCCGAAACCTCTTGGCTTGCACTCGGCTACCCTACCAGCCTATCGAGGTCGTCGAGTAGGTACCTATTATTCTTTTACAACCACAGTCACTGCCAACCAATACTTTTTACTATCATACAATGACCAAACAACATTTAAATAGATTAACTTCTAAATATGAATACTTATCACTGAAATAAACAAGATTTACATGATAAATGGACAGAAGAGAAACGTTTTTGTACAGCAAAGACTGTAATCAATGGAATAGCATGATTGTAGGGACTTTCTATTTTGATTGAAAACTTACGTGAGATCAACAGTCGTCATCCATGTTATTGTTTATTTTGTTGCTTCAATAGTATTAGCTAATACTTGCATTACGTGTATAAAACAATGGATTTTATTTACGTTTCAATCCTCCACAATTTCTATTTATTTTGCATTCATGGCGGAACTGTCAGCGCTTCCATGTTGCTTTCTAAATTATTCCGGACAAAATTTTAAATCACAGCTTGTTATTTGGGAGTATAACTCAACTTCAATGGATAATATAATATTACATTTGCTGGAAAGCATTAAATTTTACACACAATAGCGTCAGAATCGAAACCTTGCTACAAAAAAAATCCTAAAATAGAAAGCCACTTTCTTCCACTGACTGAATGAAAGATAACTAAATAGCCAACCAGAGACAATCTAGATGTCTTTCTTGTCTATTATTCTAGACAAAGACTCTGTATTGTTTATTGTTTTATGACGCGTCTCCTACAATACCACAACAAAGTTGTCACTACATTTTTGATGAATAAAAAGGGGGCGTGGTTTGAAATATATACATCTAAGTTCATCCAACAAAACTGGCCAACATTGTTTGCCGTGGCGGACGGACAACCTCCCTGCAATGCCCTATGAGGGGGACGAGGTAGCTTATTTTCGCTATGCTGTCAACTAACTTTGACACGTTTTTAGGTTAGTAATCTTTGTGTGGAACGTCATCGCGCGCTACATGAAGCTGCATGTCGCTATTTTTTTTATATTTGCATGTGATGTGAATATGATCACCGCTAGCCAACGCCATGGATTGGAAGAAAGCAAAAAACGTTACTAATTATTGATTTAAAAAGAGAGAGGGCTGCAATTTAGAATTTGTCCTCGGCGGCTTACAAAACAAACAGAAAATAGTTGCCCATTCAAATTTCTTCTATCAATTAATAACTCTTGATATAGGTATGTCGAAGGTGCGGCGCTGTAAGTATCACCTCACACGGAATCGTTACTTTTGATTGAACTTTGTTTGACACTCGCACATATATTGGAAGTTACAGAATGTTCATCCAACATGTTCATCAACCAAAGGTTGGGTCAACAATGTGTAAATTAGGCAGCAGGAGACCCGGCTTTTTTCAAACTCGTATAAAATAATAGGCAAGCAGTGTTACAACAAAGCGGCCTAGAGCGAATCAGACCTGACATACCGAAGGTCCTAATTCACATTTCAAGTATTACACTGTAATGGGTCACTTACCACCCACAACACATTTTATTATTGCAACATTGATTCAATGACCCTCTGACCATACGGCAATCGCTGCCGGTTTTCACCCTGCCTATTGATCACAGAGCTGTCATTGAATAACAAGTGCCTGTGGGTCGTCATAACCGATTCTAACTCATGTTTTATAATCACTGGGGTGTAGCCGTCACGTCTATTTTCTGGATGACCGCTTTTCGCAAAAAGATTTCATAGCGAAGAGTCCCTACTTCATGAAGTCGACCAAAGCCCCTTCGGTTCCACTGTTCAAATGGAAACAAGCCCACACTCAGTTCGTCGCCGCTTCACACCAAGTCGTACATTGAAGTCCCCCACCAACACCATGTAGTGTGTTTTCGAGTCATGCATGACCTTAGAGATCTCGAAGAGTGATTGTATCCTACCCCCCTCTTCGGACTTCTGATAACCCTATGATACCACAATGCAACTTGTTTACCGCTTCTTCTAGTTCGAATAACTTCTCGTTGGTTCTTAAAGTTCGTGCGTTCTAACTTTATAAGTTACCAAGTGCAGGGGTCGTTGGTGCATAGGTTGGTAGCTTGATCTCACCCGGTCATTTTTAGCACACCTTGCCCCGGCGCGCGGCTTTGCCATGACCACTACCTTGACCAGCAATAGCGGAGCATACAGGAACTGGGGGGCATTTTCTGTTATTGACAATAATTTTGGGGGCTTTGCCATAATCATCACGCTTGGCAGGCAGGTTGGTGATCCAAATATAACATAGGTGTTGTTCTAGATAAATAGTTTATTTTATTACTATATAACTAAGCTAATGATATACAAGGGAAGCAGTCGGTCGGGTAAGGACCGTTATAAACGGTCTATTGGTAACTCAACTGTTCCAGAGCAGGAAGCGTGCCCAAGATAAAGCTGCATTGCGTATAATAATATTATAATATTGCTAATGCTAATATATATTAGCTGAATAGCTATGCTAATTCGCTGTCTTAAATAAAAGCCAGCATTTGTGTCACGTGTTGCCTCAATTAAAAGCCCCGTAATTTTCTGAAATGGACTCCATTTCAACGTAGGTAGCGATCTACACCATTTCCCAAGGAACAAGAGTCATACCATCGGGCCGCTTAGTATCATCACATCACGTAAACAGACCATTCGGCTCTAGAACGGCTGAAACATTTTACATCGCAAAAAGATCCTAACCCAACCCTATTTTCCATAAACAATAAAACATACTCTCATCTCAATCCTTCTCACCCCACAGGTAAAAATAGTTCATATTTATTAAAGAGCTCTGTAGACGGAAAAGTATTCGGATTTGTAGTACTTCTGATGATTTTTTAAACTAAATTACATGATTTACTATATTTAATCTTTTTAATTGTATAAAATATATATTTTTTTAATTACTATAATATTTTTCACATAATTATCTAGTTATTATTGATTTTCTATGTTAAAGTAGGTCAGTTGAACCACTGAACATTTTCTATCTCCATCTATTTTCAGATGTAGGTACCTACTTTTCTATGTGTAGCGTTTTCGCAGCAATCCGTGATGTTATAGCTTTTAGGATCAAATTTTAATAAATTGATCGCTTCGTTACAACTGCCGAAACATAAAACTATCTCGTGAAAGTGTCCTAGCCAAAAAAACATTGTGCGGAGCGTTGTAAAATGCGTCCTGTGTCTCAGCCGAAACGTATGGTGAGCGATGGCGAGACTACGATGATAGAATTTTGGTGTTAAAATTTTACTCCGTGTCATCACCGCCTAAGTTTCCGATTACGTCTAAACGGACGATAACTGTTTCGTATGGTTGTTTTATGTGTTTTGCTTATAAAACTGTGAAAAATTTCGTGTGATTAGTGAAACGAAATTATTGTCATTGACTGACCGGCTGATATTACACGAGGCTTGTATGTGTATGTGACTTCTGCCTTCATCTATTCGTGACACGCCTCAGAAAATAAAACTCAATTTGTGAATCGTATTGTTCCTTTCCGTTTTTGTGTCATTTTAGCGCTAAAGACGTCTCAAAATTACGTAACTGTTGTGGAATCTTGAAGTGTTGTAGAATGGCCTGAGTGTGAGCACTCCATTACCGTCATGTGTGACGAAGGAATGTTTGTTTAGGCTCTTGTATTGTGCTCCAACCTTACGGGAAGTGCGCGTTCGTCTTGTGGATTGAGCCAGATCATGACACTATCCGAATCAAAACAATTGTCGAATTGATCAGAATCTACCTATCGTTTGGGACACTTTTACTGCCAAAATGTCTTCGGGTACGTTTGTGGACAGGATTGATCCTTTTGCCAAGCGGTCGCTGAAGAAAAAGACTAAGAAGTCGCAAGGTTCCTCTCGGTACCGTAATACGCAAGATGTGGAGCTCCAGGCTCTGCCCCTGCTTAAAGGTAAGACCTCACCTAACGCCTGCGCGCATGTTTACCTTTATCGATAACAATACCAATACATCACACAACACAACACATCATATTTGTATTTGATTGAAATACATCATAATATACAATGTTTGGTAGGTAAACATTTTTTTATCAAACACATGACATGGCTTCATCAGCATGATAACTGAAAAAAAAGTGTTCATTCCCAAAAGGTCATCTTATCTCTTTGACAAATTTCATCAATATTCATGCCCATTCTTTCAACAGAAGTCCTAGTTTTAACCATATCAGATCCAGAGGTCGCAGGTTCAATGCCTAGGGGGTACAATATTATGCTTGATTAGGTTGATGGTAGGACTTGGTTTAGTCTACTTGGCATAGCTACCACCATACCTAAGTCTGTCACCTCAACAACAGCTCTAAATTGTTGTGTTTCAGCATTTAATAGATAAGATAGCCAGTTCCTCAGTTTTTTGAGGATTCAGAGGGTGAGATGAGTGATTCCCCATCATACTTTTTTGAGGATTCAGATGGTGAGATGAGTGATTCCCCATCATACCATAGAGAAAAAAAAGTTTCTTATTTTTAAATTACCCTGCTATTTTGATACCGCTATTATTCTAGTAAGGATTCAAATCTAAGAATGTGAAGGCTATATTAAGTACAAGAGACTTTAAGCCTTCTGATGTGTGCATGCCAACAAACAAGTTATCTAAATGTATCAGTGGTTGTTAACCACCTGATAAGGTGTAGATTGAATACTTCAGGTTTGGAGACCACCATACCTGTATCAGCCACCAAGCAGCATTGCTGTGTTCCGGTTTGCAGGGTATGGTTACCTGTAAAATTACAGGCACACAAGGCTTATCACCTTTATGCTTCAAGTTGATGGGCGCAGTGCAGTGTTGTGTAGGCTAGGTTCTTTGTGGATATGACATAACAGTAAGTCATTGTTATAGGCAAGAGATGCACTTAACATCAGGTGGACTAATTTCTTGTCCCTTCTAGTTGTATCAAAAAAAGATGCTGTACCTATGTATTTTTATACTTGCCCCACAGCAGGTAGTCAATGCAGGCCTTGATCACCCTTGACTCAGACTAATGGTTTTTAGCTGTCAAACATTATAAGCAAACCATACCACACACCATTTGTGGTTCATTTTGAAATGGCAAGTCGAATATATAAGGAATTTTATAGGTTACACAAGTTGAATGAAAATTTAAGTGCATATTTTTTCATACTATATATATTTTTTTCATATAGTTTGATAAATAAATAAATAACAAGTTAATAAATCCTGATTTACTAAAATAGTAAGATTAAATTAAACTGGTTAATCCTTGGACCAACCGCAGCACAGGCTAGCCCTAGTGTGGGGCACTAGCATTAGCCTGTGCTGCGGGCATCCATTTTGTACAAGCATACTTATTTTAATCTAAGCACATACTAGGACAAACAAATTATTAAATTAAACTACCTACTACTTACAAAATGTCAGTATCTAATTGTCCCTGGCACTGAGTAAGAAACACAAAAACAATCTGCTCTTGTATTTGTATTTGCTTTTTTAGCTAATTATAAATATAAATATATATTGAAACTATCAAAGTAAAAACCTTTTTTTGAGATATGAAATGGGTGAGCTCTTGAACTGGGTATAACATTGGCCATAAACATCACTCTTAGCATACAAATTGGCCACAGCCTCACCAGGGGGTCACATGGAGTTGATGGATAGACGTTACTCATGACCAGTGGCCAAGTGGGGTACCACAACCTCTAAGTTTTCAAAGTATTTTGATATTACTTTACTTTTGTCACTATCTATCTGGTGTAGAAAAAACGAGACAAAAGTAATGTAATATCAAAACAAGAATGCTATAAGACATTGTGGTTAGGTCCCAGGCCAGTTTTTTATATACAGTCAGCCCTGGATCTGGATCTTGGTTTGCCTGGGCAATTCTTTCAACAGTAGAATGCTATAGTATTACTAAATTAAATAGGCTATATTTTTTCTAAAGCTAGATTAGGGATCCTTACAAAAACTCTGGTAAAATTAATTACTTTGAACAAAGTATTCTATATCTTCCACAGTTTTAGAGAACACATCAATATCTTCAAAAAAATCGGAAATGCCATATGTCCTACCATTATAGTTATAAATTTAATTTAATTTTTAACTATGTTGACGATTGACTCATTTCAAGTGCAACATTCACCTATACAAATGATAATGCATAATGTTGAAGCATTTGCCTTATTGCTTTTGTGATTATTATCAAGCTTATAATTAACTAGCTGACCCAGTCAAGCAAACATTGTACTGTCCGATTTATGGTCTTGAAAAAATCCCATAAAACAAGCACCTTCAGGTTTTGCCGAAATTTTAAATTTTCTTATTATATTCTTTGGATGGACAATATTTTATTTGATATTGTTTTATTAGGTAATCCAACAGTGATAAAGACAAGAATGAAACATGACTAAATTTAAGGTCAAATTAAATTAAGTACACAGATTAAGATTACATTTAGAAACAAAAAGGTTTAAAAACGTGGGAAAATAAAAAAAAACATAGGAAAAAGTGTTACAAGTAAAACTTTACTCTGTGACAGAATTAAAAAAAAACAACCATAACTATCCAACCATTCTCTAGTGATACAATGAACAGTATTGAACCCTAAAATAAAACTGTTATAATCCATCTAACCTTTTTCAAATGCTTACCGCAAACAGCTTTTATTTTTTATATATGATAGATACAAGTTATTTTGGTTCCAGATGTCCCAAGTAGTGATCAAGAAGAGCTTTTCATCCGCAAGCTGCGTCAGTGCTGTGTTGCATTTGACTTCATGGATCCCGTGGCCGACCTCAAGGGCAAGGAGATAAAGCGCGCCTCACTCAACGACCTGGTGGAATACATCACCGGCGGCCGTGGGGTTCTCACAGAGCCAGTCTATCCGGAGATCATCAAAATGGTAACATTCTAAAGGACATACATATCACATCACACATATATAGCATTATATAATAGACAAATAATAGATATATAGGTGCACAGATAGATAGATAAACAAGCCTAACAGCTCAGTTGGTAGTAGCTCTGCATTTTGCGCTTTAGGCTGTGGGTTCGATTCCCACACGGAACAAACATTTGTGTGGTAAATATAGATGTTTGCTGTGTGTTTGGGTGTTGTATTGTATGTATTTACACAAAAACATATACACATATAATGTATCCTATCCGTAATCTAGGCTTCGTATTTTACTTAGTTTGTGGTTTGGTGGTGTGTGAAATGAATGTCTTGTTATCTATGTATAATGTATGTAATATGTATAATAGATATTCCCTTTATTGTGCACCACACCACCACAG
Source organism: Venusia cambrica (assembly GCA_951394065.1). Taxonomy (NCBI): domain Eukaryota; kingdom Metazoa; phylum Arthropoda; class Insecta; order Lepidoptera; family Geometridae; genus Venusia; species Venusia cambrica. The sequence continues at coordinate 8,235,550 of OX596042.1, forward strand.
CTTCTTCTTGTTGTTCGTTGCACTCCTTTACAGTGGTTGAGGTCACTAACAAGTGGTATTGTTTTGAGCAGTGGCTTGCCTCATGAGTTCTAACCATTTTGTCCTGTCAATCAACTCTGTTCTGTCCTGCTGCGTTCATGCAGGTCTAACCGACTATGTGGTCTAGTGGTTCGTCCACTGGTATCAGATCCAGAGGTCCCGGGTTCGATCCCTAGGGGGATCATATTGTGCTTGGTTTGGTTGGTGGTAGAACTTTGTTTAAGTCCGCCTGGCTAGCTACCACCATCTTACTTAAGCGCCTCATCTTCCACCTTATCTTAAGTTGTGAGCAAGTGAGATGAAGACCGAGCGTTTCCCCGTCGTACAATAAAGAAAAAGGTCGCTTCCAAATGTAGATTTTATGGGATCTGTCCAGCGCTTAGGCGACTTTCCTCTTGGTCTCGTTCCCTCCACACATACCTGGACGACAATGAGCCTACGTCTCATCTGGAGACATGTCCAAAAAACTTAAGAAGCTGCGACTGCTAAGATGACTTATTAAAGTAAGGCAAATAAACATCGTTTGATGCGTTAAGTATTGAAACGTTCGTTCAAAACTCAGTCCACGACACCTTAGGTAACCACATTTCTAAAGTCTTTTTTTTCCTAACTTCTTATAAGGATTATAGTTTTAAAAATATCTTTGGATCCGTATTTTTCTTCTCGAGTACAGTATTCTCTATATTAAATAGCATGAATGCATCCCTGATTGACTCATTTACATTAAATTATCTCTATTTTCGAAACTGGCTTGAATTTATTACATAGTTTGGCCAGTGGTGTCGTGATGCTAAGATTCATGCAAATATGTATAAATTAACGAATTATTTTCGTTGTATCGGCCCAGAAACCTTAGTACCCAGTAAATCCTCGATAGTATGTTTATCTCACTGCCACTGGAAGGATTTTATATATCCCACGATACCGGCGGCTAACGTGAACCTCAAGAAAAATACATGGTAGTTAGAAAAATATTATTTTGTAGATATCGGCTAATTTGTTCCGCACCCTGCCGCCAAGTGAAAATCCTGATTTCGATCCTGAGGAAGACGACCCGACTTTGGAGGCCTCCTGGCCGCATCTCCAATTAGTCTACGAGTTCTTCTTGCGTTTCCTCGAGTCTACTGATTTTCAGCCGACCATCGGCAAAAAAGTGATCGACCAAAAGTTTGTTTTGCAAGTAAGTTGTTTTGTACCATTTTGGAACAGCATTATGTGCTTGTACTTTTTATTGAATTTAATGTTTTATTATTTAAGAGTAGTAGAGCTCCTTGTGAAAGGGCTCGTCCGGGGAAGTACTACCACCATAAATATTTCGTCCGCCAAGCAGCAGTGCTGTGTTACTGTTTGAAGAGTATGGTTGCCGGAGAAATTACGGGCACGTGAGGCTTAACACATTTATGCCTCAAGTTGACGGACACAATAGAGTGCCGCGTAGATCATGTTCCTTGTGGATGGTGAACTACGCAGTTAGGCTTGTTATAGGCAAGAAATGCATTTAACATCAGGTGGGCCGCTTGCGTGCCCCCAAGTAGTAGGTATAAAAAAAAGTTATTCTGGAAGTACCTTTTATAATGACGACAATATAATCACATGAAACGAAGTGTGTGGAAACCGAGGTCGCAAGGAGACGATGGATGGAGGCGGCTCAGTTTATTGTGGCGTCTGCGTCGGTTGGCGCTATGTTCTGCGGTTGAAGTATGTGGACTGAGATGATAATGACGACGACGTAAGCGTCGTTTGGAGACCATTGTAAACATATTCCAGTAACAGTACTGAATGCACGGGATTGAGTCAGGAATGCGTTGATATCTTTCAGATAAATCGGTTTGAACTCTTAATTTGAGCAGCTCAGTATGAATTGAAAAGTTACTTGTAGTTTCTGTCACATATGTACATTATGTACCTATAGTATCTTCCAATTAGCACTTGACGTGGCTTGTGCACTGAAGTAACATTTCTGTTTCTTGAACATATTATTTTATGTTCCCGGGTTTCTAACGGTAGGTACTCCTCATTTGTAACCAGGTAGTTTTTATAGTTCAATAGTTATTGGCACCTGCTTCTGTCTATGCCAGTTGCAGGTATGCGTTTGTAGTTTTAATTTATAGTAGGTACAATTTGAAACTATTAATCACTTTGATAGAAAGACGCGGTTTTCTGCCAGGCCCAGCGAACTCTTGAACGTTGTTATTTGTTGCTAGCATTATAACAAATCATATCGTCTAAAATATTTTATTATTATCTTTTATTTTAGACCCATGGATTTCGTGTGTATGCTGTGCAGAGAGATTTTTTTATTTGAAATCGCATACTCACAAACATGCTAGCGAGACGTCTAGGTAACAGTAACACTTGTACGAGCTCTAATTCTTTCATTTGGTTTTTGTAAGCATGGGTTTATAGCCCAGTTTAGACTGCTACCTTCTTAAACTAGGTAGACTAAAATAGGATTACCGAAAGAAAGAACGTTAGCTAAGCAATGAATGTTATATAGGTTGGTAACCTAATTCCTACACCTATCAACTATGCTATAAATTACTTAGTCGGCTACATAAACAACCATTGACTCTGTCGCTTACTATCAATAGTGTATTTTCAACGTAGGTATGCATTGAATTATGTGTTACCTTTACAATTTGCACGAAATCTTCTCGGATGTAGGTCACGTTTTATATTGACCATTGACGCGGTATGTGCGATGTTTGTAAGGCAATCTACGTGTATGTAGTCATACGAAGTTGTGGCCTTAAGCATCGAGCCAGGACAGGCTATTCAAGAATCAAGATACATTCACGTACTGGAGCGGATATGGCCCTTTTAGGACCAAACCCGGTAGTGCATTTCTATCTTTGTGAGATCCATGTATTCGTGATTCATCTTCGATTATTTACTAATGTTTTGATATCGACCTCTTACGAGAAGCTTAGGTTTGTTATGCGGACCAAACATAATTTGATAAAAATACTGATCATCAAAATGCGACCAGCGACCACATCGCCCAATCATACAAGGGTTATTAAGGTACCAAACTACTTTGTGCACAGCACGGACACAAAAACAGTTGAAAAGATGTGGACCTCTGTTTTATGGAAGAAGTCATAGGTTGATTGCGAAAGTATCTAATTAAATAAATATTTGCTGGTTTATCACGGTTTTTTCTACTCAGTCGCGATGAATCTACTCGCTATTTGGTGTCCGTCCTCTGCAACTGCATTGGACACACACATACATTCTTACTATTGTAAGGACTCTTTAGTGTCAATTCATTATTGTTATAATAGTTTCTAGTAGGTATGTACCTAACTATGTAAACCGATGCTTACACCTGTACATTTAGCAGTATGTGCAATTGGTAATTTAATGCAAAATTATCGTCCGTTTCGAATGCTGACGTCGATTATGACAATGAAATTATCGATTGGTCTTGTTTTAGAGATATGAATTAAGTGTTTGATGGCGACATACCTATTTTCATTCTTTGAATCAAAATAATTATTATAATAAATAATCTATACAGCAGATAATAAAGGTCATAGGTTTTATAGTATTGGAAAGATTTATTCCTTATTAAGGTATACCTACATATAAATTGAGTAAAACTTCCGGTGCCTTACAGAAAAAGATACGTGATCTTACATTGAAAATGAATAGCGAGCGGCCAAGCGTGGAGATTATGGCAAAACCCTTTAATGTTGGCGGAGGCTTATGCCTAACAGGTGTACTGTTACGTAAATAATTAATTGATGAATTTATTTAAAAACTATTGCAGCTATTTTGTGTTCTAAATTAGAACACAAAATAGCTGTAATAGTTTTAAACATTTTTGTGTCATATAAGAACTTGTAGTATGACACAAAAATGTTAAACCTCGTTTAATCAGATTGTAATTATAATTATAATAAACTATTTTTACCCTTGCCTAACCTTATTTGACCCAACGTATTAAAGTACAAATATTCGAAGATTATGGTAAAAAATATGAACGTCTACGAATACTTAACTCTGAATCAAATCCGTTGGCGAAACCAGAGTAAACATTCAGTACTTTTCGAGCGTAATAAAGCCGTATAGTAGAGTAAGGAAAAGATAAGATACAGCAACTGCTTCCAACCATGAGTGTCGTACATGTTGACTTTTGTCTTGGGAGAAAAACGGAACCTGCGTAGATCAGAAATTTGGCAGCAGCTTTCTCAACACGTTGAAATTCAAACGGGATATTGCAAAACCATCGAGTCTCAGAAGAGGCCATGTCCACCACTGAACGGTAACGGGTTGTTGATAGTTATGAACTTTTGGATAATAATGCGTACACTGAGATTGTTGAAAATAGTTCCTATTCTTATCCATGTTGTGCCATGCCAACCCCTATTGTGGGGTTACTACAATAGGTGGCTATCACATGCATAAACGGCAGAGATGATGATCGATGTTTTCATGTTTAATGTTCTGCATTTGAAAGTAATTTTATCTGGATCATTTAGTGTACAGGCAGGACATGGACTACTTTTATCCAGATCATATACAATTTTTGATTCTATTTCCGGGTCGTACCAAGCGAGCGATGCCTATCACACGACGGGACACGGCTGTTCTTATTTAGAAAATGTTATAATGTGTGTTGCAAACCAAAAAAAAAAAAATGTATTGCATTGAACTAATGTTTTTTTGTTTGTGAAAAGCTTTTAGATTTGTTTGACTCTGAAGACCCGCGCGAGCGCGACTTCCTGAAGACCGTGTTGCATCGCATCTACGGCAAGTTCCTTGGGCTGCGCGCCTTCATACGGAAACAAATCAACAATATATTCTTGCGATTCGTGTACGAAACCGAACACTTCAACGGGGTTGGTGAGCTGCTCGAAATACTTGGAAGGTTGGTACCGAATTTGCCGTGATTTTTTTTTCAGTTTTTTTTATATTGTACGCTGGGGAAGTGCTTGGCCTTCATCTCACCTGGTTACAAGTTGAGATAAGGCCGAAGGTGGAGGCGCACTTCACCCGGAATCTTCAACAAACCGAGGAACTGGCTATCTTACCTCTAAATGCCGGAACACAACATTTTTTTAAAGAATTGTTTTGATGGCGACAGAATTAGATAAGATGGTGGTAGCTAGACAGGTGGACTTAAACAAATCCTACCACCAACCAAACCAAGCAAAATATTGCTCCCCCTGGGCATCGAATCCGAGACCTCTGGATCTGAAATCGGTGGGTTGAACCACTAGACCACAGAGGCGGTTAAAAGCGGGTTATCTATCTAATAGTGTTAGCAGGGCAGCCGTAGGAACCATTTTTGTTTCAAATTTCTATCTCTAACTCGCTGAAAGGCTTGTTACCATGTCTTACTATCGATACCATGACCTCTAAAGCCTGTCTCCGAAGTCAACTAAGCATGCCCTATCTAAAATGAGTACGTACGATCGTGCAAGCAAATTCAATAATGAATTTCATTTAATCTCCTTGCACGTTCGTACCCAATGATGGAGATGTGTCGGGAACTTAAGGATTTCAAGAGCTGAGATCAGAAGCAAACCGTATTAGAACCGGAATACTTTAGTACTAGATAACAGAAGCTGTAAAGGCTTTTTTTTATTGAACGACTGGGAGGTACTTGGCCTTCATCTCACTCGATTTTCAAGTTATGATAAGGCCAAAGGTGAGAGCGCACTGCACCTTGAATCCTCAACAAACTGAGGAACTAGCTATCGTACCTCTAAATGCCGGATCACAACAATTTTAGAATTGTTATTATTTCGACAGAATTAGGTAGGATGGTGGTAGCTAGCCTAAAACAAAGTCCTACCACCAACCAAACCAAGCACAATATTGTGCTCCCCCTGGTGATCGAACCCGGGACCTCTGGATCTCCCGGTGGGCGGCCGGAAGGCGGTAAAAGCAGTATTGTTTTACATGTGTGCGATTGTATGTTGTAGTATAATAAACGGGTTCGCGCTGCCCCTGAAGAGCGAGCACAAGCAGTTCCTGGTGAAAGTCCTGCTGCCGCTGCACAAAGTGAAATGCCTGTCGCTGTACCACGCGCAGCTCGCCTACTGCGTGGTGCAGTTCCTGGAAAAGGACGCCACGCTCACCGAGCCCGTGGTGCGCGGACTGCTCAAGTTTTGGCCCAAGACCTGCTCCCAGAAAGAGGTCGGTACTATTGCTCCTTTTTAGGGTTCAGAACCCCGAAGAGGTTCCTTACGCTATAAGGAACCTATTCGGGGTTATGGTTCGGGTTAAAGACATTTATTATCTCAAAAGAATTACATGCTAATTCACTACATGATAAATCGCATTACAACTAATATAAAAGCACAAAATAGATTGACCATAAAAATAGGTATCAAAAAGTATATATAATAGGTATTTAGTAAACAAATTTGTGAAGTAAGAATAAAATTTGAGCAATGAAATTTTTTAAATAGACTCCCGCGGCACAGGCTACTTTGGGGTCCTCTGGTAATTGCATAATTAATTTAAACTTATTGGCAATAAATAAATTTTAATTTGAGTTAGTAGGCCGGCTGGTGGTTTTATGAGTGCATTCCAAAACTCTTAAGTCCGACCCTGGTTGGACCTCTATCCACATGACATTACATGTCGTTATAGTTTTGATTTAAACATATTGAAACTTTGAGCTTTTAGCGTTACTTCTTGTCTATGTCCGTAGCGTGATGAGGCTGCTAAGCCACAACGGGTAGGCGGCCGCGCACTCGCAAGCTAAGGGAACGGGAGGACAGATTGCACGTTTTTCCATACAAAAATGACAAGTTGTTTCGGAACTGACGATGTTTGATTTTCATAGATAGGTCTCAAGTGCGCGCGTTCGTGACGCACCCTTGAGTGGTGAAGCGGGAGAGGGGGTTTGAACACGATGCATTTGCAGCGACGGCGAATCCTTTATCACTGATTTATTTATTTATTTATCGTACAAAACGCGACACAACCACTTTATTTAATGAGGTTACATAATAGTAGTTTAAAACTTGATTGTAACATAAACATGTACGTACTGCTATAATATAAATATATATCGCGTAGGTAGCATACACTAAAAAAGGTTGTTGAGACAAAACAGAAAATGGTTAAATAATTACGATTATGGTCGCTAAAACTAGATTACATGCTATATTACTATAATTAAGTAAGTACTAGGTATTTATTAGTCGCATTATTCTAAGTGCTTGAACTCGGTTTTTTATTTGAAATAAATAAAATCAAAATAAATACGAAGAGTTTCTAAAGAAGTGACGAATTTTTGGAGTCTCTCTTCGGAACTCAGAGATAAGCGTCCAGGCTTAAGACGATAACATAGGAAACTCAGGAATTTTCTTTGAATCCGTTCGATGTTGTAACTGTGAACTTTGTAGTTTGGGGACCAAATAGGACTTCCGTATTCTAAAACTTGATTCATATAAAGTCTCATTTGATTCTTCAGTTGACATTTAATAAACCTTAGGTGTACTGGCAGAAGTCAATGAAGCAACTCTAGAACGATCTGAGATTTCTCCAACTTTAAATTCACCCTAATCAGAATCGCTTTGCAGTCCTTAGCAGTTTGGTAACATTGACGTGGTCAAAAGTCACGGGGATGAGCTTGTTAAGCCCATTCGCGACTATATGATCGGTTTCCTTGAACAGGGTGATGAAGTCCTGGAGATTCTTACGCTACCTCTCCACCTCCTTCCACTATCCCTCCGACGGGAAGACATCTTGGCATTTTTGCTTGGAACTGTAGCCAGTAGCCTTGTCGCAGTAAACCTCCTTGAAATTCGATTTGCAGATCTGTATGATGCTCGGCTAGTATATGGCATTCTGTATGAATGCAAAACTCGCTTAGGCTTCGCTTTCGGTTTTGGACTCATCGCGATACGTATTCTGACATAATTATGAATAATTCATATTTTTTGTTACTGTGATGATCGTTTGTTTATTTCCAGGTTATGTTTTTAGGCGAGATTGAAGAAATACTAGACGTGATCGAACCGGCCCAGTTTGCAAAAATACAGGAGCCGCTTTTCAGACAAATAGCTAAATGTGTTTCAAGCCCGCATTTTCAGGTAATTGATTTACATTTCGGTTCTGAGGTCAATGTTCTATGATCCATAGAAAACTATTTTATTGGCTACAAATTTGCAATTTTACACCTACACGAGTAGATATGTGATGAGTATGCTATCAACCATTTTCACTGTTTTTCGTAAAAAAAAAATCGGCATATTTGACTTTCTTGTCCTATTTTGTGTAAGATCCCGACAAGGGATATGGGAAGTAACATGGATTATACATTTTGTGTAGTTTTTGATTACGTAAATAATATTATCTAGAGCCATGGCCTATGCAATATGCATTGCGGATGTAAAACCGAGGTGGTTTCGGCCAATTCAAGAAAGCTCGGAAAAAGTCCGCTGCAGAAGATGGGGCTCCCCCAAAAGAGTCCTCCAAGACATTTTTGTAAAGATGTTGATGGCTTTAACTTGAGTTATATGTTTAGTTTAGTTCAGACGTAAAGGACAAATAACCCTGTAACTTTAGCGTTAAATTGATTTTGATGAATTAACAAGCTTCATAGCTCAGTTGGGAGTAACTCTGCTTTCCTGTAGGCTAGTAGTTCGATTCCCACCCAGGACAAATATTTGCGTGATGAATATCGATAAAAAAGTATTTAAGTATGCTATCCGTAATCTAGTTCCCATATTACAAGCTATGCTTACTTTGGGGATAGATGGCGCTGTGTGATATTAATTTCCGGTGCTGTAATATTAATATATAGATTCGGCCGAGGATCACAAAAGGCGCAAATATAGTGGTCTCGACAGAGCTTACCTATTTGAGCATTTTGGGGTGGAGACCTTGGGTCCGTGGGGAGCCGGTGCCCTCCGGGTTTTCGAAAATATTGCGGGGCTTTTGATTGAGGCGACACGTGACCCAAGGGCTGGCTCTTATTTAGGCCAGCGAATTAGCATAGCTATTCAGCGTGGCAATGCAGCCAGTGTCTTGGGCACGCTTCCGTCTGGTACTGGTCTGGAACAGTTGAATTACCTATAGGCCGTTTGTAACGGTCCTTGGGTAATCTGACGGATTCCTTTGTACATAGTTAGTTTATATTAATATTAAATGATGTTAATTCCAGGTAGCGGAAAGGGCGCTGTACTTCTGGAACAACGAATACATAATGTCGCTAATGGAGGAGAACAACCACGTGATTATGCCGATAATGTTCCCCGCGCTGTACCGAATCAGCAAGGAGCACTGGAACCAGACCATCGTGGCGCTCGTCTACAACGTGCTCAAAACGTTCATGGAGATGAACTCCAAGCTGTTTGATGAGCTCACTGCTAGCTACAAAGCAGAACGGCAGAAGTGAGTAGTCCCCATACTATTTAGGCTTGGTGTGCCCAGGTTATGAATACATTGTACATTTATGTAAGCAAAATAAGCTATAATAGTCTAAAATAGCAACTATATTTTTTACATCGATGGTTAGTTTTTTCATACGTAAGTAAAACTTTAGTCGCGTGTTAAAGTTATTAAATTATTTTAGTAGTGCCCGTGGAAGTGGCATACGGTAAGGGATTGACAGCAGCATTCTCATAATAAAACTTAACATCATAATATAGCGAATGTTCGTTTGGATGGATGTATGAAAACTACTGAACGGAAAAAAATGGCAGATCAGTCTGGCATTCTATGAGCCTAATGAACTGATTTATATGTAGATAGATATTAATATACTTACTAATTGTAAAAAATCTTTATAATCATTGCATTATTTTTTAATTTATGTAATTTACTCACGTAAAATTTGTATTATGAATAAATGATTATCTGATGGTGCTGAAACTTTGCAAATAATGTTGTCTAGAGCCTTCCCGGCAGGAAGAGGCTACCTTTACTCTTTCACGTCAAAACTAAATCGGATGGAGTTGATATTTTACACAGATAATGTTTATTATTTATTATTATTAGGAAAACCAACAATATATTAACCATAGATTAATAATACAAAGCCAATTAAAGGTTCTCACGTGTTCCTACACGTCAAATCAGAACTACACGTAAATGTGTTAATAAAAAGAATAGTGTGTTGACTAGGAAAAACATATAGGCTACTACTTAACCAGATACTCCGCTGGTGTAGCGTTACAGGTCGTTTTTTTTTTATTTTTTATTTACACACACAGCTTTACTTGCGCAGAGGTTCTACTATTCTAAAGTAAAAAAAAAAGAAAGCGAGCAATGAGTAAAAAGTTGATTGCAATGTAATGTTACTATAATGAAATACTTAAACACAATAGATTTAAATTTCACATTCATTGTTCCTTCACATGTATTTACTTGAGAAAGCCTATTAGCTCACTTTTATTTTATTTAGTTTTTATACTGTATTTTTAGCTGTTGGTTTTCCAATCACACTTGTGTATGTGTGTTTGTGCCTCCTTCACGCTGAAACGGCTGAACGGATTTGGCTGAAACTCGGAATATGCTTGGTTTGGTTGGTGGTAGGATTTTGTTTAAGTCCGCCTGGCTAGCTACTACCATCTTACCTAATTCTGTCGCCATAATAACAATTCTTAAAAAAAAATGTGTTCCTGCATTTAGAGGTAAGATAGGCAGTTCCTCAGTTTGTTGAGGATTCCGGATGAAGTGCGCCTCCACCTTCGGCCTTATCTGAACTTGAGATGAACTGAGGAACTGGCTATCTTACCTCTGAATGCCGGAACACAACAATTTTTTTTCAAGAATTGTTATTATGGCAGCAGAATTAGGTAAGATGGTGGTAGCTAGCCAGGCGGACTTAAAACAAAATCCTACCACCAACCAAACCAAACACAATATTGCTCCGCTGGGGATCGAACACCTCTGGATCTGAAATCGGTGGGTTGAACCACTAGACCACAGAGGCAGTTAAGTGAGATAAAGGCCAAGCGCTTCCCCGACGTACAATAAAAAATAAAAACATAGATAATGACCCAGGTATCTATGTATATTCCAAGTTTATTATCACATAGACTACATTTTATCGCGAAAATGTAAAGTATTCCCGTGGGATACCGTTTTTCGATAAAAAGTAGTTAACCCTGAAAAAATTGTATTCACGTGGGATGTGGGATTTTCTGTATTTTCAATACTTACCAATTTTTTGTGACTTAAAAAAAACAACGTTAGGTGTTTCCGATCGTGGCATGTTAACTTATTAACCGCGGGGCGCAGCTGGTATATAAATAAAGTTTGATTTTGGTAGATTCAGTATGTTTGTTTGTTTGTGTTTGTTTAGAGAGAAGAAGCGCGAGAAAGAACGCGACGAGCTGTGGAAGCGGCTGGGCGAGCTGGAGATCACCCACAAGCGGCAGCAGCCCGCCAACTGACGCGCCGCGCCGCCCGCTGCCCGCGGCCCGCCTCGCGGGGCGCTCCACGGACACTCTGCTAACTAACCAGGCGGCTCATGTACACGGTTCCCTTTCGTTTTACCTCTTGAAACGTCCTTCGTCGCTACACTCTTGATACAGTGCTTGCTACACTCTTGATGCAGTGGTTGCTTCACTCTTGATACAGTGGTCGCTACACTCGTTGCTAAACTCTTGATACAGTGGTTGCTTCACTCTTGATACAGTGGTCGCTATACTTGTCGTTATACTCTTGATACAGTGATTGTTACACCCTTGATAGTGGTTGCTACACTTGTCAGGTTGGTTGTGGTCGTCATTATAACTTGTGTCTTTACTTTTGTAAAATCCATCGTCGCTACAGTCACATACACGAAGTTGTTGCTACACTCTTGACACAGTGGTTGCTACACTCTGGAAAGTCCACTATTTTAAGTCACGTGGTCATCAGGTGTTGGAAATCTTAATATCTCTTTCGTTTTACCTCATGAAAGCTCTGTCGATACTTCTTGATAGAGTCTGAGTGGTTGTCATATATGTATCATATTCTATGATAGTGAAGCGCTTGACCTTCATCTCACCTGGTGTCATTATAATAAAGCCGAAAAGGCGAAAGCGCGCTTCACTCGAAATCCAAATGCCGGAACTCAACGATTAGAACTGTTTTTATGGCGACAGACTTAGGTAAGATGGTGGTAGCTAACCAGTAGACACTTGAAACTAGCCCTAACTCCAACCAAACACAAATTTGTAACCCCTGAGTATCGAACCTGGCAGCCGTGGGTTTGATACCAGTAGGCGAGCCACAGAGGCGATTTTGCTGTGTTTTTGTGCGACGGCAAAGCAAACACTAAAAAAAACAGAGCCTGTTTTTGATCCGATTCTAATCATGAGTTGAGGTAACAGTGCCTGTGAAGTTCTGCTGCTCTGAATTTGAGTCTGGTTTGTTCTACATTTCGAATCCGTAAATCGTAGATCCGTAGATCCCCTCCCTAATCTCGTGTAATTCGATTTTCTGGGGCTGGTAGTCTCGATGCCTACTTGCTTGTTAGAACTCATGGGATAATTGAACCACCAGAGATTTGTAAATGAACTACTGGCTGCGCAAGAAAGTGATTAACATATTTCTGTCACAAATATACCACTAATAGAGGCAAAACGAAAGAGAAGTGGATGAAAAGTGAACCATCTGTTTAGACCACGCGATTTTGTTACTCAGTATGTATGTACCCGCTGAAGTATGGCAAGTTCCGTGGAGTGCACTGCGCCTCAGTGGCTGGCGTCCGACGACCGTCCGAACTAGCGAGTCCTCTCTATGTTAAGTGTAACTTGATATTATTTCTGCTTGTATTACATTTTTAACCATTCAAATTTTGTAATGATGCCATCATCATATTTGTAAAATCATTGTGGATTGTCCACGTTATGTCTGTGTGTGTATTCCAATGAAATACTAGGTGGAAATAATTGTTAGCGAGCTTTGTTTTTGGAATGTTGTTTCGCTTCATAGCGAGGACGCGTAACGTTAAACTCTTGATGTGGATTATTTCGCTTTCAGTAAGTCGCCGGACGCTTGGAACTGTTACTGTACTTTACTCATATATATTTACTGTAAAAGCCGAATTAAATTGCGAACTTGCCAGTTTGCTGTGGCGAAATAATTTTGTACTATACATAGTACTTCTTTGTCTCTGTCACTATTTAAATGTTCTTGCTTTGCCATCGTCCAGTCTGTGGGCGAGCGGGACAACAATATAAACGAGCAAATGATAGTTATTGTAAGAATACAAAATTGTTAAGTTATGGCGTATTTAGTTTGATCGTGCAGTTTTCAAAAGCAGTTGAGATCAAAATATTTGCCATACCGCTAAAATAATTAAACATGCGTTCCTAAGAGCGCTTTTTTCTGTGTATGTTGCTCGCTATTCCCTAACAGTAGGTAGTAATTCCTGGATCTGGCAAGTATAAACCATTTCCGATGCTTTTGAAGACTGTTACTGGTAAGTTTTGTTTTGTATTTCGGCTTTGTCGATGAGATATTGATATTTTCTATTTGAATACACTTTTGTTATTGACGTTATTATTTTTGATACCTGGTGATGAGTGAGCCCGCCGCTCCCGCCGAGCCGCCGCCGCCGCCGCCGCCGGCCGCCTGTCTGTCAGTCTGTCCCGAGTGCAGGTCGCATCTTTACTATCGTACATTTATATAGGTCACTAGTTTACTTTAGAATGTTTCTTAATGTCGTTGAATTGTTTAAATAAGTTGGAGTTGTATTCTATTATGATTGCATGATGATTGTGCTGCATTTCGGATCACCGATATTTGTATTAATCGGGCACCCAGCTTTTCGGCTGAATATGATTGTACAAAAAATAATAATAAAAAGTATATGGTATGTAATAATGTTAGCGTGGGCCGCCCGCTCTGCGCCTGCTCTGTAGATCGTTGTATGGATTTTAATTTAAATTAGATGCTCGGCTAAAATATGTAATTTCGTCGTACTATCATTTTGTATAGTTACATAGTGTAAATAGGCATTTATTTATTATAAATTAATAGCAGTGTGATTTTTATACCTTCATAGCTGCGGGAGTGGTGGGAGCTATAATTGGACAAAATCGGTCAGCAAACTGGAGACTTTTCATTCATGTATCGAGCGTGCAAGAATGCCAATCATTTTCATTTGGTCATAGTGTAGAAGGATGCTATTATATGAGATAATGTTAAGGGAATAGTCATTAATTTGTATGATATTACTTGTAGCCATTAATTTTTCTATCGTCAGTATGCGAGGCGTGCCCTCGCCGCGCTAGCAGCGTGTACACTATGGAGATGTTTGTAAAATGTATTAACATTGCAAAAATTATATATGATCTTATATACAAATTACTATTATAGAACACGGTATGAAAATAAAAAAGTTGACTCACAAGAATTGAATTTTAAGTAATCGTAGTGTGGCGAGTAGGCGTCCCGCTGCCGCGGCATGTAGCCGGCGCCGCCGCTTGCTGCCTCGGGCGTCTGCCCTCGAAGGACGTACGAATATATTGGTGTTCCTCTACAGAAGGACTGCGCACTGCGACATAGTCGCACCCTGTGTAGATATTTTAATTATAATAGCACGCTATATAGTATAGCCTTTCTCTAGATCTAACAGAACACCAATACTTATTTTCTTCGAGGATGAAATTACCTCTAAAAGGGTAATTTAGTGAGATATAATGTTCTTTTGAGCTAACGTCCCCTTAGTGATTACCTACTCAGTTGCGTAAACTGCATTGGAAATACACAAGACATTTGCACGTTACTCGGTTTTTCATTTCATTATCTAGGATGCATATAAGTGACATTTTAAGTCGCGTAGAAGTACTATGATCTTTGACCTCGACATTGGACTAAACAACGTCATAGCGTAACCCCTAAATAGTCAGTGTTGGATCATTGACCTACAAGATCAATACACTACTGCTAGTTGCGTCGGCCGCTGGCGAATCGCCATGGCTACCGAGCCACAACACGCCATGCCCGTTCCACCGGAGCACTATTACAATCGTAGCTGCACAACTAGCAACTTGGGTCAGTACCTTTATTTTTCGGACGTTTAGTCGGTTTGCTCTCACACTGACATTTACATTAGTTTGTTTGATCAGGTCAAGATGAGGCTTACAGCTTGCGGTGCGTACTCGCGCGCCGCCCCGGTCCCCAAGATGCCCGTGGGTCTGGTGGAGCTTGTTGAAGGTCTCACCAAAGATGTGCTCAAAAACAACCCGACTAACATCTATAACTTCTGTGCTAATCATATGGAGAAGTTACTAGAGATAAGGGATGGGCAATGTAAGTTGGTTTTGTTATATATTTTTTACAGTCATTAAAGTCACTAATGTAACTCATTTTTCAAATTGTCGGATATGAGTTAAATTATGCGAATTTGAGAGGCATTTGCTCAGCAGTAGGACGAAAAGGGGTGTTTTTTTTCATTGATTTTAACTGACCTGTTTTACTAGTTGGGTGTTCGGGGTATATTATAGAGGTTCAACGAAATCCTTATATACTTACTAAATTTTATTTTACACCAAAATTAATACAGCACCAAATAAAAAATCTCTGGAAGAAAGAATATCTAAAGCACAAGAAAAGGTGAGACAACGAGCTAAAGAGCGTCAGCAGCGTTATGATATGGAAATACAAAATAATAAACATCATGATGGATCGGAGTATATTGATTTTGGAAGAAGAACAAACCTAAGTGATCAAGAAACCATACCAAATCTAAAAGCACCTATGTATCAAGATATAAAACTATCACACTCTTCCGAAGTAGAAATATCACACGAACTTTCTTCCAATTCGCTAGCATCAAAAGACATTGAAGATTCTGACAAAATCCCATTAAGCAAATCCTCAACAGTCAGCTCTGTCAGCAAAATCACTGTTGTTGATCTAAGTAATGACCAGGATGCTGACAATAAAGTAGATTTTGATGATGAAATCGATGTTTCTAATA
This sequence comes from Venusia cambrica, assembly GCA_951394065.1. Taxonomy (NCBI): domain Eukaryota; kingdom Metazoa; phylum Arthropoda; class Insecta; order Lepidoptera; family Geometridae; genus Venusia; species Venusia cambrica. Next base: position 8,251,478 of record OX596042.1, read on the forward strand.
TCGATTCTTCCAATACTGATGCTAAAAACGATGATCAGCCAGTTAAAATGTCAATCGTTGAAAGTGAAGTGCAAGATTTAATGGAATCACCATTTACTACCAGCGATAATCAGGAAGTGGTTGCAGAAACACCTGTAATTGATACACATATATATGAACACAAAGATGCTACAGTGGAAAATACTACACTTAACCAAATGGAAACCACTAATGATATAAATGAATTGGTTCCAGACAACGTTAACTTGAAATCACCGGATGATATCATAAATAATGTTAAGATAACAGATGAAGAAAAAGAAATAACTTTCAACAAAGATAGTAACTTTGTAAAAAAACAGATTGATGAAGAAGTAATAACAAGTGATTCTAAAAATGAATTAACTGTTACCATTCCAGAAAACACAGATAATCATATTATTGATCCTAACATAAACATGTTTTCAGAAAACTTTGAAGAAAATATTCAAGCAACTGACATAACAAAATTATCAGAATTAAGAAATGATATTCAAGTTAGTTCCAATAATAGTAGTAGTGCTATTGTTGTTACTTATGATATTATAACCTCAATTGATAATATTAAAGACATTGCTTCTGATAATAATATGGTTACCGATATTGCTAAAGATTCTGATTCTGTAGAAGGTTCTATTCAGACAAAAGCAAAAATTGACACTGAAACTTTAAATCAGTCGCTAATACAAGATCTTATTGAACCTTTAAATCAGTCGCCTATAAAAGATATTCTTCCTACGTTTCAATATGAAACAATAGATTCTTCAATAGATTCTAGTAACCAAATCATTACAAAAAATACTGAAATTGCAATTCTACCATCTACTACCGATGTCAAAAATAATAAAGATTTAATCGAAAATTCTATAATTATTCAAAATAACGAGAACTCTGAAAATAAGGTTGACTTATACGATGAAAGCTTAAAAGGTATAGATAATCAAGATAACAATAACTCCAAAGATAAACATGACAGTCTAGATTTAGATGAAATCTCAAAGAAACAATCTGAAAATGATAAATATAACAATTCTGAAGAGAAACTAGAGTTTGTAGATCAAAAAGAAAAGGCAAAAGAAGACGTTGAAAATACAAATTCGACATCTATCCCAAGCGGAGAAAATAATGATGATAGCAGTTTGATAGAATCCGATTTATCTAAAGCCGAAGATGATTTATCCCAAAATGACAATCCACAAAATAATATGGATTTAGAAACAGCAGCAGTAACTATTCAAAAGGTATTTCGCTCTTTTCTTTTCAAAAGTAGAAATTCTACTTTTGAAGACATTACTAATGATGATGATGCTACCGAACTGGATGAAGATAGCGACAAAAAGGTAAACGTATATTTTTATAACCAACCTAGTACTTAATAACTATATCTAAATCAAATAATAGCTTCCTTTTCTTTCGCAGTTAGAGTTTTGTTTTTATGAATTTAGTTTTTTCCTTAAGTAAACATAATGCGTTTTCAAATGATTAATAAAAATTACGGTCAGTCAAAAAACTATATTTGTCAAAAGAAACAAATTGGTCTCAATCAGCTCTATGTCTCACCAGGAACACTTTTCCCAAATTAAATCGCAAGTTCTGAAGAAAATGAAAAGCTACGTGGGTTACATTTTTTCTGATGAAAAATTTAATCGCTTATTGAATCTTGGAGTTAGGACTCAAAAAGCCTATTTGGCTAGGCTCATTTATTTGACTGACCTTACTCAATAATTCTTCAATAAAAGTCTTTCTAAAACATAACTTTCTCATTGCTAAATAATATGTAGGGGCCAAAATATACCCTAAAATTAATATAAATTTCTCAAACGGCACGTGATTTAGATAATAGAACTTGGAAAGTGTGTTAATATTTAATTGTTCCAGGAAGAATACTACGCTGCCGCAGCCGCCGCCGCTGCAAATTTAGGCAAAGAAAGAAGACCATTAGGTAGAATGGATACAGTTTTGCAGACTGTTAATGAAGAAAAGTCACTTTCTCTGTCTACCGATGACTCATCTACATTATCTAGCGCAGCTACTACAATTCAAGCACATGTTAGGGGCTTTTTAGTTCGGAATAGATTAAACTCTTACAAAACTGTGTCTACGAATTCATTAGTTAATTCTAATGAAATGGATACTGATGCTGAGCAAAAGAATAAAACAGTACTGAATATTCATATTGTACCAGAAGAAAGCAATTTTCTCAGCAGGGATGAAAGTTTTATAACTTCAATGGATTTATCGCTAGACGTTAGCCCTACTTCGTCGGTCAATCTTCATCCTTTAACATATGATCTAGTTAGTGAGCGCAGAAAGCTTCTAAAGAGAGAGGATGCCATACAATCTGTGTCTCCGCCTAGTAATAACAGTGGAAAGCTGAGCGAGGATTCTGTAAAGGAAGTATTGATAGATGAAAACATCACGCCTAATACAGAAAGTAACGAAAAAGAAGATGATCCCGATCTTAACAACGGTTCATCAGATACTTTAGAAACCGCTGTTACAGCTGTGAATGTCCTTGATAAATCAGAGGATGAAGGAAGGCGAATGAGATCTATGAGTTCTGATGAGTCTGATGTTATTACACCATTTACTGCAAGTCCACGTAGCTTAGTAGGCGATTTCGAGAATAATTCGAAACTTATACATTCTGGGGAGTTTCACGATGTTGTTCTTCCGACTAAGGTATCGCGCAGTGATACGACAGTCGTCCGTGGTGAGTGAAGACATCTTATAATCAGGTGATAATAATTTGTGTTTAACAAACTCAGCATGGAGTGGCAAAACGCTTTTTAGCGTATTCTGCTTTCGTAAATAGAGCCTTATTCCATCTTAATAATATACCACATTGCTTGAATGTGTTTATAGCTAGCGTTAGATATTGCTTATTTGGCGAGAACTTTAGGTAGGTCCCTAGACTTATTAGAAACTACTAACGTTCCTAATTAAATAAGGGTAACCAAATGCTATAATAGTACATCACCTGTATCTATTAGTTTAAGGTTAAGTAGGTACCTGTAATTTTAATCATACTGTACAATGCTTATTTATATATATTTTAATATCATAGATTGTCATGGGCTGTCTAGTATCTGGTCTTTCTATTAGGTCTACACCTAATAGAAAGACCAGATACTAGACACTAGTTATATAATTAGGTCTATGCCTACGCATAGACCTAATTATATAACAATGGGTATAGATAGAGCATAGGTAGAAAGTAGATAATTCATGTGCGCGTCTTGCTCCTTTCAAAGATTAAAAATAATATTACCTAACTTTCTACTAAATAATATTATCTTCATTTTCAGAATTCAAAAATGTGCTGCCGTATTTTTTGCTTTGGGACACTTCATACAGCTACTAATATCATCTAATATAACGCATATTATTGTAGATATAAATGTATCTCTACCTACTGAAGAAGCTTAGGTACCTACTACCTACAAATACTGCTTGTAGTTTTAATATTTTGCAAGAAATATCATTCAGCTAAGAAGTTATATTAAATGTTTTGTAAATGAACTCTAGCTTTTTTTCTGTTAAGTCTACATATTTAATCGAATAGTCAGCAACATTATTACCCTACCTACTAAATTAACTTTAATAAATAACTAGATACCCATGGGTGCAGGTTGTTGGTGTAGTCACACATGTCAGTGAGAAGCGTAACACAGATCTCTGTGTAACGATTCTCAAACACACGGAAACTTTTTGGATCAGCGGGCCTAGCACGGGGTTTTCATCTCTACTGTACCCTAGAATAGAGAAGACAGTTTCTTGTCTTCGTAATCTTTCTTTTGCCCGAACACGCCGTTTCTCAAAGCAAACCCTAGAAAGCAGTTTCCTCGTAGACAAGCTCTTTCTATAGCAACGGGAACGAAACCACAGATCAAATATAAAATGTTGTAAGAAGTTCGTTCGTTACGTTTCATTACCCACAAAATGTCAACACGAAACAAGAAATACAGTTTATACGTAAAACGAAACGTTTTACATTTGACATTGTTACAAATTACGTCACATCATTACCTATGCCATGTCATTGTCATTACCCATCTCCCGCGCGAAAATTGATTTTTTCACTCGGAGAGGGACCGTTAAACTTTCTGTGTTAAAAAGTGGAAAAAATGACGAGCTCGCCTAACATTTTGCCCAATGTCTCGCGGAAAAAGTGAGTGGTTCAAGTATCGTATTTTTATCTAGGACGCTTACCTACAGTAAGCAGATATCATAAAATAATGTGAACTATTACAAAGTGCTCGTGAAGTTTCGAGTCTTGCTTGTCAAAGCTTCGACCTAAAGATTTCATACAATACGTCATATCCACATACTTACAATTACGTACCTACTTATTTACAGCCTCCGAAGCAATGCAGTACAGTTAAAATATTTAGTGGACTACATGTCCACACATAATATGTTCGCCTTGGGAGAATATACCGGGCCCCTGGGACGTCGGGCCCACAATGAAGAATGGGTGCGTCTTCAAGGCGCACTCAAGGAGTTAGGGCCCCACAAGACTGTGGAGCAATGGCAAAATGTATGTATTTACTAATATTATGTTCCATAACCATTGCAAGGCTTCGAAACTATTTCATCCATCCATACTATCCTTATTTGATATCTATCTCATAATGGGAAAGACACCTATGTCTTACTAGCTTCATTGAAATTTTCAGACTTGGAGGGACCTTAAAAAGAAAGCCCGGATCGATGGTGCTCGGCACAAACACAATTTCTTCCACCGCTCATAGTAACCGTAAAAAATATTCACTAAATTATGCGAGAGAAACGCTTCTCTAGGTCTCGAGAGGTGTAGATAATTTTAGAAGAAATGTTTCTATTCTCAAACATCAAAAGTAGAGTAAATTGAATGGCATGCTCGCAGTGGTAGACTCATCTCTAGAGTAGACTAGAAAACATTTCTATCCGTTCATTCTTTCGAACGCCATGTTCCCGATCGAAGAAAACTTTCTACTCTCTACACCTAAATGTCATTTTTATATCATTTTTAATCTATTCTACCCTAGACAAGAAACCCCGTGCTAGGCCCGCAGGAACATCCTACCTATTGTCTAACCATTTCTGAAAATCTTCTGGGGAATTCTCGAATACTAATGATATAACCGAGCTAGGAATAGCGTTGTCGGAAACTTGTCAAACTATTAAAAATAAATGATTTTAAGTACCAAAGTAATGTTCAGATATTCATGTTTGTCACAAAGATATTTATATGAGTGAATATTGTTTTGTGGTGCTTGTCACATTCCGAGGCTGAGGCCGAGTTCATGTTCATTCGGGGGTTGAAAGGGAAATCGTAGGTTTCAGCAATTAAAAAGTAAGTTAATTGTGAAGTTGACCCCCTTTATCAGTATATCCTACAAGACAGCAATAACCACATTCACACAAACAATAAAAATCAAACAATATATCACATCACTTCACACTAATATAATGAACGCGAAAGTTTGTATGTACGTGTTTGTATAAATGGATTTTAATGAAACTTTACAATATATCTGATGTATATATACTACATTAGAATAACACATAGGCTATAATTCTAGGAGATGTTGTGTGAATTGTCCAAAATATAACGATAAGTGTACCTACCTACCAAGTTATAACATTTTTGTTTGTAGTTGTAATACCACAAAATAACTTATACTGTATTCTGCAATTAATTCCTATTCTGAATAAATCATTACTCGAAACAATTCACATAAAAATATATAAATGTTATGAAAAGTGTCCTATTCTGAATAAATCATTACGTGAAACAATTCACATAAAAATATATATATGTTATGAAAAGTGTAAACTTACAAATATATTTTTTATGTACTTTAGTTATTACCTAAGTACCTATCTTTTCTAGTTATTTAGTAGGTGGTAAATAAAAAAATACCTACTAGACGGTGACACGATTTTAAAAAATAAATCGATAACTGGGTACCTACCTACTTAATTCGGTTCACACTAGCTCGTGTGAACCGAACGATTACCTACCGGTGGAGGGGTAATCGTGAATTGCCCATACTATTTATACCAGTGGGAAAGTCGGCTTGTTCCTCATGGCCAAACTATTTCACCTAACTGATTTGGCTACGAGGACTAACATATCCTCATGGCTGAACCCATGTCAAAATAGGCAAAGCAAGTACAGTTAGCTTCTTGGTTAAATCAAAATACCTCTGCAATACTCTGCAAATCTGCAAAACATTATTTTTTATCTATGTCATGAAGGATAAATAAATTAAGTCTTCTAAATAATTTTGCGAAACCATTTTCTCATGGTTAAGAGTTGAAAAAAACTTTCAAGCTATTTTCGAACTCATGAACATTATCAAAAATTCAAGTTTTTTGTAATTTTTTCTAGGGTGCAAGATTATCAATAAGGTCGAAAATAGCTTGAACGGTTTTTTTAACATGACTGTGCAACCATTAAACCATAAATTGGTTTTACAAAATTATTTCGAAAAAATGATTTGGCCTTCATGACGACAACGGATAAAATGTTTTGAAGTAGGTACCAGGACATCAAAAGTATCGCAAAGTATTTTGATTTAAGCATGTAAAAAAAACCTGCAACTCTGCAACGTTTCTGATGTCCTAGTCTTTTAAGTTAGATCCAAAACGCAATTCACACATAGTGCATAATTGCTATTGCCAAAAAGATATAGATATGTACGAAATAATGAAAAAAATATCTGATCTTTTCCAAGAAATGTCCAATGCTGATTTCATTGTGCAAAAGTTCGAGTTGGCAATTTAAAACGAAATCGTCTTTTTCAATGTATTCCTGTTCTCGTGGTGACGATACCGTAGTATGCTCTTCCATATCACATATAATATTCAGTAACCTTAACAACGTCAAAGACAGCTTTTTTTTCGTTTCTTTATTGAGCGACGCGTTGTAGCTCTCTAAAACGTTATTATTCCGGTGCCTCTCCCCATTTATACTCCATTCCACGATGAGATCATCGGTTTTAAGCCAGGTTTTCTGTACATAGTTTAGATATTTAGTCATATTCTGCGGGTCAGGACTTTCGGATTTAATGTATTCATATCCTATTCTTATGAATTCTTTGGCAAGTAGAGACAGAGAAGTGTCACAATTCGCGTTTCTGTTTTTTTCTTAATGTGTATTTTTTTTGCCATTTTCCAGAGGCTATGTGTAAAATGATAATAGCAATGAACTATTTTAATGTCGTCACCGCTACTGGTTTGCTAGGTCAACATTAAGAAAATACTTTTTGATGGTATGTTGTTTTTAATTAATTTAAAGAATACAACATTTGCTCAAATTAGCCGCATCCACACCTAACCACCACGAGTTGGAAAACACGTGAACTTCGTACGTCTTCGATACGTGAGCCATTATTTTGGATGTTTGGATGTGACGTGGCTTGGTAAAACTGGCCTTGGCCCGTACGGTCCCCAGACCTGACACCACTGGATTTTCACATTTGGGGATGTGCAAAAGAATTAGTGTATGAGGTGCCCCACAAAAAACAATTTGATACAAAGAATTAACGCCGCATAATGTAAAATGAAATGCGGTTTTTAGCTACAACCACGGATATAAGAAAAAGGTGTCGTGCATGCATATGCATATAAGTAAGTATATTTATCATGTAGGTAAAAACATAACCTATTACATATACTCGAGAGGAACCATGAAATTACCTACGCTCTGAGTAGGTAATCTAACCTGTCACTCCCATCTTGTAAAAAGCACAGGCGGGCGCAGTTAACTACCAAAGATGTCGTATTTAGAATCATATCTGGAGAAAGAGCAGCACAGGTTTGCACCACACGACTCTGCTTCATTCCCTTTATACATCCCCATAAGAAGTCCATCGGGGTGAGATCAGGGAAACGCGGTGAAAAAAAGCTAAAAATTTTTTTTTTTCTTTTTAGCTTTTTCTTCTGCTTCACATGTTGATGTGCTTGGCAATTCGGCACGAACTTTAAATTATATGAACTTACTCTTAGAGTTATTTTTGAGTTTTAGTGGTGAAGTTGGTTCCATTTTTATCCAAAAAAAGTTTATTAATATGGTCACCAATTTTTACAAATTATTGGTCGTGCATTATTATTGTCTCCCTTAAATGTATCAGTCTCAGTCAGTTTGTCTGTTCTGTGAGTGAGTATTGTTCACAGACTATGATGTATTCCAATTTCCAATCCAAGTGTAGAATACATAGATTAGTTATTGATCTGTGTCCAAGTGTAGTACTCACAGACTACTATAATGTACTAGGTAGTAGTTACTTTGATTTGAATGTTTTTATATTTCGGTCAGGGATTTTTAACGCAGGTATTAGAAGAATAGCATTGGGTTGGGATTTGTATTGTATTGCACGGTTCCATTCCATCAAGAGGTTAAGAGAACATGTCGCTTCCCCCTGCGTTAGCTGCACGTTTGGCTAAGAGAGGTATCCTAAAACCAAACTCTCACCCTGCATTGCCTGCTATCGGTGGTAATGATCATACCACAGCCCAAGCCAATGAAGAAATAATTGCTGAAGACTATGACACAAAACCAGAAAATGAAAAAAATAAAGAAAGATTTTGGGAGGGAATTGAAGGCGTCAACGTTGACCCCATAAAAGGCCACAAGGGGTGTCCAAATAAAAGCAACATTTTCCATGAATGCTCAATGTTTTGTGTAAAAAAGTGGAAGCTAGGAAAGCATATACCCTCCGAAGCTTATTTAGAAAAAAAACGCAAAGTGCTAGAAATCTGGCCATTACCACACGGTTGGGAAGAAGTGTATGATGAAGGGTATGGTCAGCATTACTTTTGGAATGTTCATAATAATTTAGTATCTTGGTACCCACCAACGAACCCCAGCGCAGTAATAAGTGAAAGTGCTGCCCATTTGCGTGAAGAACGTCTGATGAAGGAAGGAGATGAGAGTGATGACAGCAGCGAGGCTTCCGACCAGGAAGTTCCACAACAACCGACTAAAGAGAAAAAGAAGGAAAAATGTGAAAGAGAGAAAGAGATGGTACATCACAGAGATAGGAAGCGTCCTCGAGTCAAAGACAATGATCTAGATCCAATGGATCCGGCTGCCTATTCTGATATCCCAAGAGGAAAATGGACAGCAGGATTGGATACTCACGCTAAAACAGGAGTAGATAGCACAGCATCAGGATCCCTGTATCAGATGAGACCATATCCTGCTCCAGGGGCCATTCTAGCAGCAAATGCTAAAAAACCATCCCCACCTCCATCACCTTAATCTTTTCCTAATGATTTCAAGGTTGATGTAAATTATGAAATTAAATGAAATATGAAAAGTGTGTAAAGGGAACAAACATACCACATCACACCATCAGTCTGTAACCAACCACTGATGGACAAGAGCTTTCTCCAAAAAGAGTACACATTGTAGGTTGTACTCTAAAGTTGCTACTACCCCATAGTCATCTCTTAGAGGTCTGGGCATAGTACCGTCTGCACACTTCCTTACAATTTATTTACAAAATGTAGTTTGTTGTAAATATGTGCAAACAAGTGTTTGCATGGGGAAATTTCTTTGCATTATATTCAAATATATATATGTATATTTTGGTCATAATTGTGTTTAAAAAAAACACTACAAACCTAGATTATCCATATCTTAATAATGATAATACCTGCAAAATATCTTACAAATCAGACATGCCATTTCCAAATGAACAACTAACTATGTTTATTGGGAGTGTTACCACTCTCTTACTTTTCTGTACTGGGCCTTATCACATTTAAAACCAACTTATTTGAGATATCAGAGTTGGGATTACTAAAGTAACATTTATAATTATTATGTATTATGTACATATATAAATGTTTGTTTTAAATCATAAAATGTAGAAATATCACATTGCATCATAAAATACACCTTTCTACAAAAAATAAATAAAGGCTTTTTATTTTTAATAAATACTTTTATTCCAAATGTGTATCAATGTCATATAAGTTAGTAGGTAAACATTAATCGTATATAAATAGAGATTAATTAAACTATAATACAATATTACATCATAGTAATGACAATTTTTCACTGGGTTAGTATACTTTTACTGGAAGAATATTGCACTAAATTCATGAGTATTTACTTTGCTGATTTGAGCCTAGGCATTTTAAGTCATGGTAATTACACTCCGGAAATTGAATATTTTAGACCAAAAGTTCTGTCTACTTTCCGTTTAGACATGCGCCTTTCGAAATAAGATGTACGAAATTATCTGATGTAATCACTCCAACTGCACCTTGGATTTTTGTGGAGGCATCTGAAAAAAAAAACATCTTAGCAATAATTGTGAGATAAAACACAGAGTTCTAGTAAACTTGCTGCATTAAACAGTTTTACACGTAAACATAAGCTTCAAACCCACATTTCACTTTAATTTAAAATTGTATTTATTTTTATCATTTTTTTATAGTGGCAATATAATTTCACACTGAAAATTTCCACTGTCAACCTTTTAATGAGATACAGCCTGATGAGCTGAGGGTTCTGTTAGAAACATTTGGGTATGGAACCTTAAAAAAACATAATAAAATCCTGTTTAACTTTCTTTGGCCATCGCAAGGAAGGTACTTACCAGTGCTGACAACGAGGACAAACGGCGCGATGTCGAGCATCCGTGAGACCAAGCCGAGCGTGGGCGCGGGCGTGGCCGCGAGGTCGGCTTTGTACAACTTCCTCACGAGGAACTTGGCCAACGGCTCGGCCTCGGAGCCCGCGAGGTGGGCGAAGCGCCGTCGAGCATTGTCCGCGGTGAACACTCCCGACACACTTCTGCAAGAATAGCTATACCTATTAGCCGAGTGATATTTCCCACCGCTTTAGATTTAGGTGATGATTTTACACAAAAACTTTTACAGTGCCAACTTATGCTGGCTTAAAAGTTCCATTGTAATGGGAAAACTATCTTCCATCATCATTTCAGCCCACAATGTCCTCTGCTGAATATAGGCCTGCCCCAATCGACGCCACAAATAGACAGTTCCTGAGCCGCCTCCATCCATGGACAATCAAAGACAATCGACATCCCAGCAACAGCCACAATGTCGACGGTCCATCGAGTGGGGGCGGGGTCTTATTTTATATCCATATTCCGGATTTAATCACGCAGTGAAATTCCAAGCATAGGTGCGACTTTGTTAGGACTTATTCATAAGGCTATCAGCGACCACGTCTCAGATCCTTAGTCATCACAGGTAACTTTAAAGACGATCGTCTTGAGGGTCTGCAGTATCTTTGACGAGAAGATATTTCGAATCTGCCCATCCGAGTTGGACTCGTCGGCTGACCTCTTTATCGAAGTTGGATTTATCTAGTTGGATCATTTGGCCTAGGTAGACGTAGGTAGTGATATACAAAACCATTACATCGTTTCCAACATAGGCATTTGAAATAAGTAGTGAACATGAGTAAGAACTCACGTTCATGAGACCCGCCTGTCGGGATGCGATGTTGAGGTCTCTGAACATCTTGGTATGGTCTTGATTGATGTGAATGATTTGTTATAATTATCTTGGCAATGTTAGTTGGAGATTACAGAGTTTAAAATACAGAAAAAGGCGGCTGCCCATTTCTGCCCGAGGTTATAAAAATCTAGGTCTCTATAAGTCGCATTGAACGACTACCTTTAGGGATGGGGGTTGGTGCCCCTATTCTACTCATCTATGTACACGCTTTCAACTCAAATAAACTGAAGAAACATAATAAATAACATGAAGAAAACTCACTCTAACCAATCAGTTTTCAGGAAGACTTGAAGACTTGCATCTTATGTGTTTTGGTTCATAAAATATACTACTATATACACGTATATAATGAGGCATATCAGAAGAAATATCATTGGATCTCATAAAAAAAATTTGGACATATAAATTGCATTATTTTAATTTTATTGACATGTTTGGATTTGTGACATAATTTGCGAGCTAAAAACGAGTGATGATTATCACAGAACACTAATATTCTAACGACTAATATTGTTATACTCTTCGGTCATCGATTATTTATTTAGTCTGTGTTTTCTGTTCGGTTCGAAAAGTTAAACTAAAGGTGTGGGTAAGCGGTGGTTCAGTCCTTCCTGTGATGGCCTATGCTGCCAAAACAAGGACACTGACGATCGGGCTGGTCCATAAATCGAATGTCGCTCAGCTATGGAAAGAGCTTTATGCATGGCGTCTCTCTAAAGGAATTATGTTATCCTGATAAAATCAGGAATGATAGAGAACCAAGGTGAACGACATAGCTCAAAGGGTATAAGCAGGCTGAAGTGGGTTGGCTATATTTGCCAAAGGATCAACAAACCTCACAGCTTGGTAGAAGCTCTGCCTTCTGAGCTGTTGGTTGTGTGGTGAGGATCACACAATCAACCACAGTTCAGTGGATACGATCCCCACCCAGGACAAACATTTGTGTGATGAATATTTATGTTTGTTCTGTGTTTGGATGTTGTATTATGTGATAAGTATGTATTTAAAACAAAAATAAGTATTTAAGTATTCTTTTGAAAGTCTTACGACCAGAATTGTGATAGCTGATGATGGGTATCTGATTAAATACAATCTACCTACGTAGACACGTAGACCAGTGTAGCTAATAGCTATTCCCAAACATACGGGAAAAAGCCTTCTTGGATCGAACTTGGAAACTTCCGATAGAGATTCCAGTGATGCTATCTCCGGAATAAAAAAAATATTACATTACTATTTGAGACTTACAAAAAAGATTTTAAGAAAAGGCGAAAAAATTTTATTTTCGATCCGAAAAACTTTCCGTGTATTTGAGAATCGCTACAAAGGAAACGGAAGCGATGGCTAAGGAACAAAAAAATCAAACCACCTCCACCAACATTGGAGAATGTAGAGGAGCTGATGTACAAGAGTACTAGTAGATGTGACGGAGACATGGCAGCACCCTCTGAAATAGAACGTACCTACCCTTTATCATCGGCGACAACGAGCAGAGGGTCGTGAGTCTCCCGCAGGGCTGCCAGCGCGTCGCTCGGCGAACTTGACTCGGGGATGGTCTTCACGATCTGAGCCATGTCTGCGGTCAGCGGACGGTCGTACCATCTGGGAAATATATCGGTAATCATCCATATTTCAACAAGCCTTTGTCGCCATAATAATTCTAAAAAAAGTTGTTGTGTTCCGGCATTTAGAGGTAAAATATCCAGTTCCTCAGTTTGGTGAGGATTTCCGATTATTGTCCGACGGGGAAGTCCTTGGCCTACATCTCACCAGGTTACAAGTTGAGATAAGGCCGAAGGTGGAGGCGCACTTCACGCGGAACCCTCAACTAACTGAGGAACTGGCTATCATAGCTCTAAATGCCGGAACACAACAATTTTAGAATTGTTGTTATGGCGACAGAATTAGGTAAGATGGTGTTTGCTAGCCAGGCGGATCCAAACAAGGTTCTTCCACCCACCAATCGTACAATATATTGTACTCCCCGTGTGGATCGAACCCGGGACCTCTGGATCTGAAATCGGTGGGTTGAACCACTAGACCACAAAGGCGGTTGGTCTGCCTTGCCCCTCGCAGGGTTGGGACGCCATTCGGTGACGACTCTTGCCCAATGTTGTGTCGGCATGCGATGGACGTGGCTAGTTCAGTTTAGAAATATCTGGCTACTAACCGAATGATTTATTTTGTATGAGATAGAAGTATTATATGATGGGGGATGCGTTCATAAGGTAGATAGGGAATCTGTAGAACCTGTCCTGATTTGTCGTATGTATTGGGGTATAGGTTATATTATTGCCACCTTTTCATGTTATCTCAGGCCAGGCTAAGTACCACTTAACTCAATAACAAGGCCACACGAGTCGCGTGTAAACATAAACAATCGAAAATCTTTATGAAACATAATCTTGATAGCCTTTTGAATTGAAATATCGAATAAAGCGCGTTGCGGACTAGCAAACAGTAGATAATATAATCACAAATAATGAACCACTGAGTAGCGTTTGTAAGTCAATTGTAGCCTTATTTTATATTTGAAAGAAATGAAATAAACACACTTCATAAATATTACAGGAAATTAATTTTACACAGCACCATGTAGCCCCAAACTAAGCATAGTAATATGGGAACTAGATTACGATACAATACTTGAGTACTTTTTTTTTTGTAAATACATACTTATCATACAATACAATTCCAAACACAGAACAGACATCTATATTCACCACACAAATGTTTGTCCTGGGTGGGAATTGAACCCACAACCTACAGCGCAGAAGGCAGAGCTACTATCAACTGAGCTATGATATATGAGGCTTATTATTAATATAACATTATTAAAACTGGATAGCTTAAATCGTAATTATATAACTACTAGTTTAAAAGAGAAAGGTTTTTGGCTCAAGTGGAAAAAGGTGTAGGCTTTTGCCCTCGAGGTTAGCCTGGGCATAACCTTGGAGAGGATGAGGACTACAACAACGGCGCGAGCTTTCCCAGAAACTGTCTGTTGAAGCTACTGGCACGGCACATGGACGTAGCACAGCGAACTCCTTGGTACCGGACTTCGGCAGGACGGTGATCGCAAGCCAGGCGGACCTTTAAATCCTACCACCAGCGGTAACCGTTGACTAAGGGCAACGATACCATATTACTATGATACGGGTGTAGTATTGTGTGATAAGTATCAAAGTATTAAAAAAAAATATATATAAGTAATATTTCCGTAACCTAGTGCCTACCTATATTACAAGCTTTGCTTAGTTTCGGACTAGATGGCGCTGTGTGAAATTGATGTTATTGAATCTACGATGTGTTTTTTGAAACCTTACAACGCGTACCTAAAGCCGGGCGGGCAATCTGCGTACCATAACTACTGTGCCTGTAATAGTTAGACTTGGTAAGTACCTGTAATACCTTTAGTGTGCTAGTTACCTATATTATCATCGCATGCTCGACTGCGCGGATATTATTTCAAGCGATAGTATTGTGTTTTGTATCGCCTTTCGTACGCCGTGTTGACATTCCTAAGACACGATTTTTAAATTAAAACATATGCAATTTATGTGACTGACTAGGTAACTCCACGCTTTGCACGCACCTACAATCCGGGCCCTCCATTTGCTGAATGCCCTGCTAGCTAAAGATCAGAAAATAGATGAATTGTTTTCTAAGCTGAATTTATTTATAAATAAATGTTTTTTTTTTTTTTTTATTGTACGACGGGTAAGCACGCCTTCATCTCGCCTGGTAACAAGTTGAGATAAGGCCGAAGGTGGAGGCGCACTTCACCCGGAATCCTCAACAAACTGAGGAACTGGCTATCTTACCTCTGAATGCCGGAACACAACAATTTTAGAATTTAGAATGTGTTGTATTTTTGAGCTCGAATAATTCTAAAGAATAGTTATAAGTAAAGTCATTAAGGTAATTGTGTATGTAATTAAGTAGTGTGTATAAATAGTGCTATCATATGTAACTGTCTGCTGCATACGTTGGTTAACCTGTTAGTTCAGAAATAAAATGAAATCAATGAAATGAAAATGAAATTCAATGAAAGTCGGAAGAGTTGAACCTTCATGGTCTGTGAATGAAAATCTACGCATCACCTAGCAAATAATCCTAGGACATAATATTACCAGCTACGTCATTCGCACAGCAAAATACATTGTATTGTCGTGTCGAAGCACTCAGCTACGTCTGCTTAACTCTAGTGCCAGTTCAGTGGACAGAGATGTCTCGCAGGATCATAATTTTATTTTAGATATAAGCCGAGGCAATATATTTTGTAGTTTTGTTAACTCGATGGGTGCTGTTAAACTCTCACGGTGTGTTTAACATAGATAAGGACGAGCAGCACCCAACGTGTTAAGTGAGGTGCACCATCATCTCTTACTCAAAAATCTCAAATCATTTTTGAGTAAGTAATTTGTTTTTGACGGTATCGAAGTTCGAGGCGTTTTGCTTACTATAAAATATCTGATTACCGAGAAGATTAATTATAAAGGCCTGGAATTAAAAAATATTTTGTATTTGCCACAGGGGACGTGAAATCTATCACATTTCAAAGTGATCCTAAAAATGCTTTTTGAATAAACGATAATTGATTTTGATTTTACCTAGTTTTAATTTTGCCGCTGACTGTCCAATCCAATATATCGGACACAGGGTAGGTATGTTATTTTATTATTGCTAATCTAATATCATTTTCATGAGTATTATCAGCAGAAGGTCAATTCGTATCACGTTTATAGATATCTTGAAGGAAGTAGCTTCATTGACGTGATCTTAAAGTTTTTTGTTGTAACTAATTACATAATGACGTCACTTGGTGATGCTGATTATATATTTTAGGCTAATATAAATTATCAAGGGAACAACCATTCATATGTACAATAGTTTAGCATACCTACCGTAATTGATTGCGCTGTAGGCTGTGGGTTCGATTCCCACCCAGGACAAAAAATTGTGTGATGAATATAGACGTTTGTTCTGTGTTTGGGTGTTGTATCATATAGTACGTATGTATTTATAAAGAATATTTAAGTATTCTATCCGTAATCTAGTTCCCATATTATATAAGCTATGCTTAGTTTGGGGCTAGATGGCGCTGTGTAAAATTAATGTCCTGTATTTTTTTATTTGTATTATAGCGGGACAAGAGTGGAAGCGAAAGGCTGAAGATTGGGCTCAGTGGCGCACCTTGGGAGACCTACATCCAACAGGTCTATAAGCGATGTCAGAGGACTGCGATCGCTTGATGATGGTGATAAATTGATTTGCAACTTAAATAATAAGCACCTAGAGAAATGACTAAGAAGATAAAAATTATATATTACAATGAAATGATGAAAATAAGATGAGGAAGGCACTGGCTCCCATAGAAATGCAGCAATATATACTCACGATAGTTTATCGTTCTGAGCAATAGGTTTGAAACTGCGGGCCTCCATCCACTGGTCGGATATGAATTTGGTCATGTAGTTGCGTATGCTGTCGGGCAACAGGACCACGCACTTCTGACCCTCCGTCAAGGTCTTGGCGGCTTGGAGCGCGCCCCACATAGCCGATCCGCTGCTGCCGCCTGGCATTGCCATGTAAACAAATGCCGACCAATAACAATAGGCCATCGATACCATCCCAGTGTTTCAACAGAACGGTAATGTCCACGGCTGGTATGAACCTCCTCCAAGGAAAGGAAGGTTTTACCAAAATCGACACGCTTGGCAGGCAGATTGGAGATCGCAGTAAAGGTAGATAACACGCAAAGTGAGCTGGTGCCTTTCGTTTGGAGAGATCGTTAGTCGGCTTTTACGAAATTCGCGGCCCGAGTCGGAGGGGTCGGTTCTCGCCATGGCGGCGGTATAGTCCTTAACATTGGTCAAAACTCGAAAATTAACCGCAGGACATTAGCCTCCTCCCGTTAAGAAAGCAACGGAAGGGCTATATTTGAATATCATAATTTATTTAATCTTATTGTTAGAATGTGACAAAATAATTCCTATATGCACCGCTATATAAGAAAATCAATCCATCTATAACTTTTTAGTATCGCCAATTAGTTGTACAGCGATTTTTTACATTTAGATTATGTTGACAACATGGAACGTTCTAACAAAGGTGAGAAAAAAAACAAAGAATATTCAGCGGAGAGAAAAGGATGAAAGCAATCAGTTACCGCAAAGTAGTCCTTCCTCCTTGATGAGCCTTCGAGCCATCGGCAGTGAATGCTGATCGTCGCTTTTAATCCAACTGTCGATCACACTCCTGTCAAGCGATCCTGGGAGAAAATCGTAGCCAATTCCTTCCACCTATCAAACAAAAAATTCCCTTATTTACTAGTGGGTATGCGTGTCGGTTTATCCATGAATTCTTTATGTAATGTAAATACACTTATACTGTTAAAAAAAAAAGTTATTAATTACCACCTATTCTATCCGTAATCTAGTTGCCATATTACAAGCTATGCTTAGTTTGTGATTAGATAGCGCCGTGTGAAATTAAAGTCCTCTATAATTTATTTATTATTATTATTTATTACATCACTTCCAAAACTTTCACCTAGAATTTTTGACTAGCCTTGACATGACTCTAATGTTATGCTCATAATGTTCTGTTCTTTATCAGAAATTATTACTATTTTAAAAATATTTTGGATTGCATTACGCTGCCCTAGTGTCTTTTTGTGTTGTGTTTGTAGGTAATGACTCTGTTAGAATCTATCTATCCTCTTTTGTGTAAAGGCCAAACTTTTGCGACATTAGCGAAATAAGTAGCTTTCCATAATCTGCTACTACTAATTTCGAATTTCGAGCACAATGTCACATTTCATAGCATGTAGAATTTTAGTTGAAATTTAGCATATGTGATAAAAGCTATCAAAATGAAAAATCACATGTGAAATAGCAGTGATTCCAAAATATAATTACAAAATGACAATTATTAAAAGAAAACAATAATTACCATGCTTAATTGAAACCGTTGGTACCTATATAAACACAAACGTATACGTGAGTAATACGCGTGTTTTATAATGTATCGTGAAGATGTATATTTTGAATTTAAGAAGGAGAACTCCAAAACTACTCATTTGATTTCATAAATTCTACGTTTAATACTCTTAATAAAGGATTAGTCATAAGTATATCTTGAACACGAGGCATAGTAACGTAGTTGGTGTAAGTATTTTTATAAGTTAGAATGTACTCATACATATAGGTACCCCTACTTCGTAATGTTGTAATACATTAGACATAAAATCCTCTCTCTACAAAGGTTGTCTAGAAATAGCTTCGCAATAAGCAATAATGGCCGGCCATTGTTTACATATTCTGTTATCCGGTTTTAGTTATAATTATAGGAAGTATTTTTATTCATTCATTGTTATCTAAGGTTCCGATGAATAAACTCAATAAAATCAGTAAAATGGAATACGCGATCGATAATGTCTTGCTTTTATAGAGTTCCGATTGCTGATAAAAAAACAGAATTGCAGGCACAATGCTATTTTAAAAATAGCAACTTGTACAAAAGCATAATCGGAAATTGCATCTGGTCAAGCTCATTATTCTGATAGTCGTATTAAACCGAGGCATGGTTATGAATTTTATACCTACTCGTAACTAGCTGTACCAGTGCAGTATCACTTGGACATGACTCAGATTAACTAGTATTTCGCCCTGGGGCCTACACACAAAGTCTATATCAATCTCGTTTTGATCTTACATTACTTGTCTCGTTTTTTCTACACTTCATAGATAGTGACAAAAGTAAATTAATATCAAAACAAGAATGCTATAAGAGGTCGTGGTACCAACCCTGAACTGAGATCTCGTGGTTTCTGGTTATTCTTAGGTATTTAACCACGGATTTTTTTCGTCTTGATCATTCTTTACCCCTTCATCTTAAAAACCACCCCTGATAAGGGCAAGAATAAAGTCGTTTCGTTCAACACCGCCGGCTACGCCAATATGGATGCGTAGGGGTCTACGCCCACGATCTGTCAGTTGGGGCAGCGCTCCTTGATCTTGTGTCATATTCCAACTCCATACACTATTGCGACTTACATACCTCGTAAACTTGCACGTCAGTTTCGTTCAACTCCTCCGGTTGCGCCAATATGGATCCGTAGGGGTCCACGCCCACGATCTGGCAGTTCGGGCAGCGCTCCTTGATCTTGTGTGCGATCCCGGATATGGTGCCGCTGGTGCCGGCGCCGAGGACCACCATGTCCACGGCATCGTCCAGCGACCACAGGATCTCTTCCGCGGTGCCGTCGTAATGCGCCAACGGGTTGCATGGGTTGTTGTACTGCATTTTAAATTATGGTTGAAAAATGTTCCATATGCTTTCTATGTAAAAAACACAGCAGTTTCTACGGTAATTACATACATAGATAGCTGTTTCATCAACATCATCATAACCGGCTTTTTTTCACTGCTGCCCTTGTTTTACTGTACTTGTTCCAGCCTACTCTATCCTGATTTATTATATTTAAGGATAGTAATAATGTCGCTTATCGCAGCAATGGGTCACCTAAAAGATGATGATGATGAATAGATAATGACTAGTCATAGTCAGCACGATAATGAATTTATCACAATGCAGCAACTGGATTGATATCTTGTTAGTTTTGATATAATGCAAAATGCATTATATCAAATAGGCTACATATACCTACTTAATTATAATTAGTAGCACTTTAAAGATGTTTATGTGTGAACATAGTTTTATCACAGGTTATCAATCTCTGACAAAAATATTAATTAAAAATAGCTAATGAATAACATCACATAATTATCCTCAATCGTCATACAGTAGAAACCTTGCCTTCCTAGATCTATAGAGACATTTTCTATTATATAAACTTTATCAATAGGATATTATCTACAATTTGATGGTGAATAAGTTTTCGTATATTTGTATCTTGCTAATGGTTTTGTTATGAAAATCATAATGAAAAATATCCTTTACTTCTATCACTTGCTCTTACCTGATCTAAAACCACAGCATTAGGAATCTCCTTGGAAAGTCGTCGGGCAACCATAATATTGCTCTCAGGGTCATCCCAAGCTGCCTCTGTTGGAGTCCTAACAATCTCAGCACCCAATGCCAAGAGTGTGTTCACTTTTTCATCTGACATTTTCTCTGGCAATACTATTATGCACCTGTACCCTGTTAAAAAGAAGATATAAATGAGTTTTTGAAGTTATTGGTAACTAGATTGGTAGGTAGCTGAATCGAGCATGCCACTCTCTCAATGTTGCACACCGACGCTCGGTAAAACATGTTGTGTCCTCACTAGCCAAATACAAGGTACCTGTCATCTTATGTACACATTTTGTTGTATGATGTGTTCACCGAAACTGTAGAACTATAGATTGTTCTATCAAAAGCTTTCGCAGAGCATTTGAAAGGAATTTGATTAGTCATCATTTTTCATAAAAATCATAATTTTACCTGAGATAAATAAATCCTATGTTACTCTGTGATAATAAAGCATTTTATTGGTGAAATTTTAGTTTTTTAATTTGGTCACAGTAGTTTTAGTGTTTATTTATTACAAGCAAAAATATATATACATAGTTATAGGTAGGTACTTTACCTTTGATAGCAGCAGCAAGAGCAAGCCCAATTCCAGTATTGCCAGATGTGGGTTCAATGATGACAGATTTACCAGGCTCGAGAACACCCTTTTCCTCTGCATCTATGACCATCCGGTAAGCAATGCGGTCTTTGACAGAGCCTCCAGGGTTCATGAATTCACATTTTGCATCTAAAGAAAAGTAAATAAATTTGTAGATATCTACCTTTTTACATCTCAAGTTGATAGGTGACCCACTGTGTCTAAGAGATATGAATAATGTTATTAATGGTGTATGTAGGCTAGGTACCTAGTTTAAATTAGACTTACACATTTCACATTTTATCCCTTGTTCTGGTGGAATCCTATTAAGTTTGACCAATGGCGTGTTCCCAATCACATGGAGGATATCTGGATTAATTTTCTGATTTCTGTCTCTATAATAGATGTCAGGAAATTAGAAGTAGTAAGCAAATTAAAAAGTTATTATTTATTCGATCCGAAACTAGAATAGGTACGATATATAGGTAGGTACTTACAAAGGTTGGACAATATGGGGAAGGCGGCTGAGGTCAAAAAACTTTCTTTCTCCATTTTGAGCACCGTTTTGCACGTGGTTAGGCATTTTCCCTGAACGACTACAGGATTTTTTGTTGTTTCATTAGCCGCAAAAACTTTGTAAATTAAGTTGGTAGGTACCTACTGTATAAGACAGCAAGTTTCTGTCAATTATGTGATTTCAGGGCTTGTTATCGAGACGAGTTCTAGATATTTAGACCATTAAATTCATAAAATGTTTGGGTTGGGATCAATTAGTTTATATTAAAAGTTTGATACGCACACAACACCAACCAAGTTACGCATACCATACGCAACGCACGTTTCATCAGTGTTACCAGGTGGCTCCATGCATTTCTCCCCAAATCTCACCCTGAATCCCTCCAAATTATGGGTATTTTGAAAAAAAAACCCCCAACATTCAAATACCTAGAACATACTTTTATTCATATTACCTACCCAGATTTAACTGTGTTTATTACATACAGGAGTTAAAATAATACATTTTTTTTTTAATAATTAATATAATATTTCGCTATATCGTAAATACATATATTTAATAAATAAAATGTACAATTGAATTAACTATGTATAAAGAAATCAGTCGGATTTTTTTTTATTGTACGACGGGTAAGCACTTGTCCTTCATCTCACCTGGTTACAAGGTCAGATAAGGCCGAAGGTGGAGGCGCACTTCACCCGAAATCCTCAACAAACTGAGGAACTGGCTATCTTACCTCTAAATGCCGGAACGCAACAATTTTAGAATAGTTATTAGGGCGACAGAATTAGGTAAGATGGCGGTAGCTAGCCAGGCGGACTTAAACAAAGTCCTACCACCAGCCAAACTAAGCACAATATATTGTACTCCCCATGGGGATCGAACCCGGGACCTCCGGATCTGAAATCGTTTTTTTTTTGTTTAGTGTTGTATTTAATGATGGTTGATTGAAATAACTTTAGATAGACCAATTTTTTCCCCACGAAAATACCCCCAAAGGATTAGTCCCACCAAAATTTCCCCCGAGTGTTAAAAAAACCCCCAAATTTGGAGGGAATCCCCCCCATCTGACAACACTGCGTTTCGTCGTACTTCGTACTGTACGTAACGTAATACCCCACAGCACCGTAATCCAGTGTTCACAACCTGAAACCAGGCAGCTATCGTACCAGGGCTGTAAAATTATCGTATTTTTACAAATTCGTGCATCATAATACTCACAGTGGAAATTGTCGTATAATTGGCGTATGATAGTAGTGTACATCGCACGTTGACCTGAAACCATCGAACTTGTACGATAATTATCGTACGGTTGTGAACACTGCCGTAAGCACATTGGGATGGGGACAATAATAAATAATGCCCAGCCAATAATGTACCACCTGATAATAAACAACCAATAATTGATGACCATTTTTAAAAGTGGCCATGGATTATTGGCTGCACATTTTCAACACGTGTCAATAATGCACAGCCAATAATCCGTGTCCACCTTTTTTTTGTAGTGTTACTACCTTGGTGCCATTGTTTTCATGGGAGTGCAAGGCGAGTGTTGTTCTTTTTCCACAGAGTACTAGATAATACTTATACAGGATTGATGTGTTTTATCGCGATTACTATGTACGACCCGCTGATGTACAAAATACATTGGTGAGCATACAGATACAATAAATCAAAAAGTAGGTATTTAGTAAAGAGTTTTGCGAAGTAAGAATAAAAGTTTAGCAATGAGGGTAGTTAGTAGGCCGTCCGGTGGTTTTATGAGTGCATTCCATTCTATCCAGCCAGGATCGGACTTAGAGTTTTAACATTATATGTTGTTTAACTTTTGACTTAAATATATTGAAACTTTGAGATAGCTTGACTTCGTTAAGAAGATTATTATTTATTTGGGCCCCTTCATAGCATATACTTTTTTGCCGTAGTTAGTACGGATTCTATTAAGTGATATAATTATTGTCATTACGAAGTGTTCTCTTACCCGACTGTTTATTTGTTTTGAACGTAGTTTTTGTGTGACTTGTTTAGTTAAGATTTTTTTTATTAGGATACATATTTTGAAATTATAGGATGGGTAAATATTCATTATCTTAGTCTTTTTATATAGTAGTTTTGTCGGTGTTAAGAAGTCATAGTGGAATATTTGTTTAATAATTTTGTTTTGTTTTATTTTTTATAATCCATTTTCTATTTTTCTATAATTTCTATAACATTTATATAATATCCAAATTTCTATTAGGTAGTCCAGGTGTGGTTTTACTAGTTTTGAAGGTAGCTTTGAAATATACCTAGCGCTTTGTTAGTAACACCTTAAGAGTTTTTTAGTAATATCGTGTGGCTAACCGTATCAAACGCCTTTTTAAGATCTATAAAGATCCCCAATCCTATATTTTTTTCGTCTATATTTGTTCTTATCTTGGTAATTAAGTCAATCGTAGCAGACAAAGTATTTTATTTGGGCCTGAAGCCATATTGGCGGTCTGATAGGTAGTTAATGTTCTTTAGGTGATTGTTTAACCGGTTATACATAATATTTTCAAATACCTTGGATGTCACTGGTAGGACAGAAATTGGGCGATAGTTGCTAGGATCGGTTTTTGTTCCGGTTTTGAAAATGGGTGATACTTTAGCAGTTTTCAACTCATGTGATTTCAGTAAAAATAAAGGGTTTTATACTTTAGGGCTTTGGTGCTTATATCATCTATACCGGTGCTTGAGGTTGGGTATAGGTTATCTATTATTTTAGATATTTCATATTCACTACAGCTTGACAGTATGAATAGTCTGTTATTATGACATAGTACTTTTGTTGTAGTGACCGCGCGATAACTCTTTTCTAACTCTTTTTTATTTGATCGTGTTATACGACTCTTGTATTTTCTTGCTATTACACTTGCGGCACTTAACTATATAAGAGTAGTAGAAGCTCCTAGTGAAAGGGCTCGTCCGGAGAATTACTACCACTATACTTATTTCAGCCACCGAGCAGCATTGCTGTATTTCGGTTTGAAGGGTATGGTTGCCGGTGAAATTACGGGTACGTGAGGCTCAACACCTTTATGCCTCAAGTTGAAGGGCGTAATGCAGTGCCGTGTCGGCTATGGTCTTTGTGGATGTGACCTATGCTGTAAAGCTTTGTCATAGGCAAGAGTACACTTAACACCAGGTGCGCTAATTGCTTGTCCGGTCTCCTAGTAGTATAAAAAAAACTATACTCATAGCCTCTTTAATTGTTTGTTTTGGAGAAGTTTTCGTCATGTAATTAATTACTTAATCGCGCATACGATCCCGATAGTTTCATCTGTGTTGTAACACAAAAGCTCGTTTTTGTATTTATTTGAGGTAGGAAAGCAAAGAAAATGTGTGTGTAGTGATTTGAAATAGAATAGCTAGTATAATAGAGGCGCATTGCAGAGCAGGCATGGACTGCGGACGTTCAGTGTATGGTTCAGTGCAAGGCAGCATCGCAAGTACGCCTTATGGAGCTAGTGCTGCAGCGGTATCAGCCACCGTTACAACAAGATAATATTGGGGACATAATTGCCACTTCCGTCGGAAAAAGAACCTTTAATTCACAATGCAGAGGATATCTAACCGAAGAGTAACTGGAACAATGCAATGAAACCATGAGATCGGAGTGATGTGCTTTTTAGCTTAAGAGCTTTAAGAGTTTTTATATAAATAAATAAATAAGTTAAATTACAGAACCAGTTTGAAAACAATTGTACTATCATTTTGCTTTAATGTCCACGATCGATTGTAGGGCCATTGTGAAGAATTCCATATGCGTAGAATTGATACTGTTCAGAATAAATGTCTTAAGACTCTTTCATTTCGCCACAAATTGGGCCGTTCACTCTCAGGCTATATTACTAGATGTAACCACTTTGAGATAGACACTTAAGCATTTAGAAGAGACCACGTTAACCTTATTTACCTACACAAAATTGTTGATTCTACTATAGATTGCTCTAGCTTACTAGCGTCAATCGGTATTAACATTAGTTATAGATTCCGTAACCCCTCAACCTTAATCTTAGGCACATACTAAAATAATGTATCTTTCAACAATCCTCAGCCTCGTATGTGTCTTCTGTATAATGAGTTGGCCAAGTCGTATGAGCTTTATCCGTGTATTATGAAAATAAAGTCTAATAATGTCCTCTATTTACTATTTTCTAAAATGTGAAGCTATATATTTTTTAAGAAACAAAATGTTTAGTTGCAGATTCTGGTTTAAGGGTATTTTAAGTTTAATTAATGCAACACTAATGTTTTTGTATTCACATATTTGTCTACAATCTAGATCCGAACAAGATGTCTTAATAATATGTAATTATTAAATCTATTTCGATTGTTAACTGTTTAGTGAATTATTAATTAATATATAAATAAACTCGATGCTATAAGCACTGCCAACTCGCTTTCATCACTCCAAAACACTGTACTTTAACGTTGCGGGCACTACAATATACACCCTCGTGTAGTGGTCTTCTGAGGATTTTTTGCTGCTCGTAGGATAATTAATGTCATCATGAGCCTTTGCGCAAAGCCCCCTAAATCCCCTATAAAAAGAAAAGTCGATATTTTATAATCACTCTACTAATATGTACCTAGGTATATAATCACTAACTTTTGCCTGCGGTTTCACATTGCTGTCTTTGGGTTGTGTGTTTGGTTGTGAAAAGGTATATGATCTTCAAAATGTAATTAAAGTAGCCAAGTAGGCTTAGTAATATGCAGGACTGCCCATTGGGTACAGAATCATAAAAGCTAATTGATTCATTCAAACATACAGAGCCAGCATCTCACTTCTTCTGTGATGTACCAGCCGGAGAGTTTTTTTTCACTATCAAAGTGTTGAAACAATAGTGTTCTGTACCTCCATAACTTATATATTACTCAAAAAACTTTTTGATTAGGTACTAACATTCGTTGATTTCTAAGGACTGATTACTAATACTTTACGTGTTTCTGATTTAGAATAGAAATAAATTATCAAAAGTAGTCACTCCACTGTGGCTTCATTGATGCCGAGCACTGGTAATCGCTATTTTAAACTATCGATATATGTCGTACATGTCAAGTATTCAATCAAGCTTTCTTCGAAACCGAAGCCAGTTACGTAATCGTCAAACCGTATTTTTTATTGGTTGCATTACCAAATTGATTTAAATAATGATGTCACACTACAAGATATGTGATAGGCCTACGGTTGTGTCAAATTGAAATATAGTGGATTCAAACTATTGGCTGTACATTATTGGTCGTGCAATATAGGGACCCATTCAATTCGGAAACAGATACCAAAGAGAATATAACTGCTATACTACACTACAGTATATTAGATCAAAGAGAATGTGTGTGTGAGAGATGAAGGATAGTCTGATTTTTATTAAATTGTTAACAGGTAAATGTCAATCTATGTCGTTGTCAAAGTGGAGAAAAATATTAACATAAAGAAATCCAGGAAAATTACGAAAAAAAAACTTACCGGCTGTTGGCACGGTCTCGTTGCTCTAAAGTTAAAACGAGTTCCAATGCTAACATTTGAGATCTCCGTTGAAATTAAAACCTGGCGTGGTGCGACTTGGGATACCAGGATCGACGAAGCTGCGGTTCTCAGCACTAACCTATATCCATTAAATCGGCTACTAACAAATGCCCCATCTCCTAGCTATCCTTTACTTTAGTCTCGCTTCTTACCCGCAACTCAATGAAACGGTAGAGGTGTTGAAGGCCAGTGATGATGATGATGAAAAACATGTTATCAATGGATCACTTTACTATACTAGAACCACTGACCTCTATTATACATAATAAAGGTTAGTGACTAGAACCCACTCGTGCTGCGATAATGAGATAAAATTTCCGTTACAGATACCTACATTTATTTATAATGCCGAGGTTTTATAATCGACAAGAAGGCGGTCAATTGCATTAAAAATCACATTGAAAATACAGAAGTTGCTCCAGAGTCCCAAGAAAATCTTATTGATCGAGCTGAGCAAAATCGCACAGAGGACACAGAAATAGTTCAAGTGATCCAAGAACAAAATCCAACAACTGACGTTCCACAGACACAAGAACTTAAAAAAACTGATCGAACTTGGGAAGACCTTACAGCTGAAGATGTTATTGAAAAAGTTGCTTATGATGATGATGATGCTTCACACAGTATTCAAAATCAGAGTAACTTAGCTGATCTTAATCCTTGGATTAAGAGATTTGGATTGGGAACGAACCCCAGTTTTCAGACAGACGCTGAAGAAATTCCACTAGGCTGTGGTGTTAACAACACCACAACCGTCAACATGTGTATGTTTTAGAGCTCCAGAAGAAATAAAACCGTTTCCTCGAAAGACACAAAAAGGACATAAGAAAGGTTCAAAAGAAAGAAAAAATAAGAGGAAAAAAAAAGAAGAACAAGGAAAGAAATAGTAAGAAGACTGTCCAAAAAGGAAATAAATCTAAACACAATTTGAACAAAGTTGGATGCCAAACATTAAAAAAATAGACAAATCTCAACAATGTTTATTTAGAAAAAAACAGTTCCACTTGATTGGCTTAAAAATTCCTTCCTCATAACAATAGCCAAAAACATGTTCATATAACCTCATTCCCTTTGAGTTATATCGTAGAATGCAAAGTGCTCCCCAGCGTCAAATCAACGTGATCAAGTCTACCTTATTGCCGGGAACAAGTCTCCCTCGCTATTGGGAGACTTGATCCTTTTGCCGAGTTTTTAAAAATAGCTCAACAATGTTTGTCTATATTTGGTAAGAAACCGTTCCACGTGATTGCCTATAAAATTTCAAAGCACAATGGCCAAAAACATGTTCATATAACCTCATTCCTTTTTGAGTTATATCGTAAACTGCAAAGTGGTGATCAAGTCTCCCCAGGTTCCAAGCACTCCACACCTTCCCCGATCCCGATTTCCCCACAACGGTCACAGAACATACAAGCCGACATCTCGCACCGCTTGGGTGCATTATTACATAGTTTATGTAAAATACATAAATATAAATTTCATATATATCTATATTATAAATATATTATATATATAAAATATGATAAGATAACACGTATGAGACACGACACGACCAAAATTTTGGAATTAGATTTTGACTATTATCTCGAAAATATCATGCAATCAATTGGGTCGTCTGCAGCTTTTCCCTTTAAGCTGCGGTTAAGAGCCTATTTGATTTGACGCTATTTGTTGAAATCGTTTACTAGGGGACTTTCCTCACGTAGTATACACAGTAGAAGTATAATAAAAAAGTACCTAATGCTAGATTAAATATTGAAAAATCGCTAAATATCACTAGAAAAAGTATATCACTAGATGATGAAAATTTGTCGCTCATGTATGGAAAAGTCACCAGATCTCGTTTAAAAATCACCAAGATGGCAACACTGAATGCAACCTTAAATTCTTAGTGAAATGCTATGCAAATGAAATTTAAGGCTCTGTCATTAGACGTTTCCTCTTTTTCCAAAGGAAAATTATAGTACTTCTGAACGAGCCACGAGTCTATTTTTTATATATGTATTACTTCAGGTACCTATCTACATTAAAGGTAAGCTGAAAACATAATAGCTGAAAATTTTCTCGATATTTTTTTTTATTGAAAATGGTACGTTTCAAAATTTACAATAGGAATATTGTGATACCTACAATGAATATTGACTTACGATTTATTTTAAATGATAGGTTACATGTTGATCTACATTAAAGGTAAGCAATTTTTTGAAACCAATTCAAATTCAATTTGAATCTTGAATTATTCAAAAAACTACAAGCGCACCGCGCGCCCGCCTTTCAATCAGTAGCTCTGTGACCACTGTCGACGTTGTACGTGCTTGCTTGTTCCGTCTCCAAGTTGTATGACAAAACCTCCTAAATACTTATCACAAACAATGCGGACACCAGAAAGCTGTGCCAAGTGTGATGATAACCTAGACTTGGGAAATGTCAAAAGGTCGCCTGCCCATGTCCATCAGTAGACTTTTTTCAGGTGTGATGATGATGTTATTTAAGTTGTAATATTTTACGCATGCACTTTACATATTTTAGCATCACAGCATGGACGAAATTCATCGAAGATGTACATAAGTTACATAGCTCTCACAAAATGTTGTGTGAAAACCATTTTGACTTCTAGACTTTAGACTTCTCTCTAAGGAAGCTGCATAAATACGCCGTGCCCCAAGACGTCATACAACATTTACAAATATCAGAATCTACATCTGTAAGTATCTATTTTCATAAAAAATAAAATAAGAATGTTCCTCATCGACTTAAGAGTAGGTAAGTAACTAAATACATACCTATCTCTCCTTAAAAATAAAGGAATGAAATCGCGTTATAAATCGTACCTAGGCCATCCTATGCTAAATAGGTACCTACAATTTTCACCGTGGCTCTCCCAGAAAAGAACATAGGAACTCAAGTCCCTAGCCATCATCCCGTGTAGGTACATGAGTATCGTGAGGAGGGTTGGGATTACAGAGAGCTACCAGTGCAGCAGTGCGTGGCGAACGTAATTACGACAAATTTTCTCATAAAAAGTACCTACTCTCTGGTACTTTTCCTCTTTCTCTCTCACTCTCTAGTCTGGAGACCCAAGTTCAGTAATGGACTTTTACGAGATATGATAATGATGATGGTTTATCACAATTTCAGGATTCACCAAGTGTAACTGTAGCTACTGATAGAGAAGTCATGAGAGTTATTTCAGTTCCAAAGAGGCAACCAGATACACCTGTAAGTAATACCTTGCTATGTTCTAATAAATACAAATTATTCACAAAAAAAAAACTATATACAATTAAACTAACCACATCTGTTCAAGCAACTGTTTTATACTGTTGGAGATTTTCGTTGCTTTTCTTTTTTTTTCGTAGTAGGTAATATAAATATACCACTAAAGTAGGTTATATGTTCACCTATTATTATCATCGCAGATTTTATGTATTTCATAATAAAAAAACTTCGTTTGACTGCAGTACTGCAAAAATTTGCACTTTTATAAAATGTTTTACTAACAATACTGAAAACTGGCACCGGTAGGTATGAGTTGTTTCATCGGTACATTCTGACTTTCAGGTAAGGAGGAAACCAGCATAAAGGAGAGAAACTACGCTATACAGCAAGTGTCGGCGCCACCTAAGACAAATTTGTAAATTAAAAAATTAAGTACGGTTCAAAAGTAAGACTGAAATACTGAAATTGTTGGTTTCGGATAAAGTTGTGGCAGCGCTTAAAATAAAATCTGAATACAGAAAAAAAATCAGTAACAAATCCGCCAAATCTCTATGAAAAATCAAATCGACACGTGTTTCAGATTTTATTTTGAAATTTGGATCTCCGCAAAATAACGCCTGAATCAATTAGCTAACTACTTAGTCATGTAGGTCAATGTAATGTTATCTTAAATGTAGAAATACTTAACGTGATTTTTGACTTTCTTCGGTTTTATCAATGTAATATTTGAATGTTGTATTCATCTATATATAATAAGATAAGCTAACAGGCTAAGCTCGGTAGTAGGTAATTAAGTATTCTTACAATCAGCTTCTCAGTACATTTATGAAATGTGATGCATGCCCAAGAACATAAGATCAGTTCAGTAAAAGAAGTGATGTACAAAATGTTAATCCTACCTACCTACTTGATAGGTACGAGTATATGTATCAATGTTTCAGTTAGAAAAAGTAAATCACTTATACTTGGGAATCTGTGTACGATTCTAATTCTAAAAAAAAAATTGTCTAAGCTTTGTTTTGTATAAGAATGTTATAGTTACCCTCCCTATAAGGGTATCCTACAAAGTAAGTGTCGTTATCAACGATAAGAACGCGTAACTCGATGTTGCTTTATGTACAGGTTGGCAGTTCAATTTTACAATGTGAACCAACTGTCCATTACGTTTCTAAGTAACTATTACTACCTATTAATATATATATATATATATATATATATATATAATAGAAACATTCTGAAAATAAGTAGGTTTATAATTGACTTGATCAATTTTATATCTATAATTTTATTCGCTGTAACTAATGCCTGGATCATCAAAAAATAATTGTCTCTTAGGTTCTTGCCTTTTTTCTGGTGTGCTGGTCGTTATTCCGAGTAATCGGTTCGATTTGATGTTTCAAAATTGTACTAAAAAATCACTACTGATATGTACTGATTTATTTAATAATTGTTTTTGTACTTAGTAGCGTAACCAGCTAGAAAATATGACAATAGAATTGTATCCACATTCAAAAGGTATTTAGGTACCTACCTTACCTTTCTGTGTTAACTGCCTTTTGTGGTCTAGTGGTTTGCCCACCGGTGTCAGATCCAGAGGCCTCGGGTTCGATCCCCAGGGGAGTACAATATTGTGCTTGTTTTGGTTGGTGGTAGTACTTTGTTAGTCCACCTGGCTAGCTACGACCATTTTACCTATTCTGTCGCCTTCCGGCATTATCGTAATTTGAAAAGACCAGGTGACATTAAGGCCAAATGCTTCCCCGTCGTACAATACAAATAAATAAAAAAGTAGGTACCTACTGTACCTATATCAATAATTTTGGTTTTGCTGGTTGTATTTTATTTTGAGTACTTCAAGATAATTATTAGCTAGTTGATGTTTACGTGTGAGATTAAACGCGTAGTTTTTAATTTTTAGTTCTTATTGACGCTGTAAAAATCTGTAGGTATTCAATTCAAATTGTACCTATGTAATGTATCTTTTTAGTACCTAAAAAAATAAATTTACGTGCAACTTTATTACACTTGTGTGATTTTATTTATATTACTTATATCATTTATATTATTATTATTATTATTTATATATATTTATATTATTTATATCACAAAAGGCGCAAATATAGTGGTCTCGACAGAGCTTACATATTTGAGCCTTTTGGGGTGGAGACCTTGGGTCCGTGGGGAGCCGGCGCCCTCCGGGTTTTCAAAAATATTGCAGGGCTTTTGATTGAGGCGACACGTGACCCAAGGGCAGGCTCTTATTTAGGCCAGCGAATTAGCATAGCTATTCAGCGTGGCAATGCAGCCAGTGTCTTGGGCACGCTTCCGTCTGGTACTGGTCTGGAACAGTTGAGTTACCTATAGGCCGTTTGTAACGGTCCTTAGGTAATCTGACTGATTCCTTTGTACATAGTTAAATTGTACTTTTTATACCTATATAAATAGATAATCATGTGAAATTAAATTTATTACTTATCAATAGTTCCTATGTATTTCTGATCAATTTTATGGTCAGAAATACATAAGAAAGTTTAATTTCAGTAGTAGAATTTTTGAATAAGGAATTTAAATAGACCGCCAAAACCGTGATCCATTCTTAATTTAAAATTGCCGCCATTTGCTCGGTGGGTTTAATGGTCTATTTACACTAGAAGTTGGTAACTCAATTCATTTCGTCAAACTGTCAAGCAGCTTGGGGGCTACGAAATGATCGTGTGCACGTCCGAATTTTAACCACCTTTTATGTATGGAGTTGGATTTCTTTCCGTTAGGATATTAGTGTTCTGTGGCCTTAGCTTCCAGTTAGTCTGTGGATAGATCCATCCATAGAAACATTTTATTGTATATAGCCAAAGAATGGAAACTCGGAACAAT
Organism: Venusia cambrica; assembly: GCA_951394065.1. Classification (NCBI taxonomy): domain Eukaryota; kingdom Metazoa; phylum Arthropoda; class Insecta; order Lepidoptera; family Geometridae; genus Venusia; species Venusia cambrica. Next base: position 8,284,769 of record OX596042.1, read on the forward strand.
GAAACTTCACGGCCAAGCTATGAGCCTGCTTGGCTAAAATATATAATATATCCCATCATCATTATCATCATCATCATCGCCATCGTCATCATGCTAGCTAGCATGCATAGATATTATTATTTTTGAATAATGTAGGAAACTGGATTCTATGTAAACATTTTCAGAGAACCTTTTATTTTAGCGCCGTCTATCATTGACCCAAGCAGGCTCATCTCCGTCAAGTTTCACTGTTCCGAGTTTCCATTCTTTGGCTCTAGACAGTAAAATCTATGGTCGATACACAGACGAGGTCATCAAAAGACCCATTCTAAAAAAAACAAAGAATAGTCTGAAGTTAGGTATGTAGGATTTTTAGAAGTTTTATTTCACATTTATTAATTTAGATAGAAAACTTAATTAAGATGATTTAAAGCTAATCTAGAATTAGGTAGATTACTTAGATCTAAGTAGACAAGCAAGTGCAATTATTGTTTATGATAGAAATGTAATTGGTAGGTGGTTATAAACTATTTTGGTGGGTCGCGATGAATTTCAGCATAATGTCATCCGTTACGATGCCTTTGGGTATGTAACCTGAAATAAAATTTATGCTTTTAAATCATGCAACCAAATATGATCACCTATCGAGAGGACCAGAATTCTGATGCAGGTAATAAATACAGGCCATTATATTTTTACACAGCGCCATCTAGCCCCAAACTAGGCTAGAAATTAACAATAACAATAAAATATAATGATAGCTAGATCATATTAATATTATACCTACTAGTGAAACGCCCGGGACTTCCTAGAGTGAGATCTTAAAATCCTTTCTTAGTGCACCCCTTCTCTACAAATGTAAAGCATTTAAATTGAAATATAGAATATTTATTCACTACAGCTACCCTGATAATTTCTAGCCTCTAGGACCTCTGGTTTGGGTTATGCGTTGATTGTCAGTCAGCTTCATGACGACTTAGTACCTACGTAGGTACCTACCTTTACCTACTTATGTTCATTAGTGACTACCTCACATACCTAAATCTATCAAAGTAGTTATATTTTGCTATTCTGACAGGACAGAATAGTAAAGAAGTAGGTAGGTACCTAGACTAATTAGGTCATTCGGTATAGACTAACTGACTTCTTTTACACGACCACGACACAATGTTGCCTATGACAAAGCCTTACAGCGTAGGTAGGTATAGGTTCCACAAAGAACACTGTTATAAGTACAAAAAACCTGCCTTTTTTTTCTGGAAATGTGGGTCGAACTGTGGTAGAAACCCTTGGTATCCGTGTCTGAACACCGGTAATAAGTATATAATTTTTCTATCAATTACCTAATCCAGATTTATAAAATAATACTTGCGCCTCTTTAAAAAAAACCATTACGCACGCTTGGCCCCCATTGATTTTTATTTTTGATTACTTATATAATTTTTTAGGTTACTCGATGTGATAATACTTCCAAATTCTCTGAAAATTTGAACCTGCTACATGTTAGAGTTCAAAAGATATATATATATATATAGCTCTTTTTGCTTATTTTATATGGGATACATTCGAATTTTCAAACGTCTATCATGTAGGTACGGTTTCGGAGATATGCAACATTTCACTCTGAACTTTGAACGCCGTTTTGAACCTTGGGGTGCGAATTTTCTAAATTCCTTTCTTAGCGGACGCCTACACACCATGACAAACATACCCTCCAAATTTCTTATATCTAGTTGAATCTCAGGACTTTTCCTTTTATATATTAGATGATAGAATGAAAGAAAAAACATGAAGTGCCCGACCTAAGACTAAGTGTGAATAAAAACTTTATGAGCCCTTAGATAGACAGAAAGATAACGATTGCTGATTTTACCTAAGTAACTTTACCTAAGTATTATTGTCTCGCTAAGATAATGATTGCTGATTTTACCTATGAGATTATTGTCTCGCTAACTAATGATTGCTGCTTTACCTATGAGATTATTGTCTCGCTTGAGCTCCTCGACAATGAGGACGAAGGGCGCAATGTCCAGTATTCGCGCCACCAGTCCCGCGGTAGCGCTGGCTCGGTTCTCCACCACCTTGTAGTAATTCTTGATGAGGTGTCTGCTCACGGAGCTGTCCAAATGCAGTGGCTGCCCCTTCTGCTTCGGGCTCGTCGCTTCAGATCTGATGCTTTTCTTCGAGATGACGCCTTTTAAAAGCCTGGAGCACACAGTCATGCAATTCAATTAAGATTAAATATAACAACCTCACTACTTAGTCTACTAAGTACTACTACTTAATACTCATTTCTACTCACTGCGACCCCAGAAATAAACAGGAGTTTTAGTCGATTGTTGTCTTTGGAAAAAACGAAAAACGATGATAATGATGACGCTTATGACGAATTAAAATGCTGCAGCTTCACAGCCCACAGTTGGTGGTAGCTTTGCTTTCTGAGCTTTAGGTTGTGAGTTCGATTCCCACCCCGGACAAACATTTGTGTGTTGAATATTGATGTTTATTTTGTGTTTGGGTGTTTTATTGTATGATAAGTGTGTATTGAAAAAAAAAGTACATACCTAATTTCAAATTATTTCCGAAATCTACTACTACACATATGACAAGGTTTGCTTGGATTGGGGCTAGATGGCGCTGTGTGCAGTTATTGTCCCGTAATATTGATTATTAGATTGTTATTATTATTACTATTAGGTACCTACGAACGCGTTTGCGCGAACTGAGCACTATCGTAGCCTTAACGCCTATACTACCTCAGATTAGCAACTCAACGCAACTTTACTACTACTACTACGTTTCGAAGATACGAGGGGTGATCCAAAAGTAATGATAATCAATAACAAACACAATGAATAAAATAAAAAAATAAATTTATTTCTCAACATAGTCTCCTAGCAAGTCTATACATTTAGTCCATCTCTTTTCTAAACCTAAAATTCCCTTAGAAAAAAAATCTTTATCTTGACTCTCAAAAAAGTCATCAACCGCGGCCATCACGTCGCTATCATCGTCAAATTTCTTGCCTCGGAGATGTTCCTTGAGTCGTGGAAAGAGATAAAAGTCACTGGGGGCTAGATCTGGTGAATAGGGGGGGTGATCCACCAGCTCAAAGCCCGCTTCCTGAATGGCAGCCATGGCAATTGCAGCTTTGTGAACCGGTGCGTTGTCTTGATGGAACAGCACTCCAGCCCGCAGTTTGCCTCGCCTTTTCTCCTTAATAGCCTCCCGCAATCTTCTTATTTGTTCTGCATAGTAGGAGCCTGTAATAGTGGCCCCCTTTTCCAAGTAGTCCACCATGATTATTCCTTCAGCGTCCCAAAAAACAGACGCCATAACTTTCCCTGCTGAGCTTGACACTTTGAATTTCTTCGGCGTCGGTTCATCGGATCGTTTCCATGTCATCGATTGTTGTTTTGTTTCAGGATCAAAATGGTGGATCCAGGTCTCGTCCATGGTCACAAAACGTGACAAAAAATTATCCTTGTCTGCCTGGAAATTTTCGAGATTTGCTCTTGACATGTCGACTCGTTTCTTCTTTTGCTCGTCGTTTAACATTTTCGGTACCCAACGCGCGGAGACCTTTCTCATATGCAATTCGTTCGCAAGGATTCTTTGAATGCTGCCATATGAGATCCCTGTGACCTCAGCTACATGCCTGATAGTCACTCTTCGATCTTCCAATACAACTTCTTCAACTTTTTTCACATTTTCTTCAGTGAGGGACGTCGATGGGCGTCCTTCGCGGTGTTCGTCTTCCGTCGATGTTCTTCCCAGCTTAAACTCCTTAGCCCAGCGTGCAACTGTGGAATATGGAGGAGAAGAGTCCCCTAATGTTTCCACCAAGTCGCTATGTATGTCTTTGGTAGACATTTTTTTCAAGCAGAGGTATTTAATGACAGCTCTGATTTCGTGTTTTTCCATTTTGATGTTCACTCCTTGACAGTCCGTATTCAAATGAATGTAGCTCCCGGGAATCGTGGCCTATTTATATGACTTTTTTTTCCAGAACTAGTTGGTAATTGAGCAAGTGACTGATATTTTTTTTGTATTTTTGTTTGCAGTAGAAATAACTGATTATCATTACTTTTGGATCACCCCTAGTATGATATTAATAAAGGTAAATTACTACGTTTTGTTTTTTTACGGTAAAATAAATATTAATTTTGAAAATCTAAAACACAGACCGTCTGCTGTACTAATATACCTACCTACTGTGTGATTGGGAAACTGTAAAAAAAAACTGTAGAATTGGGAACAAAGCGTTTATTTACTGTACAAAGTGTCAAGGCCTAATTGGGCGTATTTAAAGAATGGCGAACATTTTTGGTACAAATTAGAGACGACTTTGATTTTTTTTTTCTATGGGTAAAATTGGATGTAATCGTGTTTTTGAAACCCTAGCGTTCTAGCATCAATCCTGAAATGTAACATATACGAGTATTCATTTCAAAGTAAATGCCTGGTATTGTGGAAGATATGATCGCTGAAGCTAAGCCATTTTACGTATCATAGACTCAAAGTTTGTAGGCACTCTACCCAAGCCACTTATGACATGGCATGTGAATTGAATATTACCTAATCGTATCGTAGTGGTAGGTGGTACTTACTTATTAAATCCTAGGACGATGGCAACACTGTGTTCAGAGCCCATTTCTGACAGTGCGTCGTTCAATGTGGCCTCTTCTGTTATGCGCGGGACTGTGCGGTCTATTTCTAAATTCGATATCGACCGATTCCACCACCTATAACAAATATCATATGACAAATAAAATAATACTGCATCTATTATTATTTTGAAAAGGGCTGCGAGCCGCACCAAAGCTAGTTGTTGCTCTTATTTTAGAAATCCAAGAAAATAATTGAGATCTGAGTAGTGAACAGAGCTGAATCCTGCTGAAGGCAATGAATAGATTCCCTTAGCGATAAGCGAAAATCGAAAATCGAGTTGAGCTATGAGATAGTATCTTACATAAAATCGCGTTCAGGGGGCGCCTTGAAGAGATGAGCTTCCATCCATTGATCGCACACGAACTTCGTCATGTAGTTGCGGATGCCGTCTGGCAGGATGACCACAACGCGTTTGCCGGCGCCAAAACCCAGATCCTTGATCGCTTTGATTGCGGAGTACATCGCCGCACCACTACTGCCTCCTATTGAACAGAACAGGTGCATATTATAAGACACTACAGGACATTTATTTCACACAGCGTCATCTAGCCCCAAACTAAGCATAGCTTGTAATATGGGAACTAGACTACGGATAGAATACTTAAATACTTTGTAAATACATAAGTACGTACTATATGATATAACACCCAAACACAGAACAAACATCTATATTCATCACACAAATGTTTGTCCTGATGCTCACAACCTACACCGCAGAAGGCAGAGTTACTACCAACTGAGCTATGAGTCTTGCCGCATAATTTCGTAATTTTCCCACGAATTTACCACAGGTTTATTTCGATTCGCTGCGGACCCACAATACCAATCGCCATAAACCAGGTGGTATTTTAATAAAACTAAACTACCGTGAGAAACCGAGGAACTCACCGAGGAGATAATTCAACTGGACTTGCCAGCCTAAATTTATGAAATGTGAATAAAATTGTAAATGATAGAAAATGCAAGTCTACGAAATATTCGTAGATGGTCTACAGGAGAGGCACCTAAGTAGACCTACGAAATAATAATATGCGGTACCTACATGATCAACGAGATTCATCTAAGTACCTACCAAGTGTCAGTAAATGGTCGCCGTGGTAGTCTAATCAATCATAAAAGAATAGCCTAACTTAATTCGGACGATCGCATTAGCACAGTAGGTATATATAATAGCACCAACCAACGTTCGACCTAGGTGCATTAGTAACAAAATCTTAAACATGTATTTGAGTTACTAACACTATGTTCTACATTTTGATATTAATTATAGACGCGTTTTCTCAGAAGTCGTGAAAATAAATAATAACAAAAGTGGTGCATGCAACTAACGTGCGTCTCAGTTTTGTTTGTGAGAATTTAGATGAGATTTTGTGGAATAGGTAAGGTTAACATACATATTTAAATCATCATCATCAGCAACTCATCCCAGTCAACCGCTGGACGTACGTAGATCACTCCCATGGTCGCCACTGAGCCCAATTCTGAGACCTTTCTCATCCACTCTCTGCCGTCACTGTACCTACCTATACTGAGGTCGTCGCTCCATCTAGCTAGCCGGAGCCAGAGGGCATCGGATTATTGTCGTAATCCCCACTAAGTCCTACAGTATGCATGCCCAAGACACACATATAATATACCTAGGCGTCAATAAGAAAATCCTCTATTCCCAGTCGGTTAAAACATGCCAATTTATGATCCTTACCACATAGCAGTCCTTCTCTTTTAATGATCTCTCTGCACATGTTAAATGCTTGGTGGTCGTTGGGTTTTATTACTTTGTCCACATTTGTTTTGTCTAATACAAGTGGAACGAAGTCGCCGCCGATTCCTTCAACCTGAAAAAGTATTTGCTTTGTTTAACTGCACAGAGCCAGGTCTTTTAGCTTTCATAGCAACTCACAATCACGCACTCAGCTTCAATATTACCACAGAAAACCTAAATGTACCTATGGGCTATTACCACAGATAATAAAATACTAACATAGCTACATATTACATTTTAGCTTCCGCTGCCATCCTACCGTCAGCGGGCTTTAACTCATGAACCGTAGGTAATAGGCTAGCCAGTTTGAATTTCACCTGTGTGTATTTCTATGCAGCTATAACAATAATGTCATAAAAAAGTATGTTGGGAAACATGTTTTTTTTGCAATTTAAGAACCTTCTTTTTTATTGTTGTTAAATTGTTTTTTACTAACAAATACATTTAAAAAGTTACCAAAACCTCCTGAATTAGCTGACCGTTTATTGAATTAGCTTACAACACGTTTCAATGGTAGCCTCTTATATGTATTGAACGTACCTACCAACTTACTTTCTTGTTGGTTGGTGGTACGATCTTGTTTAAGTCCGCCTGGCTAGCTACCAACATCTTACCTAAATCTGTCGCCATAATAACAATTCTTAAAAAAAATGTTGTGTTCCGGCATTCAGAGGTAAGATAGCCAGTTCCTCAGTTTGTTGAGGATTCCGAGTGAAGTGCGCCTCCACCTTCGGCCTTACCTCAACTTGTTACCAGGTGAGATGAAGGCCAAGCGCTTCCTCGTCGTACAAAAAAAAAAAGGTACTTACGAAAAATAGCTTAGGCTCTCCTTTCTCAAACATGATAGAGCCCTCCGGATCCACAGCCACCACGACGCACTTCGGGCACCTCTCCTTGATCTTCTTGGCGACGCCGGCCACCGTACCGCCGGTGCCGGCGCCCATCACGATCATGTCCAAGTCACCGACTGCCGAGAGGATCTCCTCCGCTGTATGCTCGTAGTGGGTCCACGGATTTACTTCGTTGCTGTACTGAAACATTGAATGCAAAACGTTATCAACTATCTAGCTGTGCCTGTATACTTAAATACATTCGCTCGACACGTCTTTTGTCGACTTTAGTTGCAAAATTGGTCACCACGATAGTCCCTAATATTTGAACGGGAAATTATAATGTCCACCCTGAAAATATTATTTTTTGTGCGACGAAGCGCTTGGCCTTCATCTCACCGATAATGCCGAAGGTGGAGGCCCACTTCAACTTCACCCGGAATCCTCAACAAACTAAGAAACTGGCTATCTTACCTCTAAATGCCGGAACACAACCATTTAAAAAATCTATTAATATACAAATAAAAATATTAATCTATTGTAATTTGGTAGGTAGGTTACCTACTTACCTAAGTAAAATAATTTCTGAAACTTTTGCAATTTTGAACGAGATAGTTTTGGAGATTGCCTCCTACATCCAAATACAAATATACAAAATAGGTGTTAAGCGTTAGAGATCAAGTTATACATATAATATGTTGATTCAAGGGTGGCATTTCACATTGTTCACACCAAACAAATAACGATCAAACATTTTTTTTTTCGAAGATAGGAAGAGGTTTCCATTCAGTGGGTTTTTTTTTTAGCATATAAAACCACACCCACACACATAGACAAACTTGTTACCTACCTGGTCTAAGCTGATAGCGTTAGGAGTTTCTTCAAGTAGTTTATTGGCCACCGAGGCGAAATTCTCAGGGTCTCCGTAGGGGGCCATTGCAGGCGTCTGCACCACGTCGGCTCCGAGCAAACCGATCGTGCTTATCTTCTCATCGGAGTTCTTGTCGGGCGTCACTATTGTGCAACCGTATCCTGAGAATAGAAGCTAATCGTAACAAATATTATACAACATTAATTTCACACTTCGCCGTCTAGGCTCACACTAAGCAAAGCTGTAATATGTAACTAGATTACGGAAATAATACTTATTTAATTTTTTTTTTGTAAATACATACTTATCATACTATACAACCCCTAACACAGAACAAACATCAATATTCATCATATGAATGTTTGTTCTGGGTGGGAATCATGCTTCTTGTTGACAAACGCACCGACAACGCATAGGTACCAACGACCGTCAAGAAACGTTATGTAGAAAAAATATTGTTGGTGCGAGCAGTGTAAGCAGGTAATTTTCAGTTACATTTACAAAAATACATTCACATAAAAAAAATGTTCTTAACTAAGTATGTTTCTTTTAATTCAAAAAATATTTTAATTCAAACAAAAACAGAATTTCTAAAAAGGATCTTGATATTATAAAAAAATAGTCAACAAGTTTTGATTCCAAATTTTATGCCTATCTAAATAGACCGACCTCATAGGTACTTTACCTTGTTCGCCTACGCTTAGTTAAAATGACAAACTTTTTAATCATCATAAAAAAATATATTTTATGATCTTATTATCGAGATATCCCAAAACATATCCCAAAAAAAGATATCCGAAAGTCAGATTAAAGTAATCAATAATAGCGAATAAATCAAAAAAAGTATCATATCAATACTGATTAAAGGTGATTAGATAGTACAATTTGCGAGTTAACACATTTAGGACATGATAAGGACACCCTGATTTGTGTTACAATACTTACAATGCAAGAAAAAAACGATATTTAGCTCTCATTATACTCGTACACACTACGCAAAAGGAGCTAAGTACCTACACAAAAATGTCCTGCAACTTGCTTCCAAATCTTTACTGTTAAATAAATTGTGAATGCTTCAATCAATCTACATAACCATATACCTACTTACCTCTAGATAGAGGCGCAATCGATGCGATTATCACGTGACACTTACCACAGACTGCAGCAGCTAAAGAGACCCCAATGCCGGTGTTTCCAGAAGTGGGTTCTATAAATCGGGTACCAGGCTTAGCCAGGCCTTTTTTCTCGGCTTCTTGCACCATTGTGTATGAGATACGGTCCTTGATCGAGCCCCCTGGGTTTAGGAACTCGCATTTTGCGTCTATGTGAATAAAATTATCATTATTACATTTAAATGTCATTACTTTTCGTTAAACAGAAATAAGCGCAAACATTGTATAGCTGGTTATTTACCAACGGACCCCATGACTCGGACCCCATGACTCTGACCCCACGTGGGGTCCGATGAAACTACAAAATAATTTAAAGCCCATCCAACCCCTTGCAATTTGTATGGTGTCAGATGTGACAAAAAACTTATTTCGTAAAAGAATAGGTGAGTTTTTTTCCAGGCCACTGAGGCTAAGTCTGAAACCGTGAGTGTTATCGAAAAGTCATGCTAGGAGTTACGTGCTCGATTTCGAAAAAAATAAGTTCTACATTATCAAACAAAGAACTCAAAACTGCAAAAAAAATTTTTTTGCAGTTATTTTTTTTTTCATATGCTCACTTTTCTTGAAAAACTATAAAAATATAGTTTTTCTTAAATGCAGAACTTATTTTTTTTAAATCGAGCACGTAACTCCTAACATGACTTTTCGATAACTCTCACGGTTTCATGAAACCGTGAGAGTTATTAGTTTTTTTCATGGCCACTGAGGTCAAGTCTGCAGACTTGAACTCAGTGGCCATGAAAAAAACTCATACTGTATATCAATATGAAAAATCAATATGAAAAAAACTCATTCTGTATATCGTTAAACTTGAAAAATATTAAGTACAGTTTGTACATATAGGTTTTCGCACAGTAATTTATAATTCGCATCATAAGAGAAGAGACTCGTGTCTATTTTTAACACAACTTGTAGACGGAACATGCAATCAGCATAGTACATCATAGCCTTACTGCGTAAGGTAATATCCACATGGTTATTGGTCTACGCGGCACTGCATTGCGCCCGTCAATTTAAAGCATAAAGGTGTTAAGTATCGTGTGCCCGTAATTACACCGGCAACTATACCTTAATATATATATACATATAAATCATACGTTATAAATAATAAGCGGGATGCTGTGGTTTAGAGGTACCTATATAAATTACACATCACTTCTTGTCTGATCAGCATTGCTCAGTGGCGTTTAATTACCGTAGTGGGTGGCAATACTTGCAATATCAAAGTTACTACCGTACCTTAACTTAAGTAGGTAGGTAAGGTACCTATGCGATACTTAGATAGGTTCCTACCCACCTCACTAATAAATTAATATAATTAACTGACCTATTCATCCACATAGATACATTATGTATTCATTTCCAAGGTCATAATATGTTGTCATTGGTGATTAGGTAGGTACTATCCAAGATTTATACCTAAAGGTACTTATTATGACAGATAATCAGAATACTAAGTAATATGCAATATAAACTATATAAACATATACTATATAACCTAGTCTATATAAACTTTATATACAATAAAACTGTCACGGGTTAAAATCTGTTTTTTTTTTCATTTATTTTACGACAGGAATGTGCTTGGTTTTCATCTCTCCTGATTTTCAAGTTATGATAAGAAGTTGAAAGAAAGAAGTTGAAAAGAAGAAGTTGGAAGCGTACTTCACCTCAACAAACTGAGGAACTGGCTATCTTACCTATAAATGCCGGAACACAACAATTTAAGAATGTGTTATTAGGGCGGCAAAATTACATTAGATTGTGGTAGCTTAAACAAAATCCAGGCGGACTGAAACAAAATCCGACCACCAACCAAACCAAGCACAATACTGCGCCCCTGGGGGTCGAGCCCGGGTCCTCTGGATCTGACACCAGCGGACGAACCACTAGACCAAAAGGCGGCTGGTTACCGACAAATTTAAATTGGAGGAAACCCTATTACCGATACTGAAGCTAAAAGTTTCTAGTTTATTTTTTATTTTTGTCTGTCTGTTTGTCTGTTTCGTGAACGCACATCACGCTGAAAATACTGGATGGATTTGAATTAAACTTTGTGTTATTAATACCTACTGATGTTATTGGCAAGGAATTTGAAAACTTGGATGAAAAAAAGGGATGACAAGGAGTAAAAACGTTCGTTTGCAACTTAGAAAAAATACAGGAAATTTAGTGCGAGCATTCTTTATAGAAAACAACACATTTTTTTAAAATCTTACGCGATGCAATAATTCAGGTTTTTACCAAAGATTTTTTTAAATCAATTGAATTGAATATTACTAAAAGTAAACTATGAAACTGTTGTTTAACGAGTTTATGATAATCGTCGTTTAAAATAAAAGGCTTTAAAATAAACCAACACAAATATATCCAACCTAATATGAGCTCTCTGTACAAAGAGTACAGAGCGTATCCTACAAAGCGCAAGAGGTCTTAATTGGATGGTTTTTGCATTCACACATTCAATTCAATTCAATTACAAATAAGTAGATACTAAAGGGCTTGAAGTAATAAGTACATGATATGAATATGGGAAAGCCGAAGGTGGAGGCGCACTTCACCCGGAATCCTCAACTAACTGATAAAGTGGCTATTTTACCTCTAAATGCCGGAACAAGTTTTTTTTCCTACCACAAACAAACCAAGCACAATATTGTACCTACTCCTTCTGGGGATCAAACCCGGGACCTCCGGATCTGAAATCGGTGGGTTGAACCACTAGACTAGACCACAGACGCGGTTAATGTAATATGTGATAAAGCTAAGCTAGACCAAAGTATAGTAAGTAGTAGTGGCGTCTGGGCTTCACACTGCTCATTGGCTTTTGTAACGTCGTCGTCGCACTATTCAATTGTTTTTCCATTAGTAGAAATCATTTGTCATATCCATACCTTAACACTAGGCTGGGCGCTAGTGATAAACTATAGGTACTAATTTGAAGACCTACAAACAATAAATCGCTTATCATTATTGTAATGAAGCTAAGCCGTGAAACAATTCAATACTTATATGTACTTTTACAATAATCTACACGATTATATACAATTCTTATGTAGCTGTCTTATTCTTATGTGGTCGACTGACTGACAATCAACGCACATTGAAAACCTGTGGTAATAAAGACTAGCTTGCTTTTATAAGTAAGTACTTAGGGGTGCACTAAGATAAAATATCATGTACACCATACTTATACTTAGTTACTTTTAACGCCCGGAACTTCGTTCCTGTTATCCCGTGGGAATTTTCCAAAGTTATTTTCTTATTGCACCCCTAAATACAACGAAAAGAAGCTACACTAACAAAAACAATGGGAGGTACCTACCTATACCAACGTTATTTGAATTACTGAGTTTTATTTTTTGAGCGGAATCATACCTAGTATAGCTTAGGTTACTCCTTATAGCATCAGCTATCTGCTTGTGAAAGTCCCGTCAAAATTGGTTACGCCGTTTCAGAGATTAGCCAGATCAAACAAACAGACAGGCAGTAAAATAAATATATAATTGTTTTCTTGTTAATATATAAGTAAAGTACATATTCATTCAGTAAAAAGCTGTTATTTTGACATTACAAACAGACACTTCAACTTTATTTATCAAAATTCGCTGAATAAAAAAAGTTTTTTTTATTCTGCGACGGGGAAGCGCTTGGCCTTCATCTCACCTTTTTCGGCCGCAAAACAGCATTGCTGTGGTCCGGTTTAAAGGGTATGGTTGCCGGTAAGATAACGGGCTCCCGAGTCCCGAGGCTTAACACCGTTGACTGGTGCCATGCAGTGCCACGTGGGCCATGTTCTTTATGGATATGACCTACGCAGTAAGCCTTTGTTATAGGTAAGAGATGCATCAGGTGGGCTGCTTGGTTGTTCCGTCTCCAAGTTGTAAAAAAACACTACCTCTCCATGTATTTAGATTTTAATTAGCAATAGATAAAAGTGTGCTTTCATTACACCTTACTTACCTTAAGCACTCTTTTTCTCAATCTCTCTTTATTCACCTGAGTGTTCGAGGCTCTCTCTCGTTGACTAACTTATTATAATATCCTTACTAACAAGAAATAAAAGTTGATGTCGTTTTGAGCAGTGATCTCAAAACCGTTGCCTTAGTAGTGGTTTAAAAATCTGCCCCTCCAGCCCACGGATGTCGTTGGCAGCGTTTTTCGAAGTGTAAACAAGACTTTAACTGTGCGCACCAATCTGTCTACCAAGCGTGGTAAATATGGCCAAACCTTACTGTTTTAGAGGAAGGTCTTTCCACATTGTGGTGAACAATAAAGTGCTGTTGATGTGGGATAGGTATGAAAAGTCAAACCTCTTGTATGACATCCCAAAAGTACTTCTTGGATTTTATTGACACCCTTGGTTTGGCAACCCCATTGAATTAATAACAAAAAATCCTCCGATTACCGATTGATGAGTATTAACATATCCTATGCATATTCAAAATTTAGAACTGATCGGATCAGAAATTCAAAAGATATGGGCGAAAAATTATATTTCTTTTCACACCAATATCTCAAAAAATACCCCACTTATCAAAATTCTCCCAAGAAAATCAATTTTTATTTACGTTATCTTTACAGTATTAAATTCATGAGAATCGGATAATCCATTTGAGAGTTATGCCGCCGTCACAAACATTGCCACATACATTCATAGGTACATGTATACATACAGTGCCGTAGTTCGCTTGGCTCACTCGATCGATTATATTAACAGCACCTAAAATTATATTGATTATCTATAGTAGTTTGGCTTATTTTTCCTATATTGGTTATGTTATTTATTAATTTTGGTACCTACATACATTTTTTCCATAATAAATAAATCTAGTTTCAGTCTTTACTCTACCTAGATTTACTGGAAGAGAACTCTTTTAAATTTAAATTGTTAAGCTCGCCTTTGCCATAGGCACCTACTTTTTAATTTGATGTTAACTTGTATCATTATTTGTTTGTTTTTTTTTAAGTTGTTTAAAAAAAAAAAATTACCTATATATCACGCTTATACAAAAGTAATGACAGACTTGAGCAAACGCGAAAATAAAAATAATAAGTAGCTATCATTTTGAAAATTCTGAAGTGCTATCTATCTACCTATAAGTGCTCCCATTCTTCAAGCTTTGCTTAGTTTGAGGCTCTAGATGGCGCTGTGTGAAATTGATGTCCTGAAATATTTATTATTGCAGGCATCTAGGTATTACCTATATTTGATTGGTTTTTAGTTTGATTATGTCTGCCTTACAATGTAGGTACCTACTACCTACCCAGTTGTTTACTTGCATCACGAATCACTAAGCATTCTGAAACGCCAAGTCCCAAAATAAAACAAGAATGCATCAGCTTCATCATTGTTTCAATGAACTTGATTTTATATACAAAGAAATCAATGTACCTACCTAATACCTATATTACATACATTGTAGTTGTTTCATTGTGGTGAACGCATCGATTTGCCTCAACCATTATTATTCATAGTCGGTAAAGAATGGAACTCGTTGCCCTCGTCTGTTTTTCCGCACCAATACAATCATGGAGTCTTCAAGTACAGAGTGAACAGGTTCCTATTAGACAAGCTCCATCTTTGACCACATCTATACTTGTTTTTCAAGTGAGTTGCTGGTCAAACGCTTGGCTATCATCAATAAAAAATAAAATAAAAAAATACAAAATGGTGCGTTTAAAGTGGGCTACATAAGGTAAATCATAGGTAAAACTAAATCATTTTATACACTAGTAGTTCGCCCCGTACTGAGATCTCGTGATGTCTGGTTTGAGTTAGGTATTTGACCACGGACAATATATCTCAAATAGAGTAGAACGTAATTAACAAACGATCAAAGTATGCTTTCAATACACCTTACTTAAGCACTCTTTTTCTCAACCTCTCTTTATTCATCTGAATATTCGAGGCACTCTCTTGCTAACTCTTATTGTATGCAAAGCCAGAATGAGAGAAAAGCACCAAACCAACTACGACGTGATAAGTAACCCCTTACTAAAATTAAACCTTGGTTAATCCGGGTCTCAAAAGCGTGGTTTTAATAGTCGTGACTCAAAAATCTACCACTCCAGAACACGGATATCGTAAAAAGTAGTAAACAATAATTTGCTGTTGATGTGAGATATGCGCAGTCGAACCCCTTGCATATGTCATGCAATTCTTGGATTTTATCGACACCCTTGGTTTGACAACCCTATTGAGTGAATTACAAAAATAAATAGACCAATTTTCATGAGAATATGAATACCCTCTCTTATCTTACAAGACCTGATGAGCATCTCTTGCCCCTTCATCTTTAATAACCACTCCTAAAATAAACTTATTATGAAATCTGCAGTCTCAGCCCTTATATTCACCCCTTTTGCAACCCTTCTAGTCTCATTTAACATCCTTATTTCTCAAAAACTACCCTAGAGTAATAACAATCCTAAAACCGATTGATGAGTATTAATATAATCAATGCATATTCAAAATTTTGAATTGTTCAGATTTTTTCAGATCAACTATTCAAAAGATATGGGCAAAAATGGTATTTCTTTTGCTCCAATATCTCAAAAACTACCCCACTTATCCAAAATTCCTCGCGACAATCAATTACTATTAACGGTATCTCTTTAACCATAAATAAAATCTTCGTTAACCCGTTCGAGAGTTATGCCGTCACAAATATTACCACATACATACATACATACATACACACATATACATACATACAGTGCTGGATTTCCCAACTAAACTCGGCTATCTCATTTGCTACGCTCACTAGATCAAAAAACTCCGTGTAGTCTAGTCCTAGAATCTCAGGCTTAGGTAGTGCGTCGTCGTCGGTAGGACTCCTAGAGACTCGAAACTTTCAGGGGTAGGTAGTGCCCTTAAAAAGGATTTAAGGAAATTCCCAGGGGTTGACAGGAACGAAGTCCCGTCGTTTCAGCATGCCAGTAGATTTATAAATAAACTATTTTCTTATGAATGGCTTTTGGATCAACCGGCACGATTTTGAAAATACGAATAAGTAGGTACACTTATCTTGTTTAGAAATACATAGCAGATGCATGAGAAACATGTTCATTTGTAAGAAGAACTCAAATCACGTCGTGACTTTAGAAAACACCTCCCAAAGTTCACACCGCACGTAAATAGGTTTATTCTAAATCAGGACGCCAAACTGTAGGGTGGGGTACGCAATTTATGACTTGAAGATTTCATGTGTCTTAAATTGAATTATCTTTTTCATGGCACCTCATTACATTGCGTTCATCAACCCGCCGCGCCGCGCGGGTAGTAGCTATTATAGACTCATCTTCATGCTTCTTCCACTCATCCATTTACTGTGTTGGTCAAATAAATGTCTCTTCTTTCTTTACATCCACGTAATCTACGCAAGATCCTCGAGGCTCGTCTGGACACTCTGAGGAAGGCTCTATCAACGTGTGAACGCATAGGTAGGTTCTGTTGATGATAGAACATAGAACAAGTCTCTCAGCTCAGTTAGTTCAATCTGCTTTCTGCGCAGTTTGGGACTAAGTAGATGACGCTGTGTGAAATTGATGTCCTGTCCAGAGTGCCTAGTGCAAGTTGCAATTGAAGTTCACTTGATTCGTTTGCTCACAGTGAATATGTATAAGGGAAGGAGGCACGCTTAGACACGGTGGACTAATAAGTCCATCGTGGATAGATGGCAGAGTCGGTGTTACTGTGTTATAAATCTTCGTTTTTGCTACATTTTCATTAAAAACCGCCGTGAACTCGTTTGTTCTAAGGTGCCTTATCCTTCTCTCCTTATACATATTCACCATTCACTGTGAGAAGGAGTAGGTAATAAGGAGTAGCACTAGTCAGTACGAGCACAAAAAATAGTGAGAAGCCATGTTGATTTTTGGCGTTGCAAAGTAAATATTATATAGAAGATTTGGAGATATTGGTAATTGGAACTTTACTTATTGTATGGAATATAATCAGTATAAAATAATGTGAATTTAGATTTATTATGTAACTGTGTTTCTAAAATGTTTAAAATAAACCTCTTTAAATTAAATTGGTTTGGTTGAAAAGTTTATCATGAATATTTTAAACGCATTAATAATTATTATGATGAATTCCTTTCTAACCGTTCCTAGAATCACTAACTAAGGAAAATACATCAAATATGTCCGTTGTTTTTTTAATCATCATTAATTAAAATGTGCCCCAAGTAAGTTCAAAGCTGCCCCAGTTAAGGGCAGGCCATTCATTTAAATACCGCACGTTTTTAAAACACTACGTTGTATTTTTTTTTTTTTTATAATATATAGTCTGAGCTTATTAATATAGTTAGAACCTGCATATTATATTTGGACGTTGACTCCTGTACTGATTAGACGCAATAGCCGATAGTATATATAACTACTACAGCAAAAAAAGTTAAATAACAATATCTATTTAATATTTTAAAGACACGAATGAAAAACATGTTCAATGGTACAAACGCGGTAAACGAGATCCCGTTCGACTAGATATGGAGCAAGTAGAAAACACGCACTCAACACACAGTAATAGAGAGGTACTTACAGATTTCGCATTCAATGCCATGGTCCTTAGGAATCCTGTTGACTCGTACCATGGGCGTATTCCCGATCACTTGAAGGATATTATCATAAATCCTTCCGTCGTGAATCTGGCCGTTGCCATTGTGAACACTGAAAAACACAGCATCATTGAAACAGGAAATCATTGCAGTATTCTTATTGGTCCCACACTAGGCTCCGGGGGGTATTGTGAGAACCTAAAATTAGGCGAGATAAACAATAGATTTTTAAAACTTCGGACCCCTTTCTGCGCACGGAGTGTAGCATAGGAAAGTGCAGAGAGCAATATTTTTTTTACGGTTGAATTTCGACCACTGCTTGGTTTTAGTTATGCTTTTATTGCATATGAATAGGTTGGTAACTTTCACAGGATATGACTGTTGTTGCAATTTCAAAACCAGGTTTTGAAATTGGATCGTGGGTAGGTACCTATACTCTGATGTGGTGCTTTCAAGTGTCAGTGATTATTGATTAGAATCATGTAATGGGATCTATTTATTCAGAAGGATTTAGTATTGTTGTATATATGCGCTATGTTTAGACTTTAATATTCTACTGGAATTTGAGTGCAACGGATTTTAACGGCTTCCAGAATAGAGTGACTGAAATACCCTTAGTTACATTGTTAATCGTGGTGCACCACTGGAGAGCGAGCGACAGCGAAGTAACTAGGTAGGTACCTACCTATATAAAATACGATAGACATTTCAGAAGTTTTCATTAATATGCTACAGATTCGTTGTGTAGCGAAGATAATGATCGGCAGCTTCTAACCTATACAGAATCGCCATATACCTACAGTATACCGTACACAATACATGGCCAAGTTTTTTTATACGACAAGTATTTGACATTAGAGCACGCTTTTCTACAAGACACCTATTAATTCTGGACTAGTCTAGATAATTAACTTTATCAAGATCTCTGACAGTTTAGACTAATGTTACCTAAGTACTCTAATTTCATACTGAACAGATTACTAAGCCATTTTCATCAATGCATAAGAACAATGTACCTACTGTGACACAGGTATTATACATATAGTATTAGTTATAGTTATAGTATACATTATGCATTTGTTAAGATAAGTATACCTTATCTGAATACTAAATAGAAATTTAATAAGAAGTCGATAATAATATTATGATCAATTAATTGAAGCAGCCTAAAGACTGATCAGACAAGTACGAAACGGAAGCGTTTTTGTCGGAAGCCTCCGAAAGATTTTTGAAAACCCGATGGGCACCGGTTCCTTGCGGACCCAAGGTCTAAATAGATTATTAAAAAAAAAGTTTTCATGATTCTATGCTGATAATCACAGAACAATGAATCTAATCATGTGTTCTGTGCTGATAATGTATGGCCCCGGGTAAGTAAAGTTCCGTCAAACTCACACACACAAGCATTGTGTTGTTAACTGACAAATTTGGACGATGCTGTTCGTATAAATGCGCGGTACGGTCTTATGGATGATAGGAACCATTCGGATATGAAATCCGTCTGCGAACCGTCTACAATAAATTCTAACTAACTAGGCATAGCATTTTTTATGTCGCAACAACACCAACACTTGTAATTACCTACTATATATTTAGAAAATATATTTGGAAGATTTGGTCGCACTTTGAATATATTCCGGATTTGACTGATGCTTTAATGCAAAGCTAAACACAACATACCCTTTGTGGTTTTCCATATTGTTCCGTACTGAAGTCGATTTTACACTACACAACTTGAAAATCCACACAGAAATGAAATGCCGGGGATGTGATAAGCCAATACTTTCTCACTATTTATACCGCGTTCGAATTGAAAAGTCAGATAAGTCGTAAATTGCGCTTTTTATGATTATTGAACAGACTTGTGTTCAGGAACCAAGCAGATACATTTTCTAATAGTTATTATGCATTTTGGTGACACCAAGGTACCTACTTATTTTTTCAAGTGCAGAGTGCCGCAATAGTAAAAACTAAGTAATACATTTATCAATAAAGAAGTGTTACGGAATATTGCACACAGCACCATCTAGCAGTAACATAATGTTAAGTAACAATTTCGAAATAAAATAATCAAAGTCTACAGCAAAATAGTTTTTAGGGCGCCGCCGCAGTACCCATGGGATGCCAACGGGGCCATATTACCAAGCCTCCGATGTACATCTGTCCATCTGTATAAATAATACAAATCGAATAAAATAAAAAATGAAAGGGGCTATAGGTACAAGAAACGTGATTGTTTTAGCCTTAAAATGTGTTTCAGAACACTCAGTGTGCCTGTCCCCACTTGACCGGTTGAATAATGTATTAATAGCACAGAGTTTAAGTGAGTAATCATAATTAATTAAATTGTATCGTGTCTCAACTTATCTGCATCTGCCTTGCCAATCAAGGGCAGTAGTTGCGTTTAAGTAGGTACACAATCTCATTCATTTTTCCATTATGCATAAAAAATGGCCGTATCACAATGTAGATTGATCCGATAACAGATTAGTTACACAGTTACACTTATTACAACCGATAATGAGTTTTAATTTCACAATTATCGGTTTACGAGCCGTTGCTGCAAGTGGCGGACATTCGCTGCGTTGCGGCGCGGATGCTGCACTGAACTACAAGGAAATGCAGGGACGGGTGCGTATAATTATACGTTTGTATGTATGTACTAGTTACCACCCGTGGATTTGCTCCCACAGATTACAGCTCTGCTCGCGTTGCAAGGGCTCGTGATGAATGAATGAATGTAAGTAGGTAAGCTTTATTGTACTATACAGCAATTGCATCAGACAATTTATGTGACATAGGCATTTAGGTGACACAGTGTTTGCACAATAGGCGGCGTCCAGGCTCTATTAGGTACACTCTAATCCACTGAAAAATCAATTTCCTAATTGAATAACTCTCTGTCTTTATACTTTTTGATTGATACACTCTAATCCATCAATGGATTTTTTCTTCTTTTTGTTCGACTCTAATCCATTTTATTTTTGATTTGTTTCGAATTAGATTTCCACGCTAATCCATCGATGGATTAGAGTGGAACAAAAAATTGACATAGTTTATTACTTGTAGTCTGGTTCAGTAGTCCAGTTACAATCAATAAACAACTGGGATTTTTACGATTTGACACATTATTTTGATACGTAAAACGGATATATATTTAAATAGAAAAAATGGGAAAAAGTCGTAAGTACCTATGTCTGTTACTTTACTGTATATTTAGTAAAATAAATATAATATCAATAATTTGTAGATTAAAGTAAGCAGAGTGTTAATGTTTTTATTTTATTGCTCTCATAAACTACTCGTGAATGATTATTTAATTACTATTCACTAGTACCTACCTAGTAAGAGCAACAAGTCGCCTGTATGAATATACACTCTTTACAATGTAAAAGGTTTTGAAAAATTTTTACATGTTCTTTTATTTTTATTATTTTGTTCTTAGGTATATAACCACGGAATTCATTCTCAAAAAAACTTTACTAACCTTTAAGCACTCTTTTTCTCAATCTCTCTTTATTCATCTCAGTGTTCGAGGCTCTCTCTTGTTGCTAACTCTCATTCTCTCTAACTCATATTCAAAGCCAGAATGGGATCAAAGCACCGACCTTATGTCATAGTGGGTGGGTAGAATACAATAAGTGAATAAGTCTTAATATAATAATAATAAGTCTCTCCCTTACTAACATAACAACACTTAATGTCATTACAGGGGTGGTTTCAGCAAATAAAAATAAGTTAATTGTGAAGACAACCCCCTCTAACAGTATATCCTTCAAAACATATCAAGCGTTTTACTTTGTTACAAAAACTACACCTATGCAAAAGTAAAATATGTATTTTTTTTATATGCAGTCACTACTCTTTCAAATGACACCCATATTACAAGCTTTTCTTAGTTTGGATCTAGCTCCAAACTAAGAAATGCTTGTAAATGGAAACAGATTACGGATAACATACCTTCTAATAGGTGTACTACTGTTTTGTGAATCAATACATACTTCTGATACAATATAGCTACCAAGTACAGAACAAACAACTTTAGTATTTTCTTCAAACAGTTGATGTTTGTCGAATCCACAACCTACAGCACAGAAAGCAGAGCTAATAGGTATAAACTACAATTCGAGGCTTGAAAAAAAAAAATCCACTCGTCCTAACTGGGTCACCGGTTTTAAATATGTTTTTAAAATTGAAAGCTTATTTGTTGATGACGGTTTTTTCTAACTAACAATGCCGATTCTTGATCAAACGCTCCACCATTTTTTTTAAAGCCCTGGGGATATTGGTACCTACCTACATCACATACAAAAAGGTTGTAAACTTTTTGTTAATTTAAGAAAATAATAATAATGAAGTACCTTTTATATCGACTACAAATGGAACGCCCAGGTCCACTTGCTGGGACCGTTGGTAATCCTTAATGAATCGACCACTATTTGTTTTATGATATATTTTAATTATTTTTATTTAATATTACACTTTAAAAGGAAGCTATCATAAAATTTCAAGTCTCTAAGACATTTGGTTTAGTTAGACTGTGCGTTCAATGTCAGTCAGTCAGATACACGTCGATTTTATTTATATAGATAAACAGAGATACTTACTTCAGGACCAGTTATTTAGACTGTGATACTCCGTGAGTTACTCGTTAGCAGTAGGTACGAGTACAAATAAATTGTCACAAGACACCGTCCGTCTATCTGGTGTCACGTTTGAAACACAATCACACCCATCATAGACAAAAAACTAGACCAAAAAGGATGCGTGCATTGAACACTTGTTTGCTTTAGTGATTACTCGTCTTCCGCTGGTCCAAGGTGGTCAAATCTGGTGTCTACGAGTTCGTCTTGCAAAGGCGGAGAGGACTAATAAATTAATATATCATTATTTATAGTACACAATTTAGTAAGAAAAATAAAATAACTGGCATAGGCTTACCTACGTAGACTTTTGAGCAAATAAGTTCTAGCGATTACTCGCGTTCCCTTGTTTTGAGGAGATCGAACCTGGTGTCTACGAATATGTCTTCCAAAGGCGGAGAGGACTGCGAAGTCTGATTAGTAGGTAAACGTAGGTATACATTTCCCGAAAAAAAACCCACACCAAACTTCTCCCGTATCATCCCCCCCATTTTCTCCTCGATCAAAAATCGCGATCGATGAAAATTTTTAATGAATCAAGGAACATGTGTGCCAATTTTCACAAAAATCGCTTGAAATGCGACCTGTAGGCGAGAATAAACCAACCGACAGACAGCGGACAAAAGCATTTTTGGCAAATCTCGAAACTGAGACGCTTCGCTCGCTCGGTCAATAAGATATCTAGGTATCTTATTGACCAAGGTCAAGGCGTATTGAAACAAAGCCTTACCACCAACCAAACCAAGCACAATATTGTACCCCCCTGGGGTCGAACCCAGGACCTCCGGATAAAATATCGGCGGGTAAATCACTACACCACAAAGGCGATAAATAAAATCTGTTATAACATTAAAGGCTTTTTTATCGTATTGTTAAAACTTTCTTTTTGAGAAATTATCTCCATCACAAACCAGACATTACGAGATCTCTGTTCAGGGCGAACTCCAGTTTAGCCTGATCAATGTTAGTCAGAATTTATTCATTCTTTCTTAGAGCTTAGGATTTAGAGTAAGAAATCCGGCCAACGGCTAAGTTAAGTTAAGTTGGGATTCCCTGTATGGACAGGGTATCCCAAATCACCAAAAAAATGAGGTAGTGAATGAGACATCATTGCTATAACTTGTCTATGGAAGTAGGTACCTACTTAGACAAACCGCATTGCTCTAATCCGGTAAGCAGGATTTCTGGTGAAATTACAAGCTCATGAAGCTTATATATTATTTATACCTACCTGAAGCTAACGGAAGCAATGCAGTAGCGCGTAGACTATGTTCTGAATCGGTATGTACGTAGTTATACCTTCTTTGTTAGCTTAACTTAGGAAATTTCCACTGTATGACGGATAGCGTTTATTGGTTTGTTTCATTCAATAATTATTCGTTAATAACGTGTAACTCCCTTCGTGAATAATGGATTTGCACGATATTCTAAATTTAATTCTTAACTTAATAGTAAACTTGTTCTAGATAGGTACATACTTATCTGATCTTCTGCGCTGTAGGTTGTGGGTTCGATTCCCACGCGGGACAAGCATTTGTGTGATGAAGTTTATACAAAGAAAATAAAACAACGTAGTCCCAATATAATTTTATTTATTCTCAGTAGGTATTTAGTGCGAGTAAGCATTGAAGCATAAAATGCAATTAATTTTCCCGACACGTTGTCTATTGCCATTATTACATCAGTGTCTATATTGTCTATACAATAATATTTTATCCGTCTCTGTGGTCTAGTTGTTCAGCCCACCGATTTCAGATCTAGAGGTCCTTGGTTCGATCCCCATGGAGAGTACAATATATTGTGCTTGGTTTGGTTGGTGGTAGGACTTTGCTTAAGTCCGCCTGGCTAGCTACCACCATCTTGCCTAATTCTGTCGCCATAACAACAATTTTAAAATTGTTGTGTTCCGCCAATTAGAGGTAAGATAGCCAGTTCCTTAGTTTGATGAGGATTCCGGGTGAAGTGCGCCTCCACCTTCGGCCTTATCTCAACTTGTAACCAGGTGAGATAAAGGCCAAGCACTTCCCCGTCGCACAATAATAATAATAATAATAAAAAAAAAACAATGTTGCAAGTCAAATTTTCCAAAGGCCTATATTTACCTACCAGCTGATTGAGCTCTCCAATTAGTTGTTCCATATAACTTCAGAAGCCCAGATATCTAAAATGTTTTTTTAATAAGTAACAGAACGAGCATTGGTGGAGTGGAAATGTGTGTATGGGTAAGTAAGATACCTAGGTAGTATAAATATTCAGTAACAGACTCACACTTGCGCTCTATAAGGGTAGGTCTGATCTGAGCTATAGGAGTAGGTATGTTAATAGGTGCACGTGCGTGGTTGCAAAATAGGCAGCGCAAACGCAACGCACGCGTGGCTGACTTCTAGCGACGGTGAAGGTCGCCTAGAAGTGCTCAAATGCCCTTTTATGACTGTTTTATTTGTTCCTACTCATGAGTATATAGGAGTATACGAAGTATAAGAGTGACTACAGTCAAGTATTGGCATGGTTTCCTGTTTGTATTATTTATTCCGGCCTTCAATTCGGTGGGGGTTCTCGATTCGCCGCGAAGTGTAAACTTAATAAATATTTCACGAAATCCGATTCCAAAGCCGAGTTGTTTTTGGAGATCGCCAGATCGTGAGCTAGTAGGGCCCATCCTTAGAATTGCTGTATATGTATTCCAAAACGTCATCAGCCGTGATAACGCAGTCTGGTATGAAGTGACCTGAAAGGAAATCAAAAGTCAATTCTTAATTCGACCAAAGACTAGGACCTATCTAATCTATCACTAACATGTTATTGATATATCTATAATATCAATAATAACATGCCTACATCATGTAATCAGCGAAGAATAGTCACACCACTTTTTAATTTTGTGTCGTCACAGTTACCAATTTCGGCTGGTGAATTAGGTGAATGATACCTACCATCCGTAGGCTGATAATTTAGAAATTGCAGATCTAAATACAATTAAACAGCTGATTATTTTTCAACATGGTAGGTACTTCACGAGTTGTAAGAAAGTAAGAACAGATAAGGTAGATATCTAGTTACATTACATTCTGTAAGACACACTACCTATTGTTGAAAAGTTTGGCTTATGCAGCTTATGCTTCGTAAACGTAGATTAGTAGGTAGGTCCTCAGTTTGTTGAGGATTCCGGGTGAAGTGCGCCTCCACCTTCGGCCTTATCTCAACTTGTAATCAGGTGAGATGAAGGCCAAGTGCTTACCCGTCATACAAAAAAAAGGTATAGGTACTAGGTAGGTACCGTTATTACAATCACCCCGAAGTACTGCAAGTGCTCAATTGTTAACTTACTCCCGTCGCTACAATTTTTCCCAATGACCACGAACGGAGTGATGTCCAGGACTCTTGAGAGACGACCGATTGTAGGGAAACCCTTCTTTCCATTCATGGATAAAGTGTGGCAGTGTTTCACCAGATGACAAATCACCGGCGAGTGAAAGTCCATAGCTTCGGAGGACTTCTCGGGAAACTTTTTTGGATTGGTTGCGTCGTAGCGTAATGAGTCTTTGGATACCGCGCCGACAAAGTAACTGTAAATAAATATAACTATAAGTAGGTAATATAGCCACCCAACCTACAAAATAACCCACAAATTAAGCCACCGAATATCATTTACCTGCTCTAAATGTGGTCTGCTTTGCTTGGCGTCTTCGGGATCATTTAAGTATTATATTGAACATTGATTAAGAGAAACGTTGTAAGTTTCTGGGATAGTGTCCCAAAATTCAACGATATGCCATATAACCAGCGGGTGGACCTGCACGTGACTGCTCGAGAAAAAAATGAAAAAACAATTTTTGAACTGGACTGGCGTGTTCTGCAAACTGAAATGAACTGGCGTTATTTTGGATTATGATTGTGTGTTGTAAATTGGTATTTTGGCGTAATTTGAACTGTTTAGCGTTTATCATGTCTACCATTCACACCGAATACGCTAATACGCACTTCATTTATGCAGAATGCCGATGCAATACTAACTCTGCTAGCAGATTGTATCGAGAAAGGTACCCAAATGCTCGAAGATACCAGGATTATCGAGAAAGTATTTATTAATGCGCATCAAGCGTTTTCAGAGGGTCGTTTACCATCTGACAGGAAAAACGCTGGAAGACCTAGATTTGAACGCGATGAAGAAGTTCTCAATTAAATAAAAAATGATTCAGTTGATCATGGCTGTACCAATTGCTATTTGTCATCTACGTTTAATCCATGTTCGCAAATAAATGATTATTATTATGGTTATTCAACTACTTCGGTACGTGCCATAGAAGCAGCTCCCAAAAAGATTTGCACATCGAAATCTAAAACGTCACAGGCTTATACACAGTATACACACACACCCACTACAGGCGTGTGCAGACGTTATTAATGCGGGGCTATCCATTAAGGGTCACATTTTGCCGTGTAATGCTGAGAGCACAGGGAAG
Source organism: Venusia cambrica (assembly GCA_951394065.1). Taxonomy (NCBI): domain Eukaryota; kingdom Metazoa; phylum Arthropoda; class Insecta; order Lepidoptera; family Geometridae; genus Venusia; species Venusia cambrica. Next base: position 8,311,724 of record OX596042.1, read on the forward strand.
ATCCCCAATTCTTAGATAAAGTTCTATGGTCAGATGAAACTTAATCTTCACAACCTACATAGGAGCAATGAAATTCCGCACCTGATGAAACAAGACTCTCTATATCAATTCAAGGTTAACCTGTCGACGGCCATATTAAATGGAAAAGTGATTTGGCCCTTTGAGTTACAAGGAAACTTAAATAGCAATCGTTGTTTGAACTTTTTACAAAATGACTTGCCAGAATTATTAGAAGACGCAAGTACAGCCCATACGTGATTTACAAAACAATGACATGCTGTTTCAAAATGATGGTTGGCCAGCTCACTATTACCCAGGGCGTTGGATCGGGTGACTTGGTATAAGCACCCTGGACTTCTTCTAATGGCGTTGTCTCAAAGATAGGGTCTACTCAAAACCCATTGCAATATTGGCCGATCTCCGTCAAAAATAGCTCAGGCTGCAGATCATATCAATGGTAGAAGATATGCACGGCGAATATAAAAATAGTTTGTAGAATATAATAATATATGTCGTGCCTGTATTAATGCCGATGGCAAACATTTTTAACATTTACTGTTATGTGCAATAATAATAAAAATATTTTTAAATTGTTTGTTTTACTACGAAGTTTGGTTCTTGTTTAGAAATAGTACGCATATTTTTTTCTAGCTAGTTTTTCAAAGTAATATACCATTTTGAAATCGAAGTTAGATGCGTCAATTTAAAAAAAAAATTATAGCACCGTTCATATTTTTTTTACACCAAGATGAAAGTGAACTTTAAGAAAAAAGTTTTTAAGAAAATATTAAATTTGATAGATTTTGTGTGAAAACAACAGACATTCAGGGGATTGTGAGGGTTGTGGGGGTTAGCAGTGCTACTTATATTGCCAACAAAAAAAGAAACAGAAATATTTGAAAAATTGTGAGTTAAAAATAGCTTAGGGGTGTCAATATTCGAAGGAATTCTTCTTTAATTTTTTTTACAAATAAAATAGTTTATTTTTCTTCTTTTTTTTTCGAGCAGCCATGTGCAGGTCTACCCGCTTGTGCTCGCTTATCATTGAATTTTGGGACACGTTAGAAATACTTACGCCTTACAATCGAGCACTATTGCGATGTTCTGTGTCTTCATGGCGTCGATAGCGTCTGCACATGTGCATGTATCGTTAATAGTACGATATTTCATGTTCAAATCCAGCATTGTGATTGGTTGATCCCACCACCTATAAAAACATAGATAATCTTAGCAATGATTCTACATTGTTGAGTTATCCAGGATTCCGGCGCCGGTAGACCGCACATTTTGTGTTCGTAGGTAGGTACTATTACGTGTATGTACCTATCTATGTTTATGTCTTTACCTGAACCAGATTTAGAATACATAGTTATTGATCTGTGACCAGATGGCTGGAAAAGAACTAAACGCTAACGAAAGAATGTCATGACTACTTACTTTACCTACTTAACACTACAGGTACTACTACTTACTGCAGGTTTTTCGTCATGTTATCGAATTCTATAAAATCAAAATATTAAACGTAGTAGGTACTTATCTGTACTGTAAGTACCTAACTACAACCTGACATGTAGGGTACGCAGAGGGAGTGCCGGTCAGGGGGTTCAATTCAATTCAAAAATATTTATTGGAACTATAGATTTTAGGGTACATACGTTAAAGTTGGAAGGATGACACTGCAAAAGTTTAGTATAAAACTGAGTAGCAGAGTCAGCGCCCTCCTCCGAAAACAAATCAAATAGTTCCATAATGAACAATGATACATACTAGAAGAGATAATATTAAATCTAAGAAATCAAACTAAACCAGTAATATATACAGAAAATAAGGAATTACAAATTGTAAAAAATATACACAAATATACTGTTAAAATAATGCAGTGGGGGAAGGGAAAGGAAGGGTGAGGAGTGGGAAGGGAAAGGAAGGGAGAGGAGTGGGAAGAAAAGGTATAGATATTAATTTGATAAACTTTATTGCTGGGTTGTCAAGAATTCTTCCGTTCCTTCGTAAGTTAGTGAAAGAAGCCAAGTTATATATAAATATATTTACATTTGTTCATGGGGAGTGGATATATGTTAAGGACTTTGTTAATTTTGTTATACAAGGAATTACTCAGGTAGTAAAAATGTATGCGTGCAACAACCGTTCTGCACAAATCTGTTGAGCACACAATATCAGAGCTCCTTTTTTTATTGGATAATTTGGGATCAAATGTGATTTGGGACTGTTTGCGAATTATTGTTCCAAGGATAAATAATTTTCGCACTGAGAGTACGCCACAAAGGGAATACAAGGTAGTTCTCAGTCCAGTCTCTTCCACTAACGAGGAGAGCTGTGTCATCAGCATAAGTAAAATACTGCAGCTGGGTAGAGACATCTTGACTAGATCATTTATGTAGACGAGGAAGAAGGTTGTTCCGAGTACACTTCCTTGCGGGACACCAAATGTGAGCTCTTCTTCTCGCTAAAAAAATTATGAATAACCACAACCTGACGTCGACCTGATAAGTAACTATTGAACATGTCATTGACACCACATCTGATGCCAATTTCACTGAGTTTGTTCTGTAAAATAGGCACAGAGACGGTGTCGAACGCTTTAGATAAGTCGAGAAATATACCAATAGTTTTCAGTTTATTTTCAAAGTTTTTTGCGATAGAGGAGGTTAGTTAAGGCTAAAGGACGGGGAACGAGACGCAACAGCAGGCAGCGACAAGTTTGATCAGTCCGGTCGCTGCACGTGAGAGAGAGGCGCGTTTGTTTGTTTCTGCCCGCCGCGCCGCCTGGATGTAATTTTTGGCTGAGTGCGTAAGTACAGATTTATTTTACTCATTTAATGTTGCTATTAATTGTCTTTGTGCTCAAGAATTAAATTAAACGATACCGTAAACACTTCTTAATAATTGTATCTGTGTTTTGTTAAAATTTTACTTGATTGCTAAACCGTCTTTTGGGGTTATACCGGTCAAGTGACCGCCATTACCCCAAAGTAATGTACTATTATTATGTCAACAGATATGCCTAGAAATCGAAACTTTTCTAATGCACAAGGACCAACTCTGGTAGCATTTGCTCATGTAGCTCCACACAAACTTTGCGACAGTCTTCACAGTTAGTACAAGGGAGGAAAAAATAACATGCTACCATATTCACGGATATTCCTTTAAAGCGATATTTGAAGAGATAGAAGCAAAGAAACTAGCAAAAACCAAAGGATCTGAGAAAATTAGCAAAACTAAGGCTCAAAGAAAGTTATAAAAATGTGAAAAAAAATCTTACAAACGCAAAATTATGTTAGAAAGTTCACCAAATGTGAATAAAATCATCAAACTTGGTAACGAGTAATAATTATATGGATGCAGAAATGACATGAAAATAACAATAAATGCAAAGAATTTGGACCAAACAATGAGATGTGGTATCGATGACTACATGCGGCCAATGGTCTCATGCAATGTGCTCAGGATGAGATTCTGCAACAAGATACATCTGTGATTTTTGTGCCTGAGACTCAATTAACTCAGATTTGTCATTTATGCTGACATATCGTTGTTGTATACACAAATATAAGTAAAGTTGATCTCTATAGTTAATAATGCATCAAAATGTATCTTGATTGTTATATTTAAGCAAATATTTTTTGATCGGCATTACCCCTTTGCATGAGAGGCATTACCCATGCTCAGGGGCAATGACGTTAAAACCCATTTTTTTTGTACTACCATTTTTATAAAAGAGTTAGATATGTGGTTTTAATACATGTAATAAATATAAAGCTTGTTGTATGATAATTTAGAGAAAAAAAAAATGAATTGAAATGAATTGAATTATCTATGTGAGTCACAGTAACTGTCAATGAGAACCTCATGTCAGTGAAACCATAAATAGGCTTAAACACTACACACCTTGGTTTAGATAAATACTTTTAAATATTTTAAGTGAATAAATATACCATTTGCCTTTGTACCTACCTATCTAAACGAATAAACAATCATGGAAGTAGCTGGAGGAGGTCATCTGTCAAAAGGACATGCGGATTTACATCAGTGGAAAATGCCTGAGAAAACAGGATTCAGGATACGATTTGAGGTTGAGGTTGATGATACACCGCAGTCTGTTGATGCTTCCGGGTGGAGTGCGCTTCCACCTTCGGCCTTATCATAACTTTACACCAGAGTGCCTAGTGCGAGTTGCAATCGAGGTTTACTCGGTTCGCGTATGCCCACCGTAAATGGTGAATAAGTTTAGTTATTATTTTTCATACAAATCGTGGTAAACGCAAACGCGCTCGAGTTCGAGTAGTTATGGAACAAGTAGAATACTCGCACTAGACGCAGTACAAAAAAAATAGTAAAGGTGGGGGGTGGGGGGGATTTATTCGGTGCTCGAAATGTTAGGTAATTTACTGCATGGTGTGCTTTGGTGGGTCCTTGTAGAGCACCGCCTCCATCCACTGGTCACACACAAACTTGTCCATGTAGTTCCGGATTCCGTCTGGCAAGATGACCACAACATTGTGGTGTGCTTGTAAATTGTAGACCTGGGCGGCCTTGATAGCTGCACACATGATCGCCCCGGCACTTCCGCCTGCCACCCGATAAGGGAACAACAGAATTCATTAATAAAATGTAGGTACCCATATAACAACAGACATAATATGTATACCGTTGGACTGATCGACCGACAGACTAAAAATTAACCAAGTCAAGCATAATATTGAACTTGATCAAATCCTGGGATCAAACCCCAGGGAAGTTCAGGGAAACCCTCTGGTACACAGAGGCTGTAAAAAAATATTGTTGTGTTATATAAACAATAAGTAAGCTTTTACAAATGTTAAAACGATTAATGTTTTTTTTTTCGTAATTAACGGTGTTGTGCTGTTATTAATTTTAAGAATAAACAACTGTAAAACTGACTTTCAATTTAGCTACAACGCCAGGCAATACAATCAATAACAAGTGGGAAAAAAAAACAAACATAGTTATCTCTATATAGTAAAGTTTATTAGGAGAGGACTAAAGTCAGCGACTAAGTTTTAATTACGCAGGCCACATAAGATTTTATTAATAAAAAAATACTCACCACATAATAAGCCTTCTTTTATAGCCATAGCTCTGGCCATTAGAAACGCTTCTTCATCGGTTACAACTTCGAACCTGTCTAAAATAGCCTTGTTCAAATTAGCTGGTACTTCTTGACCTCCTATGCCTTCAATCTATAATAAATAAAACAAATAACAGTCTATAAACTAACAAAAATTTGTCAGATCCTAACAGTGGCTTTTATAAACGTTTATTTATAAATGGTGGGTAATCACTTGACCTCAAGGCTTGTATATCTCTAGGCCAGAGAAAAATTTAGGTCTACGATGATGGAGCGAGTTTACCCAGAAAACACTGGCTCTTTCCGACGACGGAACACAGGAAACCGTTGGCAGGAGTCACTAGCCAGGTTGACCTATCCTAGTGTTCATCTATCAGTGTTGTCATATCCTATTATCATTTCGGCGTAAACCGTTATCAAAAGCCAGAGGAACCGTTGCTCGGGGTAGGCCAGGAGGCAGATTACACATACCCACTACTACTACTATACTATACTACTCTACTACTACTACAAAATATTCAGGAAGTTAAATCGCAAAGATTCATATCCCTGACTCTGACTTAGCGATGAAGTTTTCTTAAATATTTAACAGATGTGCGATACAATTTGAAACTTACCAAGAACGGATGGGCTTTGCCTTTTGTATTTAACATAGTCGATCCATCAGGCTCGGCAGCAATGACTCTGCAGCCGGGACACTCTTCCTTCAGCCTCTTGCCGACGCCGGAAATGGTCCCCCCAGTACCGGCTCCCATCACCAACATATCAACTTTATTGTTCAGAGCTCTGGTTATCTCCAAGCCGGTGTTCTCATAATGCGTTCGAGGGTTTATAGGGTTTTCAAACTACGGTTGAAAGAGCCTCGGTTTAATTAACAAAGTAATATTTTATCTGCACTACATAATGCTTTAACTGCCTTTTATAACAGGTCGGTACAACTCAAATACTTACGTTTCAAAGTCATCATACCATTACCTACTTTTATAAAAAACGTTCTAAATTAACCCGTTCCTTCATATGTAATAGGGAAGTTATCTTGAACAAGCCGAGTCATCATCATCATCATATTGACACACCCAAGTCCACCGCAGAACATAGGCCTCTCCCAATCGATACCACGAATAGCGATCCCTAGCCTCCTCCATCTATCTACTTCCCGCGACCGCCACAAGGTCATCGGTCCATCGAGTCTCCCCACATTCCGTTTTGCGTTTAATCGTCGTCGCCATGCGAAAACTTTTACTCCCCAATTCTGGTAGCTATGTATGTCAGTGTCGGTTCTTCTACCCTAATGTGGTCATATTTAGGATTTTGTCACGCAGTGAAACACCAAGCATATCTCTATCCATAGCTCGCTGTGCGACTTGAACTTATTCACGGGGCCTATAGTCAGCGACCACATCTCGGTTCCATGAGTCATCACTGGCAACGTACACTAATTGAAGAATTTCGTCTAGAGGCTTTTCGGTATCTTTGACGAGAAAATGATATTATTGCGAAGTTTTCTTTTCCTCGGCTGGAAGTCATAAGATCTTCGAGCGTAATCACTTTTGAAAAAATCCTAGAAAAATACCGAATACTAATAATATTTTCTGGGACCTCTGTGGTCAGTGACACTTTGCGGACGGATTTACTACGCGCAGACGAATAACGACAAATTCTAACGCGCTACTTATGCAAATAAATTAGAAACAAAGCTTATCCCAGGTAGAATTTTTACGTAAGATTGACGTTTATTACAGTAATTTTCAACGAAAAAGACGTCATTATACAACGACGAGAGAATCCGTAGATGTCGTGAATTTGTCATAGCCATATACACATAGCTATAGCCACGTCCTAAGTATGTTACCTACCTCAGAAGAAGTTTAAAAGGATATGATTTCAGATTCGCCCCATAGTTTTATTAAAATCGGTCCAGTTGTTTGGTGGCAGAATAACGATTTTTTTTTTCTTAGTCGTGACATCACCACTAAGGTTCCAAAAATAACTTATTTCTTTTAGTTCTATAATAAAAACGGATTTCCTATGAGCGACATACCAAGTGCTTACCCTAAAGTATAACAACCAACACATACAACTAACTGGCCAAGTGTGAGTCAGACTTGCCTTTTGAAAGAAATTTTTGATTGGTTGTAGTACTTTGTTTGTTAAGTCCGCCTGGCTAGCTGCCACCATCTTACCTAATTTTGTCGCCATTGCAACAATTCTTAAATTGTTGTGTTCTGGCATTTAGAGGTAAGATAGCCAGCTCCTCAGTTTGTTGAGGATTCCGGGTGAAGTGCCCCTCCACCTTAGGCCTTATCCTAACCTTTAACCAGATGAGATGTACGCCAAGCGGTTCCCCGTAGTATGATAAAAAAATGTACGTAAAGACGCTGACATTTAAACACTAATACAAATTACACAGGTATGAACATACCTACCTACCTATCAAAAATGCATTGTAGGTTGCCGGGAACCCTCGTAGCGAGTGTGACTCATACTTGGCCGGCTTATTTTAGTTTTACTTTCTATTTCCTACGTTTTTATTACCTGGCCCAACATTAGCCTGCGTTTCGGATCATCTGCAACGACTTCAGCGGCAGTTTTTTCTTCATCTTCCGTGTTCTTGATTTGTATGACGGTTGCTCCGAGGAGGTTTAGTGTACTCACTTTTTGGCCAGAGTTCTTTTCTTTAGTTACAACGATGCATCCATTACCTGATAAACACAGTGAACGAAATATAAGCAACGATAAAGAATATTGAACGATATACTCATAATCATCATAGTCATAGTTTTTTATTGGCTACGTTATGTTGTGGAACAATGGTCTTATCTCAATGTGTATAAAATTGCCGTACCTATAGCTGACTGACTGACTCACTTACTAACAATCAGCCCAAGCTAGAGGTCTGAGAGACTTGACATTTTTAGGGCAGCTTCCTTTTTGTAGTGAAGGGGTGCACTAAGAAAGGGTTTAAGTAAATGTGGGTGGAATCGCACGGAGCGTTTCACTAGTGATATACTTATATAAAGATAAATAATTGTATTACCCCATTAGAACATAGCAATATAGTAGAGCGAACCGACGACGCTCAGGACAAGAAAGTATTTTATTTTTATTTTAAATGGCTAAGCTCGACCTCGAGGCTTGCCTGGCATTATCTGGGCGATAATTCGGTGCCAGCAGATCACAGCAAACTGCTTGGACGACGGACTTCGGATAATGCCTGCGGGAATTCGGCAGTAATAACCGGCATTGTGACTACTTATTTCCCGTTAAATTTACAAAAGTTCATTCAAATGTCTGTAGCCGAGTCCAGTCACTAGGTCCATTTTATTTATGCTTAAATGCTCGATACAACCCAGATTTGGCACGCCAGAATACTTTTATGCCCTTCCTACGATAGAATCAATTTAAGTTCTTACTCCTGCAGATGTTATAGACACCAGTGTAAAAGTGAACGCCTCTCCAGAGCAGCTATACGCTCAGAAAAAGCATATTTTGTGATCGTAGGTACTTTTGAGTCAGGTCGGAATATATATAAAATTATGTAGCTATAGTAACATGCGTGTCTCATGCGTTATTTGCACTAGCAATAGTTTCTCTCTCACGTACCATGCAAAGTTGCGTTGAGTGCTATGCCAATGCCTGTGTTTCCAGAAGTAGGCTCCACAAACACCGTGTCGGGATTCACCAAGCCTTTGTCTATCTTATCTTGGACCATCGACTTTCCGATCCTGTCCTTGTTGGAACCGCTTGGATTCAAAAACTCGCATTTTGCATCTGCATAACCAAAACAACAATAAACCGAAGGTTAATTACCTTCCTTTCAACGTACCTAGTGCTTGCTTTATAAACTTTGCAGATTTCATTAGCTTCTTAGCAGGAGTAAGTTATTATAATTTACTACATTTATTATTACTATTATACCCATAGATAATAACAAAAACATAAGCGTAAGACAACAAATAGAGTGAAGTCTTCAAAGTTAATTTAGGTAGGTAGGTACAGTTTGTGGTAGGTATATGTTCACAAGCGTTTTAAGGAATACAACGAATACCTAACTAGTAAACTCATACCCTGAGCTCCTTGAGAGACGAGTCTTCAGAATCCTTATGGTTAGCACCAAAACTGAGTTCGCTAGACGACACCCTAAGTCTATCCTTCCGCATATTTTAGCTAAGGCACTGGTTCTCACTTCGGTAAAATCAAAATCAAACGAGGAGACCATGTTTTTAGACCACGACCTTCTCTTTTCTGCGTATATTAAATTTATTTGTGCATTCAAAGATTTTTTTTTAATATACATAATTCCGGATATCGGTTTTGTAAAAAACTGTTATTGATAGTGACTGGTACCCAAGACATGGGTCAAGAGCCTAGTGTGGGGCAGCTGCTTACATGTATTTTTTGTAATTATTCTTGGTAAATAAATGAATTTATTATTATTTACTTTTAACTAACTATGAATTGCCAAGAGCTTGTATGTATACGTACATATATCGCATTTTAGGTTGTATTCTTTTGGGATTTTGTTGAGCCTTATGAGTGGCGTGTTGCCAACTATGTCTAAGACGCTGTCGTAAACTCGTTCGGCAGGGTCGCACCTGAAAAGTTAAACAGGATATTGATATGTTTCAGGGTTAGTTACCCAAAGTTACTATATGAAAAATAAGCGATATCGAACTAACTTCTTCGGCGTCCTAGGGCAGCGGCCTCTGGTAATAAGCCCCTTATTCTGAATCAAACCAAACAACTGGAGACTTTTTGGAGGCAACAGAGCTTTGGTAGTTGTTGAGATAAAATGGGTGTTAGTGCGGATGGACAAAGAATAGATAGACACCATAAGGGTTTCGAAAGGGTTGAAAACCTAAATAGTCAAAATGCATAGGTAGGTACCTACATCAAAAAGATGGATCTCGAGTAGGTATCTAGATGGTCATGACTCAACCTCGACTAAATAGACAGGCACAGGGCACCAGAAAGACTTTTGTTTATACTTTTTATAAGTATAAACAAAAGATATGACAAAAAAAAATCGCATTAAAATTTATTTTATCGCTGCGCTGCTACATCGACGCTTTTAACTATGGATTGCACATTTTGTATTGGCCACAAATAACTTATCGGTAAAAGCAGTCATATAGTCATATCACCTGTCAGTTATCGTCCTTCCAAAAAAGGTTCTACTTAATTATGTTTATCAAAAAGAAACATTGCGTTGAATAAATAACGGTAAGCTGGCCTTATTTGCTGATGGACAGAAAAACAGTGGGGTCAACGAGATCTGCAGTGGAGACCACGTCTAGGCAAGGGTGTTCGAAGAACGCCCTTCTGCTAGATGGAGCGATGACCTCGATAAAGTGGCGGGCAGAGAGTGGATGTGAAAGGCCTAACGGATCGGAGACCTACGGCCAGCAGTGGACGTAATGAGTGTAATAAGGCGGTGATGATGAAGATGTTAGCGATGCTGGGGGCTGATTATAGAGATATCCTAAAAATAGATGATCGTGTAAAGTTAGTGAGGCTGGGGGCTGATTATAGAGATATCCTAAAAATAGATGATCGTGTAAAGGAACAATGAGCCACATACCAAGCAAGGTTACATTTTCATGCAGCTTACACAGTCCTGGGAATTTCCAAGCAATACCTAGGTACTATCAAACCTAGCACCTAACAGTGATTCGATCCGTTATTCCAGGGAGCAGGCTGACTGTACAGTCTAGAAAAGTCAGTGCAGAACCTACTCCTTAGTCTCTCTAAGAATATCCTCTTTTCGGAATGATTAGTAGAACCTTGATGTACTTACAACATTCTTCTGGCAGATATATTATGGCGTGTTCCGATCGTGTTAGACTTCAATCTCACCAGGCTACCCATTTTTCTTTTGGTAAATTTTCACATTAGTGATCTTGACTTGAAAATCATTTCTTTATATACTTTTACTTTGTTAGAGATATTATAGCCCATTCATGTGCAATTGCTTTGAAATTAAAACTGGATGCTGTATTGTTTTATTCAGTTTAATCGTGTACTTAATAACTTAATAATGTACTTAATCCAATTTTTGTAATAGCCTATTCATTTTATCTATCTTTCCTACCTCGCTTGTTCTTCTCTGTTTTGTTGGTGTCGTATACAAATAAATGTTCTATTCATTCTATTCCTATAAGAACGAATTCTTATTTTATACAAGCTAAACACGCAGTGCAGTTTTGTAAATCAGATCTCAGGAGAGAATAGAACATATTAATCGCACAAATTCAAATATTTGTAGGTACTTCTATGTATTTTGATAGTTTAGGGTCGTTTTTTGTTTTTTTTTTCCATGAATATGCCTATTTATATATTTTTATTCTTATTTTGATTCCATTGTGGTGAAATAGTTTTATACTTGGTTTGAATATGATGATAATTATCTGCCATGGAGGTTTCATGGGGATTGGTACAAGTGGGGCAGCTATAGCCGGTACATATTTTACCTAGTACATCATTACTTACACCTTGTTAACAATAAAATTATTTCTGCACAATTTTTGGTTTTTAGTAGGATATCAAATATTAAAAATTCTTATGGATATTATAAATATTTCCCTATTTTATTTTGAACGGTTTTATAACCTTCGTTTTATATTATTCAGGATCATCTGCATAACGGGGCTGATCACGGTTATATATCTACTGTGCTATTTCTGTATGTTATCTTTACATGATTGTGATTGTTTTTTGTCCTGAATAAATAAAAATATAATAAAATAAAATAACATTACATATCTTAATTTAGTAAACATAAAAAAACACTTTTCATTCAGACGACCTCATAAGTTACATGTATTCTGCAGGAATTGTTACCGTCTGCCCCCACGAACGACCCCCACTTGGAGGCAGACGGTAACACTTATGGCTATCTGCCCCCACGTATGAACCGTGGGGGCAAGACGGTAATACATTATTACCGTCTACCCCCATTTCTTATACGTTGGGGTATGATAACATACGATAAATTGTAATTCTATCTGCCCCACAACCAAATCTTGTAATGACAAAATTAACTTTAGGTACTCTTTTGTAAATAAAGCAGGTACAGGGATCGTCATCGATGGAGATTTAAATTTAAACGTTGAGGATTTGCATGATATTTGACACAGCCTACTGAACATAAAAATGGAGGTCAGTTATTATGTATAACAATGTATATTAATAATAATCATTGGTGAGTAATTCATTATAGATATGAATTGATGCACAAAATTATTTGCGGTTTCACCCGCGCTTCATTTATCAATCATATTTTTTTTGGAATAAAAAGTAAATAATCCGGTCTTTCTGGTCTAGAACTACATGTACTGCTATTCCAATATTCAGTTTAATACGTTCAGTAGTTTCCGCGTGAAGGAGTAATCAGTAGGTAGGTATCGTGTAAGTAACGAACACATTTTCACATTTTATTACAATACTTTAGGTACATAAATATATGTAGGCTCAGCTAGCTCCTACCAAATTCATAATCGTTCCATTTCGAATTATGGAAATCACTTAGAAATTAGCACGTATAGTCATCAGATACAAGCTAGAAAGTACACTGATTTCCGATGATGACCGTGGATCATCCTCTCACAGACACGAACAATAGTCACTACACAATTTCACTAGTACCGCAGCCTTCAAGGCTTAGTGGCGTAGTTCTCATACAAGCTGTCCCAGAAGCTGATCCGCTTCGCTTCGGGGTCGGTCCGGAGAGTGAAGGTCCCGGTAATGTCGAGGTAGTTGGTGTGAGATGTCTTGTTTACGGGCAGCCATTCGAAGTTCACCACTGACTCGAATTCCACGGGTGGTGTTGGATTCCTGAAGGGGAAATGAAAAAATAAGTCTCCGTAAGATTTTTTTCTTGTGTTTATTTGTTGCTTGTGTTGCATGATAGCAAGAAATCTTTCGAAATAAGTATTTTTTCAAATTTTAATGAAGTTTTTTTATTTTAGTTAAATTGTTGACATAATGTGAGAAATTGAATGAATTGTTCTCGGTTTTTGTATTTAATTAGTAATTATCTAGTCTAGACAGTGCCTTTTAAAAAACCGGCCAAGTATGAGTCGGACTCGCGCACCGAGGGTTCCGTACAAACCTTACAACAAACCTAGGTAGGTAGGTAAGTAAAAGTTGGTATTTTTTTGCAAAATGAAATCCATTACAAAGTTGAAAGCTGGAGGAGAATAAATTTAAGACAAGAAGGTCTCTTTATCGTTTCAAATTATTAAAAAAATAATAGGTATGTGATTCTTAGTTCACGAGAAGTAGCCGTAGGTTTTGATTCCTTTGCGAGTGTCTAAAATTTGCGGCATAAACGGCTGTATCTTTTGATTGCGTTGGCTTAGAATTTTGATTTTTTCACAGCTCCAAGGGACAGTAGACTTGAGAATTCGATATGAATTTCAGATTAATACGTCCACGCATTCCTGAGAAAAAGGGCTTGACTGTCAGACAGACAAACGGACAACAAAGTGAGGGTTCCGTTTTATCCTTTTGAGGTACGGTACCCTTAAAGTAGTTTTTATTTAGTAATTTATATTTTTTTGTGCTATTTTTCCTCAGGGACTCTTGGTCTACTTGGATTCGTAACATTTTTATCTAAGTTTTAAATATTAGATATTATTATTTTTATATAAGCACCTACCTACTATACAAGTGATAATAATAATAAATAAGTTTCATTTCATGGTTATCAGACTAGGTCCCCGGGGGGGTACAAATTTGTACTCAGTTTGGTTGGTGGTTGGGCTTGCTGGCTTGCTACCTTACCACCATCTTACCTAAGTATGACGCCATAGCAACAATTCTTACTGTTGTGTTTCGGCATAAACGTGACAGCCAATTCCTCAGCCTATTCAGGTTTCCAAGTGAAGTTTGCTTCCACTTTCGGTCTATCATAGCTTGATAATGATAAAACTAAGGCCAAGCGATTCCCCGTTGTAGAATAAAGATATTATAGTACCTATACCTACCTACTAGATGTCTGCTGCCCCGGACACAATAAGTGCACAAAGCGCGACGTAGTCGTGCAGCAGCCAACGTGTTAAGACATTCATCATTTCATTTCATTTATTCATTATCAACAATTACAATAAATCGTATTTGAATTTTCTAAAACTGAACCTATCTACGTATAATTATTAAATTATCAAAATAAAAATCATTTATCTAATTATGATTCTGAAAAGATGCGTTCTGAGAGGCTAGAAGTTGAGGACTAGGTACTTAAATCGCATTGAAGTACCTAGTCCTCAACTGCGTAAAAACATTCCCTCAGCAAGAGCTGAGCCCTTATTCTGTATGACCAATCGTATCTTAACTTAACGCGCCCGCGTTACGATATCTGCCCCTTATTCTGAATGACCAATCGTTTCTTAACGCGCCCGCGTTACGATATGTCAATACAATGATTCCATGTAGATATCGTAACGCGGGGGTTGGTCATACAGAATAAGGGCGCAGTATGGAATCATCGTAAGTATTGACATATTAGAATGAGGGTGCTGTTGAGACAGCTGAAGTCTGAAGTCTGAACAGTCTGAAGTAAGCTTTGTGACACTCGAAACAGCATTAGTCAACTCGTATGACACCCATGAATATCAAGGGGTTGGTGCTATTCTACTCTGCCGGGCACTAAGTACGCGAATACCTACCCAAATTTGGCAAAGTTAGTCCACATCTGCACCATTCGTCTCGAAACCGCCAACTCCGTGGAATCGTCGTCCAATCTGTAGTTGAGTCGTGAGAAGTAGAAGAGGTACCCCATCTCGTCGCCGTGGCAGGCGCCGGGGTGGGTGATCCCCAGCATGCGCTTGAAGAGCCCTAGGGCTCCATCGAATGCAAAGCGGTACAGGTACGTAGGGCTGGTGCGGTTTGTCTCGGCTTGGAGACGAACCGTCTTCAGGATAGGCCTTAGGAACATCACGTCTGTGAACATCTGGAAAAATGAAATCACGAGCTTATTAGTTTGCCTGAAATACCTAATACTTAGGAAAATTCATCTTACAGATCCGATCTATTTGTAGGTACCTAGTGATTTTACGATTACATGTAAGTAGTTACAAAGTGACAAATTTATTTGCACAAGTCGTCCAGTGGTCGAAATATGAACGAAAATTAGACAAAAATAAATTATAGCTTCCTTCACTCCTTCTCTATTATAGTCACAGATATCAGAATTCTAACGCTATTTATCTATGCCAAATCTCGCACTCCTCCGTACACGTATAATTAAGTTTGCTCCTCACGTAGGTACCTACCCTATAGGTAGATAAATACGTAGGTTATTTATTCGGATTGCAAGTAGGTTTTCATTTATAAATAAAAATAAATCAAAATAATACAAAGCCCATAAAATCATAGACGCTGTTTCGTAAAGTGTTGAACTCTATAAAATGTCCTAACAATGCACTAACCGCTAATGTGATTCACGGGCTGGGAAGGCTGATGACGTCACAATTTGAACTTTACGTGCCCCTGCCCACAATGTGGTTTCATCATCTCGTCACGATATAACATGTACGAAGGTCGCAAATCTCATTGCGGATTAGAGTAATTTTGAAATCACGTGTCAAACCTAATTAAATAAATAAATATTACAGGACATCAATTTTCTAGCCCCAAACTAAGCATAGCTTGTAATATGGGAACTAGATTACGGATAGAATAATTAAATATTTTTTTGTAAATACATGCGTACTACGAGTATATGACACAACACCCAAACACAGAACAAATATCTATATTCATCACACAAATGTTTGTCCTGGGTCGCTACACAGGTAAGCCTCGAGGTCAAGATCAAGCTTTCCCATTTCGAATAAAATATTTCACCACTCACCAGTGATACCTACTTATATATACAAAAACTCACTTTTCCAGAAAAACTATAAACATAAATAGATTTTCTTAAATGTAGAACTTTTTTTTTTTTAATCGAGTACCTACGTAACCCCTAACATGACTTTTCGATAACTCTCACGGTCAGACTTGGCCTCAGTGGCCCTGGAAAAAAACTCACCCTGTATAGGTAGGTACTTACGTCGATGAGGTTATCGATATGCCTCATGTCGATGGGGTTTTGTTGGAAGTAGAAAGCTCGAATGGCGTCTGCTATGTTCCCGGTCACAGTGTCGTTATGCGCCAGGAGCTCGGGTGGCACCACTCGACGGAACTCTTGGTCTAACTCCCACAACAGTTTCGGGTAGCGTTGGAGACCTGAAATAGAAGGTAGTGCTGGTAAGCGGAAGGCAAATCCCAAGAGATGATATGAAGGCTAAGCGTTGCCTGTTAAACAAAAAAAAAAAGAGTTTCATCCGGCACCGGGGCTAGCGCGTGAGGCGAAGCCGAGTAAATAGATATGAAGCATCAGCCGTAATCAAGAACCGGATTACCGGAAGTGGGAGTGACTGTGCAAGATAATTTCTTGGTGTACACTTATATGACAGTATAGTTAGCATATAGTAGTATAGTATTCAAATAAATACCCTAGTACTTACGTAGTCTTTTTTTTATTGTACGATGGGGAAGCGCTTGGCCTTCATCTCACCTGGTTAAAAGTTGAGATAAGGCCGAAGGTGGAGGCGCACTTCACCCGGAATCCTAAACAAACTGAGGAACTGGCTATCTTACCTCTAAATGCCGAAACACAACATTTTTTTAAGAATTGTGTTTATGGCGACAAAATTAGGTAAGATGGTGGTAGCTAGCCAGGCGGACTTAAAAAGTCTACAAAGTCCTTCCACCAACCAAACCAAGCACAATATTATTCTCCCCCAGGGCATCGAGCCCGGGCCCTCTAGAACTGACACCGGTGGGCGAACCATTAGAACACAGAGGCGGTTAAAAAGTCAGTTTAATTTTACATTGTTTGTGAATATTTAATGTAAAAATTGATATGGATATAAATATTACAAACGAATTATTTACTCAGGACGCAGTCGGGCTACCAAAGAACCGTTACAAAATGTCTATAGGTAGGTAGCTCAACTGCTCGAGACAAATAAGATGGAAGCGGGCTCAAGACATTGGCTGCGTTGCGACGCTGAATATTTTACCTCTATTTTATAGATACACTAATTGTTCGTGACTTAATAAAATGTTATGGACTGTCTAAACCAAATCGATGGATATAGAAGCATGAAATTTGGTACAGGAGTTTTTTATAGTGAAAATGACTAAGATAATATTTTTGAAATTCATTCCTTATTAATTATGGTGGAATAATGGTAAAACGTTTGTATGCAAGTTCGTCATCCCATCTTGAATAAAACGCCAGATCTGCTGCCGGAGTAGGCCGTGGATGCCTGTGTGGAGGAAGCACCGCATATGAGTCTCCGAAAAAGTACCAAGTTTTGGAAACTTGGGACTCTTCTGAAACACTGGCGTTTGACCTCACCCCGGTAGCAGAGATGGCGTTTTTCCTTTCCTATTTTCCATCCAATCCCATCACAACATCCTATCCCATCCAGTCCCCTAACCAAATCCGCCACGAAGCCAGGTGGTCCCGTTTCGTGGGCCTGTTTTTATCAAACAGGTGGGGGTAGGAACCACCTACGTCTAATGCTGTGCGTAGGGGGCCCAAAATCCAAAACGGGAGGCCCATGGTCTAGCCAAACATGGCAAATCAGCACAACGGTGGGCCTTCAGCTCCCGTGGCGAGAGATCGATGGGGTCTGCAGTCGGCGGAGCACGCCTTACGCTTGATGAAGGTAGTCAACATCAGGTTCGGTGGCACCGTTTAGGCTCGTAGGCAACGCGATCATCCTCTCAATATCGGAACGGTAGCCCTGGTGTATAAAATACATCCTCAAGGTGCGGACTCCATGGTGGGTAGGGAACCAGGAAGATTAATATAAAAACAAAAGAAAAGCATGTCCTCAACAAATAAAACTGACCACTTTAAAACCCCCTCGTCAGGGGAGGTGGTAAAGGACTTGGAGGCGGCCTTCGCGGTCCCCCTGCCTAATACTGCTGCCTGGAAGGTAGTTGAGCCAAAGGGTAAAAATAGCAACAGAGCTGGGAAAAGGGGTCCAGAGCCATAGGCCGGACCCTCGAGTACCAACGTTCGACCCCTCGAGATGGCTAGCGTCCCGGAGGGTTAGAATGTTGAAAAGATCAGCAAAAAACAGAAAAAAAACAGAGATTCCAGGATATGGCACATCAGGTCCGAAAGCCCTGTTCCTAGCGCCTTTTACAGAAAAAGGCAAAATGACAAACGCGCAGAGCTGTCCAACCCTGTACTGTATGCCCGCCGCGCCGGTGGGAACTAAGGGCTTGCCCGAAGAGATTACTGGGCCCGTTGGTAGCAGAGGTACAGGTAAGAGAAAGACGCAGAAATAACAAGCCTCACAGCTCAGTTGGTAGTAACTCTGCCTTCTGCGCTGTAGGTTGTGGGTTCGATTCCCACCCAGGACAAACATTTATGTGATGAATGTAGATGTTTGTTCTGTGTTTGGGTGTTGTATGATATGAATGTATTTAAAAAAAAAAAAAAAAAGTTTTTATGTATTCTATCCGTAATCTAGTTCCCATATTACAAGCTATGCTTAGTTTGGGACTAGATGGCGCTGTGTGAAATTAATGTCCTGTAATGTCCTGTAATATTTAAAAAAAAAATAAGCGAAATCGAAATCTTTTGTAACGAAAAAAAAATGTAACCAAACTGCAAACAAAGAATACCATTTATTACCTGGTAACCCTATAATCATGAAATTTGTCGAGTAGATGAGCTTCCTTTTGCAATAGCTGTACAATGTAGTACTTATTTGCGAAAAGTTTCGTAAAATTGTCACGCTATGACCGGAACGAAGTCAGAGGTATCAACAAAGTAATAGAAAAACAACGAATACATTTATAATATAGTTAATACTAGCTACATATACTTTTTGTTATAATTGTAACACACATAATCTATTTATGATACTGCATCAAAGTAATCTGAATTTGCGGTTTAAAAGTAAGTACTAATTCAATTAGAGTAGGTACGAAAAAGAATAGTTGGCAATCTCATGGTTTTACCGATATTGTTGTTAGTAGTAAAACATTTTTTTATCACCCCCAAGTTCGATGATGCGCCCTCATCGAAAAAAAATATTAATACCAGAATTTGACATACCGAACGTCACCCGTCAACCCACAGAACAAAATCCATCAAGCCGAGATATATATTATTTATGAAGTGAATTCTAATCAGTTCCCTACCATAAGTTATCGAATACCTATAAATAATTGCTCTTGAAATTCGCAATAATATATTTATCGAATGTGGGGAAGTGGCACGAACACACACCGCATATCGAACCGATTATAACGTAAGCAAGAGTAAGCCGGTGTTTTTGAACACTGTTACTATGTATCAGACACTTATGTAACACGTCATTTTGCATAACACAGAAACATTAGATATGTACCTATTTCACTTTCATAACTTGTCTTAGTGTTATTATACATTTTTAACACGGGTTTTTAAACGTCAACGGACGGTGGAGTCGAACGGGAATGATCAACGCGCCGCGACCGCTATATCACCCGGAAACCACACTCACCCTGAGGATGGTCCCCTGGGAGAACCGAAACAAAGTTGGTTTACTGATCTTGTATACGGCCCATGTTTGAGATCTCGGTAGGTGATTTAAAAATGTTATCTGCGTGCTGGGAGACATAATAAGTGTCATATCTACGCTATACCTTCGATGGAACACGTTTTTATTCATACATTTTGCATTGGCCTAGGTACAATTATATTAAAGGACATTTGCTTAATTTCCGTATTCCGTTATAAAAGTTCCTAAGTATACTTATTTTATTACATTACTTTATTTTAATGTCCCGTGTACCTTAGTGCCTGTGGCTATGAAAGAGAAAGTCGAGAGTCAACAGAGTGTTATTTATATCAAAGATTGGTATCGCTTGTATCGGTTTTTAAAAAGAAGGCACTGTCCATATGAGGATTTATAATTACATTCCTGACTGACCCTAGATTCTCCCTAAATATCTTTGAGATATTATATTGTAAAGTCCATAAAAGAAGCTGGTTTACATCATACAAAGTATCGATTACGGTAATTATGCACGCCTTTCATAAAGATATTTATTATGCTGAAAGTTCATATAATATGATAAATGATGTCATGTCATCGGAACCTGCTTATCAAGTGGTTGGCCACGACAACCTGCCAAACTCTGTGATTTCTGTGAAGCTTTTTAGATAGCTACTCATCATACTATTGCCCTTATCCCACGCGAGGTGGGGTCGGCACACTCTTCTACTCCTCTCCTATAAGTCAGTTCTGCATCCACGCCCTTCATACCCATGTCTATCCAACATGTCCTACATAGATATGATAGACATGTGGGATAGACTTATACGGAATTCCTCTGCCATGTCCAACCACGCTCATGTTTATAATCCTTTTGGTCAAATGGCTATCATCACTCCTCATTACATGCCCATAACATGCTAACCTCCTCGTCTTTTCTACAACTGGCGCCACTCTCAAGCTCCCCCTTATATAAAGATACTATTTTTTTATCTCAATTATCCTTGTCGCCACACACATTCGCATCTCAGTAGCATGCACTCTTTTCTCATCCGTCTTTTTCATAGCCCAACAATCTGATCTATATACATTGCGACATGCCTGATGACCGTCTTGTAAATTTGAAGATTTTTTTAGTAATATTATATACTTTTGCTACTATTATTCTAAATTAATGTGCTACTCATACATCATTCAAGTATTTACCTACTATACTCTTGTTTCAGTAACAAACATGGCCGCAAACGTAGGTTAGGTACAACTAGCCTACTAGGTGCTGCTAGTAGGTGTTACTTACCTACTTGATGTTACTAGCAAGTTGCTTTTGTAGGTATAGGGACGTACCTACCGCCTTAGGGCCACTACGAACGTTCAGTTATAACTGTTCAGTCCGACTGTGCAGGTGTGTAGGCAAAGCTGAAAAATGCGCAGTACAACTGACAATTCTTTTATCTCATCTAACCTTGTCGTAGATGAAACTATGCAGTTAAACCTGAAGTCTTTAGAAAAAACTGTAGGTACGTCCTTAACAGACATCGTTAGTTTATGGACATAGTACCTACTCTTTAAAAAGAAGCTCCAGAAAAGTAGAACGTGTAGATAGTATAAGGTATCGGTATACCGTAGTAGGAAACCAAATGACGCAACAATGAACGTATGAGGTTTCACTGACTTTTCAATATTTTTGATCCGCCTTAGCTTACGAAACAAAAGTATTGCTCGCTCTTAGTCAGCGAGTCCGTGAATCATTCCTCGAAGGATCAACGCGACCTAGCCTACTTTACAAGCCTGACCCGGACCACATTCAATAAAACAATTATGTAAACGTTTTGACAATACTTTGGTACTCACTAAGCTTGCAAAAATATTGTTTACGGACTTATCGCACAGCCGCTAGCTAGGAAGATGCGGTAGAGGTGCATTGTGCATATTTCATTCATTGCGTTGACAATTGGTTCGACGTATTGTCTAACCTTTTCTTACTTAGCCTCTTTTGTAGTTAGAAAACTTAGATACGGAACAGGAAACGTTACCCGGTGGATGACGTAAACGAGTTCATTCACTGCATAAATCATAGGTTTGTTACGAATATACATGTATTATAGATGGAGGATAGGTTACCTACTTAGTTAGAAAAGGAAATTTCTAGGTAACTTTCAAGAGACTTCGCCGAAATTAGCCTTTGATAATAAGAAAATTGGCGAAAGTCCAAATTTCGCTAATTTTCTTAACTTCGCTAACTTCTATCCAATTCATATATACACATTTTTCGGGTTTACTAAAAATGTTTATTGATAAGATCACATTAAAAGTATGTCACGCTTACTTTCCTTTCAAGCTACGGTCTAGAGACTTGAAAGAGTGACATTTGGTTGGATTAAATAAATTGGAATTTAGCTATAATATTATTTACTAGCTGTCGTTGGTCGAACAGTGGTCAAATTCGACTATAAAAATTATAAAAAAATGTAAGGAAATATAAATATGAAGCCATGTAGTGGTCGAAATTCCGAAAAATGTACAAAAAAATAACTTTTTTTTATACCTGTTATCCTATATAATCTTTAAATTTTGCCAAATAGCACATAACTCGTGCGCATCATCGATTTTTTTTTCTAGCGAAGCAATATAGATAATATGACCATCACATTTTTAACCGCCTCTGTGGTCTAGTGGTTCAAGAAACCGATTTCAGATCCAGAGGTCCCGGGTTCGATCCCCATGGGGAGTACAATATATTGTGTTTGGTTTGGTTGGTGGTAGGACATTGTTTAAGTCCGCCTGGCTAGCTACCACCATCTTGCCTAATTCTGTCGCCATAATAATAATTCTAAAATTGTTGTGTTCCGGCACTCAGAGGTAAGATAGCCAGTTCCTCAGTTTGTTGAGGATTCCGGGTGAGATGAAGGCCAAGTGCTTACCCGTCGTACAATAAAAAAAAAAAAAACTCATCCACAACCCATTAGTGTCCACTGCTGGATAGAGCCTCTCCAAAGCTTTTTGGGTTTTGCCATAATCACCACGCTTGGCAGGCGGGATGGTGATCGCAGTAAAGGTACATAATATATACAGACGGGAACTGCTACCCTTTTTCTGAGACTTCTGAGAGTCGGCTTTTATGACATCCATGGGCTGAGTTTATTTGCTTTATGTTTTAAGGTGAACATTTATTCAGTTTAAAGCTATTCCATTTGTATGCCCTACCTTACACGTTGTCAAACAAATTATAGGTACAGTCTAAATTATGTTGTTGGAACTTGGACATGACTGAATTTCGCATTGCCCACTGAGTAATTTTACCCGTAATTAATGATACCGTGTCTCAACTTGGTAACAAGTTTGGAAGGGAATAGGTTGACAGCTATCGCTAGCTTAGGAAGTAAGGGCCGAGGCAGAACGGGTTCCGCTCTGTTGCGAAACCTTGCCAAGGATATCCGCTGTCGGCAATCTATGATTATACGCAATCTACTAGAAAAATAACTAGATATCTACCGACATCTACTAAGCATTTACCATTAAATGTATTATTGCAAACCACAAAATACAACCAAGTAGTGGTTGCATTACAATGATAAGTACAGTCGCACTCAATTATAAGTTGTTATATGCACGTACACTTCATAATTTTCAAAATGAAGCCATTGGGTAGGTACTGTTTTATTCACGTCTGTTTTTTTTTTAATAAATAAATAAATAGGATTGGACATTAATTTTACAGTGCCATTTAGCCCCAAACTAAGCATAGCTTGTAATATGGGAACTAGATTACGGATATACTTTTGTAAATACATACGTACTATATGATACAATACCCAAACACAGAACAAACATCTATAAGTATTCATCACACAAATGTTTGTCCTGGGTGGGAATCAAATCCACAGCGCAGAAAACATTGTTACTATTAACTGAGCTATGAGGCTTGTTAATTACTTTAGTATTATATAGAGTTCCTAGAGATTTGAAATGTTCAGGATGTCATCATTTTGTAGTGTACTAAGAAAATATTTAAATAAATGATATTATGCGTACCTACTGCCAAACTTAAAATCAGCTCCCAGCGTGTGTATTTATGCTGTGTTACGGCCCTTAAGTCTAAGAAGAGAGTTAATTGGCACCTTCTGGCTCGCTCCATGGTAGACCTCATCTTTGCAAGTGCAAGTATCGAGGTCTAGAGCAGACCCATTCTAAATAAAATAAAAATGTACCTATAGAAACTCCCCGGGCGCGTGGGAACAAAGCCCCTATAATTAATCACCTGTTAGTAGCTGTCTACTTAGTCGATAACATAATCTCGCTCGTCATATAATCCTCACACGTCACCTTCACTTACCTACTACATTCAGCGAATCGGTGCAATTGTTGTCACTTTTTTACTTGAAATGAGTAACCTCGAGCCTTGGCTAATAGCCTACCCAGAAACTTTCTTAGACTTAAGAGCGTAACACAGCGGAAATACAGACAATGGAAGCTGACAAGTTTGGCAGTGCGCACAATAAAATATTTTTGAATCCATTTTTACACTACAAAATACTGGTATCCTGAACATCCCAAATATCTATGAATTCTAGCTTAGTGATAGCGCTATTTACTAATAGCTATAGCTATAATGATAAAGAATAATCTACAAAAATCTAATTATAATAATCTACTTGCTGATTATCACACTATCTAAGAAAATGCGAATGAAAGCGCCTATTCGTGCTACCTTCGACAGTATCTCAACTTGTAACCAGGTGAGATGAAGGA
This sequence comes from Venusia cambrica, assembly GCA_951394065.1. NCBI lineage: Eukaryota > Metazoa > Arthropoda > Insecta > Lepidoptera > Geometridae > Venusia > Venusia cambrica. Next base: position 8,336,135 of record OX596042.1, read on the forward strand.
CAAGTGCTTACACGTCGTACAAAAAAAAATAAAAAAAATTGACGATCACTCTTATTAATATTATCTTACGAAATTCCTCAAAAACTGGCAAGGTTTGGCCGTAATCACCACGCTTGGCAGACAGATTAGTGTTCACGGTCAATTTTTTTTTAAATACTTAGAAGAAAGCTGCTGCATTTTTTGGAAACCCCCTTGGCGAGTTTTAAGACATCCGTGAGCTGGAGGGGTGATTTTTTAAACGACTACTACCGGTTTAATGAGTACTTTTCATTTTCATATTAGATATGGGGGTGATTTATTCACTTATTGTATTCTGCCCAAGTGCCCATCCACTACGACATACGGTTGGTGTTATGGTGCTTTGCTCTCATTCTGGCATAGAATGAGAGTTAGCACCGAGAGAGAGCCTCGAACACTCAGGACCGAGAAAAAGCAATCTTAGTGTAATGATAATAATAAAATGGTTTAGTAAAAGCACACTTTAATATTATTTTTGAGAAATACCTAATCTCCGTAGTTAAAATACCTAATACAAACCAGTAATCATGAGATCTCAGTTATTTATTAATGATTGTTTTATAAAAGTAGGACGTCAATGTCCATATCGTATGATCCTCCTTAGTGGTTACAGCAACTACCAGTAGTGTCCAGACCAGATTACTTGTCACTGCCGTCGCTTTACCTCGTCACTTGGAATGTATAATTAAACACTGCACAGGAGGTGCTGAAAATAACTTACGTCGGAATAGAATGAGTCCTTCCTGCGCGTTGTAGCCTGTCATGAAAGGTACATCAGCACCAGGCAGCAAGTCCATAGGCGCCTTCGTGAGGAACGCTCCCGGAGCCTCAGGCTCCAAGGCAGGCAGGAACGGGAGAGCCACTGTGCTCTGCAAGTCAGCGGTCTTTCCGGGTGTGCCTATCGCTATTCGCGCTCCAGCTTTTACTAGGAGTTCACTTGGAGTAGCGCGGAGGTAGCCTAGAGCGAAAAATACGTTCATTATGCTTTTGTCGGTGCATCTGCTGGTTATTACGTATATCGCAATATTTTTGAAGAAGATCATCGCAGCCTGAAAAAGCACCAATCTAAACATTGGCTTCCGTTAAAAAACGGGGTGATTGGACGTAATCACTTCGCTTGTCATGGCGGTGTTCAATAATTGGACTCTGCTGGTCATCTGTAATAATTTATTCACTCTACCTGACATCATCCGAATGATAGGGACGGGCCCACTATCTTTTGCCGGTAATATGCATTGCAAAAAGCTTGAGACGACTTTCGACCACTGAAATCCAAAGTTTTTGCCTCTGAGAGAAATTTTCAAAGCTGATACACAGATATATTCCAAAAGTTGTTTTAGTCCTGATTTGGAGCCGTTTGTGAGAAGTGTAGGTTACCGAGTAACTCAGCAGTGCTGTTGGTGTCGATGCCCAGCTCCATCCCGAGTTCGAACGCGCGAGCCCGCGGGTCTTGCGCCAGCGCCCACGGTGCTAGAGCCACGCCGCTCTCTGCGATCGCGCCGTGGAAGAGACCCTGTTATAAAATCACGTCATGTTTTTTTATTGTACGACGCGGAACCGCCTTCATCTCACCTGGTATGATAAGACCGAAGGTGGAAGCGCACTTAACCCGGAATCCTCAACGGTCTGATGAACTGGCTTTCCTACCTCTATAAAATGGCGGAACACGTCAATTTTAGAATTGTTGATATGGCGACAGAATTCGGTAAGATGGTGGTAGCTCTCCAGGTGGCCACCAACCAAACCATGCACAATATTGTACTCTTCCTGGGGATCGAGACCGGGACCTCTGGATCTTACACCGGTGGGCGAACCAGTAGACTACAGAGGCGGTTAAAATTAAATTGTAAATGTAAATGGGTTTGTGGCATCTACATATCGTATTAATCTACCCCGGGCGACAGAATCGTTGTCTTAGAGACAACTGTTATGGCTGAATGATCTTATCGTTGGTTGTAGGACCTGTTAAGGCCCGCCTGGCTTGCGATTGCGACTCCTGCTAATGTCCGGTGCACGGAAGTGCCAGAGCCTTTAATAGGCTCATCCTCGCCCGTTCAAAAACTTCCACTTTTACAATATATATATATAGTAAAGGTAATTTATGTTTAACCACATCAGCACCCTTATTCTGTATGACCAATCGTGTCTTAACTCGCCCACTTTAACGATATGGCAATACGATGATTCCATGCATATATCGTAACGCGGGCGCGTTAAGACACAATTGGTCATACAGAATAAGGGCTCTACTCTCGACTGAACTTAACTTTGGAAGCTGAACTACTCCTTCGCACTCGCACCAAAACAAATGAACAGAGAGGGATAACTATAAAAAACAGATTCATTGATCTTGAAAAACGGTCCCGGAGCACATTGTAAGTTACTGTCAAAGACCAGACACTCCGTTCACGTCAATTCGTGGGTAAATTCTCTAATCCTTCTTTAGTGCACTACAAAAGGAAGCTACCCTGACAGTTTCAAGTCGGGTTTAGGGTCTTCGTTGATTGAAAGTCACGATGATTTCTACACAATGGTTTTATAAACCCATTTAGATTTGTTGGGAAAAGGTATTTTTGACTAAGCATATATTTTTTTTTATTGTACGACGGGGAAGATCTTGGCCTTCATCTCACCTGATTACAAGTTAAGATAAGGCCGAAGGTGGAGGTGCACTTCAACCGGAACCCTCAACAAACTGAGGAACTGGCAATAATATTGAGCAAGAACATTGGATTGGAAACATCCATTGCTCTATGCTCTATTTTTCTGCTCTACGGTTAATAAAATACGTGATCGCAATCTGTTAGGTACTGGCAGACAGCAATTATTGCACATGCATAATGAAACACCCCATAAACTACTCTGCATATTGGTTTGGATGGGTGCTTTTGCTTGTTATGACTTTATCAATATCTTTTATCTAGTTTGATACATAAACCTTCAACGCAAACCAATGAGTAATAGTTTTGTTTTTCGGCTTGACTGTTCTTAATAATGATTCCTATGGTGATATGGCTACGTGAAATTGTTAGTTGAATAGAATCAACTGCAATATACCTACGATGCATAACCCTCGCTGTCCCAGCCGTGGTAACACATGCTCACAGACAGTCAGTTGAATTGACTGATGACAAAATTCAATATTTTAAATTTTTAAAATTTTTTAATTGAAAAAAATTAATTTAATTTTTTCAGTAAGATTTTAATGCTATTTTTTAGACGTTAGTTCTACCGCCTGTTCGGAATCGCGGAAGAGAAAAGTTCTTGGTTACCAATGGTTTTCCCAAACTTCCGGATCCGTATTACAACTTTAAGATTATTGTTTTTATTACAATTTATTACAAGATTATTGTTTTTTTTTTGTACGTCGGGGAACCGATTGACCATCATTTCACCTTATAACAAGATGAGATAAGGCCGAAGGTGGAGGCGCACTTCACCCGGAATACTCAAAAAACTGAGGAACTGGCAATCTTAATTCTAAATGCCGGAACATAACACTTTCTAGAATTGTTGTTATGGCGACATATGACGAATTATGAAATATTATAAAATGACGAATTAGGTAAGATGGTAGTAGGTGTAATTAAACAAAGTCCTACCACCAACCAAACCAAGCCCAATAATTTGTTCCCCCTGGGGATCGAACCCGGGACCTCTGGATCTGAAATCGGTGGGTTGAACCACTAGACCACAGAGGCGGTAATGTGTAAATGTGATAGGTGTATGGTGGAAACGATAAAGAGTTTGTAAGTTGTTACCTTCGAAGCTGGGGAGAGCATGTGAAGATGGACGGAGACAGCGCCCGCCGACTCTCCGAAGATGGTGACGCGGGAGGGGTCACCGCCGAAGGCCTCGATGTTATCCCGCACCCACGACATCGCCATCACTTGGTCCTGAACACATATCGAAAGATCCTTTGATATTTTTGGTAAAAGGTTCGGATTACCACGGGTACCCGGATAAAAAGTAGCTTTTAAGTTTTCGACAATATGTGCAAAATTGCAAAGATTCTAACGAAAAACGTAAAGGCATATTTAAAGAAAAGATAAATGTTTGTTTGTTTCGAAAACGGTGTTTAAATGGAAAATTATGGAAAAATATTTATATAAACATATTGAAACAAATGAGCAGGCCGCTGCTGCTACTGATGATGACGATGATGATGATAAGAGAACAAAAAAATTATCAAGCCTGGGCCCGCACTGAGCCGTGTATCCGGTCCTTTTTCTAATTGTGAGAAATATAATTAGTTTATAAGTAGGTACTTAATTATTTTGGTCGGTAGTAAAGTGACTACACTCTGCCTTACCACATAATTTCACAAAGCAATTTCGCTGGTCCAGTTAGAACAACCACCCGTCTCAGCTAGTACACCTAGTGATTTCTACATGCGTATGTGAAGTTAGTAAATCAAACAATAGTAAATTGTTCACTCACTAGCCATTTCATATGAGGTTTTTTGACTTTAAAGACAGAATCGAGTAGGAAAGAGTTGTAGTCCCGAGTTAAACACTAGATACATTTTACTGAAATTCTATACATTCTAGAAATTTCGATGTAGCAACAACTCTTTACCAGTGTAGAGAAGGAGGTAGTCCAGAAGGAGGTTTATGCTATTCGCGAGTATGTATGAATGTAGGTATATCTACAAGTAAGTACCTACCTACGTCTATTTCATTGGCAAGTGAGGATGACGACAGCAGAATAGGTAGTTCCATTTTCAAAAAAGATTATTAAAAATTAAATTTAAATTTCGAAACAACTGGTATTTTAAAAATAGAACATTGAAAAACCGGGTCTCAAAAAAGGATCACATTAATTTAGGCTGTTCATAACGAGAAAAATACCTGAGTCCGCAAAAGCTTAGCTAAGGCTAGTAGTTCTATAAGACCAGTAGACCTCGCGAGCCCTTATAACCATGCAATAACCGATGCTTTCCTCTTTCACTTTTCCTTTTAGACCTTTGAGCAAAACGAGGTATAAGTTTTAGTGATTACTCGTGTTCCCTGGAATCTTCTGGTAGGAAGTCCTAGGAAGACAAATCTGGTGTCTACGAGTTCTTCTTGCAAAAACGGCGATCCAATCTCGATAATGAGACGCTTCGCTCGCTTGGTCAATGAAAAAGTTATTAAAAAAAGCTACGGCAAGCTTAAAGCTCTTTGGTCATCTTCAGGTGGAGGTCTAAGTGCGTAAGCGGAAGCCTGCTGAATCGATTTTAATGAGCTGAGAAGGCAAACTGCGTAACCTATACAAACCCTAGCTTAATTAAGTATCTTGCATCAAAATTGTATCGAACTTGACCAACATAGCTAAACCATGACCGTGCTGCGAAATATTGTCGGCCAGTAAGTAGTACCTAGTAGCTACTGCCGGCTCGGCGTTCGTCAAGAGCTTTCTAAACAACCAACCGGCGCTCGAATGTATTACATAGCGAACACCGACCGGAAGAAATGTTGGTTATGACGATTGTAAACCACATAGTTAGTGAGGCTGTACCAGCAACTTACGCAAGCGCCGCTGAACATCATGATAAGGCTTTGACACCTTTGTGGTCTAGTTTTGACTCTCGAGTAGCGCACTCTTTGTGAAATAGTTCCCAGTTTGGCTAGGATATTGCAAATTGGAAGGCGATAAGTACCTTTAATCCCATGTTCCCAGGAACCTCTTCACTCTCCAGGCTGAGGAATCCCAACGCCCCGAGCCTGTAGTTCAGTGTCACAAGCACCACCCCAGCACCGACAAGATGGTCGGGACCGTAGAGGAACGCGTTGCCGGAACCCATGGCGAACGCGCCACCATGGATCCATACCATCACTGCTAGCTTGGGATTGTACCTAGGAAATGCACAGACCTTAATAATAACTTGAAATTTGCATCAGTACTAGTATTTTTTTTTGTTAACTACCTGCTACTAGGTTCCTTCGTGCCTCGCCCGAGGCAACCCGTAAAGACTTACCGAGCATTGCCTCGCGAGATGGCCTCGGGCGTATGATACGCTCAATCTACATTCTCAGTCTCGCGTAGGTATATACAGCGTGAACAGGATTATAATGATCATGACCAAAACAGGAGTTTACGTACAAGTACGAGAACAGAGATTACATACCTACTCCTCGACAAGTAGGTACAGCCAATTGGCATAGAACTCACCTTTGCAGTTTAGCGAAGACACTGGCGCCCACTTTGACATGATGGACTGTTCACATAACATTGATGAAATACTAAGAGGTCAGTTATTATCTTACCCAGATATCTGGTCAGGTAAAGCTGGCGTGTAGACATTCAGAAACAGGCAATCCTCATCGCCTTTGTAGGTGTCAAAGAGCATAAACCGATGAGGGCAGACTGCGCCCTCTTCTAACGCGTCTCTGACTCCGGACCAGGGCTCTAGCGGCGCCGGCGGCCGGAAACGGAGCGATCCTCGTGGGGGCTGCGCGTATCTGTATAGGAATGGTTTTAAAAACACACACAGATAAATGTTTCGCACGATTCTCAAGGTGGCAATGTCTGGTTTGTCCCAAACGGGTGAACTATACAGCTTGTTGTCTAGGAAGGAGGGTTATTTTATAATCAAGGCTCCCGGTGTCGTCAAAAAACACAGACAAGGCGTTCCATACTTTCGCGGTGCGTATTATGAAGGTGACCACAGAGGTCGCTCTCGTGCATATAGTGCCGCAAACTTACTTGTGCAAAAATTATGCAACTCGTAGGTATGATAAAGCCGATTCCTACCTTATTCCCTTAAAGCTGTAATACGGCGTCTGTTCAGTGGTCCGTGCCACCAGCCTTCTTCCTCGCAGAGCCCCCAGTTTCGTCAAGACGATGGGGCCTCCACCGACACGCATTCGGTCTACCAGTGCGTGTACCAGACGGGCCGCTCGCGCTGGAACCGTCTGCAGCCTCCGCAGTGCGTGTTTCAGGCCGACAGACTCGCTCACAGTGCTAGACAGGCGACGCCATGCCCCAGACACCTGGAACACGAGACTGGAATGATACTTCGAATATAAGACGCGGATACCGTCACCTTAGCCATGATTATGTTAATGTCAGTGATATTTTAGACGACCCATCGTTAGACTGGTAAAGCTAATGGTTTTGGAAGGTACAGTCACGGTAAAATCTGCGACGCGTACAGCCGCGGTAAAACCTTACAGGTCATATTCACTTTCGGAGGATTTTTTCATAATAAAAGTATCACTGTCATGGGTGTTATCCACAAATCCACTATTTTAAATTTGCCGCGCTATGCTGTATCAACTAATTAATCTTTACATGCGTCTACCATCATCAAAGGTAAAAAAAATCCAGATGTCGTTGGTCGGATTTATTCTCTGTGAATGTGCACTCCAAAAGCAAAACCAAAATGCGTACTATAATTCATTTTGAATACAAGGCGAACTGATCCTTGAGTACCCAGGAATACAGGAATCTCCTGCAAGTACTTCTGGTGAAATCTACGCCATGCCTCGCCAACGCGACGTGAGCACCTATCATTTCCTTTATCCCAATTCCTACTGACCCAGCTACTGCCTTGCGGTGACAGTGACATCTCGAACTATAATATTTGCACTATAACCGCTTCTGTGGTTTAGTGGTTTGCCCACCGGTATCAGATCCAGAGGTCCCTGATTCGATCCCGGTTAGTTTGTGGTCGGATTTTGTTTAAGTCCGCCTGGCTACTACCACCATCTTACCTAAGTCTGTCGCCATAATAACAATAAATTCTGAATTGTTGTGTTCCGGTACGTTAGTATTTTATTATCTGTGGTTATGGCATTTAGAGGTATGATGAGGATTCCGGGTGAAGAACGCTTAATGTTTTGAACTCAGATTGCATGCAATCCAAGGTTCCTGCTTTACTAGCCCAAAAACAAAACGTTTATGTACCTACCTACTTACCTAAGTGGTAATCTATAATTTATGTAATGAGGTAAAACGTGGTAATTTGTGGTAATTTCAGAGCTTTTGCGTGTTCTGCTCATTAAGCAAATTCGAGCCGGTGAGGTGTTTCGAGCGACACGTATGGTTCAAAGACCACACGCGTTGCCCCAGCAGCTGACGTTGACGTAGTAATTGGTGGTTTCAAATAACCGTAACAATTGTAGAATAATAAGGCTGATGATTGTGCAAGATAAGGTACGTTTTTCGTGTTTTGTGTTGTAAAACAATCACACACATACAAAATAGCTTGGTGTGGGTACAATAACGAGTCTGCTATCCTGCATAGGGTTACCAGATAGAAAAATTTAAAGTCCGGAGAAAAAGCCTGATTTCCATTGAAAAATCCTGAGATTTTCAAAAAAATTTCGAATTCTCTCGCAAACATATTCTACAGCTTTGTAGCCCGCGCTACGACGCGCGTACACTGCAGTCACCATCCACCCCTTTTAACAACAATTACCTAAGCACATTTATATAATACAAAAATATGCATTTTTTGATGTAGGTACTCCTCCATACATTGTGGGAAACCATTTTCAAGACCATCTACTTGACCACGTGATTCAAGATTACCAGATATAATTGCGTTTTGTCAATACTGAATATTTGCTATTTCAGCCCAGAATCGTGTCTTCAGTCCGAGCTTTACTTTTAACACAGTTTATTTTGACGAGTTTAACATGCGAAGCATTTTAAAGAACCGTGCTTAAAGACAAACGTTTCCTTTACTTATGTATCATCGCAAAATAAATATGATAAAACTGATGATTAGAATAGGTTTTATACATTTTATGTGTTGATTTTATTCGTGCAATTAACATGACCAAAGTAGTTTGAACCGCCGCTGTGGTCTAGTGGTTCAACCCACCGATTTCAGATCCAGAGGTCCCGGGTTCAATCCCAAGGGGAGTACAATATTTTGTGCTTGGTTTGGTTGGTGATAGTATTTTGTTTGAGTCCGCCTGGCTAGCTACCACCATCTTACCTTTTTCTGTCGCCATAATAACAATTCTTAAAAAAATGTTGTGTTCCGGCATTTAGAGGTAAGATAGCCAGTTCCTCGGTAAATTGAGGATTCCGGGTGAAGTGCGCCTCCACCTTCGGCCTTATCTCAACTTGTTACCAGGTGAGATGAAGGCCAGGCGCTTCCCCGTGTACAAAAAAAAAGGTAGATTTTTAAATAAATCAATAAAAATATTATAATTTGCTTTCTAAAAATAAGATCTAGTCTGTTATTGAAAATTCTAAAAATCCTAAGAGATTTCCTAAGATTTCCAAAATCCGGCCGCAATCCTGAGAAGAGCCTAAAAATCCTGAGATCTCAGGACAAATCCTTAGATATGGTAACCCCAATCCTGCATTAATATATATTACTATATTCACAATATATTATGTTGGTAGGAATCGGTAAATAAGGGAAAAATCTATTGAAAATCATCAGTGTCAAGAATTTTAGCTAGAGATCCGCTCATGATTAAATAGAAATAAGTCTACCCGTGATCCCCACAGCCACAGCCCCACGTATAACACGGTCGAAACTGTCGGGAATATGGAAAGGTACGCGATGAAAACCCGTTTTTGATAATTTATTTTGTGTATAATAATCGCGATAATTTTAAAAACGCTAGAATCATTAATTTAAAACTTTTAAGTTTGGAAGACAAAATAACATAGGTAACTTATGGTCACTACCTACTTTTTTTACTAATTTTAGTGGTGATTGTACGTTGTACATACCTGTATTTTAGTAAGTATCTGAAAATCTAAACCTACAAGGCAACTGATATTATTTTTAAATAATTTGTATGAAACATTTTTTTGTAAATAATATCTCTCGGTTGAATTTTCTACTACAATTTTGGATATTAAAGAATTTAATGAATATACGTGTGTGGGCATTAAATTATGACACCGAAAAACCCAAAACCGTGTAGGTAATGCTGTGGTTAGGTTTCTTTTACAGAAGGTATATTTGAATTATTTAGAGTAGGTACATAATATGAAGGGACTCTCAGTTCAACGGTGAAAAAGACTAAATAAAACAGTTTTTTTATAAATGTTGCCAATTCGCGTAATATTTGTGCTGTGATGGGAATGCATACAAAAATATATTCGAATTTATTTGTTTTGGAAATAGATCAAAAACGTACCTTGCCTTATCTTATATAAGTTACCAGTCCCATTATGTTTGTAACCAACAAGATTAATAATGGGCGCTGAGCTGACCAACGACAAGTAATAGGGACTACGTTCACTAGCAGAGTGAAAGTAGATTGATCCTTGCCAATACCTATACAGGTTGAGTTTTTTTCCAGGGCCACTGAGGCGAAGTCTGAAGCCGTGAGACTTATCCAAAAGTCATGTGAGGAGTTAAAAAAAGTTTCCATCGCTGAATGCGAAGATGCAACTTTAGCATTTGTAAACAGAATTACTACTAAGTTAATATACTTAGTTGGGTTTATGTAATGGATTTGTCATTTCTGGATTCCCCAATTTTACATAATGGAGTCGTAAAACTGAAAAGTTAGAATTTATTAAAAATATTTTTAAAATATTCTTGCATCTACCCGCATCTGAAACTGTGCGGTGCTACTAAAATACTAACCCTGTCAGGAACGCCTCGAACCTTTAACTTCAAGGCGTTCCTGTCAGGTATTTCAGTATTGCTTAGCGACTCCATTGTGCAAAACTGGAGAATCCAGTTCGCTTATATCTTCGCTTACGTACAGACTGAACGTACAACAACCTTTACTAAATTCATGAAGTTGAATTTAAACTCACCTGTAGAGGTTCACAATAACAGTTTTTCAAGTACCTATGTACCTACCTACCTACACAGTAGATAACAATTGCCTGGGAAAGATCCATTGTTAAACGTTTATTATTAGTTTTTTACGATCGATTCAGAAGATTTTTAGTGAAGGCCCGTCTTCACAAACAAATGCACCAATAATATGTTAATTGGCTAAACTAAAAGATGAACCGTATCAATTTTTAAAGGCTGAAGAGTGTGTGTCCGATTCTCGCCGTATCTATTTTATGTGCACAGTAGAGTTCAGGGTTCAAAGTTCATTTATTAATTACCTTGTTATTTATATAAATGTAAAACATTAGGTATAGATTCGTTTGTTCAGCGGGTGAGTATTGCCATCCGACGTGTTACCTAATGCCGCCAGTATTCTGGCCACGTTACCATGTGGCCAGACAACGATCGACTGAGCTGTCAATATTTATCATATTTTTAAAGATAATCCTATTGTTTTTAGGTATATTTTTGTTTAGTAAGTTTTATTTTATTAAGTAGTAAAATTCTTTTAGTTTAATTAATTGGCTGAGCGAGCGAAGCGTCTCAGTTTCGAGATTGGCCAAAAATGCTTTTGTCCGCTGTCTGTCGGCTGCTGTCGGCTGTCGGTTTGTTCTCGCCTACAGGTCGCATTTATCAACCGACTTTGATGAAAATTGGCACACATGTTCCTTGTTTTTTTTTTAGCGATCGCGTTTTTTACTGGGGGGATAATAGGGAAGGAAAGGGGGGAAGTTTGCTGTAGGATTTCAAATTTTGATTTTTTTTTTCGGAAAATCAGGCTCGATCTCCTCAGACCAAGGGAACTCGAGTAATCGCTAAAACTTATACTCCTATTTGCTCAAATGTCTAAAAAGAGAAGTGAAAGAGGAAAGCATCGGTTATTGCGTGGTTCTAAAGGCTCGCGAGGTCTACTGTTCTTTCAGAACCACTAGTATTATACTACTAAGGACATAGTAGGTAATTATTTGTATTCATATGGTTGATACAATCATGAAAAAAACATGTAAGTATGTATAGCATTCCTGTATCTTGGCATGAGCAGGGGATAATAGTCATGTTATGAGTGTGGATGGATATATTGGTAGAGGAAGGTAGACAGAAGAATAGTTAGATGGATTGTGTGAGGGATGATATGGGAAGGAATGGAGTGATTGACGTCCGATAGAGGAGAATGTCAAACTAACTACTCCTTGTGTGCTGTGCTGTTTGAGATTCCGAACTGCCTGTTCAAGTGCATTTAACATTAAAAATGATCTTAAAATTCTTACTGATTATAAAAATAATACATGTGCATGTGCGAAACCATGTTGTGTGGAGTGAAGGGCAGAAAATTATGGTATGCTTTACCATAGGCGGTGAAATAACAGGCACATGGGGCCTGACGACGGCCTGACTAAGACTCAAGGCACAGAATAACTGTAGCAAGGCGACGACGAAGGCGTTAATTCACGTCTAGGTATGTGAAATGTGACCTGCGCTGTCTGATTCTACACAAGGCTTATCTTTAAATAAATTGAAATAACAGGCACATGGGGCCTGACGACGGCCTGACTAAGGCACAGAATAACTATAGCAAGGCGACAACGACTTAAGGCGTTGATTCACGTCTAGGTACCTGTGTGAAATGTGACCTGCGCTGTCTGGTTCTACTCAAGGCTTATCTTTAAATAAATTGCTTTAACTAAAGAGCTATTCCTATCCGATTACATACATTCACTGTTTCATAGCTGAGTCTTATGAACCTCTGACGTACCTACCTAAGTTGGTAAACAACGACCTTCTCGTTTTAATGAAACGTTAAAACTTTCGAAATTCTACTATGTATCTATTGATTAATAATGCAAAGACAACAATCAATTGTGATGACAAAAACAAACAACTACTTAGGTACTATATATGTAGGTAGCTAAATTTACCTACCTATACTATAAGTAACAGACGTTAGCCTATAACCTTTTAGTGCTACACAAAATATTCTGCTGCTCAAGGTATTGCAGATTGCACAATTTTATTATCTTATTGGTATTCAGGTTAATCTTTATCCACATCGACATGATTTATTCAGCCATGAAAGCATGCGAGTACCAAAACTGTGTAAGTATTTTTACAGGTAAATAAATTGCAAGTCGAGTATTTGCTTACTCACACTCTGTTGAGGAAGATTTATTGATTTTGTATAAAATGTCGATAAAACCTTATTATTATCTTGGTCAGGGATGGCGAGTGAAAACGTGCTGCTTGCTTAAAAAATATTATATAGATTTGAGTCAGAATATTCACCGGGAATATTTAGTTTTTTTCTGATTTGAAACATATAGTCAACAGTACAATATTCTTGATTCAACATCAAAAGTAAATCGATTATGAACGAATTCATATAACAGCAAATAATGCACAATTGGTGGTCTTATCACTATAAACGATCTCTTCCAGACAACAATATAAATAAATCATAAATAAATATTACAAGATATTTATTTCACACGGCGGCATCTAGCCCCAAACTAAGCATAGCTTTGTAATAAGGGAACTAGATTACGGTAGAAAAGTTAAATCTTTTAACGTTTCTATCCGTAAAAATACTTATCATACAATACCACACCCAAACTCAGAACAAACCTCTATATTCATCACAAAAATGTTTGTCCTGGGTGGGAATCGAACACACAACCTACAGCGCAGAAGGCAGAGTTCAACCAACTGAGCTATGAGGCTTGTTAATATATACATATTACTAACTGTTTACAAGCGAAGCAGTCGGGCTTCTTTTAAACCGTTATAATCGGTGCACAACGTAACGATGCTGGAGTACCTACCTAGTCATCCAGCATCCTTATTGATTTTAATTTAAAATGTGCTGACAGTTTAGATTAAATACCTTTAGGTACATAGTTTATAACGTCTTTAGGTAGCCCGAACGCTTCCCTTGTAAACAGTTAGTTTACCTACTTCAGCTAGAATAGCCACATGACTGGTTCTGTAAGAACAGTAGACCTCGCCAGCCCTTATAACCATGCAATAACCGATGCTTTCCTCTTTCACTTTTCCTTTTAAAGCGTTCCCTGGTTCTGAGGAGATCGAAACTGGTGTTTACGGATTTATCTTGCAAAGACGGAGAAGACTGCGTAGTCTGATTAGTAAACGTAGGTATAAATTTTCCGAAGAAAAAAACAAAATTGAAATCCTACATTAAGCTTTTCCCCTTTTCCCCTCCACTCACCCTTTTTGTTTAAGTTTTTTTTTCACAACATCTTCTGTAGGATTAAATTCTTAATGTGTCAAAATAAAATCTGAAAACAGAAAAAATATTTAGTAATAAATCCGCTAAATCTCTCTGAAAAAATCGCTCCGAGCTCTGTTGCAGCGCAGAGCTCGGAGCGACAACACGTCCACAGAGGGCTAGTCAGTGAGCAGCAAGACTATATTTCCTGATGATGCCTCGTGTAGAGACGAAACACGTGTCGATTTGATTTTTTCAGAGAGATTTAGCGGATTTATTACTAAATATTTTTTCTGTTTTCAGATTTTATTTTGAAATATGGATTTCCGCAAAATAACGCCTGAATCCATTAGCTTTCTTAATGTGTCTTTCAAATTTAATTGAAATCTGATAAATAACGCTACAGCAAACTTCCCCCTTTCCCCCCTATTTTCCGCCCAATCAAAAATCGCGATTGACAAACAAATTTGAATACATCAAGAAACATGTGTGCCAATTTTCATCAAAATCGGTTGAAAAATGCGACCTGTAGGCGAGAACAAACCGATAGACAGCGGACAAGCATTTTTGGCCAATCTCGAAACTGAGACGCTTCGCTCGGTCAATTATTAAGTTTCTTCATGTGACACTTCAACAAGGAAGCCATTATCGAGAATGACAGATCATTAACCCAAAATACTACCAACACAGTAGCTAGGTACCTATAGTAAATCGGACATAGGATAGAGCCTTGATAATAGCTCCATTGCAGCGCAATGCTATAATCTCGGAGAATTATTGAGGGTAATCTATTTCTATTGGTAAATAACGGAAGAAAGCGTATACTTAGATAATTATTTAGTTAAGAAATCGGGTCAGCAAAAAGATTACACAATTGCACAATTTTGTGAAAAAGCAGAGAAATTGTGAAAATAATCATAGGCACCTTATTAGAAAATGTATGAACCGATCAAACATGTACCTACATAATGTTAGGTAAATGATAGCTGCAGCTAGTAGGTACGTGTACTTAGATACATCGTAAAATAATGTAATAATTAGTTTTTTTTTTTGGCATTTTAAGCACCTTACAAATATTAAAATTCTAAGCATACCTACATTACAATGAATTACTTACACATAATATTTAAATAATATAGCAGTTGTATTTTCAGTACACCTAAAAATCATCTTGAGAAGAAGGTATTAGCCATACTTCACGCTGCAAGTTTTACTGATACCTAAATACCTACCTAGTAGCAGTTTTAAAGGCCATTTTGTACATTTACCACATTTTAATAGAGTCATTTAACGGAGAATGCGTTATTGCTTAATTTTTGCGGCATACAAATAGTTGTGTCTGTAGCACTTCGAGACAATATTTCAATTAAATCCGTGAAAAAACAATGCCGTCCAATTATTTTTAACGACATGTTGTGGTTGTGGACCCTTAAATTAAAGTCATTGCATGTCTGGATTACGATGTCTATTTTTTCCTTAACAGCAACGTAATCACCAAACTTCAATGCAAATCTTACTAGGTACAAATCGCAAGTGCAAATCTGCAGCATTTTTTTAGCGGAGAAGTGAGCAAAATTCGATTGGCAGTTTGATCGCAAGTCATGTAGCAGATGAACTAATCGGCACTCGACTAAACGGCAGGGTCATTAATTGCATCACTAGCACACTACCTATACTAGCACAATACTGTTATAGCTTCTATGAGTGCGCTTTATTTCTCGTTGCTCAAGATCGCTGTTGAGGATATTATTGCTGTCGTGAAGCTGAGAAACAGAAGATTGCTGGTTCGAAATAATAAATAAATAAATATAACAGGATATTCATTTCACACGGCGCCATCTAACCCTAAACTAAAACATGGCTCGGAATATGGGAGCTAGATTACGGATAGAATACCTAAATACTTTTTTGTTTTGTGAATACATACGTATTATTATGATATTATGTAATTACTCACATTATGCTAAAAAAAAACAGAGAAGTAAACTTTTGGGCATATAAACGATTAATTGATACTGATCTGGGCTCAATATTCAGGAAAACGTCAGATCCTGAACATCCCTGCTACTGTATAAATAGGAATGCAAACCTTCATGGAATTGAGGCTGGTGGCAGCGTTGGCGACGACATCGCCAAGAGTCGCAGGCGGCAGGGCATGGCTGCGCAGAACAAGCGCGCACGCGCACAGTACCGCTGCGCGCCACCAGCGCACACGCATTCTATTGCTTGTCTATTCAAGCAGGCGCTCTTCTGATCAACACTTCCAGTAGCTTTCTGCGAAAAGTAACGCATAAAATTAGCATGAAAATTAATTAGTCTACCATGGATGGTTTTTAGCGATATATTACCGACTAGCTGATCCCGCGCAGTTACACTTACATTTTTTTTTTATTGAACGACGTTCAGCACTTCATCTCACCTGGTTACAAGTTGAGATAAGGTCGAAGGGGAGGCGCATTTCACCCGGAATCCTCAACAAACTGAGGAACTGGCTATCTTACCTCTAAATAGGTACCGGAAAATAACAATTTTAGAATTGTTATTATGGCAACAGAATTAAGTAAGATGGTGGTAGCTAGCCAGGCGGACTTAAACAAATTCCTACGACTAAACAAACCAAGCACCATATATTGTACTCCTCATTGGATTCGAACCCGGGACCTCATGTGGGTACCTACATGTCCACTGTTGAAAAGTATATTCTCTACTACCTAAATAGGTAAATAAATATAATAAGGTAATCGCCTCTGTGGTCTAGTGGTTCGACCACCGGTGTCAGATCTAGAGGTCTCGGGCTCGATCCCTATGGGGAGAACAATATCGTGCTTGGTTTGGTTGGAGGTAAGACTTTGTTTAAGTCCGCCTGGCTATAGCTACCACCATCTTACCTAAGTCTGTACCCATAACAACAATTCTTAAAAATTGTTGTGTTCTGGCATTTAGAGGTAGGATAGCCTCATCATAGCATCATGGTTGAGGATTCTGGGTGAAGTGCGATTCCACCTTCGGTCTTATCATAACTTGAAAATCAGGTGAGATGAAAGTCAAGCAAGTCCCCGTCGTACTATAAAAAAAAACAAAAACCACATCTGGCACAAAAAGGTATAACTTAGTAAGTTCCTTAGGAAGTAGGTAGCTGTTCTACCCCATCCCTGGTATCATCTAAGCCTCCTCTTACAACATCCAAGGCAGGACCATATTCATTTCCAATAAAGATCATCACAAGCGTATGCTTGTCAAGCATGATAATAATAGTAAATTCTAAAGGTATTAGCATTCTTTGGTATTATATATTTAGTATTATTTGGTATATCTTTGACGCTCATAACCATGACGTTTTTTGTGAACTAAGATTAGTTTACTAAGATTTTTGATAACGTTTTTATGATATCTTTGAATGAAAAAATATTCTTGAATGAAATGATTTAAATAATTTCGAAATTCTTCTACGGGTGCGGCTGAAATAGCCTTGAAAACTATTTATTTGCGGCGTTGCTATTAATTTTTAAAACATAGAAAAGTAGGTAGTGATTTTGACATAACTAGAATAGTTGGACAAACCTATTGAGTAACATTTTTCTAAGATAGATTATAGTACGCTTTAGGCAGATGTAGGTACTGGCTGATTGGTAGAAATTCCGCTCTGTATTGACGGAGTGGAATGTTTATTGAATAGTATTGTATTGGCACAATAAGCTATTGAAAAAGTACTACTTTTAAAAACACGTGACAAATTGAATAAACCTAAACAAAGACAAGGTAAGGAAAGTAACGATGGACACTTTCTTCGTAAGTAGTAACTCGATAGGTGTATACATGTAGGTCAATGTCAATTTACTCATTAGCCGACCATTTGGCTAGATCCTAATATAATTAGGATGTATTTTTTTTTCTAAGAATAAAATTGCCCGACTGCCTTAAAAATTGCGGTTTTGGTGATGATTACGTCGCATCACCAGCTTACTGAATGTAACCAAATGAAACCAACTACCCAATGTTTAGGTAGCTACCTGATCTCTGTAAAAACGTTTCAGCACTTTCACCGACAACGACAAGTTGTCAATAAACCTATTGTGATGTATTATGACTAGACATAGGCGTTGTAGGTACCCACCATACCTACCCATATGATTAGGAAATTATTATTTTGTAGTCAGTCATTCGCTTACCTAGGTACTTACTTACAAACAGACCGCTCGTAATTAAGAACTGTTTTCTACAGAAAAGTTAGGTATACCAGTGTAGCGTTTCTCAAAGACACGGAAGGTTTTCGGATCGGAAACCTAATTTTTTGTCGGATTCAACGCTATTCTCAAGCCATTTCTGAAAATCTTCTGTGGAAGACTCAAACACTAACCAACATTTTTAGATTTCGGCATTAGGAATCAGCACACGATTTTCAGAAATAGTATGAGAATAGCATTGAATCAGATTGTAAGTCGAATCCGACAAAAAGCGACGTTTCCGATCCGAAAACTATACACAGGAAGCCTACCCCCAGGGGAGTTTAAAGGGGAAATAAATTGCTACCACCATCACACCCAATTCTGCCGCCATAATAGCGTTTCAAAATTTTTGTGTTCCGGCATTTATACGTAAGATAGCCAGCTCCTCAGTTTGTTGAGGTTTCCGGGTGAAGTGCGCATTTCAGATTATCTTAACTTGTAACCATATGAGCTGAAGGCCAGTTTCCACGTAGTTAAAAAATAAAAAAAAACAAGATATATGACGTACCCGATGACGCGTAAAATGACGGATTTCATAATTTTAAATACAAAAATTACAGAAGTCGTTTCGGATTTTTAACGACTTATGATTTTCGTAGTTTCAGATGATTGTCAGTCCGCTACAAAGCATCCGCATCTACAGATTTGGCGGACTACAAAAGAGTGGTTCGTGTGAGTATACCTAGGTTGCTGGAAGAAAACTCTTATTAGAGTTAAGCCTCGCCTTCATAATTGAATTTAATTCGCATAGTTACGTAACAATATTTACACATTTACAGTTCTTTGAAAATAGCTATGCTCTATTCAGCCATACGAGATAAATAATTTTATATGTTTTCCATTGGTTTTAATAATAATATATTTTTATATTTACCATCTACATTATATAACTTCTTAATCTGATAAGATAAGAAAGTACAAGACTAATCGCTGTAGGTTGTGGGTTCGATTCCCACCCAGGATAAACATTTGTGTGTGAATATTGATGTTTGTTCTGTATTTGGGTGTTGTAGTGTATGATAAGTATGTATTTACAAAAACACAATATGATAGTTATTTGTTATACAAGAGTGCAAAGTTGCTTTTTAACCGCGTGTTTAATTTTGATGACCGAGCAAGCGAAAAGCGTTAGAAAGCGTTAGCGAGGGAATCAAAAGAGCACGAGGTGAAAAATCTTTGCACTCGAGTGCAACACGTAACTTTTCATTCCACCTCAGCGAGGAAATGACTAAATGCAAAAAAAAACGTTTACAATCGCAAGATAGGTACCTACTTTTATTTTAGTTTGGGTATTAACTACTACATTATGACAGGTAAGTATTACAGAATAATCTTTAAATTATAACAAAATAATACTAAGGTATAATTAAGAAAATTTGAAAGTAACGTTGCTAAGGTTATTTAAATTGAGTGTAATATTTTTGTTTGGTACTGTAATATTGGTGTTAGTCACTTGTGTACTGTTTTACGGTAAACTATCTGTCATACTTAATAGTTGTACCGATTCATTGGATTCCCTTGGCGTAAATGTTGGCATGAGAGGGCGATGGTTAGGTGTTTAGTAATGGCTCATTTTTGATGTAGAAGGGCCAGTCCAAGGATCTGACTGAGGCTCTTTCAGTGTAATGGCTCCTACGATACCTTTACAAGTAATACACCAAGAAGGTTCCGATTTCGAGTTTTTAACAAATTAGAAAAGGTTGTATGATGAATTCGGCACCATGGAGGTAGAAGTAAATAGGTTTATTGATGTTTTGAATTCACAAACTTAGTGCACACGATGTTCTAAATTCAATTTTACTTTAACCTCTAGCGGATAAAAACGGCTTTTGCACTCAGATATCGAATAGTAAAAATACTCTTTCCGAGATGGTGGGATGAAAAAGTATTTTTAAGTATTATCCGTAATCTAGCTCCCATTTTACAAGTTTTGCTTAGTTTGGGACTAGATGGCGCTGTGTAAAATTAATGTCCTGTAATTTTAATTTATTTATATCTTGCTGCAGGCTTATTACCTACATTAATTTAATAAGGCCATAGACCCTTTAACATCCCTCTTAGGGCTTGTACTGATTTACTAACTACTAAATTTGTAGTGAAATGTATTCTGAAAACAAGAATTCCCACCTGATAATCCCCGTTATGGTTATGGGGGAACTGCCGGGTTTCGTAATTAGCCTATTAGTTACATCCATGAAGAACATACCGTGCGGAGGACTACTAATGACCTCCAAGCATTCCGCGGAACATGGTACAAAAAAATACTACGGTATGTGGTAGGTAATGCAATGTGGTTCAAGCTTACACAGACTTCTTATGCAATCCATTAATATCCACTGCTGGACAAAGCCTCCTCCAAAAGTGGAGGGCTTTGGCAAAATCACGCTTGGTCGGCGGATTGGAGATTGCAGTAGTTTAGATAACTGTAGTAAGACTGAAGAACACAGAAGTTTTTGGCTCTTAGTCGGCTTTTACGACGTCGATGGGTTGCATTAAAGGAGTTTTATTAACATTATATCCATGAAGGATATAATGTTAGGAGGACGTTCAATGACCTCGAAAAATTCCACCGACAAGCTCTACATTGTACCTTCAACGGTATGAGTTTAATAATGCCTCTATCAATCCACTTCCACCAACTGAACGGAACAACTAGTTGTAGGTACGGAATGGATCTTTTCCAATCATATCAACTGATTGGTTACACACACATTTTCCAAATTTCCCACAAATACCTTCATCAAAACGAAAACACGGAACTATTACATAAGACAGCTTGTAGGTTACATAAGTCTAAAATAGCACCCCTCGGTCGGTAAATGTCGGACCTTATAAGCGTAGCATAGCATAGCACATAGTATTAAGTAGTAGTTATTTATTATCTGTGGTATTAGATAGCACTTAAGTAGGTACAGACAGAGCCGATTTTCTGAGGCCGGCTATTTACTTTCTTCTTGTATTTTAGATCAATAAAGCTGGCTCCTATTCAGCCAGCGAATTAGCATTGTTACTCAGCGTGGCAATGCAGCCAGTGTTTCGGGCACGATTCGTACTGGTCTGGATCGGTGGAGTTAAGTTAGGTACCTATAGATCGTTAGTAACGGTACTTAGGTAGGTACGTAGGTAAACCGACTGCATCCCTTGTAAAAAGTGAAGTTTAATTGTACAATTGTGTAACTAACTAGGAATTACTCAAATATTTTATGAATGCATACTATATATATGTCTGTTGATGTGCTAGTTACTATCGCTTTGATAGCTAACCTAGGTAGGAGCTATATCTATAGCAAAAATCAGATCGCTTTCTAACAGAATGCCTACTACTTACTTCAACATTTTGTTCACTGGTTCAATAATTTACTAGGTTACTTAACTACGATAAGATTCCCAACATGAGTAACTCCCTTCTTTTCTCATAATAGCGAGGATTATCTGGAAGGACTCACTTTTACTACCTACACATATTAAACATACCCACCACTGTCGGTAATGTATATCATACATGGTAATGTATATCATACATGGTAATGTATATCATACATGGTAATGTATATCATACATACTCTTTGAATTACATAACAGACCACCTACGTTAATATATTAGCAAACAAAGTTGTAGGACATTATGCCTACTTACCCAAACGTGTATATGCGTTTTGTACACACTCCAACTAGCAATCTATGTGACATCAAGAAACTGGCAAACTGTAACGCGCGAATACTTTTTATTTTCAGAGGTAAGTAGGGTTGTGTGCTATTATTTTAAGGTAGTTGTAGGAGTTTATAGTCCATAAAGTGTAGACCGCTTCTATTTCGGTAGTAGGTAAATACGCGTTTAAGTCACGGTGTTCCGTGGTTCACTACCGCCGCCGCCGCCGCCGCCGCGGGGCCCGAGTTGTGGAGGTGGCAGTGGTTACTCAACACCACCCTCACCACAACAGACTGTTATCCAACCTCAAAGCTGACAAAATGCTTCTGCATTTCCGATATCTGCACGTAATGTTTCTTTGCGCTATCTGATGCAGGATGCAGCTGTAGTATTGGTGCAAATTTTATCGAGCGACCACATAGCCCAATAACACAAAAAATCATACAACACTAGACACACTAGACACATAAAAGGTACCTAACCTACCTACCTATGTAAGTCGAAATACATAGGTAGTTCAATTTTACTTTTTATTTTGTAAATACAGGTAGGTAGATTCTGTTACCGGTAGCACAGATTTAATAATACTATCAAGGTATAAATAAAGTATAATAAGTACCTTAAATTCACATGTCATCAACAACTCCTCTTAAATTGCGATTAATAATGATATAAAAAAAACTCGTAACTGTCTTCTGTTGGACACGATGACGCAAATCCAATCCCGCGTTATGATATTGTAAGAGTTCAAAAAGCGTTATGTTAAGGAGTCCTCATCAAATATGAAACGTAAACTTAAAATAACCGCTTACAGTAACCGCCTCTGTGGTCTAGAGGTTCAACCAACCGATTTTAGATCCAGAGCTCCCGGGTTCGATCTCCATGGGGAGTACAATATATTGTGCTTGGTTTGGTTGGTGGTATGACTTTGTTTAAGTCCACCTGGCTAGCTACCACCATCTCAACTAATTCTGTCGCCATAATAACAATTCTAAAATTGTTGTGTTCCGGCATATGGAGGTAAGATTAAGGCCAAGTGCTTACCCGTCGTACAATAAAAAAAAACTACTAATGAACAGAAACTAAGTAGTTTGAGTCAGACAGTGTCATTTATACTTGTATTATGATAACGTGCTGGCATCACTAAATGCCGTTTTGCTTGTGACTGTAGACAATAAGTCTAAAATGTTTTCAAAGTAGGTTTCATCGAAATAACGATCATTCGAATATCAAAGAAGTTGAAGTTGAACAACGGATCGAACTACACGGGCACATAGGTAAGAACATCGTGGTAGGGAAATGTGCGATCCGTCACACGTTACTGCGGGCTTCGGTTTTCAAAGTACCTCCAGTTCAGTTTATAATTTATTGCTTAAAATAACAGTAGTAAAGTAAGTAGGTACTTGCCACCTGAATAAAATATGAAATGTTTTATTATTAATGTTTTTATTTATCTTATATTTATTGATATGTTTTTATGACGTCTACTTACGGCTGTAATTTTTAATCAGCTGTTGATCTTGAAACTGGAAACTGAAAAAAGGTTTGTATCGTATCACATCACTGATTCACAGCCGAAAATACAGACGCTGAAAGCTGATTCAAAATTTTGGCCTTACAGGGATGCATAATGTGCTAAATTATAAGGTATGCCTTAGTGACAGAAACCCACTCCCCTTAGTAAATTCTTCTAAATATAACAATAACTTTCTAAGAACAAAGCTGAAAGAGAAAAGGTAACTATCCTGAAGGGGCCAAAAATTTGCCTACCCCAAATATGCGTAAAAAAATATACCTATACGGTTTGAGCTGTCGTGCAGTCGGGGAATGGGTAGCACAAAAGCTATCTACGTCTATCAATGTCATTTATTTGAAGCAAGATTTTTAAATTAAATTGAACTTTATTAAACCAATCATTCCTTTCAATCAAATTCAAAGTTCAAATCAAACTCATTCGTTCGTGTACGGTGGTAGTACTACGGTCCGGACTTACCTATGGAGTGTTTATACTCTATCTATATGCTATGCTATACTCTAACTCTATACTCTTTGACTCATGTTTTTCTGTGATTTTGTTTGGCATGATTTTTCCTGCATCTATTTTGTAAATATTATAAAAAATTCTTTGTTCCTTCGTTCAAAGTTCTAGTAAAGTAGTCTATCACGTTGCTTATAGTTTTTTGATATCAACGCAAATAATTATTGTAAATAAACAATGGCTACAAACCAAGGCCCTAGTGCACCAAGTGGAGAAGATCTACCACCGCCTTATTCAGCTGTGGTGGGGAATCCTCAGTATGGTTTTGTAGCGCCGCCGAGTGGGGACAGTTTCCAGGCGGCGGCTGGACCATATCCAACACCGAAACAGTTTACAGCGCCAGGTGTCTACCCACATCCTAACCCCAGCTCTGGCAGTGGCGGTGGAGGTATAGTTTACTCTCTCCCGGGTGTGACTGTGACTAGCGCGCAGCCCCAACTCGGCGGGGTCCCTCCGGTCCCGCCAGGCTTCGTATTGCCGCAGGCTGTGGGCAGTGAGCCCACTACAGTGAACTGTTTCAACTGTGGCAAAACTGTTACTACCAGAGTCACCTTTACAACCGGTTGGCACACCCATCTTGTTGCTGGCTCTGTGTGTGTGGTCACTATGTGAGTATATGTTTATTTTTATTATTTAAACTCATTTTGTGCTGCTACATACCTTCCAGTGGAAGTGCACTTGTAACTCAAATTGACGGGTACAATGCAGTGCCACATAGGTCACATTCTTTGTGGATATGACCTACACAGAAGTCTGAAAATATCATGCTTCCAGGGCCTTTAGTTTTCAAACCAATTGTGTAATCATTGTTAGTTAGTCAGTCAATGAGTTTCATAATCTTTCTAAAAGTAATTTTATTGCACCAATGCAAATTTTATGAGATATTACTTTTTAATCATTGTTTTCAGGATTTGTTCTCTGTGCTGCATGGGCCTGATACCATACTGCTTTGACACTTTCAAGGATGCTGAGCACTATTGTCCCAACTGCAATGTTTTTATAGGAAAAAGCACTAAATGCTAAATAGCTGAGATCATCAAGAAAATCTACAACTACAAATTGTTCCCATTCAAGACTAAATTATTTGATTGGAGGTGCTATGCAAGGGCCATTTTATGTATGGAATATGGTAATTATTATTGAATACTGAATTCCCTATGAAGTACATAACTACCACTTCCCAAAAGTCTGCTAACAATACACCCACATCTATAATGAACTATAGATAGTATTCGGCTTATAGATAATTATGGACTTTACTTACTACTTAACTTTTCATAAAAATGTGGTACCCTACCTTAGACTATGTATCGATTCTAATACCATTTTAGTTAGGAATCCTGATTACAGCATCAAAACTAATATGAAATTTTAATAAAATTCATAAAAATTGTATTTCTTATCAAAAAAAAAATTTTATTTGAATGGTAGGTATACTGTATTAAAAAAAAAGGTTTGCTCATAAGAATATAATTCCAAAGAGAATGAATTAAGTTAAGTCATTACAGTGAGACCAATAATATAAAGCAGACATTTTAAGAATTGGTTTCAATGTAGCATCATAAAACTTTCCGGCTTGATACCACAACTACTTACCCCTGACTTGCAGGATTTATTTGCGCCGGACTTCGCAATGAAAGTCATTAAGAAGGCATGACTTGTACCCAAAACTAATGCAAAGCAAAAATGTTTCAAACTGTTAGGGCGGAAATTGAGGTGATTGTACCTACCTAAATACATTTGAAATTGTGAGAACTCTGAGAAATAGTCATAATAAGAACTAGTCTTTTTATATAAGTTGTCATAATGATAAACTTCATATGAAAAGCGGACTTTTGGAAAGTGGTCCTTTATGTACCTAAATGTAAAATTTATGCAACATTAGTTGAGGCGCTTCTGGGTGGCTTTAATATTTTATTAATTGAGGGATTGTTTTTTGATTATATCTTTATCTTCTTATTTATTATTGTGATATTGTATTGGATCAGTGTAGCATTGATTAATTTATATAGGTACATAATTTTATATATTTAATATAATTTTTGTTTTTTTGGTAACAAACAAAGCAAGTGTGCATTTAGCATTTAAAAGTAGTAGATCCCCTTGTGAAAGGGCTCATCCGGGGAAGTACTACCACCATACCTATTTCAGCCTCCAAGCAGCATTTTGTTCTGCCAAGCAAGTTCCGGTTTGAAGGGTATGGTTGCAATTACAGAGTTGGAATTACAGACATGCAAAGCTTAACACCATTATGGCTCAAGTTGGGGGCGCAATGCAGTGCCGTGTAGGCTACGATCTTTGTGGATGTGACCTATGCAGTAAGGCATTGTTATAGGCAAGAGATGCACAAAACATCAGGAGGGCTACTTGCTTGTTACTTCTTGAAAATAAAAGATGCACTGTAAAGTTTTGAGGCAAAAGTTCTATGTGATTTTACATAATCCATGTACCACCATTTTATTTACATTCTAGGATGAATATCTTTCCATAATGATATTATTTTTTTGTGACATACTTAAAAAAGGTCAATAACTTGATAACTATTTAAAAAGCATCTCTTGATTTCTAGATAAAAGTATGGGTACTTATGTAGTATTTAATCATATTTTTTAATCAAAGTAAAACATACATCATTTTACTGGTATTTTCTTATTATGTAAGTAATAGTAATATTATCATGAATAAATTAAAATATCAGTAGAATGTTGGTATTTCTTACTTAGGTATTTCTGTTATTTCCACTAGACACTAAATTGTTTTTACAGTATATATTGTACTTTGAGGCTGAATTATATGTGCCAGGTGATGGCCAAATGTGAATTGATTTTCTTGGGCGGCATTGTTTTGTGTTGTTGTTAGAAGGCAGCTTGTAATACCAGTGATTTTGAAAATGTTTCCAAATAAGATTAAACTGATGTAGAATAAATAAAATTAATCTAAATCTAACATTACTTCAAAATAAAACAAAACATTAATAGATACCCAAGTTAATAATATTATTATAGTAAAAAGTGTGTGATCTCATGACACCAGCTGTAACTTTGTTTTTGGTGTGATGAAAAGTGGTACCTAGCTGTACAATACCTGTTGAATAATACCATGAGACTTAATTTAGATCACATTGCATTCTTTTGTTTCATTATTTACTTATGCCTATCCAATATATTTTCGTTGGCTTTAAGATGTATAAAATAAAGGATTCTATTTAAATTGGTAAGCATGTTTTGTTTTTATTGTAGAAACTACAATGTTCACATACAGGACCTAAAGGCAGGAAATGAGTCACCTGTATCTCATTTTCCTGCCTCCAGGTATCCCTTTATATCCGCTTTGACAGGTTGGCACATGTTCTTTTCTCTCACTCACTCCTATCAATTGTCAAAACTGCATCTACACCTTTCATACCCATGTGCTCTTTCAAACAATACATCCATATCTTTTTCCTTCCCCTCACAACAACGTCCAAAAACATCCATATTCATAACCCTTTTGGTCAAGTGACTATCATCCCTCCGCATCAAATTCCCATACCATGCCAACCCTCACACTCCTCTTTTCTACAACTGTACTCGTAAGTCACAATTATTGTGAAATATCAAATGAAAATGTCTTATCTGAAACATACCTACCTAACCTACTATCAGAATAGATTAGATAGCTCTAACAGTCCAAGATAACAACTACTTATGTGTATTCCCAGGCTTTAGTGCACAAAATGATATTGATATACAAATGTTCTTGTGCTGAAACAAACCTACTTGTACTGCTTAAATATGAATGTTAGTAGTAATCAAGTGCGTGAGAGCAGTGAAGATAATGAAACTTCTCAGCACCCCCTAGAACCTCCACCACCATACTCTATCAGTGAATCAGTGAATCTTCAACCAGTCATCCACCAGACTATCATTGTTCAAGCACCCCTAAAAGATACCCCTGTGTTTTATAACTGCCCTAAATGTGATACAAGAGTATTTACTAAAGTAGAACATGTCAGCTCTAAGAATACACACTTTTTGGCTGGTTTTGTTTTTGGATTAACTATGTGAGTACCTATAACATAATTTCTTGAATTTTAAGTGATAACACACAATTTCATTACAAATGATTGTGAGACAACAAAAATTCACAACCCAGTTCTTAGTAAGTACCTACCCTGTTGAGGCTCAATTGAGTTGGGTGGTACTGGCTTAACTCCAATCGGAGGGTTAGTGTTGAGATCCAAGTGATTGCACTTGGTCACAAAATTTACAAATGTTTGAATGATATTAGAACATCCATTATATACTCTATTTATTTTTAGGTGGTGCCTCCTTTGTTGTTTAGCTGCCATTCCCTATTATGTACAAGCATGCAAAAAAACTCGCCACTATTGCCCGGATTGTAATACATTACTTGGGACTTACTGAATGAGACAGTACTGGAATTTATATAAATATGAGACATGACAGCTGGTTTGAGACTAATGAAATGGCACTCAATGAATGCAGGATATATATGTATGAAATGCATCTCCAAACATATACTACCTCCTTACATTATACTTTTGCTCAGTTGTGCTTAATACTTGGTTGAATTTAAACATGAATTGTGATGAAATTTGTATGAAAACAGTTTGTACTTGTTGCCTGATGTTTGTATTAAAATGTGTGAATAAATATATAATGTTACTATACATTTAAACAGTGACATCTAGCCCGAAATTAGGAATGAGCCAACATCACCCACATCTGATTGGAGAGGACCAGCAGTCAACAAGGTTTATAGGCAAAACACCACAAATACATAAAAAATACATATTACAAGTCTTTTATTACTAGGATATTTAGAGAAATCACACTGATAATTGTTATAATAAAATTGATTAAATCAATAATCTAGGTAGGTTCTTGTAACTATAAGGTTTTGGTCACTCAGTAGGGCACTTGAAGTCTGAAACAATCGGAGGCAATCTTCCATTTTCCATCAACAGCTACAATGAGGAATGTTTGCTGGAATGGTTTCTTGACATCGTCATTCTGGTAAATTACATCCCCACAAGCTTGAATGAGATATGTGAGCCTGTTTGAAACCAGGGCTTCTGATAAGGGTTGTGCATCTAATGTCTTCAACGTGTGATTACTTGCAGGTAGATCCATAAGAAACTTCTGGATCTTATCATTGCCTTTGATACCGTTTCCATTCCAAACTAGTAATCCAGTGTCTAGGTAAAGTTTCGAGGTTAGATGCCGAACATTATCGACTTGCTTATAAAATACTCTAGTAAATTCTTCAGCAGTTTCACATGCATTGTCCACATTTTTTACAGCTACATCTGCCATTGCACGATGCGCTATACGAGCGATTTCTGGAAAGTTAGCCCAAACAAATTAATTACTTATTCAACACAACACAACAAACAAGCTGTACACTGTGTGTACCTCATAATTGTATTGTATCTATGAATACTATTACTCACTAAGTGTACCAACAGTATAACTACAATCTGATCTAAATACTATTTATTACTCACATGAATAGTACAATACAATCCAGAAAATACTATGACACAACTTTGGTTCTATCTATGGAAGAAAGTATGTTTATTGTTTTACCAAAGAGTATAAGAGGAAGGAAACATACGTAGTATACCGATTAGAATACAATACTTATGTAAGAAGAGACGGGAAAAATTGATAAATGGTTATCAAATAGGTGTGACTAATATATTCATGATAGGTATTGGTAACAATGCATAAATATTATTTTATAGCATAAATATTAATGCAATACTAATATTAGCAATGCATATTCGTAATAGGTATTGGAATTATCGGTATTATATTATTTTATAATAGTCAAATATTAGCCTGATCCATGTTTCGTTTCGTGAACTTCACCGCGCAACAGAGTGGCGAGTGTCAGTTGTAATATTGCTCCATGCCTACTCGACCGCGTTAGCGCTTGTCACGATTTGTATGAAATTAGCACATCGCCATCTAGTGTAATTAATCTGAAACACAATTCGCGAGTGCAAGATTTGTACGGCAAACCTATCGAGTATCGACTATGTGCTAAGTGTGAGTTATAATTGAAGATCACTCGATGAGCGTTTGCTCACCCCGAATGGTGACTATGTATGATTTTTCGAACATGAGTTAAACCAACCAAATTTAGAATGACATTTACCACTATCTGGTCGCGTTTTACCATGTACCAATTTAAAATAGGCCGACAGCGTTTTTATCGAGCGTAACTTGATAGTTAGTTACTTTCTAAGGCGTAAGATGTCACTAAATGTTTAAAATCCAGAATTTAAATATGAACCATACTGCCCTTCTCGTTCAAATAAATACGGTAAGATGACGCTATAGATTTTTTTGCGGCGGTGGAGGCGCGCGGCGAGCGGTTGCCGCTCCATCCGAAGTCGCTGCTCTTCTCGGCACCACCGCCGCGACCACCGATATTTTCTACTAATTTGCTAAGGTATGTTAAAATAGGGATTAGGAACCAATATACCCTATTGTGTTTTGAGTAGGTAGTACCTACATAGGAGATTTCAAAATGTATACATCATAATCAGGTACCTTGCTACCTAATTAATTGAAGACTAACTAATTTATTAATCAACAAGGCTTTATTTTATCAGAGCTTAAAGCCTGGCGCCTAAAAGACTCCGCAGCAGGACCATCTTACTGTATGTATTGAACGAGAGAGAAGGGCTTCTGTGGTCTAGTGGTTCAACGCCCCGATTTCAGATCCAGAGGTCCCGGGTTCGATCCCCATGGGGAGTACAATATATTGTGCTTGGTTTGGTTGGTGGTAGGATTTTGTTTTAAGTCCGCCTGGCTAGCTACCACCATCTTACCTAATTCTGTCGCCATGATAACTATTCTTAAAAAAAATGTAGTGCTCCGGCATTCAGAGGTAAGATAGCCAGTTGTTCAGTTTATTGAGGATTCCGGGTGAAGCCTGCATCTTCGGCCTTATCTCAACTTGTTACCAGGTGAGATGAAGGCCAAACGCTTCCTCGTCGTACAATATGCATATGCCAGGAGAGTCTAAAATCAAGTATTATCCCCAGGTACTTATTGTATTTAACTTTATTTATTTCTATACCCGATCAAGCAAGGTTTGAGTTAGAGCATGTGTGCATTTTAAGTTTAAAATCATTTGAAGGTTGACAAGCAATGTTGATAGAGAAGCATATTATATAGTTAGTTTTTGTTACATTCAGGGTCAAAAGATAAGAGTCAAGCCAATCAGCTTTATTAATCCATTCTCAGCCCATTCTCGCACCGCACACAATCCCATGTCTTCCCAAAAAATATTAAAACAGTGTCATCAGCATACGACAAGACTCTTTCCTGCTCTATATTTAGACAGCTTGAGCTATTTATATATATCAGAAATAAAGTCGGTACAAGTAAGCTACCTTGCGGTACCCCAAACTCTGCTTCTTTGTTACTACTCGTGTAGTTACCTATTTTCAATATTTGTCTTTGATCTGATAGGAAGTCTTTAAACAGTGGTGTGCCCCTTATGCCAATCGATTCTTACTTCTGCAAAAGGATGGGTATAGAAACAGTGTTAAAGACTTTTCCTGGACCTGTCCAGGAAGACTCCATGACACTTATCTCTACAATCCAGTTATTCAGTGACTGTAGAAGTAAGTGCCAGGATAGCATCCTCTGTGGACATACCTTGTCTGAAACCAAATTGGGAAGATGTCAATAAGTTAAATTTAATAAGAAAGCGCACTAATCGTGAGTTTAATATTTTTTCTAAAAATTTTGATATCGGGGACTGAACTGAAATCGGTCTAAAGTTTGTTAATATGTCACCGTCTCCACACTTGTGCACGTGTTTTTTTAAGGCTTCCATTTGAGCTAACGGCAAAACACCCTGTTTAAAACACATGTTTGCTAGATATGTTATACTCGTAATAGGAACGATTGTGGTATTTGTGGTTTTAAGAAAACTGGTGGATATTTTATATATACTGGGAGAACTATCAGATTTCAAACCCATGAGGACAGTTCTTACTTCATCATTGTCTGTATTTTAGAAAGCAAAATAATCTGCAATTCTAGAGTCAGCAAGATCTAGTGGTGCTTTGCGTAGTGGGTGTGTGGCATGTGATGCTATGATTTTATTAGCCAGTAACTCTATAGAGAAAACAAAGGCAGCTTTAAAAGACGGGCTCGTGAACATTTATTAAGCCATCTCTGAGCTTCACAATGTTAAATTATCTGGTTTTTTTTATTTTTCTACTTTCGTTTTTCTTTTCTCATTTTACGACGGACATATTATAATTTTAGTAAGGTTTTTGATATATTTCATATTTATATCAGTATTTGTACGTTTCTTATAATGTTTCTATTAGTATATATTTATATTAGTTGTTGTTTTGTATGTAATCATATATATAAAGGTATTTAAATTTTTTGTTAGATAGACTAAAATTTTTCTTATTTAATTATGTTAGTACGCCATCGTTTTTGTTATGTTTTCTGCCAATTTGGTTAGCAGTTAGAAAATGCCTTGGCATTATGCTCACCATTTGTGCAATATTTATATATAAGTTTTTGTACAATAAAGTGTTAAATAATAAAAAATAGAGCAGAAATATTCATTAGCATTAGCTTTATTGACACTAAGCTGTGGGGATTTATCTATATTTAACAGTTCAATACTTTTATTCGTTTTAGGGTTTCGGTGGGTTATTAAATTTCCATAATTTCTTGGGATCTTTTTGTGCTTTCTGTAGCTTTTCATAGTCATATTTACGTTTTTTAATCATACTGTTGAAATAATTCCTTTATCATTTGAAAGTGATTTTTAGTATTATACGGGTAAGTTTTAGTCGTTTTTGCATATTATTACGGTTTATTATACACCTAAGCAAGCCAGATGTCATCCAGGGCTTAATAAGTGTATGCCTGTTCGATACCATTTTTGTTATAGTATTTAATTCAATACATAGTTAAAAAGGTTGAAAAGATACATCTGGGACTGTGGGTACCTAATTAATGATCTACTTACCAATCTTCACCCAGAGGATATCTGGCCCTAGAATAACATTTTGTGCTATCGTCTGCTATCGTCCTCCCTTTCCAATTTGAGGCAGGCGTGGTGGTACTGTTCCATAAGAAGGATGACAAAGTCCTTCTGAAGACTGTTAGGCCCATCTCACTGCTGAGGCACATTTATAAGCTGTTTTCGAGAGTACCTATTCACCAACCATCTCGTTCGAAGGTTTGACGACTTCCAGCCCCCCGAAAAAATCGGGTTTCGAAAAGGCTTTAGTACCTACCGTAGACCACATACATACGCTCTGGCAGATTATACAGAAGACCAACGAGTATTGTCGGCCATTATGTCTAGCATTTGTGGAATACCAGAAAGTGAAGGCTTTCTGGTATTTCAGTCAAAACCTGGGCAGTTCTACAGTCTCTTCCGCGGTGCCAGATCGACTACCGGTATTTCGAAGTGTAGAAGTATTTGTCTAGCAAGGCCACCATGACTATCCGTCTCCAGGACCAGAGCACAATCCCTATCCCGTTGCAAAAAGGGGTGAGACTGGGAGACGTATCTCTCCGAAACTGTTCACCTCTGCACTGTAGCATATATTTAAGCTCATGGACTGGGAAGGATATGGCATCAACATTAATGTCGATTACATCACTCACCTTCGTTTTGCTGACGATTTCCCTTGCTAAGGCTGCTTTTAATTTCTTGGACGTTTTTTATATTTATTTTCTTTGGGAAGAAATCGTTTTCGTTTACGTGATGTCACTGGGAAATCTCATTGACAGAGCGAGCGAAGCGTCTCAGTTTCGAGATTTGCCTAAAATTATCTTGTCCGCTATCGGCTGTCGATTTGTTCTTCAATTAAATTTGAAAGACACACTAAGGATTTCATT
Organism: Venusia cambrica; assembly: GCA_951394065.1. Classification (NCBI taxonomy): domain Eukaryota; kingdom Metazoa; phylum Arthropoda; class Insecta; order Lepidoptera; family Geometridae; genus Venusia; species Venusia cambrica. Next base: position 8,369,938 of record OX596042.1, read on the forward strand.
CTACAAAAGGTGTCATGAAAAAAAAAAAAAAAGAGTGGAGGGGGAAAAGGGGAGAAGTTTGCTGTAGGACTTCAATTTTTGATTTTATTTCGGAAAATGTATACCTACCTACGTTTACTAATCAGACTACGCAGTCCTCTCCGCCTTTGCAAGACAAATCTGTAGACATCAGGTTCAATCGCCTCAAATCAAGGGAGTAATCGCTAAAACTTCTACCCCTGTAGTGAAGTGAAAGGGGAAATCATTGGTTATTGCATAAGGGCTCGCGAGGTCTACTGTTCTTACAAAACCACTAGTTTGTAACGCCTCACTTCTATAACGATTTAACATAATGCGACATGAATGAAGAAGTCACGTACACGACATAACACCTTCATTCATACCAACGCAGCGCAAACATGCGTTCGCTTGAACTTATCTCCTTCATCCAGTCCAGAAAAATAAACTGTAATCACTTTTAATTCAATTAAGGCGTTAAGTGCCAATAGCACTTTCATTCATGGTGATTATCATTTAATCCCTTTACATAGCTCCTTCATCACTTTCTATTTCCAAAACCCAGCTTAAAGTGCGTTGTTTTAAGGTCTCATATAGTTTATATGCAGATAACACCTTCATTCAAAGTAAAAAAAATATAAAATCATAAAAATGTTACATAACCCCTCTTCTCATGTCTTCAATTACATTTCAAATGGCAGATGTAGTTTTGACAGCTGTCATTGAAAATGTAGATCTTGGTCATAGCTTCTTTTGAACTAACAACGGAGAGTCCTATCCTAGGCGAATACTTACAGAGATATGGCGCCCAGGCTGGGCATGAAACTTTCGTTTCCTGAAGGGAAATATTTTAATTTTTTGTAATGGGATTGATAAAACTATGTGATCCCAAAGAAGTCATCATTATGGGAATTTAAACTTTTGCGACATTCTGGGAAATTATACATTTTGGGAATTCAACTTTATGAGAATTCAACTTTCTGATCCTAAAGGTTAACGTTAAATACTATTTATTCTCCAGAACCTCTCTTCAAAAGTAGAACATGAAAACTTTATTTTACGCTCCAATCTTCCAAACGGTTAGTTTTTTTATCAAATTCAGTAATTGAACAACTAATTCATAACAATGCGTTTAAAAAAAACACAACTATGCACCTAAGCGTTTAGGATATCCAGCTAACAACGTTCTCCTGGCGGAAAATGTAATATCTCCGAAGCTATAAGACAGACACGCGAATTCTATTTTACCCCAAACATTTACCTTTCATCACGTTCTACCTTACCATTTTATAAAGCTCAAATCATAAAATTCGACACTTTTCCGCCATGTATGCATAAAAGGCTTGGTGGGTCCGGTGAGATTATAACTAGGTACCTATGTAATGTAGGTAAGGCCATGCGCTTCTAATTGTAACCAGGTGAGATGAAACCGAAAGCTTACATCCTATTTGCGTACAGGCACGGCACACATGCCCACCAACACCATGTGATAGGCAAAACATACAGTGCTGTCGTGCAGGTGCCCATGACGCTATCTTCGTCGTTGGATCCAAAAACGGTAGGCTTTAGTGTTTTATACCTACTATATATACTACCGGTTCAGGGGTCAATAGCAAACACAGATTTGTATTTAATATTTTAATGTCTTTATCTATTTTATCGTACAAAGTTGCTTACGTATAAATATTAAATACGATTAGATGTTACAAAGAACAATGGCGATAGCTCAAATAGAGTACAAGTCCACTAATATACCTTCTCCAATTCAGAGGTTAAATAACTTTTCTTGTAACAAAGAAAGTATCATAATTTAATCTGTGATCCTCCTACACATTCAATGTCAAATTCACTATCCACATGTTTCACATATCAATATATAGATAATTATAGAAACACAACATGCTGCCCTATCTCATAATATAACCAGCTAGTAGTACCTACATCCAAATTGAATGATCGCAGCACCACAGCCAGTCATCTATTTACGCCATAATTCTTTGTAAAACACAGTCAACAATTTTCATCATTCCATTTTGACACATATCCCTTTTTGCAATTTTAAATTTGACTTTTCAAAAGTTTAATAAATAAGCTATGAATACAAATATGCAATTGATTGGAAATTCTAAAATTCACTAAACAAATTAACTATCATAATCAGCTTTACATTAATAACTTACCCTAAGGCACTGACAAAATGATTACATGGACAATTAATAATAATCACATAAAATGTTTTCAACAACATTCCATAATAAAATCGTAAATTATTAATTCAAACTTATAAAAATAGAAAATTCTGTAAATGATAATAACGAAGGCGAAAATAAAAATAATTTAGGTCCAATAGTAAATCGTAATCTAACGTCCCAATAACACTTTAAATTATACAATACATAAATGATTAATATATTTACTATTATCTATAGAATATACCTATCGTATGTTTAAAATTACACGAAAATAATTGCCAATAAATAGATGCAAGCATAAATCATAATTCTAGACGCGTTTTAATGGGATTATTTTAATGATTTTCGCCCACAAAAATTGTACTAAACTAGTGTTATTGTTTTCATTTTTACTAAAATGGACAGACAATAAGCACATTTCAGAAAAAATGCATCGCTCACTTCAATGTGGTTTTAACATCAGGGTCTAGTGTTTTTTTTTTCATATATTTAGAACACATAATTATTTACATGTAAAGTTTTAAGATTAACAAGTGCATTTTGATATAATGTGTATAAAACAGTGATAGTTCTGTGTGTCTAAGGTCTAAACATTTTGCCACACGCTATTCAGATCACTATTGCAAGACACTAACCCTTTGACTCAACAGCAGTTTCCACCTAGATTACATTGGACATTTGTAAAAGGCTTAGGACTCGTTACAATCAGAAAAATCCTGTTAAGCCTGGGTTCACACACTCCCAAGTTCACACCCAGAACAAGGTAAGGTGGTAAGTTAGAAATAATGTTGACTAAAGGGACAAGTTAACAAGCCTCATAGCTCAGGTTCGATTCCCACCCAGGACAAACATTTCTGTGATGAATATAGATCTCTGTCCTGTGTTTGGGTGTTGTATTGATAAGTACATATTTACAAAACGGCGAAACAAAGTACTGAAGTTTTTATCCATAATCTAGTTCCCATATTACAAGCTATGCTTAGTTTGGGGCTAGATGGCGTTGTGTCAAAACTCTTGTAATATTTAATTAATTTATTTATTTAGTTGCGCGATGCCTGCATACTACGACGGCGAGGTATCTGACAAGCCTCGGGTCAAAAATGTGGCGACTTGGACACACAGATACAGTAGTCTTACACCATAGATACTGGTGGTAGTTGTAATATCGATACTACAACTTCGATGACGTCTGAGCCAGACAACGTGACAACGCCGAGAGGAAAGGAATGAATTGCTTATAAGCTTTACTCTCTATTTATAAATTATATAATTATTGAACCTGAAACAAACGAAAATAATATTGAATAATAATTGATACAGCAATCGCGTAAGTCTCAGAAAAATATAGCGTTCCGTGTTGGATAACCGAGAGTGATGAGTTGAATCCGCGCCGTTTTACTTGCACACAGATAATATATTGAAAAGGCCGAGAAAGGGTAACCTTGAGAGAACCCAACAAAAAACTGCTCATTACTTTTAGTCATTATAGTTATATAAAGACATGCGTTCAATGCGATTTTCAATGAAATGTGAGTATGAATATGTGAAATTTAGGTACCTAAACAAAAACTTTTTTGATATTAATCGCCTATACCTACTATAAGGATTTAATCTCTTTTAAGTCTCTATTGTTTATAACTAGGTTATTTAAAACACTAAATAAACAATATCAACAAATCTTGGATGAATCTACTACTTGGATAATCTATAACGTACTATATTAAGTGAAAGTAGCTCTGTATGGTATGTCGCCTTTACACGACTCAACGACTGATCAGATTGTAATGAATTTTCATTTTATTTTATTGTACGACGGGGAAGCGAATAAAATAATAGGATAGGATAGAATAATAGGGGAATCTCAACTTGTAACCAGGTGTGATTAATGCCAATCGCTTTCTCGTCGTACAGTAAAAAAACTTTATTCAGGACTCTAGGTCCACAAGTGTATTTGTAAAACATAGGATTAGCGGATAGTATTTAGTAACTAAGACCTTTTTAATTGTTATAATAACAAAAACAGAACACCAAAAGAAAACTAACCTGTAGCGGCCAGTTTTTCCGATAGACCAGCCATCAGTCTCTCCTGCGAAATAAATATGTTTGTGAACACAGCAAATGAAATTTGCTTTAAAAATTTTGCTTAGATTGCTTTAAACATTGGACAATTCAGTGAGCGATTATATGAAAACTAGTTAATCGTCCGGGGCTTAGTTGTGGGGTTTTGTTCAAACCCTTTCTTAGTGCACACTACAAAAGAAAGCTACCCTGAAAATATCAGTGCGGTGATCGTCAGTCAGTCAGTAAGCAACACGACATTTATATACTCATTTTATACATTTAGACATATGGGATTAAGTTATTTTGCTATCTCACCTCAGTGTTTCGTTCAGCTTCCGCAAAACTATGGTTGTGGTTAGTCTTGCCGGCTTCTGACAACTGAGCCTCCAGAGCATCTATTTTATTTTGCATCTGCAAATTGTAAATTAAAATATTAAATGTACATTGTTTGTTTCAATTTAATTAGACACCATCACCGATGAGATATTCATTATGACCCCGAGAGCAATATAGAAATAATGATCATTCAAAGAGAAACCATAGATTTTCTTCTCTCAAATACGCGTGTTGCTTTCAATGTGTAATTATATTTAATGAGTTTGTATTAAAAGTACATCTTTTAGTACTTTTAATACTAAGTCATTAAATATGATAGTCCCAATATCTAAGATTGTGGATGGCCATAATTATTTTATTAAATGTATAATATGATTATTTATCTTAGATCAAAATTGTAAACAAAAGAGATACCACAGCAAAATATTGCTTTATGATAGATATAATAACCGCCGGTGTTTTATTTTAGCTATGATGATCATAAAGAACATAAAATAAAAAACAATAAAAGGCATTAGCAAGGAATCACTGTTAAGATTCTAAACATTTCTTTTTTTTTATGGTTCGTTTGATTGATTTTGGATGGCCATAATTATTTTATTAAATGTATAATATGATTATTTATCTTAGATCAAAATTGTAAACAAAAGAGATACCACAGCAAAATATTGCTTTATGATAGATATAATAACCGCCGGTGTTTTATTTTAGCTATGATGATCATAAAGAACATAAAATAAAAAAACAATAAAAGGCATTAGCAAGGAATCACTGTTAAGATTCTAAACATTTCTTTTTTTTTATGGTTCGTTTGATTGATTTTGTTGAAAAATTTCAATCGTTCGAAATGAGACAAAACACGGTGTAACGACTCCAAAGTACGCTAAGTTATTAACCAGTGAAAATTAAGTAGGTATCCGCCTCTGTCGTCTGAGTAAAGAAAGCCAATCCCTCAGTTTGTTGAGGATTCCGGGTGAAGTGCGCTTTCACCTTTGGCCTTATCATAAATTGAAATTGAAATGAAGGCCAAGCATCTCCCAGACGTACAATAAAAAAACAAATATTAACAGCATTTATATCTCAGTATAGGTATCGCTAAAGCGAAGACACGGACGGATACTAGTACAGTGATCCATAGTAAAAACATGTTTCACTTCACTGGGTAGCCACTTTTACAGTGACATAGCTTGACACTTTTTAGTTTATAATTTTGATCCAAGTTAAAAAAATCTTACTACTTATAGTAACTCATTTCTCGCTGGCCAATATTTACTGTTCTATTTATACAAATTTAACTCCCCGAATCTGACACGACTTTTAAAGAACACAGAAAAATACAACCAGGCAAGCCCTGACACAAACAAAATAGGAAAGTTTATTAACGCAGCCTGCGTTTCCATTGACGCGGAGCAGAGAATAACTGTGCAAGATTCGTCAAATCACAATGAATCAATCCACATTGCGTCATAATAATTCGTCATGATTGGTCGACTCTTGCGCCTCGCTTCATGTGAATGTAAACACAGCCTAAAATGACAGGTACGACCAACTCGCCACACAAAGCACAAAGTGCAAACAGCGTGTTTGTTGACTTGTTATCAAGTACCTCCTCTATTATTGTAGCCAACGACTTTTCCATGCAGGTGTAGGCGAACTCCAGAGGTTCCTAAATCATTATTGAGGTCAAAATCAAACAAAAAACGCCTATGAAAAATTTGATGTTCTCTACATCTTTATCATAATGTAAAAATAAATAACTAACACTATAAAACTGTATGTCTATGTAAACATACCAGCAATATATTATAGTATTTACTTCCCAACTAACAGTGTTTCATATATACTACAGAAAGATTTTACCAAAAAATTCGGTTATAATATGAATTATGTTTACACAGCTGTAAGACATTACTGCTAGCAGCGAGTATGTGTGTGTGTGTGTTTGTGTGTATTGAGAGTCAGTTATTAGTTCTCCCCATAAGAGTCACCCTCCAAAATAAATTTAAATGAAAAAATAATGCTTGCTATTTTTTTTACAGCCACAATGGAGTCGGCCTCCTTTAAAAGTGTTAGGGTCGTATGTAAGTGGAAAAAATTACGTAGGCAGCTGATTCTGTCATAAACGCGTCTTGCCTTTTAGCCGTACTAACTACGGGCAATACTCTCCACTATATCGCATGTGCTCGTCACATAACGACATCTGTCATGACCTCGATATTTTTGGTGCATCAGTCAATAGTATTAAATCTTTTTTCTTTTCAAAAACTTTGTAATTTAAATTTAATCATATTTTTTTATCTTTTATTTTATGAAACCATAACTGACAAGGAGTGTAAAATTATTTAATTTGCATGTTGTGTTCACATCTAAAAGGCCATTCAACTCAGCAAGTCTTGTCTTTTGTTTAAAGTTGTAACGTCCAGTTTGTGAACCTATGAATTGAAAAAAAAAACGCCTTTTGACAATTAAGAATGTTTAAATATCAAAAAAGTAACAATGATTACTAGTTGAGCGCTGAATGCCACGACCGAGAGCCACCGACAGTCAGCCAGTGAATGAAGCACGCACCTGTGAAACGGTTCTCTGCCGCAGTTCGTCCAACTCGTTCTGTTTGTCGGAGAGTTGTTTCGCCCAGCGCTGCTCCTCCGTAGTCACGTTATGTTGGAGTCGACTCAACACTCCCTCCTGTCAACATAAACAACATAAATTTTTGACAAGCCTCATAGCTCAGTTATAATAATATAAGGTAAATAAACCTCCTTGGTCTAGCCGAATATATAATAAAACCTAACAAAAAAAAAACTAAGCTAATTATGTCTTGTCTTTTCACATAAGCGATAAAAAATATGAAGACTATTTTCTGATGTGCTTCCATTTACTATATGGAAACTCTTGTACTTTGCCTGTGTTTTTGACTGTGCGTTGTCTGTCAATCATTCAGTTTTTTTTATTATTACGTATATTTGATAATAAATTATTATCAATAATTCGTTAAATCTTGTCCGCCGGTGTAATTACGTGCAGGATCCGATCATAGTAAATTGTAGCTTCAAAAAACGCTGTGGATTTATAAATGTCAACCTAACTGTACCTACTGGCTCCATGAAACAATAACAACAATAATTTTGATATATGAAGTAGATATCCTCTATCGTCCCTGAACTGTAGCGCAAGTATCTTTAATGTCGTTTGCTTTATTTGCGAATCGCAACGGTCCATACAATAACCCGAATTATATTGTTCCTTGACAGTATGGAACTCTAGTTGGTAACACATATATAATAAACTTGAATCTTTAACCTTCATTACAGATCTATGATTTATCAATCAAATTAGATAAAACAATCGTGTAAATTGTCAAAATATACGATATCAAACGTCTAACAAAAATATTAATTTATGTTTCGATGTTTTTTTTTTTTTTATAGTAACGATAAAATTTTACGAACGTACACCGATCGATAAGAACGATACTTGCACCGCTGTTTATTTCCGAGAAAGGTTGTCTCAGCTCAGCTAAGGTAGCTTACCGTCTCATCAATAACCCTCTTGTATTTGTCCACTAATCCCTGTAGGTGTTCCTTCTCAGTCTGAAGCTCGGCAAGGCGGTCGTCGGTGGGCGGCGCGGCGGATAGAGGGGCCACAGCCTACCAACAATACATATAAATACAAGTACACAAAACAGGCTGTTTACTCCCGAACGCGAGGGAGGATAAAGAAACCAGAGTATTAATGGGTGTGTTTGGCTCGACTTAAATACACTTCTTTCACTTCGATTTCGAGAACATCAAACGATACAAAATTAATTATTTTAACCACCTCTGTGGTCTGATGGTGTCAGATCCAGAGTTCACGGGCTCGATCCTCAGGTGAGTATAATATTGTGCATGGTTTGGTTGGTGGTAGGACTTTATTTAGGCCCGCTGACTAGCTACCACCATCTTATCCAAGTCTTAATTGTTAAAAGAACACAACAATTCTTAATTGTGTTCTGGCATTTAGAGGTTAAGATAGCCAGTTCCTCAGTTTGTTGAGGATTTCGGGTGAAGCGCGCTTCCAACTACGCCCTTATTTTAACTTGTAACCAGGTGAAATGAAGGCCAAGCGCTTCCCCGTACGTGCAATTAAAAAAGCCAACGATAAAGAATTTAATATAGATTTAGTGCAAGCCTGATAGAGTGATAACAAACTACTAGTACGGGTTTTTAACAAAGGAGAGTTTAAAATGTTTGTATTTGCCACCGTAGTGGCATATAGACAAAAGGTTTACCTTCTGCGTGGCCTTCTTTTCAAGCTCCTGCGTAATCTTCTCAAGTTCTAGTGTTTTCTTCTCCAAATGCAGCTTTTCAGCGTCCCTCTTCTGGAGGTCGTTGCGGAGGCTGTCGGCGAAGGCCTGCAGCCAGTCGCGGTCGGCGGCGGCGGCGGGCGCGGCGGCCGGCCACGCCGCGCGGAGCACCGTGGCCACCTCTATGTACTGAGCCTCTTGGGCCTTGGCTATCGACTCCTGGGTAATTCATAGATAAGATAAATTTTCTCTCAACTTAAGTCTACATATACAGTACTTATCTACAATTCAACATGTTCTTTACAATAGAAAAATCCAACTTATTTAAACTAAGAAATTAAAATTAACATTGAGTAGCCTCAATAGGCATATTGTAGGTACTAAATAAGGGGTTTTGTTATGTGGGTAAGTTAGATAAGTATGTAATTATTAGATATGTAATGGGTTAGGGTAGGATGAATTAGATTAGGGGTTCTTCGCTAACTTTGGTCTTCACACTAGGATTCGCTGTGTTGTGAAGACCAACATTGAGTTACATAGTTATGTCATAACAGAGATGTATCATAAAAGAGTAGTAGAAGACCCTCGTGAAATGGCTCGTCCGGAGAATTACTACCACCAAGCAGCATTGCTGTGTTCCGGTTTGAAGGGTATGGTTGCCGGTGAAATTACGGGCACGCGAGGCTTAACACCTTTATGCCTCAGGTTGACAGGCGCAATGCAGTGCCGTGTAGGCTATGTTCTTTGTGGATGTGACCTGCAGTAAGGTATTGTTATAGGCAAGAGATGCAATTAACACCAGGTGGACTACTTGCTTGTCCCGTCTCATAGTTGTATAAAAAGAAAATACTGCCAATGGTCTGGTGGTTCATCCACCGGTGTCAGATTCAGAGGTCCCGGGTTCGATCCCCAGGGTGATTACAATATTATGATTGGTTTGGTTGGTGGTGGAACTTTGTTTAAGTCCGCCTGGCTAACTACCACCATCTTATCTAATTCTGTCGCCATAATGACAATTATTAATTTGTTGTGTTCCGGCTATTGTTGTCGTACGATACAATTAAATATGTATTGTTCGTATTGCTATAATTTTAGAGGAATAGCGGGTTTAATCAGAAGTCATATAATTCAGACTTCTGATTATTATCAGCATTGAACAAAAACTCTTGAAAATCACAAGTGCTTATAGTTATAACTAGTGAAACGGCCAGATCTTCATGTTCCCGTTATTTCGTGGGAATTTCCTAGAGCACCCCTACACAAAAAGATGTTATGGCCGATTGTCAGCCAGTCACTCAGCTACACGATGTTTGTATACCTATATTTAGGTGATTATAATAATACTCCTATAAAATTGCTGAGACAACGAAGCAGGTTACAAGCGATGGATAGTGATCGATTGATAATATTTTCCCGTGCATGTTTATTTATCATTTTGCAACTGTGACAATAATGATGCAATCGATCCAAGGATGTTATGCGGTGTCGTAATTGGCAGTCGCCCCGCGCGAGCGATGAGTATGACGACATCGAGTGCGATTTGTATGAGTGCTTTTTTAATTAAAATGGCAGACTGGGATCATTATTATTAAAAGCCGTTGCTCGTTGCTTAAAGAAATCTGTATGGTAGTTTTGTGCCTTGATATAACAAGAAATGGTAATAAATTATCTTTTGATTTGACAAAGTTGCCTATCGATTATCTATGGAATTGAGGGAACATAAAAAAATTCAATCAATATAAAAAGAAATACCAAGCACTTAAAAACATAATAAAGTTTACAAATGTTATGATGACACAAAAATTCACAACCCGCGACGGGACTCGAACCCCCATCTGTTCCTCGATCGTCGATTTAGAGAATCTCTGCTAGATGGCGCTGATCAGCACTCAAGCTGAGTTTGGATATGACACAATAATTCGGAATCTGCGTCAGGACCGTCGTTGCTCAATCGGTTAGAGCGTTTCCGGCTTGAGTAAAAGATGCGGGTTCGAGTCCCGTCGCGGGTTGTGAATTTTTGTGTCATTATAACATTTGTAAACTTCATTATGTTTTTAAGTGCTTGGTATATCTTTTTTTTCTAGATTTTACTTTTGGTTAATTGTTGTGTCATCATAACATTTGTAAATGTTTTGACCATGCACAATCACTTGAAATAAAAAATGAAGTTTATCTCGGTTGGGTTTAGACAAGGCTAAGACAATGTTGAAACAAACAAACATATATTGTTGCGACACTCTTGATCTAAACAATATCACTTTAGACTAGACGATTCAATATTTTAGGGTAGGTGTATTCTACCTCCTTTTGCTAGCAGATACGGCTGGATTACTACACAATGGTGATAGGACCCGTAAAGATTTACGTGGCTAGCGACCACTCTCCTGTCAAAGTCTGGCGCCAAACGTTTTCTCCGATATTTCAAATAATGCGTTAATATTGTTTATAGTGACATCAAATAATTTAAAAAAGCAATGTATAACAAAGCGAAGCCGGCCAAAGATAATATCGAGGTTCTTTACATATTTCTTCATTCGGCTATCTTCGTATTTACTGATTATAGTATGGAGTGCGCCTTGCAGCCATTAATCTCTTTGAAGATACGAAAACAGCTGAGTGTGGTTGAAATAAATAGTATCGACTTACGCGCAGGTCTTGGGCCGGCAGCGCACTTGTTCGCGATTGGAGAGCCTTTTCGGCAGATTGTAACGCCTCCATTACTTTCCAGTTTTTAGTTCGTAATTCCTAAGCGGGAGGAGTCAAAGTAGAAAATGTTAGTCAGATATTCGGATAAGGTTGCTGTACTAATAATGTCTCGCACGAATATTGAAGATTGTTAATTTCATAATTTCGAAAGAAAGTTGCAATGTAGAAGAGAAAACAGTGTAGTGTACCAGTGTGGAGACCACTTGTTAAAACAACCCAACAACAGAAATTTGGTTTTTGAAAAAAAGAAGAAATTGAGGCTGGTTGCAAGTTATTAATTTTACTCGTACTTGTAAGAAATTTATTATATTAACGAGTAAATAAATATATTATCATAATTATTTAATGCCATCTGGTGATTTGTAGCAACATTACTTGCCCTGTCCAGAGGGGGTGTGTTTTTGCGCATTTGGGATGTAATTACAATTTCATTATGCTGTCGTTTTCTGATTAAAAAAAAAAAAAAAAACGCAAGATCACGAGAACGCAATACGTGAATCCCAATTATCCAGACGGTCGATCTATCGCAGTATCGCGTCAATTGCGTGTAAATTGCCAAATGTCGAATGGATAAGTGAAAACTGTATAAGGCTTTATTTGTTCATAATGTTTCAGTTTACAAGGTGTTAGCTATAAGCCGTTTGTTTTCCATGTGACATAAAAAATTAAAAAAATAAAAATGTTCGGCTCTTTGCTCCCGATGGTGGATAAAAACAGAGGACAAAAATGTTATCCCCGCCCCGTGCTGAGGGGGCAGAGGTGCATAAAAACAGAGGACAAAATTTTTATCCCCGCCCCGTGCTGAGGGGGCAGAGGTGGATAACGCAGAAGACAAAAATGTTATCCCCGCCCCGTGCTGAGGGGGCAGAGGGCGTTACTATACAACTCACATTGTTCTTGCCCTGGTAGTGAGCTAGTTGCTCCTGCAGCCTGGCGAGCTGCTCGCGCTGGTCCTTGCTGCCGCACTGGGCCGCAGCCAGCTCGCCGCGGAGACTTTCCACTACACTTTCTACCTTCGCCAGTTCAGTTGCCTGCAACAATACAAATATACATTTTAAAACACGGGTTTTACTCACGTATACGATTATGTTGATGTAGGCACCAACGGTTTCGATTCAACAGGTGAATCATCATCAGGGTGAGTGTGATTCGCCGGGTAGGTTGCGATCGCGGCGCGCGCAGCCCTCTCGTTTGGTTTCGCGTCTCACACTACGTAACCCGTGTTTTAAAATGTATAGTACCACTCACGCAAGTTTTGGAAATAAAAATATAGCCGGTAATTAGTCAAATAAATATTGTACGACGGGGAAGCGCTGGGCCTTAATTTCACCTTACAAGGTAACGACCGAAGGTGGAGGTGCATTTCACCCGGAATCCTCAACAGGAACTGCCATTCCTACTCTGATCTCTAAATACCGGAACACAACAATTTAGAATTGTTATGACGACAGTGACTTAGTATATACATCAAATTGATTACTAAAGACAACGATACGCGAAATAAACATTGAAGTTTAGCCGATGTAAAGCAAAGACTAGAAAATAAATAAAATGAATATGCCACTCTCCCCTCAAGAAAATAAAGAAACGCAGAAAGATAAGCCCAAAAAATGTCCTCTGGACATTTTAAAAGTAGGTCTTATATACCTAACCATTTTGCCCTATCTTATGATTATGATATGGCAGACTATTATCTGGCTGATAAGTAATTAATGTTTAAATTTTACGTACATATATATATTATTATTATTAAAAGTACAATTAAACTAACTATGTACAAAGGAATCAGTCAGATTACCTAAGGACCGTTACAAACGGCCTATAGGTAACTCAACTGTTCCAGACCAGTACCAGACGCAAGCTTGCCCAAGACACTGGCTGCATTGCCACGCTGAATAGCTATGCTAATTCGCTGGCCTAATACATATCATATATGTTTTGAATAATTACCTTATGCGAGTCGTTTGGTAGTCCATTCTGCGCGGGCGCCGTGGCCTTCATCTGTTTGAGTTCCGCCAACTCCGACTCGCGAGCTGACAACTGTTCGCCGAGGGACGACAGCTCGCTCGACAACTGCGAACATTCATACGTTAGCAACGGTTTACAAATAAAACCGAGGTCGCTTTTACAGCTGCTCTCAATTTACAACTAATGACCAATATGTAAATAATACGTGATTAATTGACTTTCAAAAAATGGAGGAGGTTCTCAATTCGTATGTATGTTCCCCGATTACTCGAAGACACCTGTGAAGAATATATATATATATATATATATATATATATATATTCTTCACAGGTGGTCCCATTTATATCAGGTCAGGATCAGGATGGTATACTGGAGAAATCGAGGGAACTCTTTAAATATTATATGCACACTTGAAGTGATTTGGGTGTATTACCTCAAAAGTAAGGAAAAAACGGACCACATATAGGATCACGCGTCTGTCTGTCTGTCCGTCCGTCTGTCATCAAAATAATTGGAAAAAATACTTCATCCAGGTAAACGAAATTGTATCATATTCTTCATTGAAGTCGGTTTTCTTTTTAGTTTTTTAAACGTAATTATATTTTATTGTATTCTACTGAGGTGGCAAACAGGCATAGGGTCTCATGGTAAGCGTGGTAAGAACACAGAAGACATAACTAGCATCTCAAGATTTTTATTGTTGGAAGAACACAGACAGACATTTTTTATTTTTATTGTACGACGGGGAAGCGCTTGGCCTTCATCTCACCTGGATACAAGTTGAGATAAGGCCGAAGGTGGAGGCGCACTTCACCTGGAATCCTCAATTTACCGAGGAACTGGCTATCTTACCTCTAAATGCGGGAACACAACATTTTTTTTTTTTATTGTTGTTATGGCGACAGAATCAGGTAAGATGGTGGTAGCTAGCCAGGCGGACACCACCAACCAAAAAATCCCCCCTGGGGATCGAACCCCAAAAATCGGTGGGTTGAACCACTAGACCACATTGGCGGTTAAACATAACTAGTATCTAAAGATTTCTATTGTTGGTTGCATCATTGTGAACCCTTTTACGGTAACATTTCTACTTTGAGGACCGTCCAGTTATTAGTATCTTCTATACTTACGGTTACAATTTTATTTACCCAAATTTCCTTCACCACCTGATCGCCTAATAAGACGCAATCTCAGTATATCCCAACAATATATTAGTCCAAATCCAACTAACCTGTTTCTTCTGTTTTTCAAACTCCGCCTTTGAAATATCATACTCTGTCTTCGAGCTCTCAGATTCCGCTTTGATTTTGTCAGCTTCCGCCCTTACTTTCTCAAGTTCTGCTCTGACTTTCTCATGATCTGCTCTGACTTTATCAAGTTCTGATCTTATTTTTTCTGTGTCTTCCTTTTGCTTCTCAACATTGCTCTCTGCGGCCAAGGCGCGGGCTGACAATCTCTGCACTTCGTTCTGAAGTTCGGCCATTGCTGGAATATTACAAAATACAGTTTTTACAGAGATTTTACATACCTACAAATTGTCTAAGCACAACGCTTTTATAATTTACATTCGTAGAGTATTTCGTATTCGGGAGTGTGCCCAGTCAGATTCCTTAGTTGCCTTCTACGACGGCTTGAGTTGGGGTATCCCATTAACGTAACAAGCCTCATAGCTCAGTTGGTAGTAGCTCTGCCTGCTACGCTGTAGGCTGTGGGTTCGATTCCCACCCAGGACAAACATTTGTGTGATGAATATAGATGTTTGTTCTGTGTTTGGGTGTTTTATCATATAGTACGTATCTATTTACAAAAATTATTTAAGTATTCTATCCGTAATCTAGTTCCCATATTACAAGCTATGCTTAGTTTGGGGCTAGATGACGCTGTGTCAAATTAATGTCATGTAATAAAAAAATAAAAAAAAGTGCGACCAAAGGCCTTATCTCACCAGATTTTTCAAGTTATGATAAGGCCGAAGGTGTAAGCGGACTTCACCCGGAATCCCCAACAAACTATGGAACTGACTATTCCAGAATACCTCTACATGCCGGAACACAACAATTTCGGAATTGTTGTTATGGTGACATATTTAGGTAAGATGGTGGTAGCTAGCCAGGTGGATTTAACAAAGTCCTACCACCAACCAAACAAAGCATAATATTGCGCCCCCTGGGGATCGAACCCGGGACCTCTGGATCTGACACCGCTGAGCGGACCACTAGACCACAGAGGCGGTTAAAATGAAACGATTTTCCGTGCGAGCAAAATTCTTGCACTAACCTGCCATTCGTTCCTGCACCTGTCTCTGCTCGGAATGCAGCGCCATCTGTCTCTGCTGTTCTATTTCACCGCACGCGCGGGTCGCCTCCTGCGACACAAGTCAAACATCATTCAACACAATTCACAAAACCTAATTCAATCTCGAGAATGAGGCACCTTGTGGGAAGGTTCATTCCATAGACCTCATACTTGCAAAGTGTAAGATTCGAGGCAGAGAACCAAGCCTTCCAGATAAATCGCACATGTATTGTGCATTGAACTATAGCCCAAACCAATGCTACAGCATTGCTTCTTGCTTCAGAATCACACCATTTACAAAACCTGTACTCCGCTGCTAACTTAGTCGGTAATCTCAGCTTTGTGTACTCTTCGCAGTGAACCACATAACGAGCCTCTGTGGTCTAGTGGTTCAACCCACCGATTTCAGATCCAGAGGTCCCGGGTTCGATTCCCATGGGGAGTACAATATATTGTGCTTGGTTTGGTTGGTGGTAGGACTTTGTTTAAGTCCGCCTGGTTAGCTACCACCATCTTACCTAATTCTGTCGCCATAACGACAATCCTAAAATTGTTGTGTTTCGGTAAGAGGTAAGATAGCCAGTTCCTCAGTTTGTTGAGGATTCCAGGTGAAGTGCGCCTCCACCTTCGGCTTTATCTCAACTTGTTACCAGGTGAGATGAAGGCCAAGCGCTTCCCCGTCGTACAATAAAAAAAAAAAAAAGAGCCAGAGGCTGATTTTGTGTTTGTAAAATGTCAGAGGCCACTCGTAGGGTTACACGTAACCGCACGGTCGTACACGTACCTGCAGCTGCTGCGCCATGGCCTCCGCGTGCTGCTGCGCCATGCAGCCGGCGTCGCGCGCCGCCGTCGCGTCCAGCGCGTGCGCCTGACACTCCGCATGGAGAACCGCGATCTGTTGCAACAGCGCCGCTTCACCCTGCACACGTACACATTATACTTAGAGTCTTCGCAACTCAATTCGCATTTATTTTATTTTGAAGGAAAGTCTACAGCTAAATAAACAGACATTCACAGATCAAAACAGATTAAAATAGAAATAAAAAGCGAGAGACAGCCTGAGAAAGTAAGTAGAAATAAAAATGGTTAAATAAAAGATAAACTAGTGATCACACACAAACAAATTTTCGAAAAATAATAATAGTCCTAGTTATTTAAGAGCCGACTGAGCATACGCCCAATTTTCCTTAAGTCGGTATTAAACAGATCACACTCAATCTCCTCACATAGCTTATTAAACTTAACGCTCGCACGATATATAAATTCATTCTGCCTATAGTTGGTGCATGCTTTTGGAACATATAATAAGTTACTGGATCTTAACATAACAGAAGTGCATAGTCGTAGTGCAGTGTAAAGAATGCGGTATCTCACCTCCGAAAGTTTCTGGATGTGCATCTCAAGTTGGGCTCGTTGCGCTTGCACCTCGCCTTCGACTCCAAGTTTAGATTGAAGCTGCAAAACAAAAATATATTAATAAGGAAAAATCGTTATCGCTTGACACATCACTATAATATACAAGAATGGTAGAACATACCATGAGTTTGTCCTGTGCGAGCGAGTGGTTTTCTTCCATAAGACGTTGCAGCCTGGTCTGTAGCGTGTGCGCCTCGGCGCGCGCCGCCGCCGCCGCCAGCTCACTGGCGCGCCCTACGCTGGCGGCGCGGCTTTTCTCAGCGTTCAGGTTGGTCCTACAACAAACAAAATGCAATGCTTTTATCACAATGAGGATTGCTTACTACTATTGCGAATGTAATTATGGATGTGTGCGGTGACAAGGAACGAACAGATGGGCATTTCCTTTAAGAGGAAGGTGCTCCATCTCAGGCCACATCTTAGATTGATTTTAAGTGAGCTGGTGGTCAGACAAACCAATGAAAAATTATACTAGTTGATGATTCCGGGTAAAGTGCGCTTCCACCTTCGGCCTTATCATAACTTGACACCAGGTGTGATGGAGGCCAAACCGACCCCGTCGTACATTACAATAAAAGAGAAGGAGGATCTGCCTTGAAGATGACGAAATGCAAACATTAAATAGATAGTAATTCAAATCAAACCTGAGCTCCTTCAGTTTAGCCTGGAAGCCCTGCGATGCCTCCATCTCATCAGCCAGTGCTTTCTCCTTATCAGCGAGCTGCTTCTTGAGTTTCTGCATAGGGTCATTGGGGCCCTATGAACAAAACAACACCTATAAAATGTTTCAAGTAGCAATAGTATAAAACAGTTTTAGCCATATTTGTATACAGGACACTCACATCCATCCATATTAAAGTTTTGGTCTATAGGTATTTACATACAGAAGGACACTACCATCCACCTGCTAATACCACTTGTACTCTTCACCCCCGCATTGAGATAGCAACTATATTTTTTTAAAGGACATCATGCTGCCTGTAGCCTAATTGCATAACTTGAAATCCATTACCAGTAAACTTCAAGTCGATTACCAGTGGTCGACCCCAGTCAGAATTTGTAAAAATATATACGAAAGTGACACTTGAAGCCTAGATTAGGTTTCAAATGTCAAAAATGAAGTTGATAATGATTACCAGTTGACTTAATAAGGGCCCTAAACATTCGGCACTCGTGGAGTTCAGAGCTACACTTCTTGGAGTGACATTACAACACTGTATGAATTAGTGAATATTAGATGTCGACAAGATTTTAAAAATCTCATCAATAAAGTGCCAGGCGGACTTACAAAGTCCTACCACCAACCAAACCAAGCACAATATTGTACTCCCCGTGGGGATCGAACTCGGGACCTCTGGATCTGAAATCGGTGGGTTGAGCCACTAGACCACAAAGGCGTTAAAAGCTCGTTCGAAAGTTGACGTATGTCGTATCACGTACCTCGGACCACTCGGAGTGCTGCGGCAGCGGGTCGTGGTGCTTGTTGAGAAGCGCCTCGGTCAGGATCTGTATCTCGGTGCGGGAGAGCGCCGCGTCGCGCACCACACGAATCAGCTCGTTCACATTGATACCGCTACTATCGCCGGCTGAACACAGACCGATAAACGTAGTTGAAATCTAACTTGACTTGGTTTCATTTATGGGAGAATGGTGATCTTGATCAGGCACACGATTCAGTAGCCTTTACATTTTATTGTACGATGGGGAGGTGCTTCGCCTTCATCTCACCTGATTTTCAAGTTGAGATAAGGCCGAAGGTTGAAGCGCACTTTACCCGGAATCCTCAACATACTGAGGAACAGGCTATCTTACCTCTAAATGTCAGAACACAATAATTTAAGAATTGTTGTTATGGCGACAGAATTAGTTAAGATGGTGGTAACTAGCCAGGCGGACTCAAACAACAAAGTCCTTCCACCAATACAACCAAACACAATATTGTACTCCCCTTGGGGATCGAACCCGGGACCTCTGGATCTGACACCGGTGGGCGAACCACTAGACTCTAGACCACAGAGGCGGTTAAACTTGTCTAGTCAAAATAAGTTATACACAATATGTATCGCAAGGTTACAAACACGCATGGGTGTGGACCAGCGCACTCGACTCCGTTGGAAGAATCATACGTACCCATGAGACTGAGGACATTAGGTTCAGCTTTCTTCTTCTTCTTGCCGCCGGGCGGGGTGGAGGTGGCGGAGGAGGAGGCGGCGGCGGCGGCGGGCGCGGGCGGCGCGTTGACCAGAGCTTGCTTCATCAGTTTCTCGGTTGTGAGCTCGCTGGGCTGCGGGGCGTTTAACGGCGGAACCACCGCCTCGGCAACTTCAATCACCTCTTCGACTGGTTTCTCTGGCTTCTTTTCGGCTTTTTTAGCTGACAATATTTGTAATACTATAAAAAGTTTCTAATGTATAATTGACTCTCAAGACTTTCAGCTATTGCTATGCAATACAGTTAAGTTTTATATATTTTGACCGATACGAAAATATTCCAATACCTCACAATATCATACAAATACAACATTCCTTTACCCACGTAGTACCTACTTCTCGCGAATAATACCCCATTCTTTAATTACACGAAAACCAGACTAATTAAAGAGAAATCCTAATATTCGGATAAATATGCAGTCTTTCTCTTTATTTTGGCTTAGTAATTATGTAAGTAGTTTAGAAGAACCACTTACCACATTACTTACTTACCCATTTGCCAAATCATTTCGATTTGGCAAATGGTATAATTTCTTGTTTCTGCAATTTTGTAACTTACTTTTGGTAAACATTTAACAATACATGTGAGCATAGTTTATACTATAACACGCAGTTCTTTGAGACATTCGTAGTTTGAATTAGTATTTTCTAATCAGTGGCCAGTGGTAGCTCCTATTCTGGGGTCACAGATAACATCATTGTAACATTTTGAGATTACAGTTTCTATTTCCACGAGTTATCTCAGATTTATACAAACAATCCAAATGGCGGAGCGGAAATAGCATGATTGTGAAATATTGCAACCAACATGACACACATAATGTACATATTTGTACAGCTTTATTTAAAGCCATTTTATGGATGAAATGAATGTCAACGACTCCCACACAGTAGAAGATTATCAGACAAACTTGTAACTACATTTGAAAGTAATTTTGATGATTTTAAAAGGATTACTAGTTGTTGCCCGCGGCGCGGTGCCTAACCGGATAAAAAGTAGGCTATGTTGTTACCCATGCATAATATGTATGCAACATAGACGACTTTTTTTGTTTTTTTTACTTACACTGCATTCATACCAAATTTAATTACAATCCATTCAGCCGGCTGATATTATAATGTCATATAGATTTGAGCTCTGTTTACTCGGATCGTAATCGATTCTTAAGTTGATAAAACGTACTCCATTTACCGTGTACTGCTTAGCGCCTTTGACTCGTAAAACGGTTTAATGAAATTAACGGATGGTTTAAAATCGCTGTGAAGGTATGTGCTCAAAAGAATACTACTGTCCGCTCTCGGGTTAAATGCCTATGAATTGAAACTTGATAGTTACGTAGTACGTCACAGCTCGAAAAAGCCTATTGCAGGACATGGGCCTCTCCCAAAGAATACAATGGTTTTTTGTAGCTATGGCGATATGCAGCAGCATCCAACTGAGTACTCGACACCAATACCTATAGGTATAGGTTGTATTCTTTGGGAGAGGCGCATGTCCTGCAGTAGACTTTTTCGAGATGTGACGTACTAATAATTAATAGCAATAATTACTAGCAATAATTGCTATCAAAGACTCGCCTGATGATTATGCGTGGCCCTTAACACACCGTGCTGTGGCTCCTACAGCGAATCCCTTTATGAAAATTATCATTATCCATTATGTAATAGGTTAGTGTTGCTGTTGTTGTCGTAAGTATTACCTTTACGTTGTTCCTTAGGCGCCTGTTCGCCGCTGTTGTGCTTCTCGCGAGCAACCTCTTCCTTCACTGGCTCGGCAACGACGACGGCGGCGGCGGCGGCGGGCTTGGTTGCAGTCTTCCCTTTCTTGACGGGTTTGTCTCTCTTCTCTACTACTTCTTCGACCTTTTCTTGCGGCTATAGGAAGTAACATTGTGATTGTGACTAATTTTAGTAGGTAAGTAGTAGGTTCTTGGAAAATGCAATAACACGGATAAGGTGTTCGACATTGAAAGCATCGTCGGAATATAATTGCCCTTTCTCTTTTTAAGTTATAAACCACATTCCACAACGTCACAACATTTTGCGATTCGATTGTACAGATGGTGAATGCATGATTTAATATGAAAGCGAAACAATAGTAGCTTGTTTCTCAAAATACTACCTTTCCGAACATTGAGTAATATGATACACATTACAGTACATACACACACATCATACAATGTTTCTGAACTGTTCGTGTTCGTAAGTAATGTAAACACAGACAATGTAAACAGGCACGAAAGTAGAGGTGAATTGAATGTCATAATACGATGGAAAAATAAAGTTATCTAAGCAGCCGTAAATCAAATAAAACGAACCTAATGAAAATCAAATAAAATAAACCTAGCAAACCTACGCCATTCTCATTTATGTTTGATGGTCTGTCAAAATTTAATCTCACCCTCAAATTCATTTTATAGGGGATACATTTGAATAACTAGAACAAGGTTCCTGGTCAGAAGCTGATCTGACACATGAAAATAACAAAAAAAATCAATAGAGTTTAAAGAAACAAGAGTATTTGAACAGCTGGTTGAGACTAGAAGAACAATATTAGACAGTTTGTAACAGTAAAATGTTCACGCTGAGTAAATACATACTCTGGTATTTCACAATTGTAATGTAATTTTTTTATGGGATACTAAAGTCATGACATGGATGATAAAAGTAGCTAAGAGATAAAGATGTAAGTTATTTTATATTGATACATAAACAAATTACTAAAAAAGTAATGAATATTAAAGTTGTTTATTACGCACAATTCAATGATATGCCTAGTGCAGGGATTTGCCTACCTTTACCTACACAAAGTACCAATACAATTTCACACAAAAATACAGATAACCCGAGGTGGGGACCTCGAGAGGGTAAACTACACACAAATAGGAAGGCCAGAAATCCCTACAATTGTGGGTTACAATAAAGTGCATAATAGCTTTTATTCACATACATTTCATAACAATCCTGTATGGTGGTTTCATATCCATATCTATACAGCACTTTAGACTAAATACAAATTGGCAGTAGACCAACATATAATACCAATTTTATGATTAAATATTATTCTACTGCAAAGGAAACCTATAAGGATACCTTTACAACAATGCAAGTATGTATTCAAACTTTACCCAACATGACACTGGTCATATCACATCAACAGCCTATTGTAAAAGGTAAAAAAAATATATATCCAAAGAAGAACATTTAGGTGACAATAATAACACAAGGCAAATAGCAACAGGTGTTACTATAAACTAGAAGAATTCCAATGAGTAATTAGCAAAAGCGAGAGCTTGTATCTTGGTTGGTTGGATGTCATGAGAGCACTTAACAAAGAGGATTAAGCACTAGATAACAGGGATGTCTTGCTAGTGATTTTATCCTTGACTCAATCTAGGTGTATTCATAACAATTTAATGATTACAAAATAAATTAAATTAAATAGAAATTGGACTTCCTTATGTGAGGGAGTGGGATTGTTGGAAGAGATAATGTCCACTGTTGGACAGAGGTCTGGAGGGTTGGTCTGGTCTGGACTCTGGAGGGTTTCAGCTATAATCACCGCACTTGGCAGGAGGTTTGGTGATTGCAGCATGGTGTTAGATAATACACAGAAGGAAGCTGCGGCCCATCTCCTGGAGAGATTATTTACTCGAATTTTATATTATCTACAGGCTATGATGGAGGGGTCTATTTTTAAGCCGTGATGACCATGTCACAGTGGTCAAAGTATGCAAAAGTGATCACGGCTGCATTATATTATTTTATAAAACAATGCACACATAGTACACATGATTAAAACAAGCTGATGAAAACTATATATAGAAGCAGTATACATACACCAATATTAGTGACAATGACTTCTTTAAAGACCAACTACAAAGCCAAAACACAATTGAACATTAAGGCACTCACTTTGTCACTTGCAAGTGAGGTGTGGAGCAATTCTAAGTCATCCTTAGGGTGCATCTCTTCAAAATGATTTGTCACATTGGCCGTTGTGGTTGCCGGATCGCTAACACAGCTTGGATCCTCTTTGTTTAACAGAATCGGCTTAACTTTAGGTTCCTTGCCGCGTTTGCGGATCTGCACAGAGAGTACTTTCTCTTGTAATTATGTAGAGTTTGAACAAAAAGATCCAATCATTCTTGCCCGCTTTAGAAAATAGGTGAGCTATATTAATGTTCAATGATACCTATTTTATTCTATTCATAAGTCCAGAACATCCCAAGGTTGTCTGGAATAGATCACACATGAGATAAGGCTGACCATTGAACTCCCTCATACTCTCGTACTTTAAGTGTTATGTTGAAAGATTGTGGTGTACAATAAGGAGTATTTTCTCAATCTATCAACCTAGTAGCCTATACAAGTGGGGCAAAATTTTGACCCCTTCAGGGCAGATTTTGCAGTTCGAAAGTATTGTTCAAAAGTAGTTCAAAGAGTAAATAACTATGTTTCTTAATTTTTTTATCAAATGTATGGACAGCCAATAATCATAATTTGTGATTATTCTATATTTTATTTATTTATTTATTTAAACACACAAAACACGAAAAGAAACAAGTTGGTCTCAATCAACTATATTTACCACCAGAAACACTTTTCTCAAAGTAATTAGTCAAATCAAAGAGAAACACAAACAATAAATACATTATAAATATGATGAGAAGCTTCATTCGGTGGCGGCATTTTATAGCCACAGAAAATATTGAAATGTGACTATAAATGAAAGCTTGAAATAAGTAGGAAGTACTGAGTCATAATTGACTGTGATCTCATCTAGAGATACTTTTTATCTGCAATCTAAAATCCAGTAAAATAGTCATGGATACTAACTGCCTCTATTGTCAAGTGGTTCACCAACGGCTATTAGACTCAGGAGGCCCCAGGTTTGATACCCAGGTGGGTATAAATTGAACATGGGTCTGATGGTGGCAGTACTTTGTTTAAATCCACCTGACTATCTTACTTAAGTATGTTGCTGTAAACAACAATTCAAAATTTTTGTATTCCAGAATTTACAGGGAAAGATAGCCAGTTCCTCAGTCTGTTTAGGATATTGAGTAAAGTGCTTCCAAAACCAGATGAGATGAAAGCCAAGATGAAAGCATTCCCATTGTACAATTAAAAAAACAACAAAAATGTTCTGTTGTATGTTTGATTAAGTACATAATAAATCATTCTTAAACATACTTCTGCAATACAATTTATGCATAAAATTATAAGATGCCATATTCCATATACTAAGCACCATTATACATTATAGTTTATAAATATTTGTTACCATAAATATAGATTAGATAAGATTACCAACTTAACAAATGTAATATCTGTAAATATTGATATTACAAGGTAACTACCTTGTAATATCAACAGTTTTGGTGAAATTTTAAAAATATAATAGGACCAATTGAAAACAAAATAAGAATCAATTTGACTGAGTCCCAATAAGAACAAGTCTCAACACTCAAATACATCCCAATTTTAGCAAGCACAATCAGATTTAATAAAGTAAATTACATTACACCTATCATATACATTATCAGCTCCAATTAATATCTGAGATGGCCATTGTTTGTTCATCGCTAATTACATTGATAAAACATAAGTATAGTTAGTTATCCATAAGCCCCTACAGAATAGCTGCTAGCATAGATTTCATGTGAATGAAATCATCTATGAAATCTAACTACGGACTGCAAATGCAAACTAACTATACCAGCATAATTCTGGCTGCCAAATCCTATCATAATCATCAGATTCCAATCAATACCAATGTAAGTGAAATAAGCTTACCTTGACATTAGGTGGGTTGTCCCTGGGTACTTCAACCTCAACCTGTGGGTTGAACTCTACATGTCCCTTAGTAGCCTCCAAAGCAGGCTCGTCTTCCAATCCACTTTCAGCTGGTGCCTCACTCTCTTGGTCGCTGGCTGTTGACGCAGATACACTTTCTTTCTTCTCTTTCTTTGCTTGCTAGAAAACAATTGTACTCTTCACAGGTATACAATATACAGAAGTAGTAACTAATTTAACCATCATCCGTGAAGGTATTTTTATAGTTCTTTAAAAATGATAGATATGTGTGATAAAGATAATGAGAAAATGTATGTTACATGAACTAAAAACAAATCAACTTTAAGCCATTTGATATTTCTTATTTTAAAGTATGAGTATCTAAGCTAGGAAAATTCTGTACAATGCCTATGTACCTAGCCTTCCTACAGTTGGTAGTTGTTTATTATGTTATACATATAGAAAGTGATCACTGAAATTCACAATAATGTTTTATCAGGTTCTGTAAACAACATCTATATAAAGTCTAAGTTTTTAAAGTTTAAGATTGATCTTGAATCTTGAATTGGGCATACAAATATAATATTAAATTTCTTAAATAATCTGAGATTTAATTTATATTATATTATGATTCATACCTTCTTGATGGCCTTTTTATTGCTTTTCTTTGACTTGTTCTTACTGTCAGCCAAAGCAAGGAGTTCTGTAGTGGCCTTCCGTTGCTGTTTCATCGCCTCCTCATAGCTGGTGCCAGAGTTGGAGAACAGGCCCATTAGGAGCACGACAGCTATCCCGGCGACTCCAAGCCCGAACAGCGCCAGTAACGCCTGCAGCTCCATGGTGACTGCGCGCGTCTTCCTTACAATCAAATACACACCGTGACTTTTAGTAAAAGACATGCATTACCACTTTATGTAAATGCAGAAACTTATACAAAAAGTACCTACCTGCAGCCTGCAACTCACGACAAGCTCAAGGGTTCAATGAAATCGTAATTTATAACAAAGAAAACATGAACTATGTTACATTTTGCAAGAATTAGGTAGACCTATACGAACCAATTGTAATGAAGGTAATAAAACGAAACCTTGAGCGTAAACTAAGGTAAAATTCAAAATAATCCACTTCACTCCACAAAATGAAGGTATAGGAGGATCGGCTGACACGTAAGCAGTGACACATGTCAAAGGTTATTGACAGTCCTTTCCTTTCGTAGAGAAAGTAAATTGAGGAGAAAATACAAAAAACACACACTAAGTACCATCGGTCTGATGAAAGTGCGTTCAAATAACAATATAATTGATGTTTGACTTTATTTGCTACTGTCGACAGCAGATAAAATTACGGTCAATTGAGTGCGGTAATTAAAAATGCTTACCGGTTGAAGCAACAAGAAGCCAAGAACTTGAGCTTGATTTACACACAGTCAATGTTATTACTTGCTAAAATGATTTCTTGCAATGTAAATTGCAAACAAGTTTGAAAAATTTCTTTGAGAATTTAAGATGCGATATGCGATCGGACTTCAGACAAATTCAATAAACTAAATGAAGAGCGAATGAGAATGAATGACTTTGAAAGAACGAAAATTGATCAATGACCGGTGACCGGCCGGCTCCGCTGACATCAAAGAGAATAGAATCCCTATGCTCTAATCACTGAAATGCATCGATCATCAATCGTTTCCTCTGCAGCGCTTCTTCCTTGAAGCTCCGGGTATAGGCCCGTAACTGGCGCTAATTACCCTGGCTTTAAGACGCTCAGCAAAACCTACGCAAGTTGTTGCCTGAAGTCCAATCAAAAGCAGTTTTGTTATAGACAGCAGCAGCTGGCAACCCTATGAGAGCTGGATACAGCCAGTATTACTCAAGGCAGGGACAGTCGCCCGCCGCGAGCACCGCGCTGGTGCGGCCGGGGTCTTCTCTCGTCTAGTGGCCGCGAGTGCAGTGGAGCAATGTCTTAGTAGTATATTTCTAAAATATTGAATAAAATGCCGTTTAACACCTAATGGTGTTAAACGGCATTTTATTATGAGGCATTGCACTAGCCTAAAACCATACAATATAAACAATATAAAGTAGGTACAAGAAATAACAGAACTGGACAAAAACAAAACATTAAAAATTATTACCATGGACGAAATATACGAGGACTGACAATTACGTTCACATTTTTGTGATCCAGAAATGTACCATATTTGCGTGCTAAAAGTAGATGGCACCCCTTTTTGAGCGGGTTATAGGTTGCAAAGAATTTCTGCTAGAGGTATGTACGTATGCTTTTTAACCATTAAGTACCGACGTGCCGTTTTCATTGCATAAGTACCGACGTAACGTTTTCTAGACCACCATAGTTATACCTTATATTGTTTTACTTACTTCTTTGTTTTTCTGAAATATATAATATTATTGCTTCTAAACATTGTTTACACATTTATTATTGTAGGTATAAATAAAACAAAATAGAGAGTTTAACTAACAATAAAACTTACCTATTACTTTTCCAACGATATCCGGAATCCATCTTGAGTCAAGCACCTGCTTTTATGTGTTACTACATCCTACATACATGAACACAGTTGAAATGTAATAGCGCTCTTAACGGAACAAGTAAATAAATAAATATTGCAGGACATTTATTTCACACAGCGCCATCTAGCCCCAAACTAAGCATAACTTGTAATATGGGAACTAGATTACGGATGGAATACTTAAATATATTTTTTAAATACATACTTATCATACAATACAACACCCATATAAGGATTTACACACTTATAACTAACTATTAGCATTCAAATCACAGACGTCGATTTGGAAGAAAAAAATTACTTTCACCTTAGTATGTTATCTAAATTAATTAAACTATTTTATTTTCTCAGAAGCAAATTATTCTTAAAGATTAATAGCTAGGTAAACAAAGAAAACATAAATAATAAGTCGTTTTCTCAAAAACTGTATGGCATCAAGTTATCAAATTTACAAACAGTCTTTGCATGCTGGCTTGCTGCATTGAAGATTGAAGGCACACGTTTCTGGCAAGTGTCACATTTGTATGCTGTCTTGCACATTAGTTTTGAGGGACAGCTATGACACAGTTTTCTGGGTAGGTTTTGGGCTCCAAATTTGGGTCAATAACCTCAGAGTTGGACTCGGAGCCATCATTTAGCCAAAATTTGTTCTCTACTTTGAGGCCATGTTTCATAATCTCCTTCTGGTAACAGGACCCTAGTATTTTTATTTAATATTCTCCGTTTTGTGTTCGAAGAGCCTGGCGGTTTTCAGAAAAACTGGAAACCGGGTTTGTACGCCCTAGCTGCAACTGCCTATCGAAGACCCCAGGCCCCAGGCCCAGCCCCGTAAAATCCTGGGTACACCTGACTCTCCGCAGGATTGCAATCGGAGTGGTGCCAACCTGAAAACCTGAAAAGTGCAGCAAAACGAAATGAAGTCCAAGAGCATCTTCGCAATACCCACCCCGTGAAGGATGCTGCCTCGAAAATAAATTGTATAGGTAAAGCCTGCAGTGCAGTAGAAGCGTATGCACAGAACACTAATATCCTAACGTATGTGCAGGTAGCTCGATTGATGATTGAGAGATTGACAGTAGACTGACGCTGACGGTTGACTGTCACCTCACAAACAAACGTCACACAAAAATGTCATTCCTATCGTAATTATTTTTCATTCTGTATAATTTTCCTAAAACTCGTCAATTTTAAACAAACAGCTGTCGTATTGATCTTTGTAACAATTTTATTTTAAATTTTAAAAAAATGTAAATGATTTCAAAGTTTCGAAAAATAACGTGGACAAACTGTGTACTTATGCCATAGGTGTTTTTGAAACCTTGATCAGCCTGGTAGAATGTCGATCCCTCCACTCGTTTGCAGTACTCCACCACCACCAGACCAGTGCGAAGAAGACAAAGAACCCGATGATTTTGATATACCTTATAATTGTAAGTTACCGGAATCTCTTACCTTGTTTTTGTGGTCTTACTCGCCTATTCCTAATCATAATTTTAGATTATTAGTGTTTGTTTAACTGTAACTCACTTATATTACAGTATCACAAGATGATGAGGATAATGATGGTTACAACTACGGCGATTTTTCTTACACCTTTCAATCTAATCCAGAGATAAAGAAAGATGATATTTACTGCAACAATGAAGAAATTTCGACATCACATGAAGTCAAAGAACCTAAAATTGAAACAATTGAACATGCTATTACAGATGAGCATCACAGCGGAACAGATATCAGAACACAATGCAGAATTAAATGTAGTGATGACTCTAATATAGAAGACTTACAATTGAATATAAGTGATGAAAGTTTAGACACTAGCAATAATGTTGAAAATGAGTTGAATAACAGCTTAAGTCTTGAATCCTCTATAAGTGAAATGAATATTGCTAATGATGTTTCCGAAGATCATCTAAGAACTTTATCTCCTAGTCCAACCACTGAAGGCAATTCAGTTGAATCACTGAGCATAGAGAAACAAATTACAAATCATGATTTAGCAGAACCAACACACTTTAAACAAGAAATAACTAGTGAGCCCATAGTTTACCATTCAGAAACCAAAAAAGTTTTAAGTAGTGAAATAAACAATGAGATCAAGGAATCTAACAATTTTGACGATGAGTTTGGAGATTTTGACATTCAATTTGCTACCACTGATAATCAAACTTTGCCTATAATAGATAGCTGTGACAACCCCTGGGAAAATGTTGAAACTAAAAGTAATGATTTTAGCAATTTTACAGCAAACTTTCAAACTGCTGAGGA